>JAHNUO010000012.1:0-1200000 GCA_019787685.1 Chiua virens | reverse complement strand
AGGAAAATCCACTGTGCGAATTCTGGAGCTCTGCTTGACGTTTTCTAACGACATCTCTCGTTCCCAAAGTTCATTCATCGTCTCATCAATGACCCCAAATCCCATGCTCATGACCCCGGATCCGAAATAGCAGATATCAAGACAGCCCGCTATACGGATGCACAAACCAGGCGTTCCGTCATACTGATCACAATTCCTGGCTTTGATGATTCTCGAGAGGACGTTACCGACATCGAGATCCTACAAAATATATCAGAGTTTCTGCTCCCGGAGAGCGGGTAAGTGTACTTGATCGATCATATTTCCGCCTTGGAATAAATGGAAATTATTAGCGAGATAATCAAGTTAAATGGAATCATCTATATGCACCGCATCTCTGATCGACACCTAGGAAGACTCGCAGAACAAAACATCCAAATGTTTGAGGCGCTCTGCGGAAAGAAGAGTCTTTGTAATGTTCGCATTGTCACGACCAACTGGGACCTCGTGATCGGAAAGGAGGGCCCCGAGCAGGAAGATATCCTGAAACAGACTATCTTCCGACCCTTTCTCGAGTCTGGAGCCCAGATGCGACGTCACTTCAACAGCACAGAGTCTGCGCGGAAGATCCTATCGGAACTTATTGTACTCAATCAAATCAACACTCAGCTTCAAGATCAGATTGCGGATCGCATCCCATTAGGACATACGGACGCTGGTCGCGTTATTGGTAGAGATATCGAGGAGCTGAAGAAGAAACATGAGGAGGAGCTTGCCGCCCTGAAAACGAGATGGAAGATGCGATGCAGGCCCACAACGAGCAAATGAGAGCTGCGTTGGCTGCCGAACACAAAGTCCTGCAGAACAAGATTATGCGTGCTCGGGAGGATCAACAGCTGTTGGAGATGACATTCCAGGAGGCTCGTATGCAGCGAGAGATCACCACTTGGCTGGAGATGCACAGGCCTGCACAGGCTCTGAGAGCTGCGTTGAATGTGGAGCGCAAATCCTTTGAGGAGAAGCTTGTGCGTACTAAAGAGAAGTGCGCCGAGGAGCTGGAGAAAAGACTGGCAGAGCAGGCCGCCGCGCTGAAAAACGAGAGAGAAGAGGCTATACAGGCACGCGACAAGGCTTTGAGAGCAGAGTTTTCCGCAGAGCGCAAATCCCTCGAGGAGAGACTCGTACAGGAAAAAGACAAATCTATCGAGGAGTTGATGAAGACGTTTACGGACAAGATTACCGACCTGAGGAAAGAGAGGGAAGAGGCCATGCAGGTTTTGAAGAAGACGATCGAGGAGTTCCGCGGAAAAAGACAGATCGATCGGGAGTCGTTCGGGATGTTAGGAGCCAAGTTCGTCGAAGTGGCTACGAAATCAGAGAGTGATCGTTCAGAAATTTGGGAAGAGGTGCGACGCTTGTGGGAGCGAGTTAACAAACTTTGCAGTCTCGACTTTCGAGCATAAGCGGTGAAGGAATTAGTCAGATCTAGGGGCGTTATGCATAGTTCGTCGAAACAACAACCCGAGGCAAACAACTTGAGCAAACAACATTAATTTGTGTTATACTATGTGAATGGTGATATGTATATGTAGTGCTCAACCACGGTGCCACGTAGCCCAGGGTGTGCTGCTCATTGCCAGTGGGTCGATCGGTCGGTATCGGCTCACTGGCACTGGGCCCGCTGTCGAGTCAATTAAGACATTAATCTTGAAAAGTATGCAGGCCATAGTAAGCAGAGGTCGTGAGGTTTGGCCTGAGCCAAGTGCAGACATAGAGGTGATTTGATTAGCACTAACATCAGCAAAATGTCCACGGTCTGACTGCACTTATGCGGCTTGAGCCATTACAAAATACTACCATACAGGACCATACTTTGTTGCAAAACACTAAATACTTTGTCTGCACTATATTTTAATGAAAAGAAAGCTTCTATACATATTTTTGGATAAGTTCAGAGATTGACGATCTGTGGCGATGCAAAGCTCAGCCACAGAGCTAAGTCTTCGGACGAGCGGAGTTTAGCGGCACTCACCTCTTTCCTTCGTGCCGCCTGCTCCCCCTCGCACTGCGGGATCACTCGTCCTCAACTTCGTCGCTCACTCACCATCCTTTCCACATCTTTTCATTCCTTTTTCTTTCATTTCGCCATGGCTGACCCCAACCTCGAAATCCGTCCCGACTTTGCAGCTGTTCCGTACCAACCCGTACGCAACGCCATCATAGCAGCAAACAACCTCAACGACGATGAAGCTATCGCTATCCTCCAGAACGCCTGGGACATGGACCATGATACTCGAGTAGCCGCCTGGAACCAACAACAAGCGGCCAACCAGCCAAACCAACAACCCCCCCCCGCCACCCCCTCCGCAGCCACTACCGCTGCCTCTACCTCCTGCGCAGCAACAACTGCCTCAACCTCCAGAGGAACCAGTCCAACTCCCGGACCAGCAGGTCCCTGACAAAGGAAAGACCAAGGCCATCGATTTCGACATCAATCGTCCCCCGCCGTCTGTACTTGCCCGCCGTCCCTCCCAGTATGCTCTCACAAAACTCTCATCCATCGAATACGTCGAACTATGGTACTTCACCCCTGAAGGCTCTGCGGAAGCCTCCTTGCTTCACCGCACCCAAGCCGATGACACTTTTGGCATCACCAACAACAACAACGTACTCACCTTACGCTCTGTCGCATCTGTGAAAGCTTCGCGCAACGCGCGCGCCGACCATGACCTCACCTTTCTCCAATTCCTACAAGGAAAAAACTCCCTCCTCCACTTCGCCAAACAGCTTGGGTGGCCTGCCAAGCACCTCAACAGCATGGCACTCTTCTTCTGGAACCTCGAGAACCACCCCCTCCACAGTGCCCCACAGGGAGACCGTGTCATTCTCCATTATGCCGAGCGCATCCGCCGTCAATGGCACGACGACATGAAGTATAACCCTGCTGATGCGTTCAATATCGCCATCATCAATGACCCGTTGATGAACTCCATTGCCCTAGAAATTAGCCTCACAGCACAGAACCGGGTCGCACAAAGAGTCAGTTTATTCCCCATCTTAATTGTGAATTTGTCCTAATAACATTCCCCTCGTGTCATCTTCTTCGTCACTCCAACCCCCTCCCAACCCTTCCGATGGCCGTGGTATATTCATTACCCCATCGACGTTCGTCATACCCACACATGGGAATGTGCCCATTGATCCACTCCCTCATGATTAGAACGAGCACTCCCACGAGTCCTACCGCTCTCCACCACTTTCACGAAGAGTGCGCCATGCTTACCCGCACCGCTCTGAGGCACCAGAGTGACGCCGCAATTCCCGCTCCACCTCCCCACCACCACCCCAATGCCGATTTCGTGCCACCCAAAATCCCATCCCATCCTCCCCCCCCAAACCTCGCCGCCGCCGCTCTTCCAGTGCCTCCAAGCATTGCAAATCAGCCTGCCCGGTATGCCTTGGAAGACACCCGCACCGTGTCGGGGAATGCAATGAACCCAAGCTCTGGGACGGCAGTTCAGATGCATATGCCCGCCGCTCCACAGAAGGGCGCCTTGTCGACTCCAAAGGAAATGTCTTATGCAGTGACTGGCAAAAACCAAATGGATGCGCCCTCGTACATAGATCAGCCCGTCATGATTGCTCCGGCTGCGGAGACCCCAGCCATGGTGCTCAGAAATGTCATCGTGCACAGGCGCGGCCGAGCCATAACTCCTTATAAGCCTGAGGCATGGCGGCGCCTACTCCTTTCCACTGATCTACATAACCAATACCCAGACATATACGAAGGACTTTCACACGGCTTCATCACCAATGTTCCCCCACTCACTTCCACCTTCTCCCCCCCTAATAACCCATCTGTTTATGAATTTCGCCACATATTCAATGAAAACCTGCAAAAAGAATTTATCAAAGGACGTTACCTTGGTCCGTTCTCCCAACGTGATATCGAGGATGTGCTGGGTCCCTTCCAAACCTCCCCCCTCTCACTAATCCCCAAGCCAGGTAAACCGGGCAAATACCGCCTCATACAGAACCTCTCACACCCACACCCACCAGCTTCTCCTCCCTCTATCAACTCCCTCATTTGCTCGGACGATTTCCCTTCCTCCTATAGCACTTTTCCCGTAGTAGCCCTACTCCTAAGTAGCTTGCCACCAGGTTCCCAGGCGGCAGTACGGGATGTAGCTGAAGCTTATCGAACCATTCCCCTGCACCCGTCCCAGTGGCACGGTCTCATAGTTCGTGTATCAGATTCAACGTTTGCAATTGATACATCATTATGCTTCAGTTTCGGACCCTCTGGTGGTATTTATGGCAAGGTCGCTGGTGCTGGTGTAGACCTCATGCGAGCTCAGGGTATCGGGCCCATCCTAAGATGGGTTGATGACCATTTATTCATTAGACTCCCGGTATCCAGCATACAACATTATAATCACCAACGTTCACAAGCTGCTGCCCGCATAGCCTCGAATGAAAACCCTATTGTCAAAGGTGGACGCCGTTATTTCATTGGATCCACCCTTACCAATGGTGAAGCTGAACAATTTGATGAGAACTGCGTGTTCCCCATCAGGGACTTTTCCTCCACCTCCCCCCGTCCTCCAGAGGACCAATTATTTTCTCATAATTTTGAGGATATAAACCGTATATCAGAAGAATTGGGCATTCCCTGGGAACCTTCCAAGGACTCCCCATTCTCCAACACTCCGACATTCCTTGGTTTCATTTGGAATATCAATGCTCACACAGTCCAATTAACCGAGACCAAGCGAGAAAAATACATCACTGCGATCCGCGAATGGAATTTACGCCGCACACACATTTTATCTGACGTGCAGAAACTGCATGGCAAACTCGCACATGCCGCATGTGTGATACCCGATGCAAGACCCTATCTCGTAAACCTAGAGCTCATGCTCTCCATCTTTGGCGACAAACCCTGGCGGCCACGCACCCCACCAAAAGGAACCCATGAGGATATGAAATGGTGGTTAAAAAGCCTCAATTCACCCACCCGTCCTATATCAATCCCACACCCCCGTCCTCCCTACCAAATAAAAGCCTACTCAGATGCGAGTTCCACCACAGGCATCGGCATCACACTCAACGACAAATGGCGTGCCTGGTCCCTGTGCCCTGGTTGGAACACAGACGGGCGCGACATCGGTTGGGCTGAAGCCGTTGGCTTCGAACTCCTTATACACGCCATACTCCATTCCGGCACCACCGACCTTCATTTCCAAGTTTTCGGCGACAACCAAGGAGTCATTGAGGGCTGGCAACGTGGACGCAGTCGCAACCGTCCCATCAATGATGTCTTCAAACGCATTCACCCCATCCTGGCTGACACAGACTGCTCCGCCGTCATCCACTACATACCCAGCGCTCACAACCCAGCCGATGGCATATCACGCGGCATATATCCCTCCATACATTCCCTCATCCCAGCCTTCCCTATCCCCCAACCCCTCGAACTCCTACTCCATGACCCATTTACCCACATACACTAGCCCCGCACACACTACAACCCCTGGGCCCGCTAATGCCACTCAGGCGGGTGTATTAAAAATCACCCAACTCGCTGCTCCCATCAATGCTCCCACCCCCAAATCAACAAGATCCCTTTCCCCTGTTCGCCCATCTTGCCCAGCACGTGAACGGCTTGTCCGATGGCTTCCCTCTTCCCCTCGTAAATTAGCTCTCCCCTTCGACACCACAGATGTCGACCGCATCTATGCCGTAATTCCTTTCGCATGGGCAGAATCTACCAAAGAAACTTATGGTTTGGGCCTCCTCGTTTATCACACCTTTTGTGACTTAAAACAAATACCCGAGCAGCAGAGAGCCCCAGCCTCTTCTGACCTCATCACGGCCTTCATATCATCCCTTGCAGGCCTTTACGCTGGATTCACTATCATCAACTACATCAGTGGCGTGCATGCGTGGCACACGATACATGGTCTCACTTGGTCACACAAATCCGACGAGACTGATGCTCTCATAAAAGCCGCCAAATCCCTCGCTCCCGCTGCCTCAAAACGTCCACCTCGGGAACCTTACACAATCAACACCATTTCTATTTTGCACAGTTTTTTCAAGCACTCCTCCCCACTGGATGCTGCCGTTTTTGCCTGTCTCACAACCACCTTCTTTGCCACCGCCAGAACTGGCGAATTCACAGTACCCACAATCACCGCGTTCAATCCTGAGATCCACATCACACCGTCACACGTTACGAAACAACAGGATCGAAATGGTGTTGAAATAACTAATTTCCGCCTACCGCGTACAAAAGCTGCCCCTCTCGGAGAAGACGTCAATTGGGCCAAACAGGACGGCCTCGCAGATCCCCAGGAAGCGCTGAACAATCACTTTCGTGTCAACTTCCCCACTCCCAATGCCCCCTTGTTTGCATACCGATCCCCTAAAGGAATCCTCAAACCGCTCACACGAGCCAAATTCCTTAAGACTCTGGAATCCGTCACCAGCAAAGCTGGATTACCTCGCATCAACGGACATGGTATCCGCATTGGATCAACCCTCGAATATCTCCTCCGCAACATTCCCTTCGATGTAGTCAAGGTCAAAGGGAGATGGGCAAGCGACGCATTCCTACTGTATCTAAGAAGACATGCACAGATCTTAGCCCCATACATGCAAGCCGAATCCGAACTTCATCAAGTTTTTCTTCGTTACACCATTCCCCCGATTCAGAGATAATCTACAGGGTAAGTCACGATCGCCTCCTACTTTTCAGGTGTACTCGCTTCGCAGCACGCGTCGCCGAACGCTCCTACCGGGTTGGGAACGCAGCTCATCTCTCACCCGACAGGTCTCGGCTTCTGTCCTAGGCCGGGTAGCGCTACGCGCTTCCGCCCGATCCTCTCTCGCGACTTTTGTCACATCCGCTTCCATGTATTGTATTTAAGTAGTTTACAAATACAATACACCACTTCCCCGCTCCTCACGAAGCCAGTCCAAAGATGTTCTGATGATTGGCCAAGGCCACGTTAGCCGACCAAGTGCATAAGAGTCAGTAAGACCGGATTAAGACAGAAAAGTCCCACGACATTTTGCTGATGAACTAGATCGGTTTAACCATAACTTTCTGCAGCGAACGTTATCGAAGTAAATTCAACCGCACACGCCTAGATTCAGATCCCCATGTGAGTGTCGTCCGCAATCGCATGTACTCCACCTCGGCATGTACCAACTTCCATTCAACAACTATACGCTCCCTCTGGAGCGTAGCCCTTGCATATCCGTCGTTGGCCTGTGCAGCCTCCTCCAGCCTCCCTTCCAGATCGTCCAGGTCATCCTCGCAATGCTTTAGGACTTCGCCCATCTCAGTGACTGAGGCCTATAGCAGCTGACTGTCTCTGCCAGTGACTTGTGTTTCCCCAATTCTTCTTGGATCTGCATCGTCATAGGAGTGAACTCTGTGAACTCGGATATGATCTGTGCTGCGGATTCTACAGTGTTGGCATGACGACGCATTTGAGCACCGGCCTGGAGGAGAGGCTGAAAAATGTCTCGGCCCAGAGCGTCCTCCTCGATGTTGCCGACATCTTCTCTGATGCAGTCCCAGCCGGTAGTGACCACACGAACGTTGCAAAGACCTTGATCCCCGCAAAGTGCTCTGAATATTCTGAGGCACCGTTCTGCAGAGTAATCATGGAACCCGCCTCTTGGTAATCGATGCATGTAAATGATGCCATTGAGTTTCCTCTCCTCGCTATAACATTTCCATTCCTCAAACAGTCCAGATACGAACTCAAAGGAGTGTGTGTGCTTACCCTTTCTCTGGCTTGAGGAAGCGTGCGATCTGCTTTAGGATCTCCGTCTGAGTGAGGCCGAGAGCAAAAACATCAAAACCTGGCACATCAACAAGAGTTATGCAACAACCCCTCGCCCTGTACTGAGTTGTCTGGACATCTAATGTTCCGCGTCTGAAAGAGTCGCCGATCCGAACGTTATCGTCATTAGTAAGAAGCTTGATGAACTATAAACAAAAAAGGTGATTCCTTGTTTAGCAGAGCGCTCAGACACTCACTGACGACTTTCCTAGCACATATAGAGGTAGATCTGAGCTCGTGCGCAAGTTTATAACGCAGTCAGGGCAAACATACCGGCACCAATTGTACCCATGATTCTATGTCAATGTGTGTCTGTCAACTCAGACACGATATTGAACATTAACGAGATACATACGCTACCGTTATATCGGAGTACTTTGGTTCAGGTGGCTCCTCTCTGACCGTGGTGAGTACAGGAGTTTGAGCTTCGAAGATGAAACAACGTCGAGTTCACATGCTATGTGCACAACATTCGTGGCAAACGTACCAAGTGGGGGTCTATAACTTTTGTTCAACTCAATCTGCCACTCCACACATCTGATGGAACCGTACATACCGGCGAAAGCGGCGAGTATTAGTACCACCTCTAGTTTTCGTCGGGCCGTTGTAGTGCACTGTGGCGCAAACCAAATATCAGTCGGGACAGCGAAGCCATAGATCTCTATACAGGACCATGAGTGACGCGAGTGGTGCACCTATACTGGTTGATTTGGTCTCGACCAGTATCGTTGTAAGTGCCGAAAGTCGCAGTGGCATCTCCGTCGTTTTGTGAGTAGGGCATTCAAGTTACCGCTTGGTCCCACGATAGAGAACCTAAGCAGCCGAGGTGGGAGATAGAGCTGGATCCACGATTCATCAACTCGGACATGCCAGTGCCCTGAGTGTACCCACGGTGATGTGGCTTGGCCCGTGAAACTGAGTCTGAAGTCGAAGTCGCTCAGGAAACTGACACGACGTTGGCACGCTCGAACTTGGACCCTCTTGTGGACCCTTGATCTCTGTGACAAGCACTGGGCTGCAGGGTGTAGGGTGTTCAGACTCGGAATCATTGCTAGTCACACAAGCAATAATCCCTTCACTATCAGCGGGAGTGAGGGGCCGGAAAGTGTAGTGCAGTGGCAGTTACACAAAAGTAGTCACTTCGATCGACCGCCGTGACTCGGGCCATCCGAGCCATCGATCGAGTCTTACTTTGCAACTGGCATTCAACATCGGCTTCCAGAAAGTCAGTAGGTCAGGCTTCCAACCTGTTCCTTCAAATTTCGAGTCTGTCGATCCCATCTCATTTAGTTCTGTGATCTAGTCCATTTGTCCGAGTCGCGGCTAACACGAGTGGCGTGTGTTCAACGGGAGAGCGACGAATCAATTGACTACATATAATTATTATTATGTGACTTATTCCATTCTATGTTATGCAATGCCGACTAAAGCTCAACGAGTAACATATGTATGTATAAATTCCGTTGTTGCAACTAAGTATGTAAGACAGAAAACCTTGTTTGCAAATCGTCTAGCAGAAATTGTTATCACGAACCATTGATGCGGAATCCGGATAGGCTCTGGGCCTGGCAATAGGCAGTCTTCGTCCATTAACTAGCCTTATTTTTAAGCCATTTGAAGAAGCCACCTTTGGCCCTACGTCGCTCCTCTTCAGCTTGAGCCGCCTGACGAAGTTCCTCGATATTCCTCTTCAATGTTTCCCGATCCTCCTGAGCCCGTCTCATCTCTTCCTGCATCAATTTACGTTGTTGTTCCAGCTCTGCAGCCAATGCCGCATTCTGTGTTCGCACACCCGCTAACTCTTCCTCCAGCTTGGCGCACGCCTCGGCATGGTGCTTCTCTAATTCCTCGAGGTGTGCGTTGGCAACACGACCGGCGTCCGTTTCTCCCTAACGGGATGCCACTTGTGATCTGGTTCTGGAGCCGCGTGGTGACTTCCTGGAGTGGCATGAGTTCAGAAATGATTTTCTGCGCGGACTCGACGGTATTGTTATGACGACACATCTGTGCCCCAGCAGTCGATAAGGGCTGCGAATAGGCCTCGCTTGAGGTCATCCTCTCGCTTAGCGCCTTCTCGCTCCTTGACACGATCCCAGTTGGTAGTGACGATACGAACGTTACGAAGGCTGTCATCTCCACAGACTGCCTTGAACATCTTGATGTTATTTCGTGAAAGGCCACCAACACGAGGATCTGTGATGCGGTGCATATATACAAGCCCATTTAGCTTCGCCCTACAAATTTCCGTTGATTATGCATGTTGAAATATGGTTTCAGTCCAGTACACTTACCCTTCGTGAGAGGCCATGAATGTTGATATTTTCCTTAAGATCTGGGTATCAGTAATTCCGAACCGAGAATCGTCAAAGCCAGGTGTGTCCATCATCATGATGGTCCGCTCGCTTGCTCGATCCATGTAGTAGGGCAATCTGGACATCCGATGTTTCGGATTCTGTATCATGACCGACATGGACTTCGTCATCATTCGTAAGAAGCTTGATGAACTGTGGGAGGACGCAACATTAGTCAACGTTAGGCAAGGCTATAGAATACGCACGCTAGATTTTCCTAGCGATAGGATAGGGACGTGAGTGGCATGTCATGGAGACGGAGGGAAGAGCGACGGTGAAAGCAAACATACCGGTACCACTCATGCCCATAACCCTGCGGATTTTTATTAGTCGGCGAGACATTTTGACGGACGAGTACGCACGCAATATTGACAAGATCATCCTCAGGTGAGTTAGACATAGCAGGAAAGATGTGAAGTGAACGGTAGTATGATGTAGTGGAAAAAAGCCCAGAGCGGCGAGGAGGGCGAAAATTGCCTGGGGCGCATCCTTCGTTGTGCCTTTAACTCATCCGGGCAAGACGCTCGCAGGCGCCGTCCTGCAATGTTTGCGGTGCATTAACTCGTGTTTGCTCTCAGACCTACTTAGAGACAGGGTTATCGAGAGCTCACCATGCTCGGGCTGAGTGTGGACGGATCAAAATTTGAACAAATTAATCGTGTTTGCCATCCTGTGAAATTTGAATCTGAAGCTTCTCGAAGTTCAATGATTCTGTTGGAGTAAGAGGGTTATATATATCACGATCCAGGGAAGCAATTACATTGATTCGACATGTTTGCATTGTGTCTGGTACAGGCGCCTCAGGAAGGCAGTGTGGAACAAAAGCAATTTTCCGCACAAGGCAGTACTGTGGAGTACGATAACACGATGACGGACATCTCGGATTGACGCGTACGGTGGATGTCTGATTTACTCGCCTCAAGAACATGGGTTATCCGCGGTGGCTCGGTGAGTCTGAGTATCTGCGTTCAAGTTTGAATCGAACTCTAATTAATGTTCTGAAACGATGGAATTGGCCTTTTGCACAACATAATGCGACGAGTCATCGATACAGCAACCCCGAAAGTCGTCGCTCCCGATAACCTGTGACCATGATGCGCTGCAAACGGATACGATGAAATTCTTGGGCGGTTACCGGTTATCCTGCACATGCATCACTGGCACAGTTGAAACGTTTTTTCAGGGTTAGAATGGAAAGAATCACGTCATGCCTGCTTTTACTTTCCCACATAACTACATAATATTTCTGCTGGAAAGTGTGGCGTGTGTAACTGAAGTCTCAAGCCCCCACTCTGGTAAATATACAGAATTTCTACCAACAGTACTCACACAAATCAAATTTTTACTCTAAAAGCTAAAATGTCTACGAAGTTGAACGAGCACGAAATACGCATTCTTGAGATAGTGAAGTCGGCCTCGGACTAAGCGGCTCAGTGTCACTCGCCGAGTGTTTGCCGCAGCGGAGATTCAAAGCGGGGCGTATCATACGTAATGTATGCAGTCGATCAATCCAACACGTGCCTCAGTGAAAGCAACATATCTCGACTCGCAAATCTGCGCTACTGCAATCGTATTCTTTGGTAAAACTGACATAGGTTATATCTACCTTTGAATCCAAGTAACTGTCGACTGTCGATGCATGTATGAACTCTTGGACTGGATCGAGGCGGAAAGGGTAGCATGCTGCTAACCAGTCATCAGCAAAACCCAACGAGGCTGTACAATTGAGTCCCCAGACTGCTCCCCATATCCAGCAGAACCCCCAGAACACAGACACTACAGTCATGTCCCATTGCAACAACAAAAATAAATCTGAGAGAAAGGGGATGCAGGCATGCAGCAGGTTATTCTGGTAAGCTATTTCGTGTGGTGGGTACACAGACGTTGCCTGAGCACACGATACTTTAAAGATATTGCCGGTGCATGCCAGTGAAAGTCCATGGCATTGACAGGGAAGTGATCCTAGATAGCCGTGCATCAGCAAACCACTTTTTTTCTAGGGGTTCCGGGGCTATGCTCGATCATCAGCCCGGCGATTCACTGCAGATCTATCATCGCGACATGCACAGCTGCTGTGGCGGTTGATGTTCGTTTCTGCGCACTCCCAAGTCATTTCGCAGTGTTCGCTGACATTGCAGTAGGTTTCAAATTCGACTTCAGTGGCCATATCCCTATCTGATATCGAGCAATTAAAGTTCAACGTCAATGGCTGATCCCTGCATATTTTTTAGCACTGTCCGTCAATGTTTCAATCCTCGACATCGACGCGTGGTATTGTGTTGACTGCCTCTTAGGGTTGTCTCTTTTACCATTCGGGCGTCTAGCAGACCTCTATGACCTTAAGAGGGTTTTCTTGATTGGCATAGGGTTCGCAAAAGGTGAGTTGGTCAACAAAAGAACGACATTCCCTCTTTCCAACTCAACTGTGTTAGATGGCGTCACCATGGATATTTTGTGGGGTTTCCGAGGAATAGGGATAACCCTTCCGCAGTGCGTTTTAGACGAGCGGTATCTCAATGACTTCTTTGACACCAGCTAGGTATCTTGGCTCGATCATTCGGTTCATCGCGTCTGCGTTCATTGGAGTTCATAACATTTGCCGCCGGCGCCCCCGCCGGCGCTGCTCTTGGAATGATTATTGGAAGTCTCCTCGCGCAGCTTACCCGGTACGGATAGCCCTTTTGCCACCGATATACGTTATTTGATGTGATTTGTCAATGCACATTGGCGTGCAACATTTTTCTTGATAACTGGTGTGTCGGCACTATGCGTACTGGGTGGCCTCACCTCGTTTGAACCTGATCAGATTGGTCAGCGCGTGGACGCCCGGGTAGACTAGATCGGTGCAACCCTGGTTACTGTGTGGTTGGTGTTTATTGTCTTTGTCCTGGGGCAGGCCCCGATGCAGGTTGGAGAACCCCATGTATGGCCTCTCACTCACTTCGTCTGAATAGTAATCAATGTCATATTCTCGTCAGATATCTGTTTGATTTCAGGCACACTCTCGCGGGCCTTTTTACTATCTGGGAGCTTCATCTGGAGAAGTCTATCCGTGGTCACGATAAACCAAAATCGTTTTGAGCACCCCTACCTCTGATCAAACCTTCAATCTGGACAAGAGACAAGGGAAGAATGGCGGTGATCCTGATAATTGCGTTCTTAAACCGTTGTAGCTTCGCCTGCTGGACGTTCCGAATTCGGGCTTGCATATCGTGACTGTATGGTTACCGAAGAGCTTGGTCGAAGTATTAAGTATTTATTCGTGGGTGTCAAGCGCTCTTGATCTCACTGTGCTCGATCGCCTTCTAGTTCAGTTCTTCGCGAGTCGTGTGATACACCATCCTCCGTGTATAAACCAAGCCACGAGCTTTGATTCTAATGTATCGCTATCAACATCAACGTAACAGCAACTAGGCATCAAGGGCCTTTGAAACTCCACTAATCTGACGATCGCGACCTACGGGCATTCTTGCCAATTGAGTCTTGCTCCGAGTCCTGGGGCGCCGTTTCGCATACCATTCCCATGCGAGACGGACAATTTCACCGTCAGCGTCATACGGGGTAGGGATCTCGCTGTATCCGGGTCGAGCGGTGGGGTGACGAACGTAGACAGCCGAGCACGTTTGAATGAGACCTCAGCATATGCAGGGAGAAAGATGAATGGAGAAGCGTATGACGGAAGATGGAATGGTGTCAGGTTGTCGGGAGTCTTGGATGGCATTACAGATGCTTTTGGTGTAGAATTCTCGTTACTTCCATCACTCTCCGATTCCACGGGTGGCTTTGGTTCTTGTAAAAACCTGATTTCCGCGGGGTCCACCGAAACCATATCACCTGGAGCCAACCTGGTGTTGGCGTCCGAATGCTACCCAGACAATGTATCAACACAATAACAGACCGCAGTGAATGATCGCACATACTTTCTTGCCATTGAGCAAGACATGGCCATGAATCACCAATCTCCGTGCTTCGTACACGCTGGAAGCGAAGCAACACCTGAAAATGAACACGTCTATCCGTCGCTCGACTTCGGCCATCATCAAGCTTCCAACTGGGGCGAGGCCTTTTTCGTCTTCCTCCCTTTTCCGACGTTCTGCGCGCTCCAGGTGCTCCGTGCGGCCAGCGAACTCGTCCAGAACTTGGGTAGCGTCACTTTTCGTCTGTAGGCGGGGCCGCACATCAGGGAGAGTAGCAGGAAGATACCATCGCTTGAACGTTTTCTCGGGGATAAAGTCACCATGATATGCACGGATGAGTGCCTTTGCCGTCCAACGTTGCTGAAAGAGTGTTCGGTTGGTTCTACTGAACGTTACATGATTTTGCGCGACAGAGGCGCGTGCCCAAATGCTGTAAAGATTGTCCAATGTCCAACTCTGGGCCATGTTAAATGTTTTGGTCGCGTGCAATAAAGTTTGAACGGACGTACCATGCGAGGTAGACACCTCTGAATGTTGAAGACATTCTTGTCCCTCATAGCTAACCTGGAATCGCGCCCACCTTGAGACCTATGTAGTTGCGTTTTGTCAGTCAAGTCTGGAGTTGCAAAGAAAAAGCCTGGTGCCGAAATTTCACACGGTATCGTATCCATAACCTTCAAGTTGTGGCCGCCTTGGCCCGGCGCACATATTTATTATTCTATATCAGGTCTCAAGCTCAAGCTCGGCGATTGCAGAGTTAGACTCGTACCCTCAACGGAATCCGGCTGGTCCTTCGGTCGAAGCAATACACACCTGAAAATGTTTACTCTTCACTTACTATGCTGAACAACACATCACAGGGCCATCAGCCTGGGAAGAATCCATCTTGGTCCGAGTCCATGGCTCTGGGTCAGGCTACATAAAATGAGTATGCACCTGATCTCATGGTGTATTTCGAAACGTCACGCGTTCTATAGCGAAAAGTGTTTTGGATTTACTGAGGAGGTCGAAATTGAACGACGGTACTGGCGACCTCGGCGCGCTCACTCAGAAAATGACGACGTGCTTCAAAACGTCTTTCGGCCAGTAAGTATCCTAGTACCTGTGCAAACTGAATCTTTGAATTCCAGGTTTCTCGACATTCCGTAGAGTCTGTCTCGAAAGACGACGAGTACAGGGCTCGCCATGGGCTGTGCTACAAGAGGCCTCCATCGTTGGTTTTTGAAAGTTCTTACTTGGGATCTCGCCAAGCATCGCATCTTGAGGGTTTCTCAGCTTCCCGTTCTAACCGGTCACGCCGTATCCGAGGATCTCGCTAGTGCCGCCCAGAGAACACCAGTGATCCGCCAGGATCAAGTTCACATGCTCCGCGAACCATCATTTGATGGGATATACGCGAACGATTGATGCTACTGATTGTGGGAAAATACACACCACTAGCTTCGGTAAAGTGCAAAGCTTCTTGGCGATATACTGTAGTCTGGCAAAGGTGCGTTTTACTTTGGGTCGTAATGAGACAATTTCTATCATGCTAGAACAGAACGGGCTCTGCGGGCTCCGATAAGGGATCGTTCCATCTTAGAGTAATTTTAGATATCGAATTCTTCGTCACTCGCGGCTCCACAACCATGCAATAACGTACGCGTGCTCTGGAGTCTGGTGTGGGTTCTTAACTCCGCCACCCACCGTCAACCGATTTTTTCGAAATATTGGAGCCAAGCACAGACCTGAGGCTAAAAATATCTTGATACATATTTCAATACAGAAGTAACGCCAACACAGTGCAGATGAGTGTAGCCATGTCGCCACGCAATAGACATTCACCAAAAGTTGATCCTGGACAAAACGGACTAAAATCACATAGTTGCTGAGAGATAAAAAATTTCAAGTTCAAGAATCGCACTTCACCCCAAACGTAGTTACCATCCAAAGACCCTGGCGAAGATGGATACGGTCGTCAGTCTCGACCCGATGGACATTAATTTTAAAATAGCACTCACTCTTCGTGGAACTGGATACCACCGATCGCTTTCTTGGAATTCGCATCAAAGGTTCTCACACTGTGAGCGACGTCCTTGGCAAGCGCAACAGGGCCACAGACACCGACGAATGCGCCATGAGTGCCTTGTTTACTCCTCATGGATGACACGAATATGTCCAATAACTTATCCATCTTCGGACGTCCAGGAGTGAGCGTGATGCCTAGTGGGAGCGCAAGTCCTTCAAATGATTGGGCAGTAGCGCGTGTGTAGAACACCGAGACGCGAATTCGTGGCAGCGATATTTTGAGACACGAGTGTATTGAAAAGTGAAATGAAACCTTCCAAGGCAGCTGAAAGAGAGGTGTTCGTTTCATCAGAATGATAGGTGAGAGGTAACGAAAGACATACCTGGGCCGGGTACACTCCAGATAATTTCTATGATTTGGATCCTGCTTCTATCGCCGACCAGCACAAGATCTTGAACGGCGGACAAGGCGAACGTCACACCACTGCCGCCGACTACGAACATTGCTCCGGAGTAATTCGGAATCGTAACATCACCAATGCCACCTATCCAGGTTACTTTAATTCGTACATCAAGGCAGATGGTGAAGGGACATACCATATGGTCCTTCGACCATTACTCTGACCCTTCTATCCATCTGCTGGCCTTGTTCATCGAGTTCTGGCATTTGTGACATCCCATACAATTTGTTCGTCCACTTTCCAGCCTTTTTGCACATCAGTACCAGTCCCTCCTCCGTATCGGTGGCGCTGGCAATCGTGAACGGGTGTACCTCTGTCATTCCCAAAAATCCCATCGCCGTGGAGAGGATGCGCACACGAACATGTTGACCGGCGCGCCAACCAGAATTCAGGGTAGGAATGTCGACTCGAGTGAGTCCTAACTCTGGGACGGATCGAATGGTTGCAGTCGTAAAGCTAGTCTTTATGGCACGAATGATGTGGTCGAGTCCATAGATAATGGAAGCAGCAATGACATAAGGGATGCAGGCCGGCCTGTGCAGACATGCCTACAGCACACAAGTTGTCAGTTATACAATTGAAGATACAATCGTAGGTTGCCTACAGAGAATAATGCCACAAGTCAATCCCAGGACGTGTGTGGTGAAAAAGAGGTTGTAGGATCTCGACCGGATATACTGCATCGAGAAGAATCCAAGAAGATCGAAACAAACTAGAGTAACGATGCCCCAGCGCACATATGGCAGGGCGAGCTTGCTTGAGATGTTTCCTGCCAAAGTCCATTTGTATACTGAAAGATGAAAAGCGGTTCGTGAGATGAATGTTACAAGTACATGTTGACGACCAGAACGTACTATAACCGATAGCATGGACGTTTGCACCAATGACCATCAGTCGTCCGACGTGACGATGAAGATAATTAAGCTGAATAAACGTCAGCCCTTGATCATCAATTAACCACGGAACACAAACCTTTTCATACCCAACGCCGACGAGGAACCCGATCACGTTGCTCTTCCCGGCGAATGCGTATACAAATGGAAACTGAGACGCAATGATCCATCCAATGCGACTGGGATGAGCAAATGGGTTCGATTTGTAGAATGCAGCGTAGAATACGGCGCCAGTATAGCCCGACATCAAGATGGCTTGGATAATAGAGTAATTCTCGAGGACGCGATAGTGCATGAAACTTGCTGCAGGGTGTCTGAGCGAGAGATGCATAGGAAAGTGCCAAGGTTTCTGCCGCGCCTCGGGAGATTCAAGGGTTGGAACGACAAATTCCGGTTTCTCCTTTTTCGGCTCCTCCTTCTCTGATTGCAGCATCGTTTTTGAAGTAGAGCGGTACATCCTGAGTCGCTTGGCAGAGTGCAAGAGATAACCCTGGAATACTTGGGAACGGTGATTCGCGAGGTATACCAGTGCCCGGGGAATATTGAATAAGAAAAAGGCGATGATGAAAGCGATTATAAATAGATCCAAGTGATACACCAATGTACTGTTTGACACAGTAGGTGTAGGGGTCGAAGGAGAGGCAGCTTTCTCGAACCGCATGGTTGTTGGTAGGGTGGATAGGGTGGATATAAGAAACGGCGGCCCGACGAGGTTGGAGAGCAACGGTAGGTCGAATAGTGGTACAATGGGCTCAAGTACTGAAGGAAAGAGAAAGATGAACGCTGCTACTGAAAGCACGAAGAGATAAAAAATGGAGTTGTCCTTTATAAGAACTCGCTCTGGCGTACTGGCGGTTGCGTCGCCCAAGCGAAGGGTAATGTGCCATGGGCACCTGATGAGAACATCCCACCAGATGGTTGTAATTGTACCGGACAATTTCTAGCCTCCCGTAGACTGCTTGGATATTTCCCTGCAATGTGATCCTTCTGAGGACCATGGCCAAGGAACTGGAGCTGTGTCCAATTTGAGAGACGCAGTATCGCCCGTTCTTCGGCGCGGATTAGGAAGGAAAAATAGTGAGCGTGAGTACGGGTCGGTCGAGCTCCTGATCTAGTAAACAATCGTACCTGAAACTACCGAATCTGCGTTGCGATGTTCCGGATCCATGGTCGTGGTGTGGCATGCCAACAACAACTGTATGAAGAGGGCGCTGGGAATTCGTGCGTAGTAACAAGACGCGTAGTCAATCTCGCTCCAAAGTCGGCTAAGTTGGTGTTTGAGACCATTGCAATTGAAAGTGGTAGACTTGGAGACTTGCCGACTCGTATGTAGTGTCTGAGAACTCGGAGACAGGCCTGAACGGTGACCAGAGTGACCTTGCACTTGTTACTTGAGATCGATCATTTGTGACGCTATGTTTCGAAGTCTGTCGCATCGAGGCAGGCTATATGGAGAGGTGGTCATCTGATCTGTTGGCGATTGCGTGAATGGCCCAAAGACAGCAGTACGGGGTACGCATCAGGCTCGCTAAGGGGACGGCAAACGCACGGGGCGCGCCGAACTCGAGTCGTTGGAATAGAACATGTGGGGAATCATTCAATCAACCTCCCAGGCCCGTCACCGACTCATAACACGCTTTGAGGTGGGAACTCCCGTCATTTCTTTCCCGTCCCTTTCGGAAATCCCACACTGATGGGATCGTTATAATTATCTGATAAACTCACAGCAAGCCATGTGGAACAAAGTCAGATTCACCTGTATCTACTGGGATGTCACGGTGAGTACTATGAACAGTGACTAGGACTTATGAGCACCGTATGAGAATCGAAGCTGCAGGAACGTCATCTGAAATTAGACCACATCCCATTTATGATTTCGAAGGGGAAGTAACTCGGAGTACATAAGAAGATGACGGCTTGGTGAACTCAACATAATGGCGCAAGGGTGCATTATAGAGGACGAAGTGGGGTATGGTGGGAACGAAGTTATGAATTGCGCAGATCACAGCGGTTGGAACCTGGACCTCCTTCAAGACCTCCTGGAGAACAGGGTTGCGTGTTAGTCGGCTTCTACAAAAGTTTGAGAATGGGAAAGTACTGGACAAGGACGCCTTGGAGAGCGATTCAAGCCTGGGTGCAATGATCCTGGATATGAACTGTCAAGTGCGATACTCTTGAAACTGCTCCAAACGGTCTGTAGGTGTGTGGGGACACGTGCATATTGAGTACCATACCTAGGAGTCGGAAATAGAGATATGATGATGACAAAAACTTCACACAGTCCTGCTTTAGCCCTCTATGTACTATTCTTGAACATTGCTTTCACGATGGATGGATCAAAATTTTAGGCCGGTCTAAATGTTAGTCAACGCGTTTAGGGCGGGCCTAAATGTTGTACAAAATTTTGATCCATCCGTTGTGTTTCAACTTAGTTTCACAAGTCGACAACGACCGAAACGACCGAGCACGCCTGAAAAGGGTCCCGGTCAGGGCCGTGGCACCGGCGGCTATGGACATACAGCATCATTTCCCTTTCAACCTAAAGGTGCATTGGCATGGTCGACAAGTTTGTGATGTCGCTGTTTAGATGCTTCAGGGCTTCCGCTGGCAAAAGCACTGGTGTCTAAGATTCCGAGTCACAGCCCACACACCCTCCTGCTGCCTACTCTATCTGAACCCATCGCCCTTCAAGTTCTTATAGGGAAAGCATATTACAGGCTAGGTTTAAGTCTTTAAGAGGTAACCCACGCAGCCAAGAAACGGACATGGACTCGCAGAGTGGGGAGGGCAGTTCCACTGGACCAGAAAGCAACAGGTGCGATCGTCTCTCGCCTTGCTGCACAAGACACAGAACCCTGGTACTACAAACCCAACCTTCGACTGTTATACCTCTTGATGCTCCCCACCTGTCTTGGAGTGGAGATGACGAGCGGGTGAATTGTTCACAGATGTCTGTCTCAGGAAAATTCTCTGATGCAAGTAAGTTTTGACGCGTCTATGATGAATGGTCTGCAATCTGTGCCCTCATGGATTGAATGTAGGAAAGTTGTCACCTGGTAGTGGAAGACAAGATTGACTCGAGCGACAGATTATCATCATCCTCATTCTGCTTCTTTGGGTCTCATGACCTCCATGTATTCCCTGGGTGGCTCTTGGAGCCCTCCCGTTTAGTTTCCCTCATCGTTGATAAGTTCGGAAGACGATATCCGATATTACTTGGAAGGCTCAATCTCGATAATCGCGGCAACTCTTCAAGGATTTGCATTGAATTGTAAGTCAATGACGTCTATTCAAATTCAAATTGTAGTACATCTCTGACGTCGGACCAATAGTCGCGATGTTCATAATCGCTCGGTTTATTCTCGGGCTTGCTAATATCTTCTGCATCGTCGGAGCTTCATCTTTAATTGCAGGTGAGACAGAGACGGCTTCATTTCCCGAAGCTTACCTTTAAAATATGTGAAGAGCTTGCATATCCGAAGGAGAGAGCAGTCCTTAGTTGCCTTCTTTTCGCTTGCTATGATTTCGGTGAATCGAACTGTGGATAGGAGGTTGTTTCAAGCTGATTTTCCCTAGGTACGGTAGCTGCTGCTTGGGTGACTCTCGAGACATTTGCTATGACCAGTAATTGGGGTTGGAGAATCCCATGTCTCCTTCAAGTCGTGTTCAGTTTACTCCAGGTCACTTTCATTTGGTTCCTACCAGAATCTCCTCGTTGGCTCGTTGCTAAAGGGAGAGGAGATGAGGCGTACGCCATTTTGGTGAAATATCATGCGGAGGGTAATGGAAATTCGGACTTCGTCAAGGCGGAGTATAGTCAAATCGAGAATACGCTAGAAGCTGAGTTGAAGATAGCGCAGATAAACCAGAGGGTGTCATTTTCAGCACCAGGGATGCGAAGGCGTATTGTCCTCGCCGCTTTCCTTGGGTTATGTGTTCCATGGAGCGGAATGGACTTGATTTCGTATGCTCTGTCACTCAACTATCATCTGGTAGAAAGCCTGACTATCTCGTATGTAGCTACTACCTTGCCCCGATCCTGGATAACATTGGTATTCATGATTACCGGACCAAGCACATTGTCAACATTGCCAGATTTTCTTGGAGTCTCGTCACTGGAATAACCGCGTCGCTCGTAGCGCCGCAGTACCCTCGGAGGCGTATTTTCTTGGTGAGCATGGTCGTGGACCACCGCCGGCAGTGTTCTTCTAACTTGTTTGCAGTCTTGTACGATCGCCATCTTTTTCGTATTTACTGCTTGGACCGCAGCCAGTGCAGAGTACTCGTTCACGCATAGTAAGGTCTCTGCTCTACTAGTACTTGCGTAAGTTTTCACCTTCGCTGGACAGATCATCCATATTTATCATGCGTTCCGCAGGCTTATCTTCTTGTACATAGTAGCTTATAACCTAGCATTCGGCGTTCTGCCATACTGTGAGCTTTGTCCATTCAGCTCACAGCAGTCTGGACGAAACTGATCACGGACACTGACAGGTTACTTGGCCGAGCTCTTCCCGTTTCATGCTCGAGCTCAGGGTGTGTCCGTCTATCAGTGGTCGATGCGCAGTGCGGCCTTTGTCAATCAGTTTGCGAATTCCATTGGTATGGACGCCTTTGGTACGTCTCATCCACGCAGTTCATCCGATTTTGTAAGTCTAATGACTCGTCACTCGATGGTCATAGGCTGGAGATAGGTACATCACGTGAGTCTTATTTCGCGACGTCCATTGACAAACGTGCTGAGGGTGATTAGCTATTGCGTGTGGAACGCCTTTCAGGTCGTGATCGTCTACCTCATGTTCCCTGAAACTTCTGGACGCACGCTTGAAGAGTTGACATTTTGTATGTGTGCTGTCGTACACTCTGAGAAATATGTTCAGTTTCTCATGGATATTCCTGAACAGTGTACGAGGATGAACAGAATGGATACAGGGATGCTTGAAACCAGGATACTGCATGATCAAAGGGTAACCGAAACATATGGTATCATAGAAGATGACATGTAGACTCTTTGTACACAGTGTTAGAAGCACTGCAGAAATAAGCGCGTGTAATACGTACTGGTGGAAGTATTAGTTACCCGGAAAAATTACATGCTTACGCAGACATAGATTTGATACTACTCAACCTCACCACCAGGGGAAGGAGTGAGACATTTTCGCTCGACGCATAATATTGCACACAATCCAAGTGAAACTGCAGCAGCAATGAGCTACAGTAGTATTCATAGAGGGAGACAAATTATATTTACCTTGAACCTGAGGAAAGACAAGTTAGTCGAGTATCGCACAAGCGAAAATGAGATGCATACCAATGGTTGAAGTTTGACTCAAATTTCTTCAGGAAATCCCATCGCTTGCCCATTGCTTGATCCCCATCGCCCGATTCAGCAGCCGAGAGTGCTTGAGATGCCGATTTCGTGAAGGACGATGAATACAGTGCGAAACGTCGAGCATGTGACGATCATGCGTGAGTACGCCTGGCGGGTAATTCATTCTTTCAGCAAGAAATACCACGTAAGAGGGCCTCCACCTACCCTGAGCAACTTTGCGCTTGTCAGCATACATTCCTTCAAACACGTATCCAAAAAATCGACATGATCCCTCAGCAATTGGTCTACCGTCGTCACCTTGGCCAGTTTCGCCTCCAGAGAGCGCCAATTGGGTTCCAAAACCTCAAACGTAACAAAAGCCAATATCTGTTGCACGAACGCCAGCATTCGCGCGCGAAGCAGTAGAATGCGGAGTTTCCATTGCTCAAACTCGGGATGGCTAGGAACGGGTTTGCGCCACGTGCCCGTCTTTTGCTCGATCCACATCGACGTAAGAGATTGCTCGACGTTTTTCAGGTGCAAGAGGAAGCGGAAGAGTAATTGATAACGTAGGATGGTCTTGCGTGATATTACAAGAGAGAGGGGGAATTTGACAGTATAGTCAAGTGCGAGAGCTTCGATGGCTGCAAAATTCGTTTGACTGCGAATGATACCGTATATTTTTGGAAGTCTCACCTAACATCGGCTTTTTATCGTCCTTATCTTTATCCCGATCCTTCTTGGTGTCCTCTTGAGCTGCACCATCGGGCATACCTTCTCCATCATCACCTCCAATGACTCCACTTACACTAATGACTTTCAGTAGCCATTCATACAGCCCTGTTCCAGCAATACTGACTTTGACGTCCTCTCGGAACAGTGCGTCTTCACCCGAGAGTGCAAGGTCAAGTAAGCTTTGCAGTTTTACAATGCTGGCCAATTTCGCCGGCTTTTTCAGTTCGGTATGGGCAAGGTCGAGTAGGTGTGTCAGGAAAGAAGACTGCGACAAGAAAAAGTATCGTTTTAGGGAGCGTAAACGAGGAATCAGCTGTTGGTCCTGAAGCAGCAACTGAAGTAGGGTATGGTTGGCATGCGTATAGGCGTCCTCCACGAATTTGTAGAGCCTGTGAGTGTCCTCAGTCACGAGTGTCGGTGTAGAGCACGAAAGCGTACCTTTGATCATCCATGGAAAGTTGTTGTTCGTGTGCTTGATGCTGGTTTGCCTGCAATTCTATACCGCATTCACGTATAACATTGAGGTATTTACCAGCAAGGAGGATCTTGTATTTCCATCCCTCAAGTGTGGGAGGGATACATGCACCGCCTGGCAATCTACCACCGGGCATCCTGGGGGGCGGAATACCTGCATGCTGTTGCTTCGACGACCACGTGGAACCGTCTCGCAACTGTCCCACGTAAGAAGGCGGGAAGAATGTGGGGTAATACATCCATTCACTCACCGTGTATCGCCTTTCCCAATATTCGTCTGTGTAATCCACCTCCAAAATACCCTTACTAATAAACTTACTCTCTTTGACACAAAACTCTTCGTACGGATCCTGCAATCTCCCAGTTGTTATCCATTCACGTAGCATATGTGCGTACGGAATTCCAGCCGCACTCAACAATGTGCCATACACTTTGCACGCCGTTGGGTCCCCCGACATGCCTTGCATCCGTTCGTAAATTACCGTGAGCACTTCTCCGCCTTTGACAGGTACAGCTGCCCCAGCCGAGGATTTGGTAATCTCGGAAAGAACAGCTTTCAGCTTCGCACCACCTAGGCCGAGAGCTTCATCTCGCGCATCTTGTTCTTCATCTGCTGAAGAGGAAAGAGAGGCGTCGTCGTCGTCGGTGTTCGCAAGCTCGAGAACCAGTTGATAGATCAAAGAAAGAGTGTGGACTGTTGGGTGGATATAGAACCAGAGTTTCTGTAAAGTAAATTGTGGGGAAGTATTGAAAGCGTGCTCCAATTGGGACAGAAGAGTTTGGTACTCCTACATAGCAAGTAACGATTAGAAGGGCCCTCGAAAGGCCGGATGACAAACCTTCAACATATCCCGGATAGCGGCGCAGAGTGCATGATTAACGAGACCGTAGTCCAGATGACTCCGACTTTCAACAAAAGCAGATATGGCCGTAAAGTATGTACCGAGCGGGAGGACACGCTCAGTCAAATCTCGAAGTGACGGATCTCATGATAGCAAGTCAGTTGTCCCGTGTGAAGAGGCACCTCAGAAATCGCAACACTTACCCAGCGGTGATGATACGACAAAGCGAATCCCCTGCAGTGGATCATCGTCCTCTGGCGCGAAATCAGGATGGTATGTCACGTGTGTGCCTTCAATACCCTGTTGTGTTCGGGTCGGTCTTACCAGGTCATGGCCGAGACTCGTTACTTACCATTAACACATACAATAAGTCTTCCAGTACGATCGCCTCCTGTATGTCGACAGGGAGATGATCCAACAGATCTTCTTTTTCCTTTCCTTTTTTCTTTGGAGTGGTATTTGCTGCTCCAACACGCGAGTTCAATGGTGCACGAACAAACGACGTCTCGGCGATAAAGGATGACTCATTACCTGCGGCTAACTGTAGATGACGACGCTGGAAAACAAGGGGAGTGAAGTACACACCTCTTCCTCTGCTTTCACGCGAATTGTGCCCACGAGGATAAAGCTCTTCTTCAATATCGTCATCCAATTGCCTGTTTCTCCTTACAGACGCGATTGTGCCCGTGATCTACAACCATCAAGTGTCAGTGGTGCATAGCGAACCGAACGATGTAGTCAGCTTACCTTCGTGTACTCCTTGACAGATAATGTGAGGTTGTTCTTGCGCATTGGGCGTGTTCTGGGAGTGTATGGGTCCATGTTGATCTAAAAGCCGTAAAGGACGCGTGGATGTCTTAGTGGAACGCCAAAATGTGGCTGTGTAGCCACTTTGTCGGAATTCGGAGTCTCACAAAGTCACATATCTGCCCTCGAAAGCACAAAAACTGTTCATTCTATAGATGACATAGATACGTTCGGCATGACGAGGCCGATAAGGCTCGCTATTATTTGGCCTAATCCAACGATGTGCGTGCGTGACATGGACAACTCCAGGTGCCCATCCCTTTTATTTATTTATTTTCTTCTAATACACTTCATGTAAGTATCAAACGAGAGACTGGCGCCATCTGATCCCATAAGAATGCTGTTGACGAACACGAGGTGCGGAAAAACTCACTGGCATGATGTACTGGTGAATCAATACATGGACGGGGAAACGGAACAACAAAGTGTCGCAAAGTGATGTTTCTCGAGGTGAGAAATCAGGCTTCACAATCACCACCCAAAAACCCTAACGAATGTTGAGATTTCGTATCGATTAGCAGATTTATTGGTTGCGAAGATGACGCACTCATCGTGGAACTCGATACCGCCAATAGCTCTCTTGGAGGCCATATCTAGCCTTCTTAGACTCTGATCTAGGCCCTTGGAAAGTTCACGAGGACCGCAAACACCGACGAATGCGCCGTATTTGCCGTTTCTGCTTCCCATGGATGTGACAAACGCGTTCAGCAACTTGTCAAACCTCGGACGTTCAGGGGTGAGCGTGATGCCACGTGGGAGGACAAGTCTCTCATGCGAATAGCTTGAAGCACGAGTATAAAATACCCTGATGTTGAGCCTGCCAGGGTGAATTTGAGATAGGAGGGTGGTGAAGAGGGGAATGAAAGTATCCAGACCACCTATTAGCAAGAGAATCTCGTTTTCACTATAAACACGCATGAAGGCGGGCGAAGGACAAACCTGGGTGAGGAATGGACCAAATGACTTCGATGACTTCAGTTCTACTCTTGGCACTAGCCAGAATAAGATCTTGGACCGCTGACAATGCGAACGTTATACCGCTACCACCGACTACGAACATTGCTCCTGAGAAGTTTGGAATCGTCACATTACCAATGCCACCTATTCAATCCGAGTTGATTTCGACGTTGTGCTCAATGATTGGGGACCTACCATATGGGCCTTCGACCATCACTTTGATCCTCTTCTCGACACTCTGTCCATATCGATCAAATGTTGATTCCCGCGATATGTCATATAATTTTTCTGTCCACCGTCCAGTCCTCTTACACATCAGTACCAGCCCTTCCTCAGTGTCGGTGGCACTGGCAATTGTGAACGGGTGCACTTCGAACATCCCAAAGAAACCAATAGCGGTGGAAAGGACGCGTAGACGAACGTGTTGGCCGGGGCGCCAGCCAGAGTTAAGGGAAGGAATGTCAACTCTAGTGAGTCCTAGCTCTGGAATTGATCGAATGGTAGCAGTCGCAAAGCGGGTTTTGATGACACGAATGATGCGGTCAAGTGCGTAGACTGACGAAGCCGCTATCACACAAAAGGGACGCAGGTCTCTCGATGGAAACATGCCTGCGGTACCCAACCGTCATTCATGCGAGCGAAGAAGCAGTTACGGGACACCTACGGCGACTAATGCCACGATCAATCCAATGGCATGTGTGCTGAAGAAGAGGTTGTAGGATTTCGTTCTGAAATACTGCGTCGAGAAGAAACCGAGAAGATCGAAACAACCTAGGGCAATGAGGCCCCAGACTACCCATGGCTGAGAAATCCTATGCAAGAAGGTGCCCGTCACAGTCCACTTGTATACTGTGAAAATGAACAGAAAAGAAAAGCATTAGATAAACCTGCTTGAGTGCGTGGTAACGGCCCAGGCGTACCGTAACCGATAGCATGGACGTTCGCGCCGATGATCATCAAGCGTCCGATGAGACGATGAAGATAATTCAGCTGGATGAAACATTGAAAACTCAACTCGATGTTTCATGAGAAATCTATTTCGAGACATCTACCTTCTCGTATCCAACACCGACAAGACATCCGACCACATTGTTCTTCGTAGCGAATGCGTATACAAACGGAATTTGTGACGTTATGATAAAGCCAGCGCGGGAGGGTTTGGCAAATGGATTTGCATGATAGAACGCGGCGAAAAGGACCGCGGCAGTATAGCCCACCATCAAAAGGACTTGCAGAATAGTATAATTCTCGAGGGCACGGTATTGCAAGAAACTTGCAGCGGGATGTCTGAGCGAGAGATAAGCAGGAAAGTGCCAAGGTCTCTTGCGAGCTGCTGGCGATTCCAGGGCCGGAATATCGAAGTCCCCGGGTTCTTTCTCAGATTTGACCGTGGATCCCGATCCCGAAGGGTATCGGTATATCCTGAAGCGTGTGGTGGAATGTAAGAGATGGCCTTGGAGTACCCGAATACCGTGATTCGCGATATATACCAGGGTGCGGGGAATATTGAACAAGGCAAAGACGAGGATGATGGCGGCGATAAAAAAGTCCAATACATACATCAATGTGGTATCAGACCCAAGAAGTCTAGGAATAGAAAAGGGGGGAGGCGTGTCGACCTGCATGATCGTCAGTAGGGATAACGGAGATGGGTATTTGGAACAGAGAGACCCGGGTGAATTGAGAGAGCACCCAGAGTTGACAAAGGGATCGAGGGGGGTGTATGTATGAAGAAACAAGAGACCGATAAGGTATCCTTTTATAATATTTGGTCTTGGTGCATTCCAACTTAGTCTCCAAGCCAAGTGAAGCGTACATGTGATACATGAATCGTCATGTGTTGCCATGCGTTCCGTCTGATACGCTGAAGACCAAGATTATGGAAATGGAGTTAGATCTGTTAGATCTGAGGGTTAGAGATCAGGGGCTGATACAATGGTACCGCTCGCCTTACCTTGTCACAGCACATGGTATCGAGCACCAAGCTCACGCGCACATGCGGCTACCACTGGAGGGTTACGCATCCTCACGAGGTCACTGCGAGAGGCAAGTCCAGCTCTGGATGGCTTGGACGCAACGGCCTGAACAGAAGCACCTTAATCCCGTTGCTTGACCCATCTAATCCGAACAGTAGCAGGTTCAATTTGATAGGCGGAAGGGCCTGGGGATTACGACGACATGGGCTCTCCCCAGTTTTGCTGTCTGGCATCGTGACAGCGACAGGTGTAAGGAGAAAGAAACGCGTATCCATATACCTATGACGATGGTCAACTAGATCAACTGAGGTCACGGAGGAGTCAGACTTGAACTTTTATTTCCTCTTGAAACGTTCGCAAAATTGAACTCCACCGGCACTTGACCATACTCGCCCTGACATGGAACACAGTCCGTAGATAATATGCCCTCCTTCGGCATTTCGAGTGAATCTTGTGCACCGGAAGCAACTGGAAAGGAGGGTAGCAATGATAACGACATTGATATTTGAGATTCTGAGTCTCATGTCACGCGGAGTGAAAAGTTAGGGTCCTCCTCGGCTGTTTCCGAGCTTGCCCACCAGCCCTGAGTGTCGCAGATTCGCAATAACTTGAATAAGCTCCACAATGCAGACACTATTATATAGCTACGGAGATGGTGGATCAAAAGTCTAGTATCACACCAGTACTACAGAATACACTGTCATTTTCGACACGGATACGTCTGATAAAATCATGATATTTGCTCACCCTGCACAAGTATTTGATAGCGGACGAAATCGAAACTTCATCTTGTGAAACTTAATCCATCTTGGTACCTGATACGTTTGATGCTCCACAGAAATGTCTGTAATATCATGCATCATCCACGATAACGAATGAAATCCACACGGTAGGAGCCCTCCATGGAAGCGAGATGTACATTTGTGGGCCGGATATGTATTGCACACAGGGTCGTATGCATGTGCTGCGAGGGGTCGTGGGTCCGCGTTTGTCCTCTGAAGGATTCGATAATCATGGTTTCGTCAAGATCTTCACCGTGTTTTTAGTGACCAATTGTAACCGTGTCGAGTCACAAAGTCAATTGGTGACGTGAATGTAGTTAGTTCAAGTCGGTTCCACCATATGTCGACTAGGGAAACTGACTTGTCATGATGCAACAGCGCCGAAACAGGGAACGGAGCCAGAGAGGCCGATGTCCTGTTTCATCCATCTGCTTGCTGCACTTTTTTTCATAGAGAAGTAGGGCGACAGCCGTGGGGAACCCGATACAAACCAGCAACAAGCGGAAACTAAACTAAATGTACAACGGAGTACCCAGGCTAGGGAAGATGGAACATCCCGAATCGCACGGTTTGCGGCGATTACGGAGGCTGACAGAAAGATGGAGTAGAGGTCGAGGTAATAGTGAGCACCAATAAGTGCAGTAGAGTCCTCCACATTCCCACTGGAATTCCGAACAAACTGGTACGATCCAATGGACATCAGAACATATAGAGAGTGGATGCTAACGGGTGTAAAGAGCAATGAGAGTGAGACGCCGGGGAGACGTCCCTCTTGAGGTATAAACAAGGACACTGAAGATATTTCCTAGCCACGGGGCGACGAAGACCAAGCCAGCTGGTCGACGAGACATGGAGTAATGTGACTTGTAGACCTGTGGGCACACCTACAGAGGAGGAATCAGACTGGTTGACGAAGGACGACTGTGAGTTGGTGACTTTCTTCCAAATGCAAAAACAAGAGGCCATAGTTTAACGCACGATAAAGTGTGGTCCACGTAATGATTGGCTCACGTCGAAGCATTGATGTATTTCCACCGATATAAACCAATCGAAAACCACATCCTAATGGGCGTCAGAAGTGATTTCCTCTAGACATCCAACGAATTGACGGAGCTGTATCCTCGTTGTATGGCCGATGATCCTCTTCTTTAGTAACTCTTCTCTAAATTGTATTTACCTCATTTTCAGGAGGACAGATTACCACAACTGTGATGACCGCTTCCTGAGCCGCAATGCATCCCATCAGCCAGCGCCAAGTAACGATGATACGGTACAGGACCAATTGTTGGTGCACGACCGTAAACAAGGTTACAAGTGAACCTCGCGCATCGAGATCAAACATGTCGACCCGAGAACACCCATACAAGGCGAAAACAGCAGATCCAAAAAAGTCCGCTGATGCACGACGGTTCAACAAGGCGATCATTGTCAGAGATAATGCAGCAGCTAGGGAACAACCTACGACACGTCAGTAGGGGAGACTTTCGGCAGCGAAGGGACCTACAGACGAAGCCTATAGACATGCCAATGTAGACGGGTTGACGGCCATAGGGCTCACTCAATGGTCCACCGACCAGTGGCCCAAAAGCTGAACCTTAACAGGGCCTCACTGAGTGGGAAACAGTTCAGCAACGGAATGTTTACGAAGTTAAACAGGCCAACGCCAAGCGTAGCGACGAATCCACTTGTCTGAGAGTATTCTTGTGCACGCCTGACTACGACAAGTTAGATAATCGATCATAGCCTTCGCTGTCCACTCACATAAAACATGAGAGTAATATCACTGAATGACAGATCATGACTTATAAGCCATTGGACAACGAAACAGAATGCTGACATAGGCACTATCAAGTTCCATATGACAAGTGCAATCATCCATCGTCGCCGCTTGCTCCATTGTCGGGGATCGTAAAGGTATTTTAGGCTGAAGATTAATGCGTTGCTCGAGAAAAATAGGGAGCCGCTCGAGAACCAAACGTTTAATTACATCAGAGGTTTCTCCATCATTGACATCGCCATGGAATGATTGAAATTTTTTAAGAGCGCTTGCTAGGTGACATGCTTACCCGTTCTCCGTCAGAGTCAGAGGTATTTGCTCGATTAATATAAAACCCAGTCATGTTGTAACCTATTCCCTGATCCGTTCTTGCCTGCATACACGCCCTCGGCCCCATCGTGTCTGTTAACCTTGGAGCAGCTGAAATGATCAATTAGCCCGTTCCCGCACGGAGGTAAGGTCTTGTCGGTTACAACTTACGTAGCAAAGTGTGAGCCACGGTGAGGCATGAGTCGCCATACGCACGGAGTGCTAGCAAAGTGAGGCCTGAGTGCATCTGGCTTTCAGGGTCCGAGGGACGCAACTCAAGTCTGAAACAAACGTTTGACGTCGGATTCGGATACTGTGCCAACATTTCCAAATACGACAGCGGCAGATGGCGATAGTTCGTATGTAGCAGGATTGTTACTGGCACAGTATGGCAGGGGGTTCTCCGCGCCCTGAAATCAAATTTCCAGTCTCAACCCACAGTGAGCAAGTCAGGTTAGTAAGTACTTACATGTTGCCTCCCTCAACAGAAACACTGTAGTAATTATTGACATCAAACTGGCGTGAGATCCCTCATTTGCACCTTGAGGCTTGGTTGAAAATGTTCCTATGCGCCGATTTCTGGTCTCTGCTTATCCGGATCCGTGTGCTTATGTAGTGTCGGTGTTACCACCTTTTCCTAGTCTCAAATATTGACACCGGCTGCGAAGAGTTTGAGTTTTGGTAGATCTTGAGGCCCCGAGGCTCAGCGACGAGGCAGAATGAATAGGACAGAGTCAAGCCTTTTCTGAGCGACAGGGTCGAATATGAGTCCCGGAAGTAACGCAGTGCCGCCTAATCCTGCCTGAAAATGCCAGTGCAAGTTTGGACCATGGGGAGTAAGCGGTATACAATAGTAGTAAGTGGAACAGCCAGCTCACCTTTTCAAGTCGTACGAGCGCAACCATCGGATCCTGACAAGAGGTTGAGCTCACGATGTATGATAGAGAACAGGAACCACTGTGAAAGGCTGCTTTTTTGGTACTCCAAGCAAGCTTCAAGTTTGTGAATCCCAGCCTGAGGGTCCTTGAAAAGTTGTGTGAAAACTACTGGCGATACCTTTCTGTAAGGCAGAGAATATGGTTATTCCACTGACAGAGCAAAGAGCTGTCTTCAGGTGACTCAACGTACATAAAGTTTGAGCCTGAAGTAGAGAGTCCATGATCAAGTGCAAGCTGGCACTGATGCGGCACTAGGATGCCACACCCAGGCCCAATACAGTATACATGAACGTCATTTTTGCACCTTGCTGTACATTCAATGTTGGCAAAGTACTTCCGTATCATGGGGCAGTATCAAAATATCATATGTCGAGCTTTCGAGGGTGATTGATTCTACTAACTTGAACTTCGCGGCGGACGCGCGCGGAACCTCAAATTGCACCACAACGTCCACAACACTATCAAAACGACTACAAAGCCACCTGCAGGGCACCATGGTGGATCTGAGGGTGGTGATCCGACGGATTCTTCTGCCAGAATACAAGACCTTTCTGTCCACATCGTACCCGAAAACGGTAAATGGTAACCCCTGGTGTCAATAACTTTCTGTGATTGACGTTCCGTTGGCAGTCGTGTAACATATCATATCTATGGATACAGGCAGAGTTGCCTGGCAAGTTCCTGGCAAGTTGTACATTTCACCACAACCGCTGTCGACTGTATACCCTCAAGTCTCAAATTTCACAAGATTACACGTTCCCGACACGCTGCCGCGCATCTTCTACCTGCCATCTCCGACATTGCTTCTCATTTTATACATAATGAGATCGGCAACCAAATTTTGGACGTGTCCATACCTCGATTATCGACGTACCTTTCCTGGTACTTATAGTTCTCTTGCCGCATTGCGGCGGCCACGTTTCCAGTCTCTCCTTCAACTCTTGAACCCTTCGCCGGTTATCGACATTTTCAACTACCCCTTTCTCTTCACCTTCTCAGGTCCTTTGCGTGGCATCAGGCGGCGAATATTCGTTCACTTGAGACTCTGCTTTTTGCTCTTGACTTGCGGTTTCTTCCTTTGGAGGCTCCGCACACTTCATTCAATTCAGGCTGAGTCCTGACATACGCTCCTTTTTGACTCATCGATAACACCGATGGCTGTTGACGCTTTCCAGCTTGTCTTCCACATCAACATCTTCATCTGTGCCATCGTTGTTGTATTCGCACTCTCAACCCTTCCCCGTGCCCTCGCGCGTTTCTCTTCCGCAGCAGAGTGGAGACATGGACATATCCTCCGATCAATCCGTCTAGGTCCCGCTCGTCTTCGCGGAATGCGAGCCAAAATGTCCTACCCCCACGTTCCACAGAACCCAAAGTCGCCCAACGAAAAGCAGTTAGTCGCTGGTTATACCTCTTCCGCGGGGCACGAGTCCCAGCAGGACGATGTCATGACCGAGGAATCACATACCTATGTTTCTCACGTTGATCTCCTCCGATATGATTCTACCCGCACTTTGGCCCCGCCTTCGAACCTTCCCCCACATGTTCGTGCATGGTCTGCGGTCTCCCCCCCGCTGGGAGCCTTTTTACGACACCGGCTTGATGTCGGGCTCAGCGTAGGGCAAGGGCTCATACTGGGGCTGTACGCTACCATCCTCGTGTATGCATCGTGTTACAAGAGCAACCCATTCAAGGATCCGGTCAGAATGGGCGTCGTGGCAATGTCGCAGATCCCGGTAGTGTATATGCTAGGGACAAAGAATAACCTGATAGGGATGTTTGTCGGAATGGGATACGAGAAAGTGAGTGCGAGTTCATAGCAAATAAATTGTCGCCTCACGCGTCGGTATGCACTCTGAACAGCTCAATTATATACACCGCTTTGCGGGCTTGATGATGTTCATCCTTTCCAACTTCCACGCTCTCGGTTATAGTTGAGTGCTAATATGTCTTTGTTGGGCAGTATGAATTGACCTTGTATAGTTTATACATGGACTTTCCGCGGCAAATTCGTGCAGAACATGAAAAACCCTACGAACCAAATGGGACTTGTTGCCTTGATTGCTTTAGATGTCTTGTGCTTCTTCTCAATCCCGTTCTGGAGGAGAAAGGCATACAATATTTTCATTTTCTCACACATCATCTGTTTCGTCGTGTTTCCTCCTATGGTAAGCTTCCCTGGTTTGGGTAAGTTGTGGAACTAAAAGATCGACAGGCCTACGCGCATGAAAAGAGGATGTTGCCTTGGATGCTCGCTACTGGTGCTATATACGGCCTCGATCGCATCTTCCATCTCCTCAAGACGCGCATTTTCAATGCCCGCATACGAGCAATTCCCGATCTCTCTGTTACACGGATCGAGATTCCTGCGTTGAACGCAGGGTGGCGAGCTGGTCAACACGTCCGGATACGTGTGCTATCGTCTGCGATGGGATTGATAGGCTGGATGGAAGTGCACCCGTTCACAATAGCAAGCGTTGCCAAGACACCAGAAGGCCTTGTGTTATTGTGCAAGAATGTAGGGGGATGGACCAATCGGTTGAATGAGTTGGCAAAAGTCGCTGGGTATGGGTGTGAAGACGGGGAGTTGACTCGGTCGATCACTGTGATGATTGATGGGCCATACGGTGGGACCTTCCACCAGCTTTTACTTTGATTCAACATCGGACTTACTGCGGGGGATTGACAGGTGGTGCTGGGCACTCAGTATTTGCTAGTTACTCGGCCGCGATGTTTGTCGTCGGAGGTAGTGGTATCACGTTTGCACTTTCAGCGATCCAGGATCTTATTCAGGTCTGTAGTAATCTTGCGTCGTTTGACAGCATGTTGACAACGAGGTTCAGAGGGACCAAGAAGATGCGAGTAGGGTGAAGATTATAGAACTTGTCTGGAGTATCCAAGATCCTTGTGCGTTCTTCCTTCGCGCTAGTAATATGGGCTGACCCTGAAATTGGCGCTACACAGGCGCCTTGAACCCCCTGCTTCCACACTTGAGTGCGCTCATCCAGCAAAGTACGCGCACGCCACTGCGGATTTCGGTGCATTACACTCGCGCGGCAGATGTTCCCCTAAAAGGGACTCCTTGCCGCCTGGATTGACACTCACCGCGGGACGCCCCAGAATTGCGAAAGTACTGGATGCGGTGATTGCGCGAGCGGTATCGTATGGCTCAGGTGTGAAAGCATATATGGACATCACAGGTGTAATAGTGTGTGTGTGTGGGCCTGTCGGACTCGGGGACGAGGTTGCGGAGGTAGTGTCTGAGGTGGATCCAGGAAGGAGGTGGGCAGTCGGTGGGATCGAGATCCATGAGGAGTGCGTCATTTTCGCTTCCCTTTTCTCTCTGCGTGGCTGACGGAGAATGTAGAACGTTTGGGTGGTAATTAATTTCGTTTTTAGCGAGCTTAAGCTCCGTTGTAGGACATTTATAGCTGGAGGCGTACTCGGAATAGTTCGCAATAGCCTGAGGACGCGCCCTTTTGTGATTCAGAACGGCCAGGTTGCATAGATTTGTTCTCGGTGTGTACATAGTTGTTGGCCCATCATTATACCTATATTTTTTTTATTCATGCTATGATTCTGTCACGTTCCGTTCTGCAGTAAATCATCATGCATCATGTGTCATTTACAAAGGCTCGCCTTCGTTTCGGTTGCGGTTTGCTGATCATGGCTATGGCGTTATTTTCGCCATTTACTGGCCACCAATTGTGTGAAGTTGCCGTTATTCCTAACACGAACGTTTGCACCCGGTCTGTCTAGCTCATGATCAGCCGGTTCTCAGCTGACCGCTACCTACCAGTCGCCGCTTTTCCATACTTTGACCACCCGACTTCTCCCCATCTGGCAGTCTGGACCTTGAACTTATGCAACCATGCTGAAATGCACATACAATTGTACCCTGTACGTTTTCGACAACTTAGGGGGTTGGATTTCGTTGCTCCCGCTCCACGAACAACATCCTGACAAATTTCGTCTCGGAACTCCCCCGCTGTTTCGGATGGCGGGCTTTGAAAGCTCGAACCCGAACAACCTTCTCAATGACTACGAGCCAACATCACGAACGACATCATGGATACCTCAAAAGCGTAAGCGTAGCGCCTGATCACTGCGTCAATTATCCCACTGGATCCCGACCCCTCAGGAACATTTGATGCTGCTTCGCTACAGGAATCATTTCCATTGTAGGTTTGTGGGGCTCTCATTTCGCGAACAGACGCATACGCATTTGGCCACTCTTCTCTTCGGGTTCCGGCCTAGTCCAGTGGAATGGATTTTGGGAAGGCGACAGAATATGCGATATAAAAGTTTGCTGGTCACCATTGCCCCGTCCACCCCTGCTCCCGCTCAATATTTGGACTGGTAGATGTCTTCAGTGCCTTCGTACCTGCTGAGCGGCGCGCACGATCCTCATCAATGGAGCAAGTTGCGGCGATGGATGATCGCCTTCGTCATCTGGCACTCCATTGCGCCTGTGTATGTCCCCTGGATCACAGAAACTTCTATTGTGTTCTCATGCTTCCTCGCAGTGATCTTGCCCTTACGTTTTATGTGAGAGGCACTCCCCAACGGTGGATGCATGCTGAATGGGTATTAGTCTGGTATTCAGCAGCAGATTCAAAATGAGTTCCGCTCGACGGAATCTATCGTTACACTCGGTGTCGGCCTCTACAACTTCGCGAGTATATGTACCCATCGCATGTTTGCTGGGCTGATAACCATGCCAGGGCGCCATCTTTGGACCGCTCCTAGCGGGCCCGTTGAGCGAACTTTATGGGCGCCGGCCCATCTACGTGATATCGATGGTGGGATTTACCGGTCAGTGATTAACGCATCCGCAGTTAAGAATAGAGCTGACATCAAACAGTTTCATCGTTGTGTACAGCACTGTCTCCGACTATATTCGCCCTACTCGCTTCCCGCGGACTCGCGGGCTTGATCGGATCCGGGGTTTTCTCCCTTTATGGCGGATCACTCTCAGACATGTTTAATCCCCTCGAACGTGCCCCACTCGTGGCACTTTTCACGATCATGTTGCAGGGTGCGCCTACATTTGGCCCCGTGCCAGCCTCGATTCTCGATGCGTTTGTACCCTGGCGTTGGTTAATGGGGTTCATCACCGTCTGGGCTGCCGTCATCGCCGCTCTTTTGGCAATTCTACCAGAGACGGAACCTACCGCGATCCAGAGAAAGTTGGCAAAAGATCAGGGGCTAAAAGTGGGCCCCACTCGGGATATCTCGGAAATGTGGAAGGAAGCCATCCTCACGCCGATCAGTAAGTGATCTATGAAGTCCCTGATAATGAAGTTGATGGGAACGTTTGTAGCCATGCTTCGGCATGAACCGATCGTGACGTGGACCACGCTTATCATGCATTTGTCTACGGGCTCTTGTTTCTCCTTCTTGAGGTGTGATTATAGAATGTTTTTTTGTCTGGGACACGGCTCACATTGTTCACGGTTATCGTAGGCATATCCATATGTCTATACTTCAGTCTACGGCATGTCCCGCCAAGAGGCCGGAATGGCCTTTCTCGCACCCTGGACCGGCAACCTCTTGGGCGTAATTATTTACTTTGTCTTCCTCAAACCTCAACTCCGAGCGCGCCGAAACCAAGTCTTTTCCGAATCCTGTGGGAAACGCGAGATATTGCCCGAAGAACGTCTTCCTGGGGTCGTCCTCGCCTCTATTTTCACCCCCATCGGTATGTTCTGGTTCGCATTGGCCGCGCGGCCCGACAGCCCACGCCTGCTCGCAATACTGTCAGGCATCCCCGTCGGGATGGGTATGACGTTGATGCAACTCTCCTTGCTCAACTACTACATCGATCTCTACCCGACACGATCAGCCTCAGGTCGTGGCGGCCAACTGCGCCGTGCGGAACGTCGCTGCGGCAGTGTTCCCGAGCGTGGCGGTACCGTTCTACAACACGCTGGGTATTTGGAACGCGAGCATGGTGTTGGCATGCGTGAGCTGCATTGGATTTCCCACCGCCCTAATCCTGCTGGCATATGGGAAACGGTTACGCGCGCAGGAGTCGATGGGCGACGCAAGATGGGCTCGACGACGGGGAGGGTACGAGGTACATTGGCGCCGTTGCTCCACTACTGGGATCATATGGGGTGCAATCGTATGGTGGTACTACGAGTTCGACGACTTGATGAAGGATTTTTCGTGCTTCTTTCCTTTCTTGTTAGGGGGAGGGGACCAAGGACACGTTCGCGCCTGTTATGACCTGTGACGATACTTGCCAACTTGATGTTCATTGGTAGTCTCATGTATTCAAAAACATTTCAACAAAAGAGACAAGATCATCCAGTTGCTTCAGCCATGTGACGAACTTACCCAAGCTATGCTAGGTACCGAGTAATCAGTGCGTGAGCAATCGAGTCGCGAGCTCGTAACGATGGTTTCGAGGACTCCCGTTATTTTCAGCCCTGAACGCACTAAATATCGATTTCAATGACGCCGTCGATACAGATTGGTTCGTGACAATGGACCCCTTCGCCAATCGATACAAATTTGCGCCTCCGCTGAGATTGCCATGGACGACATCAGGTTGACCAATAGGCAGACCCTGACTCGGATTGCGGCGGACAAGTACCGCGTCTGTTGCACAAGGGAAACGCAATCGAGGAATGACAATCTCGATCAACGTTGTGCCTATTCCCTGGGGGTAAAATTTTCTCTTTTCGAGGACATACGTGGATGTATTCCCTTGCAGGGATGTGTGCTCTCATAAACGACCGCGCCACGGGCAAGACAAGGCATGGTTCGCGAGAGGACGGTGTCAAGGTTGTCGATTCGTCGGCGACATATCGTGGGTCTAACAAGACAGAGCTCTTTTGGGCTCGAGATAGCCACGACAAGAACTGTTCCTAGAGTCGATTGACCGATCACGTCTGTCACCCGTCGTTGCGTAGCACGAACCGTGAACGACCTCGGACGTGCGCGTGACAGACGAGATACATGACAAGTCGCGTTCGGACCTCGATTTAGTTGATGTTGCTGTCGATAAATCTCCAGGTCGACGCTCGAGTCACACGATATCACCGGTCCAGGTCGCGCGTGCCATAGTCCACCGTTTGACCACCCAGCCTCGCCTTTGTCGTCCTTGGTGACGGGTCTCCAAGGCCAGCTCCGACTTGAAGGTCCAGCATGACGGTGACATGCGAACTTGGGCACCCGAGTCTATGCTGACTTCTTGTACCTGCATAGTCGTGATGGTTGCCGTTGCGAAACAAGGCGTGCATGTGCTCGCGAGGTCGGCTTTCAGTTCGGGACCTTTCTGTCGCTTCCCGGGCCGTCATGCCGACTGTGCAAGTACGCCGTGCCTCGTTTGTCGCGAGGGGGTGAGCGAACGCGCTCTTTCCCTGTCGTCATCCCCTCCGAGTGTGCTGTTTCCCGGCTGAGCTGCTTGCGCATGGGCACAACCTCGGCTACGCGTGGCAAGCGCCGTGTTCCAGCTTTGGACCGGCGTTCCACTCACTGGTACTCGCTCGGCGTCGTCTTCTCGCCCGCTCTCTCGCATGCGTCGGCGAACCGTAGTGACTTTCAAGGAACTAGTCGAACTATTTCTTTTGGGGATTCAGACGACTCCCCGGACGAAGCCGAACTCGGACGATAGCAGTGCAGATCATCAATGCTTTCCGAGTTACATCAGCGCTTTCAACCATCGGGGTCAACGTCCGAGCGAGATCCGCAGCCAGTGGCAGTTCCTGCCGGAGGCCACACTCGACCCGCTCGCACGTTCGAGTTGGTTTGACCGCGATCACCACGGAGAACACCGCACGGTCTAAGCAAACATCGCACATTCTATAAAGTAAACCTAACGTAGATAGATGAATGTCTGTGCATATCCCTATGTCTATGTCTATGTCTATGTCGCGTCTAGGACTAAATAAATAAGGGTAAGATTACATGGCGTAGTGGTTATGGTAGTCTATTGGATAAAACGATCGGCCCGGTCATGATGCAGTAGCGCACTAGACCGATCCCAAACCAGCTCCCATTGGATGGCCCTAGTCGCGGCTCACGTCCCTGGAATAGGTGTGGTATTAGTACGCATCGTCAACCAAAAATATGGTATGTGCAAGACCAAAGACCGGTGATGACCAGCCCCCGTGATACGCTCAAACGCCCCAAGTTGCCGAAAAGCACGCTCTCCATGTGCAACAAAGAGTCAGCGTACCGCCGGTGCACTGCAGTAGCCCGTGGCACTGCGCAGTGTCGCGCACAAGGCGGAGGTTCACATCACCAGAAGGAGTAGGATACCAATGAATCCCAGGATTCGAATCGCGACTCACCGGCCAAAGAACTTAACTCGCATCCAATCGCCGGCGACCAACGCCCTATTGCGAAGCGAGAAGAGCGTGCTTAAATAAGCACTTCTCCAGAACAAAAAGGTGGCCATGCCACCGCTGGTCCACTGAGGCAATATTTATAAAACGTTGGTCGACGACAGAAGACGACACACCTCTCGGCCGAATATGGGCAAATCGGCGATGGCCTTGTCAGAGCCGATATAGCTTAAGAACGGCGTCAGTGCACGTCAGACTGACTATGATTTCAACTTACGCCAGTGATCCTTGATGACTGTACTCGAATGGATTCAAACGACTCTTGCCAACCTGCTTCTTAAGGGTTTCAATGCGTTTTGTAGCCTCATCGTCAGGCTGCTCTCCATTCTTGACTTGAAAGCGTGTTGATCTCAGTCTTCCAGAGAGTCGCGCTTCGCAATCAATTTGAGCATACGCGCGAGATAGGCTCCCTGCTGCGAGGCTACTTGGGCTGTGGGGGCATAGGAAGTCGATGTACAGTCTCCAAGTGCAAAGATGGAAGGTGCACCAAGCATTCGGAGGTGGCCTACGATTGGTGAGCATGTGATCTAGGACTGAGCAGGAAAAAACAACCCACTATCGACAGAAATGCCTCTCTTGTTGGTCTGTTCGTTCGACAATTTGGCCATGAGATTCTTCGTGATGGGTCGACTGGTGTTTCCAGCGGCCCATACGACAAGACCACAGTCGACTTGCTGTTCTAGAGTGTCCTTTGGCTTGAGAGTGACCGAAGTAGGACTAACACCCTTGACCTAAGGGATGTCAGAGATGTCATTAGATACAAAAAGCGGGGAGATTACCATCGTGCCGGTCATGATATCGATCTTGCTCTCTTCGAAGGTTTTTACGGTGTACTTTATAAGCTCTTTACTGAACGTGGGAAGAACACTGGGGAGAGCTTCGACGAGAGTGAGACGCATATAAGGATGGAGTTCGGGGTACCAAGACTTGAGGTCCTCCTGTTTAACGTGAGGAAAGAGGAGGACTGAAGCGGAAACGACAGACCTCGAGGAAGTCGTGTAGTTCACCTGCGACCTCGATACCCGTAGGACCGCCTCCTACGACGACCTGTAGCCAAGGTAAGATAATCTGAAGAAAGGAAGTATGCAAATTACCATGTGCAACAAGCGGCGCTTTTCTTCTTCGCTGGTACCAGGGAATGCGGCAGTTTCTACGCAATCGAGGAAGCGTCGTTGCATCTGAGAAAGTGTGAGGAGGGAAAGATGGGATGTTGAGGACGGACCTGTTCTGCATCCGTGATCTCTTTCATGAAGCAAGCGTTTTCTTTTACGCCAGGGATGCCGAATGTCTGGGTCTCGGCGCCAACTGCATACACGAGATAGTCATAGTTTATGGTGCCAGTTGGCTCGAGGGGACGAAGAGGGGAGGAGTCTACACGGGAGTCAGACAGAAGCTACAAGGCCGAAAAGGAAGCATACCGGTAAAAGTAACGGTCTTGTTAATAGGCTGGCGAGAGATTAGCGGTGAGATATGATAGCAAAGAGAGCGCATACATCGACGTCTGTTGCTTCTGCTTCGATGACTTTGACTTCTCTGGCCTTGTGTCTAGTGAGAAAACGAGTGGCTGAAGGAGAGTCAGGCAAGTCAGAGATAGTGTCTACAAACATACGCTGTAGAATGGATCGTGCAGCAAGAGTGCCAACGGCGACGGATGGGAGGAGGGGGGTGAAGAGGAAAAAGTTCTTGGGACTGATGACAATCTGATAAGCGTGGGTGAGAAAGCGAAGCCAAGAAAAAAGAAAGACAGACGGTGTTGTAATTTTCCGTGTCGAGATGTTTCAAAAGACTGGTGGCACCCCAACCACTGCCGAGAACGACGAGCGTCTTTTTGTCGGGATCAAAGGGGAGTTGTGGGCCAGGATGGCGTTCCTTGTGGGAGACGTAGTAGAGGGTGCCCGTCGCTGGAGGGACCGTTAGCGCGGGTAGATGGGAGGAAAGCGTACTGACCGGCGACGATGGAGACGAGGGAGACGCGGCCGACGACCTGCAAAAACCCGCGCCATTTGTTTTGTGGCTGTGGTTGGGTTGAGAGCGGACGGACGGCGCGTGCAGCAGCGACGAGACGGCGAGCGAACATAGTATGGAGAGAAGCAGCACGGACCGGCGACTTTTTAAATACCGGAGAAAGGATGACCCGGATCGGATCGCGGATGAAACCCGAGATCGTAGTACAAATACGCGATCGAATCACTGACATCACTAAGAAAAGTCATGTCCATCCACACCATTCGCATCCTCGGAAAAGACACGATTCACTGTGGTTTTCATCTCCACGACCACATCGCAAAGACACTTCTCTCTGAGCTCACCGCGACTCAATACGTCCTCATCACTGACACTAACATCGCCCCTCTCTACCTCCCTCTCTTCATAGACACGTTCAACACCCACATCCGCGACGCTTTCCCAGATCTATCCACCGCACCCCGCTTCATCACCCATGTCATCCCACCAGGCGAGACCACAAAGTCACGCGAAGGCAAGGCCGCCATCGAAGACTTCCTGTTAGCGCAAAAATGTACTCGCAACACCGTCCTCCTCGCACTCGGAGGCGGTGTCATTGGCGACCTCGTCGGCTACGTCGCTGCCACCTTGTGCGTACCCCACTCTTATTCGCTTCAGTTGATTTGACTCTCTGTAGCATGCGCGGCGTACGCGTCGTTCAGATCCCCACTTCACTTCTTGCCATGGTCGACTCGGCCATCGGCGGAAAGACCGCCATAGACACCCCCCTTGGAAAGAATCTCATCGGTGCTTTCTGGCAGCCAGAATACATCTTTATCGATGTCGCCTTCCTCGCTTCGCTCCCGAAACGCGAGCTTGCAAACGGTCTAGCGGAGATCATCAAGGTCTGTTCGCTTCCCTTCAATCGCCGCTTACCCTGATCACGCCACAGACTGCCGCTATCTGGGACGAGGACGCGTTCGCCCTTCTCGAATCCTCCTCTGCCACCCTTCTAGGATTCTCTTGGTGACATCCATGCACAATCACTCGCAGATCTCGCTTCCCACCCACTCCTTACCCTTATCATCTCGTCCGCCAAAACCAAAGCTGCCATCGTTTCTCTTGATCCAAAAGAGTCTCATCTCCGCAACCTCGTCAACCTCGGTCACACTATCGGCCATGCCATCGAGGCCTTCCTTACCCCCTTCCTCCTCCATGGCGAGTGTGTCGCAATAGGTATGGTCCTCGAGGCAGAGATCGCCCGTGGCTACGGGAGGGAAACTGGCTTCGGTCAGGTCGGTGTAGGGAGACTCCGTCGTTGCATCGATTCCTACGGCCTCCCAACCTCACTATCCCAACCTTTCGTCTTGCACGCTCAAGCGCAGGCACGTGCCGCCTCCGCACCCGAAATGACGATTGATGGTCTCCTCGATCGGATGGGCATCGACAAAAAGAACACCACATCCAAACTCAAGAAGATCGTGCTCCTGTCTCGCATCGGTAAAACTCACGAACTTAGAGCTACAGGCATACCAGACGATGAAATCAGAAAGGTCCTCGCGGATGGCGTCACAGTCATTAGCGGTATCCCAACTGGATACGTCAAGCCTGCCCTCCCCACCCCACTACGGGAGCTACCAGGCGCAGCAGGCAAGGGTCCCTTACCTCCTCAGCTAATCCCTTCCCCGCCTCTCGTCACTCAAGCACCGAATGCCAACAATTCTGGCGGTATCCCACACATCACCCTCACCACACCAGGTTCCAAGTCCATCTCAAACCGAGCTCTCGTCCTTGCAGCGCTTTCGAATGGTACCGTCAAGTTGAAGAATCTACTCCATTCGGACGACACGCAGGTCATGATGGCAGCTTTGCAAGCGTTAAAGGTTGGTCATTGTCACCATATTCCTCGCTCGTCAGCTCATCCTCCTATAGGCAGCCACGTTCGAGTGGGCAGACAATGGCGAAACCCTCGTCGTTACTGGGTCAGGTGGTAAACTTTTCCTTCCCCCATCTGGGACAGAACTCTATCTCGGCAATGCTGGCACTGCCGCACGATTCCTTACCACTGTGTGTACGCTTGTCTCCCCGTCTGATAGCCCGTCTACATCGGATCGCACCGTCATCACCGGCAACGCACGTATGAAACAACGTCCCATTGCACCACTCGTCGAAGCACTCTCCAAGGCTTCTGCGGAAATCAACTACCTCGGAACATCCGGTTGCCTACCGCTTGCAATTGCACCTACAGGTCTTCCTGGCGGCACGCTCTCGCTCGATGCTTCCATCTCATCGCAATACGTCTCGTCCATCCTCCTCTGTGCGCCGTACGCTCAACAAGATACTACCCTCGTCCTCACCGGGAAAGCCGTCATTTCCCAACTCTACATCGACATGACCATCACACTCATGCGTGACTTCGGCATAAACGTCACCCGCGAGCGCGATCCGGAGACGGGTGAGCTGCTGAACGTGTACAGGATTCCACGCGGGGTGTACACCATCCCGGAATCGGGAGTCTTTACGATCGAGTCGGACGCCTCAAGTGCCACATATCCGCTCGCTGTCGCTGCCATCACCGGTACATCTTGTACACTACTTTCCATCGGCTCTTCCTCCCTCCAGGGTGACGCACGCTTCGCTAAGGAGGTGCTCGAGCCAATGGGATGTACTGTCGTTCAGACCGCAACAGAAACGACTGTCACAGGACCACCGATTGGAACGCTCAAGGCAATGGGTGAGGTCGACATGGAGCCCATGACGGATGCGTTCTTGACGGCTGCCGTCGTCGGTGCAGTCGCGACGGATGGTGGCCTTGGTGGGGAAGGTGGTGTCGGCAAGAATGTTCTGCGCATTCGTGGAATCGCAAACCAACGCGTCAAAGAGTGTAATCGTATCAAGGCAATGAGAGACCAACTGGGTATGTTACATCACCGTGTGTACCGCATCAGACACTCACCCTCGTCCAGCCAAGTTTGGTGTTGAAACGGACGAATTCGACGACGGTATCGTCATTTTTGGGCGACCGCTCGCGAGTCTGAAGCATGGCGCATCGATCCATTGTTACGACGACCATCGAGTTGCGATGGCATTTGCCGTGCTTGCCACTGTTGTGGATGGCACTATCATCGAAGAGAAACGCTGTGTTGAAAAGACGTGGCCCAACTGGTGGGATGATCTGGAGAACAAGGTACGTCGTACGTAGCTTTCCTTCGCAGTGCCTCACGATCGGACAGATTGGCATCCAAGTACGTGGCGTCGATATACCCCACGCACACCCACTGCTCGCGGTAGGGGCACCTTCCCCATCCAAGCCGCTCACGCCGTCGATGATGCCATCCATTCTGCTGATCGGTATGCGTGGCTCTGGCAAGTCACATATTGGCCAGCTGGCTGCTCATTCGCTCTCGCTTCCCTTCCTCGACTCTGACAGGCATTTTGAGTCGCTGCACCCACCCACTGTTCGCGCTTACGTCCAAGCGCATGGATGGCCCGCTTTCCGGATAGCTGAGACGGAACTTTTACATACTCTCTTGTCTACTCACGGAAAGGGGTGGGTGATCAGCCTCGGCGGGGGCATCGTCGAGACATCCGCGGCACGGGAGGCGCTCATCGACTTTTCGACTCGCCAGGGTGGCAAAGTCGTCTGGGTGCAGCGTGAGTTGTCCGTCATCGAATCTTACCTCGAGCAAGAAGGCCAGCGTCCCGCGTATGGCGAGGAAATTCGGGACGTGTTTACACGACGTGAGCCATGGTTCGCGCAGTGTGCTGGCTACGACTTTGGCAACTACGCCGCGATCAAAGGTGGCTCGGAGGGCGAGGTGGAGCGGTTCTTTGGGCATGTGTCTGGGTTGAAGCCGAACTTGGCGCCGAACGTGGCCAAGGGTGCACAAGGCGTGCGGTCGTACTTCTTGTCGTTGACATATCCGGACGTCGTGCCTGCCCTGGCGGATATTCCTCAACTTATCACCGGCGTGGACGCGCTCGAACTGCGAGTCGACCTCCTTCGCGAAGGAAACTCGACGAATTCGATCCCCTCGCACATTTATGTTTCACAGCAAGTTTCTGCCCTCAGACGCGCAACGTCCCTCCCCATCGTGTTCACCGTTCGCACAGTCGCACAAGGTGGCGCATTCCCCAACGATGCAAGCAGAGAAGCTGTCGATCTTCTCAAACTCGCATTACGCTTGGGATGCGAATACATTGACGTCGAGACAACGCTGCCACCGCAATATATCAAGGACATAGTGAGCCACAAAGGGTCTTCTCAGATCATTGCCTCGTTCCACGACTGGAGCGGCGGGATCGCTTGGGACGCACCGAGGATGTCCGCTACATACGGCGTTGCATCTCAATTCGGCGACATCGTCAAACTGATCTCGAAAGCGACCTCGTTTGCGAGCAACTTTGCCCTCCAATCGTTCGCCGCCAAGCACATTACGAAACCTCTCATTGCCATCAACATGGGGGTGCAAGGCCAGCTCTCGCGCATCCTCAACACGTGCTTTACCCCCGTTACACACCCGCTGTTGCCCAGTAAAGCTGCGCCGGGTCAACTCTCGTTTGTCGAGATTCAGCGTGCTCTCCACTTGTCTGGTTTACTTCCCGCGCGCCAGTTTTACATCTTTGGCACGCCGATTGCTCATTCCATGTCCCCTACGCTGCACAATACCGGATTCGACGCGCTTGCACTCCCGCACACGTACAGCCTGTTCGAGACACCGACCGTCAACGACGATATTCGACGAGTGATCCGGGAGGAGTCGTTTGGTGGGGCGAGCGTAACAATTCCGTTCAAGCTTGACGTCATTCCGTTGTTGGATAGCTTGTCGGATGCGGCCAAGGCAATTGGTGCCGTGAACACGATCATACCCAAGGACGGGTACCCTCTATGGCGACAACACCGATTATCTAGGCATCGTCGCGGCCGTCAAGACGCGCGCACCGGGTGTCGGTCTCAGCATCCGCGAATCCGCCGGGTTGGTCATCGGCGCAGGTGGCACGGCCCGTGCGGCAGTCTACGCACTCAAGACCCTGGGCGTGTGTGAGGTCTACATCTTCAACCGGACGACGTCCAAGGCCGAGGCGATCGCCTGCGGCGTTCGACGACCCCAACGCCTGCCGCGTGCGCGCGATCGACGCGCTGGGCGTGTGGCCCGGCGCGTCGCCTCGCTGTGATCAGTCTCCACGGTGCCTGCCGATGCGACGACCTACCGACGCGTCCTCGTCTGGGACGGGGATCTACCTGCCGACGACGGTGTACGACGCCCCTAGTGGGGTGGTGGTGGACATGGCATACAAGCCGTCCGAGACGCCTTTGTTGGCCCTGGGTGCGCGGTCGGCGCCGGGGTGGGCGAGGGTGAGGGGCGTCGAGGTGTTGTTGGAGCAGGGGTATGTCCAGTTTGAGCTGTGGACCGGGCGGCGGTGTCCGAGGGAGCAGGTGAGGAGAGGGTGTTGGCGAGGTATGATGCGCAGTGATGGACGTCGTCGATATAGAGATGGTTGGGTGTTGATAGAATTTGTAATGTTACGACCCGTATGTGAATACCGTGTGACAACCTGTGGGATATTTCGACAAGTAAAGCGCGAGATCGTTAGGGTGCCGGGATGAGGGACATCCCGGTCCAAACCTATGTCCATGCGCTGCTTATTGTTAGCACCAGATTCCCAGTGGCGTCGCTCGTATAATTGTGGGCGACAAGTCATGCATCAGTGTTACTGCGTTCCAGCGTACTCAATACAGTACGGCGGTGATAAGGGAGCCTCTTTGAGTCTCCTCCTTAGGTCAGCGAACTCCCGCTCGTGCTGCTTTTGCAATTTTGCTCGATCCTGCCTGTTTCCGACCTGTTCCGCGCGGAGTTCTGCGAGGAAACTATTACGCTCTCGTTCCAACTCCCCATGAGCCTGCACAGCCTCTTCGAGTTCCCTCCTTAGGTCAGCTTGCTCTCTCTCGTGCTGCTCCTGCAGTTTTCTCGGTCCTGTCTATTAGCAACCTGTTCTGCGCGGAGTTCTGCTGAGGAGGCCACTACGTTCTCTTTCTGACTCCCCGTGAGCCTGCACTGCTTCTTCGAGGAGCCTCCTCAGGTCAGCGAGCTCCTTCTCATACTTATCCTGCAATTCTTCTCGGTCCTGCCTGTCGGCGACCCGTTCCGCGCAAATTTCGTCAAGGGTCTTCAGCAACATTTCTTGCTCATCATTCCGACGCGCAATCTTTGCCCGGAGCGCTCCACGGTCTTGTTCCAGCTCATCTCTCAGAGCCTTATCGCGAGCTTGCATCGCTTTCTTCACGTTAGGCGAGCTCCTTGGAGTGTGCCTTCTTCATCTCTTCTATTTCTTGATTGATAGTACGACCGGAATCCGTTGCTCCTGGAGGGGTGCCTTCCATTATCTGGACCTGGATCTGAGTAGTGACTTTTGGGAGGGGAATAAGCTCGGACACAATTGCTCGCGCAGACTCGACGCTAGTTAGCATGACGACGCGTCTGGGCTCCAGGCGTCAAGAAGGGTTTTAAAGGCACCTTGCTTCAGGTGATGCTCGCGGCTGTCGCCAGCCTGCTCGGTGACGCACTCCCAGTTGGTTGTAACGACGAAAACATTCCGAAGGGTTTTCTCCCCCACAGAGTGCTTGAAACATTTTGAGGTTCTTTCCAGCAAAACCTCCCACTTGCCGATCGGAGATGCGATGCATGTAGATGACTCCATTCAGCTTCTTCCTAGGAACACTTTATTCATACAAGACCATGATACAGGTCGATCAAGTGCGCTCACCCTTCCTCCGGCTCCAGAAATTCTGTTAATTTCTTCAGGACATAAGTGTCAGTGATGCCTTCTCGGGAATCATCGAATTCGGGCGTATCAATCAACATGACAGGGGTCCCGGTCACTGTATCTGTATAGAAGGCAACCTGGACATCCAATACATCGGAGTCAAGATCATGTCCGAATCCGATTTTGTCGTCATTCAGTGAGAAGATGGATAAACTACGGGGGAGATGTAGCATAAGTCGACGTTAAGCGAACCTGTAAAATACACACCGTAGATTTCCCTGACGATGGTAGAGGGAGGTACGCGTGAACTCCGAGTCGGCTTGATTGTGAAAGTAAACGTACCGGTGCCGGTCGCACCCATTACCCTGCATGCTTTCGTCAGTCCGAACAACTTATAGATGACCAAGGGCCACCCACGCAATCTTGACGCAACCTTCCGGGAGATGGGGCATGGCTATGAATAGAAACAAATGCGAAGGCCACTGTGATGTAGTATGGAAATGCTGGGGGAATATGGAGTCAAGTGTGACAGCAAGCTACTCGGAAAGCATCACTCACCATCCCTTTAATCAATACCAGGATAACCGCCCAAGAATTCCATCATATCCGTTTGCAGTGCATCATGGTCACAGGTTGTCGGGAGCGACGTCTTTCGGGGTTGCTGTATCGATGACTCGTCGCATTATGCTGCATAAAGCCAATTCTATCGTTCCAGAACATTAAAACGCCCATTTCCTTGCATGGCACCCTCTCTCCTAGTGGGGTGCCCTCCCGTCTTGCTTGCTTGCTGTGGTACCTCGCAAATGACACCATTCACAGGATCGATTACTGATGGGGAGCATCACGACCAGAATCGACTCCGCATTGACAAGTATGTGCCAATAACCAACGTGCACTTTCTGCGATGCCCTTTATGCGAGGGTGATTTTCTTTCAAGCTCAGAATACGTAGAAGGATTCAGAATTATGCTGTTTGGAGGCGACGTTTTTTCCCCGGGACTGGATGTCAATGAGGAAAGAAAGAATCTGAAAGACCGCGAGTTGCAACATCCATTGGAAAGTTCCAAGAGCCAACCTCCGCAACGGTTCAGCCTGCGTCACAAAATAATCACTCAGGATCAGGTGATCAGGCTTTTTGAACCCTACCATTTTCCGACCAACTTGAGGTCATTTTCATGTCAATGACATCCCCCGTGGTGGTGGTGTCCGTCGCCAGCTCTCGCTCCTGTCCCATTCTTCAATATACAAATACATAGTACGTGATGTAGCAGATCGCGGATAAAGTTATTGCTAACTATTGCACACTAGTCCTCCCTACCGCACCATCAACGAGCACAAATGTTGATGCATTCAGAGGACAGACTCTATCAGCTAACAATTAGACTGCCCACCGCTTGAGAGCTGATACCCCTAACCCCGCCATGCCCCCTTCCTCATCCAAATCCCTGATGAATCGGCTGAATATTCCGCGATTGGCATAATCTTCTGCTTTCCGCTTCTGGTCCTCGATCTCTCCGATCTGTCTGTCTAGTACAGCCACCCGCTGTTCGGCCTCTTCTGCCTGTCGCACCCTTTCTTGCCTTCTTCTCGGAGTCTCTATCCTACGTTGATTACTCCCACGTTCGAGCTGCTCCCGCAAGCGCCGTCTTTCTGATCCCGCTCTTTCCCGCTCTTCCTCTAACTTCGCAGTCACCTCTGCGGACTCCCTTCGGAAATCATCCAGAGCCTTGCGTTCGATCTCTTGTTGCCTGCGGACCTCGCCAATTCCCATTTTCAATTGCTGCTGGTCCTCCTCGGCACGTATGACCTTCCCCTCCAAACTTTGCACTTAGCATCCAGTTCGGCTCTCAAGGCATCATCGCCGTGTGCCTGCCCAACCTCCTTCATCTCCTTCTGTGCGTTAGAGAGTTCCTCAGCGTGACCGCCCCTCAGCTCCTCTAGGTCTTGATTGATAATGCGACCGGCGTCCGTTTCTACCAGTGGTGTGCCTCTCACAATCTGGTCTTGGAGCTGAGTGGTGACGTCCTGGAGGGGAATAAGCTCGGATATAATCCTCCGTGCGGAATCGACGGTGTTAGCATGATGACGCATTTGGGCACCACCTTTGAGAAGAGCTTGAAAGGCACCTTTCTTTAACTCGTCCTCTCGCAGGTTTCCCTCCTCCTCGGTGACGCGGTCCCAGTTGGTAGTGACGATATGAACGTTCAGAAGACACTTCTCTCCGCAGATCGCCTCGAACATTTGGAGGTTCTTGCGTGAGAGGCCGCCCACGCACGGTTCGGAGATACAGTGCAGCAGGATGATGCCGTTCAATGTGACCCTCTCACTAACGATCTCTTATCATCAGAGCTTCAGACACGAGCTCGATCAAGTACACCTACCCTATCGGGGGCTGCAGGAAGTCTATAATCCTTCGTAGGATGTCGGTATCGGTAATTCCCTCCTGCGAATCGTCGAAACCAGGCGTTTCAATGAGCATGACCGTCCGCCCAGTTCTTGCATCGGTGTAGTAGGCGGTCTCGACGTCCGATACTTCGGATTTGGAACAATGACTGATATCGACGTCATCGCCGCGGGTGAGAAGATGGATAAACTATACGGGAATGATAATAGAGTAAGTCGACACTAGGCTAAGTACTAGCAATTCTAGAAGCGTACCGTCGATTTTCCTAGCAATTGCATGCGGAGTGAGCGAATTCACTGACTTCTAGTTGAGAACAGACATACCGGTGCCGGTCGCACCCATAACACTGCATATTTCGTTAGCCTAGGGGTGGTTTGATGATCAAGATGTACGAACGCGACTTTGACATAAGGATCGAAGGTCGAGCGGGGCATGGCTTGAGTTTACTATGCAAAGCTGACGACCAGTACTAGTATGAAATATCAGAGTGTGAGGGTAGAAGCTGGTCGAACCGCACCACTCTCCGTCCTTTTATCCAACTCACGAAGTTCACTCTTGGACGTTATCAATATTGTTGTTTGGGATAATGGATCCACACGTTCCGGCAGACTCCACCCATTGCGACCAGTTATTTGATTATCGATATGATTCAGAATCAGGCGCGAACCAGGCATGTCATCTCCATGTTCACGTCTCCTCGGCGCACATTGTATTAGAATGCATTCGGGAAGTGCTTGACCTCAAATGTTAGCATCTAGTGTGTCGAGCTCCTGGGCCTGGACCCTCCCACCTCCGTGCTGACTTGATGCGGAACTTGCCGACGTCGACTGAACGGCACTACAAGCTTCCAAGAACATGATGATCAACACGAGTAATCTGCGATATATCCCAGATCATTCTGATATCGAGGTGTTCTTATGCTCCACGAAACGTTCTCGAATGGAAGCGATTGCGTCATCGTCGAGTCGAGACACCGACACGATTTCACTGTTATTCCAAGCATTATCTTGTGGAATTTTCGACAACCTTCTATTGAACACGTTACCGCCCCAAATCATTGATCCAGTCCTCACTGCGACGATTCATTGGACGATACATATGCATTATTCTTGAAATGGATGCCCATTTGCGACGAGTTTGGGTTCCGTGCATCGTTGGCCGATAATATCGACATATAATGGCTAGATGCTTCACGATTGCTCCGGATAGCCGTGGATTAGGGCAAGTATCAGTGCCTGTGACGTGCATTCAATACAGCAATTATCACACCTTTCTTGCGCTCCAAGTGATCTTTCTTTTTCTCTTTGTGTCACGCTCCACCAAGGTGCACGTTTACGCTTTGCGATGGTTACCTCCTTTGAACCTTGGAAGGTACCTGAGCCAAAGCCTCACGGTCATCGGTGGTCCGCGGATAGATCATAGGAATCCGAGTTCGGCAACTTCCCATCTATGGGAGAATTGAGAAGAGAATGCTATAATCACTTGGACTGGAAAATACAGTACATACATCATCGCTCGGGAGAGAGAATCAGAGGATCAATGAAGTGAGGCGGGAAGGTATTTTCGTGCCAAAGTCGGCACCCTCATGTTGCAACTTGCTGCGTTTTTTACGCAGAAGCACCCATTCGTGGTACGGTGGAGGTGAGGTAAAATATTAAAGCGAAACGTCGCAGCCACTGGCAGAGCGCTTGAACTTGTATACTATGAGTTGATGGTGATCCATCATCCAAATTCTGAGACTTCTAGGTTACCTTGTTTACAAGGTCATTCCCCCCCCTAATTAGTGGCTGTGAGTCCTCGAGATTTCACCCGTGTTTTCCCTACGGGTCGCATCCGATTTTTCCCGAAGTCGTGTTATCGCTAATCGACTAAATTTAATTATGGGATTGCGACATCTTTGTCCACCAGTCTGTAGTTAATTTATCTAATCTGTTGAGTCGCTCGTCTTCCACTCGTAGGTGTTCATTGGGGTGTGTGGTAAATAGCTTTTCATCAAACTCACGCAACAGTCGTATAGTGTCTCTGCCTCTGCTACGCGAAAGAGCGACGTATGCGTTGAATGGCGTCAGTGTGCCTGTCGGAGGTGTCCCGATGTCCACTACAACATTCTCTATTGTTTGTCCTTGAGAACGGTAGTCTGTAAATGCATACGCTGCCGTTAACGGTAATTGTCGCCTTGTTATTGTTTTTTCTTTGTCTTGATGAAGTATGCGAAAAGTGCGTTCCATGGGAACGAGCGGTAACACGCCTTCTTCTAATCCTTGCAGCCTCTTCACCTTCGTCCGCAGCAACTTTACCAAGACGTATGAAGGCAAGAATTCAAGCTCTACGACACCAGTGGACGATTGCAGTTGAGTGGTTTCCCGTTTGTCCAAAACGATCTCTATTATTTCTCCTCGGGATCCATTTGCAATGTCCAAATTGGTTTCGACGTTGAATGTCACCATGACTTGCATGCCTATCGCGAGTTCCACAGTACGCGGCAATCCTGCTCTCTCTTCTTGCCTTCCTCGTCCTTTTGATTTTTTGTTCACAACAGCAAATTTTTCGCTCAAGGACAGAGGATGACCTCGTATGTGGTCGAATGCCTTGCAGATGAATATCGTCTGGCCATTCTTTTTTGAGATTGATCGTGTCAGTTGCTCGTTCCATTGCCGACGGACTGAGTGACGAGGTGTGATAAGAACGTGGTCTTTCCAGGGATGTGTAGTGAAATCAGTGGGGGGACAGGAAGGGTCCGTTATAACGAGACTGTGTAGCATTTCGATGTGGTGCGCCCTACAGTTTCCGTGACGAACGTGTTGTAACAACTCTGTCCAGTCAGGATCTGTTATGCGGACTTGTTGCACCAACCGTACCGCCGTGGTAAACCTCTCATATATGCTGCGTCCCATCATTTCTTCTGCAGAGTCCAACGACGGGTTGCAAGGATAGTATAATGGTGCGCTTTTTTTGGAAGCAACAGGGGGAAATTGATGAAAGTCGCCGACGAGTATTACGTTGACTCCGCCAAATGGCTTGTCGTTGTCCCCTTCTCCATTCAATGTTTTTGCACGGCAGATATTCCTCGACAATTGGGCGAAGAATTTGCGGCTGACCATTGATTTTTCATCAATTATCAAGTAATCTTTCCCTTTCCAAAAGCTGGCCAGCTGTTGGACGACGCGCGCCCCTGGATCGTGCCCATTCACTGCGATTCCACCGAGCACGTGGAGTGTTTTGCCATCGATTATCGATGCAGCAATTCCGGTATAAGCACCCTTCACTAGTCTGTGTTTCATTTCGTAGGATGTGAAATTTTCCGTGATAGTTTGAATCGTTTTAGATTTCCCGACGCCTCCTTCTCCCTGAATGACCATCAACAGTTGAGGTGGTTTTCTACCCGCCAAGTTTTCGCGTAAATGCCAATCCACGATGTCATACGCCCTTCGTTGTTCCAGTAACAATTGTGAGGGATCAACTGCAGTGAGTCGCTCATTGTTCGGCGGTGCGTGTGTTTGAATATACTGTGTTCCCCCTTCGCTCAACATCGATGTAGCGTTCATCGGCACCGTTTCTCCCAAATCTTCCTGAATACCATCCACCTGTTCGTTCTGCAATTTCTCGATTTGACGCATACATTCCTCCATCTCCATTTGCCATTCACGAAGACGTTTTTCATCACCTCCATTAGCGAATGAAACTTTGGAAATCTCGTTCATATCCGAGTCCACATCCTTCATACTGGTTTTGGTGCATGACAAATTGGTTCCGAATATGCCTTTCGATTGAGCGATCATGATGGCATCCATGGCATGTTGTTCCTCGCGGTGATTTCTTTGATCGAGTTCAAACTGTTGCAGATCCCTTTCCGTCAAGGGTATGGAGTTTTCGTCCTCACAAGCCTCCATCATTTCGTCGTCATCCATTCTGTCTATTCTTTCTCTTTCTCGTTGATTTTCGTCTTGTCCATGCTCGCCCTCTTGCTCCGTGGCTTCGCCTTTTTTCATCGCTGCCATCCGACATTCGTAGTAGTATTCCACACCTGCAATGATGTCTTTCTCTTGCAGTGTCGCTTGCATGAAAAATTGATCGTATTTTTCTTCCCATCTATCCCCGGTTGGATTAATATCTTCAATCTCTCGCCACGGAACAAGCAGTGCCAGAATGGACGCGAAGTACAAAGTTCGTCGATTAGGATCTTTTGGTGATGGTAGAAATGGTCCAACTATGCTCGGAAGAGTATTGTGTCCGTTTGGACGAATGACACGAGCAGCTGATTTGGAACGCGAGTGTTGTTCGAGATACCGGCTACGTTTCTGAGGTCGTGGTCCTCGTCGTGCAGATGAGGTTGATGGATGCATAGACATATCCTCTACAATTTCTGTTTCCGCTCTTTGCTTTGATAGAGGTTTGTGTTCCTCGTATGTGTCGATAACAAATTGGATGAATGAATATCTCTCTAGTTCAAGCCCTCGAAAACGATAATCGTCAATTTGAGATGCTCGCATCCGGATGTGTCCTTCTGTTCCGATCTCCAAAGTGACCTTCTCCTGTACATCAAATATTCAACAAGAATCGGTAACGATCCACTTTCATTTTTTTTTTAAAAAAAAAAAAAAAGAACACTTACTGTACCTGGGTCCTCATCTTCATCTTCATCTTCATCACCGTCATGTTGACCATCTTGGGATCCTATTTCGACATTTTCAACATTGCGTCGCACTCTATATGAACATTAACCTTACAAGAAATCACAAAGTTATCTGGATACTTACATCTGAGGACACTCTCCTTTAAGTTGTGGAAAAGTACTCTCAAGTAACCTTTGAACGGACCACCAATATAACGGAACATAGTGATGTGATCGGATACAATCTCCGAATCCCATGATGTGCGACATTACTTGAGGTCCCGACAACTCCATTTCTCGGTTGATTGCTTGTTGACACCGAAAAATCAAAAGACGGTTCCGTTCCAGAATATTGGTCAGATAATCTGAATGAGATTCATGATATAGCAAAGCTTTCGCCATCAAAGCAGACACATTGTTGTTCTTTGACTGTTTCTTTGTGGCATATGACGTTGTATACCACATAATGTCCTTCGTGTCCTCCCCGTTCGTAAGTAGTTTGATGTCATTATTGCAAAAAAGTGTTGTAGTAATTGCTGGACAGAAATTGTTCATAAAACCATATGATCGTTTCGGAGACCAGTTTCCATTTTCATCAACGGTTTCTTCGGCACATAAAGGCCATGGTGCGCGTCGTTTGCAGACAAGTTGCCCATGCGAATTATACCGTAAACATGTGGAAACCGAACAAGAGTGAATTTGACTTGCTCGGACTACTCGACGTTCGATTTCATCCCTTTGCTCTTCCCATTCAGGTTCGTCAGGATCAGGGGCTCGTGAATATCCGATTTGCGTCTCCCGAGGTGTAGAACGTATTGTATCTTCATCAAGTCCATCCACGTGAGCTCGAACATTCATTCGAAGGAAGGTACGAATTTTGTTGAGGAATTCAGGGGTTTTCAGAAGATCACGGAGTTCATAGATATTTGGAGTGTTTCGCAACCACACGAAGCAATGTAAATGCAGTGAACCGCGACCTTGTGCCTCCACTACACCAAAGTAAGCTGTGACTTGACCAAGAACACCGACTTGACTGTCGACGCGATGCCGTTCAACGCTAATACCGAAAAGAGTTGTGAAAACGACATTGATGATGAAGAAGAAGTATTTTGCTGCAGCATACGGATCCTTGGCTATATTCGTCGCTCTTTGATGTATATCTGGCCCAATGGTCGCCAGAAATTGATCCATGTTGATCTCTTCTCCGGCGAAGACTTGTGCAATGGGATCGTGGATATCGTTAGGATTAATGGTAATCCATATAGATGGACCTTGTAAAAGAAGTACAGTTCCCCATATGCAACCTCGATATTGCATACGACTGTTATCCGATCCCATGACTCGACTTGACGCTGCGAAAACATGTTTGCGTAATAGCCGAATGCGTGCATCAGTCGGAATCCTTCCTTCCCCTTCTTCTTCAGCTGCGCGATGCATATCGTCTGAAGAGATTGATCCAATGGCAAGTCTGTTCTTTTCAAAGTCCTGTCGCTGCATTTGAATACGAGTTGATGACAGTGCTTTTCGCTTTTGCTCAATTCCGAACACAAGAAATGGAAACGTATGATGTGTACGAAAGCGTCGATCGTGATATTGCATCGCCCAACGAGCATGGTCATTGAAGGAGACCGCCTGAGACCGTTTGATTTCGAAGCCACCTTCTCCGAAAGGAAATAGAACTGGGAATGAGACTGCCATGGGATTAACATCCCGTTCGTTTCTTTCAATGTCGAAACCAAATTCTGATACGGCTTTTTGGCTGTGTCGCACAGCGTATGCTCCTTCTCTGCCTTCTCCTATCAAGTTCATCAACCCATACTTCATCAACTCGTTCATCTGCACTCGGCTCAGTTCAACGTCTGAGACTCCCAAGAATTGAAGTGGTATAACACTATCAACTTATCAAAAGACCATCGCTCATTTTCTTTTTCCAGCCATCATGATGAAACTTGAACTTACATATTTCACTCGAACTGATTGAATTTAACTTGTCCGAGCCTTCGGTATCCATCCCTTCAGCATCAGCGTCGTCTATTTAGAATTTTCACTAACATTTATGTTCACGAACGATAACACTAACCTGTCTTCGTGTTTTCATCCACAGGAACATAGCCCTCACTTTCGCGAATAGCAACACGTTCATCCTCTTCGTGTCGCATGACAGCTAACAATTCATCCGGTACGTCATCTTCTGGAAGATCTGCAAGACGTTCTAACGAGATGTCGATATCACTGTACAATGGGTTATGATGTTTCAACCATCGAAGAGCATCGTGAACTATCCATCGCCGCACACGAAATGTAGATTTCAACCAATTCTTCGGCAATTTTTGCGATCCAATGTATGTGATTGCAAGTATTGATGACAAAGAGGACACGGATTGAGGCATAAGTTGACCTTGCAGCATCTTCGTGACATCATTCGTGTTCATATTGTACAATGTGACGTTACCGCGAATTGCTCTTTGCAATTGATTTGGTCGAACGTTACAATGCTCCTTTGGAAACAACTTGATAATGTACACCTTGGGATAATGCCTGGCGATGAGCAGTTCTTCGGGCAATGTTAACATTGCCAATTCTTGAGGTACTTGTCCGACCCACATCCTATTGGCAAGTGCATATTTGGGTAAACGATTGCTTGACAATGCACGTAAGCATTCCATGCACGTCCAGTCTTCTGCATCATCTCCCTTTGACCGCAAATTTTCTTCATACAAGAGCATTCCTCTCCATAAATGTTGCTCGGGATGAACCACGGTTGGTGTAAGGTGTTTTTTGACGTACGGAATCTGTAGGATTCGTTTATATTGACCTTTAAATTATCGTCAACTACTGATACCTTTGTCTGCCAGTGGTTATTATTTGTACTAATACTCACAGTCTTTCTCCATCATCTCCCGGCCACAAACAATGCAAACCTGCATGGTAAGCGCTGCATTTGAAGTTGCTTGTTGAAAAGCTCGAAAACTATTCTTGACTTCCTCCTCAGTTGGTACTTCAAAATAATCTTGCACGTTACGACTACACCTTCAACATAACACTCATGCTTTTGAGCCACATAGATTTATATCAAACTGACCTCGATGATTCATTCACTTCTTCCGGGCCATTTAGATCGACCTCTTCTGTGTGGTCCCGAGTATACACCTCACGTTGCCATTGCCTTTGCTTAGCTGCTTGAGCCCGCCATCTTTCCAATACATTTGTTCTCGAGCCCTGCGCCTTCCTTTCTCTTGCTTCATGAACCTGTTCAAGAACTTCATTTGATTGGGATTGCAGCCTGTTAACGATACCATCCCATGAAATTCTTTCCAGTTCCTTGTCAAAGAGACCAATTGGCAATATCCCCTCCAATTCTCGTTTTGTGAGATCACCGACAAGTTCTCTGCGAGAAAGCTGCTGATGTGACATGTGTGCCAGTGAGCAATTGTCCATTACTCTTTCATTACTTTTTCTCAACAAAATATCCCTCCTTCCAGATCAATTTCATATCACTTCAATCTGACCCGTGACTCGACTAAAATAAACCTCATGATCTTAATAATTCTGATCTTGGAATTGGCGCAAGTCACCTACCGCTATCTTTGAACCTTAAACTTGTAACGTGCTTGGCCAACAGTCACTGGCACGTTAAACCTACTTGTACCTTCGATACAATTAACTGCAATTAAACCATCCCAGACTCGGAGTTGTTCTCTGCCCTCAACCTCAAACTGAATCACATTCCTTCTGTGCTTGATGTCACTACTTTATGTTCTATGATGTGGTATTCTTTCTTTTTCATTCATTAAAAAACCTGTTGATGTGCTTTGCGCTCACTACTAATATTAAGGACCTCAACCTATATTTGTCGACCTCTCTCCAACAACTAAAGGTTAGAGGACTTAATTCTACTTGGAACTTCTTTCATACATTTGCATCACAGCTGACTGTCGATTTCCGACTCAGTGTCATTTCCCTGCTCTTGCACCATGACCCAGCGAAAACAGCGAGTACAAGAAACAGCCCCCCCTTCTGAACCATCAACTACCAGACAATCTACTCCCCCTGCAAAGAGACGTACTTCTATTATGACTACTGCCGAAATTCACAAAAATGTCAAGAACACCGCACTTGGACTTTATGTTGGCACTCCTGGTCTACCATCGACAGCAAACTTTTTCCCTTGTGGTTCTCTAGGAGACATACTCATTTCCACAACCACTCACGATGAAATCATACTACGAGGAGCATTCCAAATTAGTCGCAACGAGTTCTTTCTCCAGCCTGATGGCTGTTATCGAGACACCAATATCTTTGGCTCAGAATTCACAGACGTGAGACTCAGCTGCAAGCTTCTCATTCCTCACCATGAAGAATTCCAATTCATGTCGAAGGATCTTGACTTGATCATGAAAAATGTCAAAGGGTTTGAGGCTCTCATCAAAAGGGGTCATGACGACACTTTCATGTCTGCAATACAGACATCTGGTGGTGTCGGAGCCATCAAAATGATACACAGACTATTCACGGTAATTGATCCCTACAGTCCTGATTCGTGAAACGCTCCAGAATGTCTGACTTTGCTTTCTTCACCTTCCTGAACAGAAAATTGACGATGACGAGAATGCAAATTCGAATGTTGATGAACACCATGACAAAGCAACGGAGCAAGCTGGTGAACACTTATGAATTAGACATCCACATCTGTCACTGATTGACATACACAGATTTGCTCGGATCTGAATTCAGCCCCTCGAATTGGCCTGTTGATCCAAAAAACAAAGAACGCCTCAAGGAAATTATTGACGGTAAAAAACACATTCTTAACCCCCTTCCTGTTTACGATATCGACCATACGCCCCTTCCTCCTTCGCGGTACATGAAATTATCTGGTGCTATTGTCCTTGCTTCATTAGCATTTGCACACCACCATGTCAAGTCAAGCAAACGTCATGTCTTTAACGCCGTATGCCGTGAACTTTTAGTCTTACGTGGCATGGATGATCTTCCTTCAAGCCCTCACAAGAAACGACGATTTGGCTATGGACCTTTGTTGGAACCTAACGTAGAAAATGATGTCGAGTCCCAACCGATTGCATCCACCTCTTCCAAAAGTACGTTAATATTCACATCTATTAATCACTGATTTAACAATCACACAACGTCACAAGCTCTTGACTGACGAACATTATCACCATATGGAAACTCAAGTCACCCAGATGTAACGACCAAATCTTCACATTTTGTAATGTATCTTATGTACACTTGGCGTGGTTCTCGACCATGTTTTTGTCACTTATCTGAGCTCGTCACCTTGTCAGCAGTTGTCGTATATTTAATTTTGTCTATGCCCTACTGATTCGCTCGACAGTGGTACTTTGTGTCCCCTTTGATATAACTTATATTATTCCCTGCCTCCAATATGGAATTTCCTATGAAACCTTCACATCTCGACATGAGCACGCTAATATGGAAACAAGGTTTCTGCCGGCAAAGCGCGGCACTCACCAAGTTATGTAATAGCTCGGGTGGTGAAACAGTCGACACCTCACCCAAAGGCGTTAGGGATACCGTGATACAGGTCCGCATCACGGACCAACACCGCACCCGTACACGATTACAATACGTGGTGTTTCAATGATACCGTACCACGACCAACAAATTGTATGTTCTCAAATCCTTCTGTTGCCCAACTACCAAATTTACTTGATTTATTTCACCGCAGCACGGAATTCGTGGCTCTCCAGGGAAACACGCACGTCCCCACCTACTACACATTTCAGGGAGTCTGCAACCACAGGTGAATCGCATTCAGTAATAAGAAAATGACACAAGGGGGCAGAGATTTTCGAAGTTGATTCAAGAGTCTGGGTCAGTATGAAACAGGCATGAAGGGCAAAGCGGGGCGAATACAGTCACAAAAGATTCCATCCAAGATTAATTGTTCTTGTGATTCTGAGGAAATGGAAAGAAGAACACGTTAGTCACGAATCCAGCGGTAAATTTGGCCACCAGAATTGACCGCCCAAACCACGCCATCAGCACCCGCGCCAACGTCAACCTTGTTACCTTGGATCTTGGTCCAAGGATTACTACCATTGTTTGTTGCCGTGTGAATGCTGCCAGCGGAGTTAACGCCCCACACATTTGTTTTCCACCCAACAGAGATGGCTGAAAGTTGGCCGGGGACTTGGACCCAGTGATTAAGGTTGGGATCCTTAATGTAGCGTAGGACGTGACCATCTGAGTTGACGCCCCAAACCGTGCCATCTGCACCTGCGCCAATATCAGACAGAGAACCGGGGATCTGGACCCAGGGATTTTCGTCATCGCCCGTGTAACGATAGATGTTACCGTCGGCGTTGACACCCCAGACGTTCATGGCTGATCCGGCAGAGATTCGCTTGAGATTACCAGAAATATGGACCCAGTGGTTAGCGTCCCAACTATAGCGGTAGACGCTACCGGCTGAGTTGACGCCCCAGACCGTGCCATCGGCGGCCGCACCGATATCGGTCAGAGAGCCAGGGATCCGGACCCAGGGATTGTTGTCATCGCCTGTGTAACGATAGATGTTACCAGCGGCGTTGACACCCCAGACATTGGTGACTGATCCGGCAGATATTCGCGAGAGAGAACCAGAGACGTGTTTCCATCCAGTCATTTTGGGCTGCAACCAGATTTTATATAACGACTTCAGCACTCCGAGTCTAGACGGGTGGTGAGGCAGAAACTACAGAGATGTGTATAAGGATGTGCACAGAATAATCACAATTGGAGTTGTGGACACACCTTTATCTTCGCACTGTAGATGAGAGACGGGGGATGACAACACAGTCATCGTTTATAAGGTGCGGTGATGTCCCTGTGAAGCGAAATGGAGGAGTAAAACACTGCCCCGAATCAATTTGACAAGAGATCCATCGTGTACTCCGATCATGTGCGATTTGAGGTCACCTGGACTGCGCCAACCTTAGAGAAGAGGTGTAACACTCTGAAACGGATTTGCATCAGCCAATACAAACGGGAGGAATTACATAAACAACAAGACCTCTTTTTGCGAGCTCCGATCGCAACAGGGCCTCCCGACCAGCATCGGCCTGGAGTCACCCGGATCGCACGGGACCAGAGTTTCCTCAATTACATAAATATTTTGTGCCCGATGTATGTGTGACTGGGGAAAATTTTCCGCACCAGCAAGTCGCTATCCAGTTTGCTGTTTACAACAAGGAGAACAACCACCGGGAGTACTTACTTCTTGGTCGTCGCTACGGGCCCGGACCTCCAAATTCAAGAAAATCACTCATGGCTCGCATACTAGTAGGAAAAACTAGGAACTACTAGTAGTACTTGGTATTCCCTGCCATAACTACCACAGGCAGGCGCGGCAGAAAAAGTCCCTTGCCTCTTCAATTGCTCCCTCGACATATACGCTCATTCCGGAACCGACCACCACCAAACCAGGCGCTGTTGTTGCAAGTCCTGCTCATCAAGTATCTTCATCAATCGCCCCTGATCCTGCTCGGTGCGGAGCAACTTCTTCACTAGGACCTCGCATTCGGTGTTCAACACAGTTCTCAATCCCTCATAGCGCTCTCGGACAGCCTCTTCCGAGTCCACTGGCACCTCATCGACATCCCTCGGTTGGGCGAGCTTCTTTGCATGCCTCTTCCGAGGCTCCACGTTCTCCCGTGGCTGTGCTGCCGCTTCGGGACCTCGCTTTCGGTCAACCACCTCCTTCGCGAGCTTCTTCTGCAATTCCCCCTCCTGCTCGTTGGCGACCCGCCCCGCACGGAATTTCCTGGAGATGCCACTACGTTGTCGTTCCAATTCCTCACGAGCTTGCGTAGCTTCTTCGAGGAGCCTCCTCAGATCGGCAAGCTCGTTCTCATGCTTCCTTTGTGATTCCTCTTTCTCCTGCTTGTAGGCGGCCCGTTCCGAAAGAAGATCCTCGATGGTCTCCATCAATACTTCTCGTTGCCCATCAGCATGTGTGATTTTTGTTTGCAGTGCGTTACGTTCCCGCTCCAGCGCCCCGCGTGCCTGCATAACCTCTTCAAGGACCCTCTTCAGATCAGCAAATTCATATTTCTCCTGCGAGTCTTCTTGATTTTTCGGGGATGACTGAGGCATGGCTGTTCGGTGGAAACAAATGGAACTCTGGGAGAGTCGTTGGGTGTGCTGGTGGGAAAGTGGCGCATTCTCCACTCCTTTACATAATATGCATGGCTAAGGAAATTTCCCGACAAGAACGCCAGCTTACAATACATCATCATGGTCACAGCCTTCCCTGATCAGCTGAGGCGCCTCGAGGCCTCACATCATCATTCAGAGTCACATGCGCAGGTCAACGTAACGGAGGTTGCTGTGTCAATAATTTGCTATCAGGGTATTGCGCCTGCCAGTGGTGTTCGACGGAGCAACGTGTAGTAATCATGTAGTGGATCCACAATTGCACTCATGCTGCCACGGACCCTGCTGATGTATTGGCAGCGCAGATTGCGATAAAACCAACTTGTCCTCGGCCTGAGATTAAGCCGCAGGTCTCGAGCTGGCTTCATCTCGTCTGATCTAAGTCTACTCATGCATATCTACCATGCTCCAACAAAACATGATGGGCCAACTATTACCCATATCTGCTTTCCAAACATATCTCTTCAAACTCCAGGCTTGAGAAGTACTTCGACTCGCCGATGGAGAAAAAAACTTGAAATCGCCTTGAATCCATCTCACTCTATTATCCACTAAAACAACTGGTACGGCCCTACACACCCGTATCACCACGGATTTGAAGGACACCATCACATGGCCAATTCCATTTCGAACCCTGAACCCAAGCTCATTACCCGAGAGTCACTGCCAAATGCACTCAATTCGCCTCACCTGGGCCACAGCTCGACCGCAGCACAGACTTTTTTGCCATCTTCCTAGCCCAGTGCCAGTGAACACGGACCCACCCACCCATCTCAGTGAGCTGCACAGCAAAAGAATCCATTTATTGAACACGATGCAGAAAAGATTTTCATCAATTAAGTAAAGGGTCTGGGACAAGACGAAACAGGTTATAAAGGGCAAAACAAGGTGAATCGTAGTTATTGCGAGTAAAACGATGAGAAACAGTTACAACATTTCATTTGAGATCAATCATTCTTGCGATTCCGAAGAAAAGGAAAGAAGAGTAGCCTAATCACGAATCCAACGAAAAATGTCACCTTTAGAGTTGACTCCCCAAACTACGCCATCAGCACCCGCGCCAATATCAACCTTACCGCCATAGATCTTGGTCCAAGGGTTACTACCGTTGTTTGTTGCCGTGTAAATGCTGCCAGTAGAATCAATGCCCCACACGTTGGTCTTCCACCCAGCAGAGATGGCTGAAAGTTGGCCGGGGACTTGGACCCAGTGGTTGGGATCCCTAGTGTAGCGAAAGACGTGACCAGTCGGGTTGACGCCCCAAACCGTGCCATCTGCACCCGCACCAATATCAGACAGAGAACCGGGGATCTGGACCCAGGGATTTTCGTCATCGCCTGTGTAACGATAGATGTTACCGTCGGCGTTGACACCCCAGACGTTCATGGCCGATCCGGCAGAGATTCGCTTGAGATTACCAGGAATATGGACCCAGTGATTGTCGTCCCAACTGTAGCGGTAGACACTACCGGCTGCGTTGACGCCCCAGACTGTGCCGTCTGCGGCCGGCACCGATGTCGGAAAGGATACCGGGGATCTGGACCCAGGGATTGTTGTCATCGCCTGTGTAACGATAGATGTTACCACCAGCGTTGACACCCCAGACATTGGTGACTGATCCGGCAGAGATTCGCAAGAGCGAACCAGAGATTTTTTTCCATCCAGTCATTGCGGACCGTACACTTGATGATGCAACAACTTCAGCACTCAAACGACTCGTACTTGATGAAGCAGAGATTACGTGGGTGTAAGTATACATACAGGACACAAGTTCGCAAGCAGAATTATGGACGCACCTTCAACTTCACAATGTAGAAACGATAGGGAACAGATTTTGCTGTTTGCAAGGAGTGGCGATGTCCCCGTGAAGAAAAATGAAAGAGTAAAATACTTCAAAAAATTTTGACAAGAAATCCATCATCATGATACGCCCTGATCTTGAGCGGCCCGAGGTCACCTGTATGGAACAAGAAGTAAAAAGTAAAACACCCTGAAATGGATTGGCATCATCCAATACAGACATGCAATTGCAACAACTCGAGTGAACAGTACCGCCTGGGCTTGCGACAAGTTGTAGATCATTCTGATGTCGAGGTAACCGTGTTTTACGCTCCATTAAATGTTGTTCAAGCCTGAGGTCGGAATGGATGAGATACTAGTAGCATGGTTCTGTTCTGGATATTTCGGCAACCCTCTACTGAACACCCCAAATCGTAGATCCAATCCTCACTGCGACAATTCATTGGACGATACTACGTATGCACAAATATATTCTGCCATTGATGCGCGTTTGCAACGAGTTTGGCAACCAAATCCGAGAGATTCCGTGACATCGTTGGCCGATAATATCCAGACTCATTGCTCTGGATGGCGCCTTCGTGCCAATTCAGCAATTGTAGCACCTTTCCGAGTCCTTGCGCTCCGACTCGATCACGATCCACCTGTCATGCGACCATGATGGTACTATGACCTCGTCTTCTATGTTTCACTGTAAGGTACAGCCAATGCGTTTTTTTTGGAATCCTTATTTATTGTCCGGTAAGGCGCGCGCCTTATGCTGGACATTTACATGTGTTTGTATGTAGTCTGTATCGTGTTTTTTGGGGTGTGCTCAGTACGTATTGTATGTGTGCTTCAATCGGCGAAATTTACATGCGGTGCGGTTAAGTGCGGGCACAGCCGCTGGACATCATACAAAACAAGTTACAAAAGGAGGGGACCCGGGGGCTGAGAGTGTGGGTCTACATGAGTGTGGGTTTTTTACATGAGTGTTATTATGGGCATAGCGAAATGAGATAGAGAAAGGATGAAAGGTAGGGGTCTTGGGTAGCCAAAGCGTCATGGTCATCAAGTCCCAGGCGTCAGTCAAACTACGGTCCAAGACTTGTGGGCTCGGAATATAAGTCAATGGAAAAATCTGACATGGGCTAGCACAACGGTCCCACCACAGGGACACAGAAGATGCTTGCGGAAATGAATTGGTCGACGGTGAGCTGAAGGAGGTTGGATGCTTCCTACACCTCCGAACTCTAGCGTATGGATAAAGCTATATAGTATGGACGAGATGGGAGACCTCAGACATCTGACTCAATCAGTGGCGATTAGGGAGGATATTCCCTAGGGTACCGGCTGTCTAACAGAAGAAATCTTGCGAGTTGCTTGAGGAGACTGCGCGTAATTCTGCGAACTCGCTACTTGAATACACACGAACAGGGGATAGACCTAACAAATATACATAACAGTCCATGCATGCCACAAATCGATCTCCTATCAACAGATAAATAAGGAGCAAATCTGAGTCATAGCAGAGATACCGCATAGAATGATCCTCTGTAAACCCTCTATCGAAGCCCAAGAAGCGCTAACACAGACCGGAGCATAGTGCGGAAGACCGGAGGGAGGAGCATCCATAACCATACGACTATGCCAGACCAACCGGTGGTCCCACGAACGGGTGGTTGGGACGTATTGCGCTGCTGGGCAGGAGACTGAGTACGAGTGATCTTGAGCTCTCTATCCAAACTGTTTAGATCCTCCTCAGCACGTTCCATCTTCTGCTTAAGCTCCTCGAAGTCGTGCTCTAACTCGGCCCATAGAGCACAATCATTGGTAGCCACGGCTTCATCCATCTCTCTCCTCAGTTCGACCAAGTCTTTTTCGTGTTGCTTCTTCAATTCCCGCAACCCGGCGGTAAGGATGGCGCCAGCTGATGTATCTCCTAGCTTCGTCCCCCGTCGCAGCTCTTCTTGGATTTGCATCGTCACCGGCGAGAGAGAAATGAGTTCGGACATGATTTGTTGCGCAGATTCGATGGTGTCTGTGTGCCGGCGTATCTCGGCCCTGCGGTCGATTAGATCTTTGTATGCCCCGTGCACTAGGGTATCCTGACACCTCACTTCGTCCTCATTGCTGACACGGCGCCAATCGGTAGTGACGATACGGACGTGATCAAGGTTATTGTCTCCACAGAGTGCTTCCAACATTCCGAGGTTCTTTCGCGCGAGACCGCCAAGACGGGGATCCTGAAATGCGATGCATGTAGATGATCCCGTTGAGGCTGCAGGGCTCGCTAGAGACCACTCTGAGATCCAGAAAGCTAGGATGTATGATAGATTACGCTGACTTACTCATACTCAGGTTCTAGGGAGCGTGCAATCTTCTCCAGGATATCCGTGTCAGTAACTCCTTCTCGAGAGTCGTCGAAGCCAGGTGTGTCGACAAGCACCACGGTTCGACCAGTTTTGTCAATATACCGTGTGGTCTGGACAGTAGGTGTTTCAGAATCTGGTGTACTGCCCGATACGAATGTTATCGTCGTTAACGAGAAGTTTGATGAACTACTGGAGACAAGGGGTAAGAGTGCACTCTGTAGCATTGCGAATACTTACTGTCGACTTTCCTAGCCCATGGAAAGGAATATTTGTGATGTGTTACGACCATTTTGTCGAGGTCAACGCACCAGTTCCTGTCGCACCCATGACTCTGAATTTATGTCAGTTAGTACACTTGAACTCGTAGCATCAAGAAATATCCATACGCCACCACAGAACGATCTGATGTTGCACTCATGCTTGACGGAAGCTAACCAGAAGTCGATGTTGGCGGCGGGAGAACGGTGCAATAGTAGTTTTGGGACAATGTGGCAGAAACTTGGCGTTTTCGTGCCAAAATCGCGTTGCACATGCATGGTGGCACGACCCTCGTGTTACTGCGCCTTTTGCACAGTAGCACCCAATCTGCCATCGCTTCGGGTGCGGTGGAGGTGAGGCAGAAGTAGAGGCAGAATGCTCAAACGAAATGTGAATTGCTGGTAGCCGTGCTATAATTACCGTGAAGCAGTGTACGCGATGCAAAATTCCTACTCCGGCCCGGGCGGTTCTAGAAATCTAGATCCGGAACCACTGGGATCCAGCTGCCAGCACGATATTAAACTAGTTCAAGAGGCCGCCTCGTTCAATGAAGTTTCGAGCCCTCATATTATACCGGATCTAGATTCCTGAGTTCAAGAGAACCGCCCGGGCAGCTGCGTACCAGACTATTACATGATCATGATTCATGATCATGTACGTCCCCCGCCAGCTCTGCAAGAGACCCTGCTCAGCGCTACCAGTACGCACACAAGCTAACTCATCATGATGTATCAAGACAGCTCCATGGATCCATTTAGACTGTCTGGAACTGGAACATGCCCATGTGAGTGTTTCAGTAGGTCTTTGTCGAGGATGACATAGAACATTGAATGTACAGAAAAGTGGATACAACCCCTTGCGCGTAGTGTTATGTAGTACGCACCACGGGGTAATGCACAACGCTCCAAGTCTCAAGGCTTGGAAGGCTGGTCGGTGTTGTATACTGGGCTGGGATAATCGGTACACCGTATCCCCAGTTTTCGGCCCCATCCTACTGGGATCCTCGCGACGCGCTACATGCATGAAACGTGGGTCTCTCCATTATTACGAAATTCGACGTCTCTGAATAGCTGAAACGCTGACAAACAGCGAGTACAATACAAGGGCCTATGATACACATCTAGTCTCGTAACCCCGTTCGAGGAAGTGGCGACGACGGGGTGAAAGGTATAAAATTTACATACAGACTTATTTACGTTGCTTTCAGACACGGTCGGACCCAGGCTATTGTGATTTGCTTAGTTTTCATGGGAACATCGCATCTATGTCTTCACATCTTCGCCCCAGGCGAGACGAACCATGTTTTCAGGCAAATGAGATGCTGACGTTTCCAGTCTGGGGACTTTAAAACAGGAAACAACGGCACTGCCAACGGCTCCACCCCCATCAGGATCATCACCATTACGCACGCTCTGCGATGGTTGGTGTGCAAGATGGCGATAATGAAATATACTGGTAGTGCCTATTATCGCGGATATCGCCCGAGGTACAAGAAGAACAGCTCTAATTGCGGGTTATTCCTTCCTCGTCCGAGACGCGATAAGTATATGAATTTTGCATTTCAGGTCGAGTTTCCATACAAGTCTATAGGATATGGTTGCGAAATGAACTCGGCGCCTGATCCTACGATCGAACGAATCCGCTGATGGGGGTCAAGGAAGAAGGTCGTCCTGCCAGTGGCCAATTTCCGTTTCGTTTCAAATTGCAAAGGTATTTTTGATCGGAAACGAGCGCTATGCTGTGGGCATTGACATCGTCAGAATCCGAGTCGTATCTCGCAGATTGCCATACTTGGCGCCTAATCGATAATCACTCGATTGTGCCAATGTGTCTATCAATGGACAACCAATTTTTTATGATCTTGTCGATTAGGCTCACTTCGAATACACCTCGGAATGATCCGCGGACTATCTATATTTGCTGCGCGCTTATCGCCATCGACTGCCCGGTTTTTTCTGCTCTTCTAAACGCGGCGGGTCACTCTGTCCTAGTATGATCGTCTCCAGAGCATGTAGCAAGACACATGACGATCAATCGCGCAGTAGGTCAACGAATTCAGCCACGGTCAAATAACATCACTTGCAACCAACTGTACTATCAAAATTCCGGAAACCTCGCCCATCTAAAACATGTTGACCAATCGTGAATCTGTCCGCCCGGGATCAGTCACACGCACCCTCATCCTCCCACACACCCGCTGAGACATGGCAGCGTCAATGCCAAGGGACGATGGCGTAACGATGGTGCTTACCTGCACCTCCAGGAACATCATTCTCTGTCCACCATTTTGCCGTCCAGAGATGACCGTCTGAAAACATCTAGGTGAACCTCGCGACGACCAAGCGCTGACATTGGCCCTCACCGTGTACCGCCTCGTCGCCGCCCCAGTAGACAGCCTATCCAAGGTTCAGACGTTTCGAACAAGGTCGGATTCCGGAGAAAAGGAGCGGCACGTCACGTACCATAGTATTCCATGCCGAAACACCGTCACAGAGACAAGAACTCGGGGACGTGGCGGAGGTGGCCGTTGGCGCGTGAGTTGACGACGTCCTTGTTGTCGTCCTTGTAGCTGAGATAGGGTTAGACGTGCTGGTCGGACTCGCGCTCGGTGCGGTCCCTGATCCCTGTCCCATGTTGTTCCGGATGTTGTCCCATTTACTATCCGGGTAACTGGGAGATCACGCACAGAGATAATTGCATATATTGAGCAAGTGTGTTGGATCGTAGGAATATAAAAAACTTACTTGATGTGATTCTGGATGGAGATAAAAGATGGTAGGGCGGTTTCAGTGTGAAGACACGTTTTGTTCATTTTCTCAGCCCAACTCACCTGCGTTTGGTCAAGTTGACCGAATGTCGCACCAGCGGTGTTCACGAGCGAATCTGAACCCGACTTGTCGCTCGAAAGCTAGTACAGATTGGAGGCTCGAGTGAGAATATGGCACCAAAGCATATACTCGTGCAACACACCTCCCAGAACATGCACCCCGCCAACGATCTGGAGGCAACGTATTCTGCCTTGATTCTCACAATGTCCGGAATGTCGTACGAAATCAGCTCTCGTGTGACCGAATCGTAAGAGTAGCTCGCAACATCGGTGAGATCTTCCATTACGAGCGCGCCTGGTAAAGGCAGGTCTTTGTAAGCATACGTCCCGAGACCAACCTAAAAGTCAGGTCAGTGATTTCGAACAGACTATTATTAATTTAGTGGGTTTCACCCCGCTGTATGGTTGTCCAATTCCATCTGTGTTCTCAAATGGGCGCCCGTACAGCGGTATCCCTGTGGGTCTGGTTTTCATATGATGTTTCGCCATGGGGGAAAGAATGGCTTTTACCAATCATGATTTTCCTGGGGGTAGCCCCAGAAGATAGGTAGTACTGAACAGCAGCATCCGTGCTCACGCCTGTCCTTGAGCCACCATAAAGATTCGCTTGGTTGTCCGCCTGAGATAGACAGCTTCATCAACAGAATAAAGCACGCTCATGAAGGGAAATGTGTACCCATTCTAACCATGACCCAGCATAGTCATAGGCCTTGTAAACCAAGTAAGCAAGAAACACAGAGGGGACATGGAACCACAATACCATCAAATTCCAATACGTGAGCACGCGATCCAGCTGCCAGACCGGATAATATCCATTATTCTCTGACCCCGCCGCTACGGCAACCTAGAGAACTTTGTCGTGATCCGAGTAACGCCAAGCAAACTCAGCACTTACCGTTAGTTCATAAGGGGTGGTATCTCCGTTTGCAATCGCAAGATCATCGAAGGCCTCCCGTAAGGAAGTCATGAGATGCAGAAAGTTGTAACCCTCGGTCTCGCTTTCAGGATATTCAAAGTCTATATCTCTGCAAGAATTGACGTGTGAGGCTGAGATCAACGAGAGAACGAAGAAACCCACATTCCATCCAATCCGTAGTCTTGGACTAACTGGACCGCACTCGAAACAAAGTTTGTCTGAAGGCCCTCATCGGCAAGGAACGAGAAGTGGCCGTCCTGGGAGTACGTCCAACCGCCAACAGATAGCAAAACTTTGAGTTGTCTTTCGAACAAAGATTCAGTTCCTGCCGAGATGCAGCGATGACCGGGAATGCTCACCGATGTTCCAGCTTCAGCAGGTATAGCTGGAAACCACGTCAGTAAATACGACATGACTTTCGGGATTGCAAACGACACCTGTTTCAAGCAGCCGTACAAATTGTTTCCTGATTCGTTCCAAGAATCACCTGAAAAATGTTTCTTCGACAACAAGTGTCATTCAAAGTCCCGAGAACACGACGGGTGACAGACGCACCTCCTCGTCAGCCCAGGTATCCGTCAAAAAGACCCCGCCAGTCTCAGGCGACACGTCCGCAAACGCATATAGGATGTGTGTCAACTGGCTTGGGTCGATGTCCGTCGGCTCTGTGACGGATCAGTCACGACAGCAGCGAACACTGTCTGACACGCACGAAAGTTGGCACCGTAGATGCCCCTTGAAACGAGAAGAATGTTAGAATACGATGGGAACAGTCAGAAGATCATACCAGTTGGTAAAGTATGCTGCTTGGACATATGAAACGGGCTCCCGGCGCTGCGTGCTGTTGAATGAATCACTTATTGCAGTCAGCGTGGACGCCGCATGGGACGACACCAGAGCAGATATCAGTGTCAGAATCGGAAGCAGCTTGAACGAAATCATGGCAAATAGGGCCAGCAGAGCAGACGGGGAGCCTGGGGGGTCTCACTCGAGTTCAGACGCAGCTGACCCTTTTGTAGATAAAGCAGGCGCAAGGATCGCCGAGGTGGACTGTAAACGTAGCCCTTGGCTCCTGGCGTCTCCCTCTTGATCAGGTGGCACATGGAGCAGATTCGAACCTCAGTGATTGCCTTTTAGACAATAAGTGCTCCTGAAAAGCAGAAATCAGGGGCTCAACGAGGGCATGAGATAAACCCGGAGTGGACCCAGGATGAGTAAGGCGAGTGGTGCGTAGCCACTGGGTTCAGAACAAACGCAAGCTTGTAGGGTAGGATGGTTGACTTACCGGCAGCAAGGGCCGACTTCCTTTCGGAATTGTGTACATCCGAGTCCGAGGCGCTGCCAAGCTCGGGTCCCCATATGCCGATAATTCGCACCTCTCGACGTTTAAAACAACGGGATTACCATACGAAAGCATTAGGACATGGTTGGGAATGTATCGAGCATAGCGACAGTACAAGACACCCCACCAAGAAAGGTACTTGAAACGAGTGTAAAGGAGGGAGGGTGTCAATTTTGAGCAATGTGCTGTGTTGATTTGGAGAAAAGCGAGACTTAGGGAAAAGACAGTAGGTTTGCGGAGAGGATGAGCAAGGATGGCGATGCAGAAGCAAGGAAAACGTAACAAAAGGATCCCGAGGAAAACAAAGCTGATTGAGCATGCGGATACTGCAGACTAAAGTGTGAAATAGATAGCAACAGTGAGTGGATAACAGAGTAGTGACCCAGGCGAAGACTCCCGATCTGAACGTCCCGAGCCACGAAGCTGAACAGTCCATGCTCGAGAAGAAACGACAAGAGGGGTAGTGAGGAGGTGGAGTGCTGGATGGTGGTATAATGAGACGTCCCAGGAGTCCCAACTCTGGGCAGTTACTCCCTAAAGTCACCGTCCCGGAACGTATTCAGCAAGAAGTCATCTTAAACTTGACACAACATCACCTTGGTACAGACATCGCAGCTATTCGCTCAAGGAGCACACCCCGTCTCATCCTCTAAACGAACATTCTATCCACAATGTTACACGTCCACATAAATAAGCACCGGTTCTCCGACACCTTCGATCTCTGGAATCACGCATTTCAAGTCAAATGCCTTTGCTAGCACTATCTTGAAAATCTTCTGAACATTGATCGATGCGGATGTTGAGCAGAAGATTAACGACGCATGCATAGCTCGCGCAAATCGCTTCGCCTGTGAAATGGTCGGTGAGCACATCCGTACGAATCAACGAATGGGCGGACCTGTTTAGTAATTTCCTCCTGCTCATCCCGCGGGAAGGTCGCAAACGTATCAAATTTCGTCCCAATCAAGAATGGAATTGCAGTCTGCGAAAGAGTAGCGTGAGTTTCATGGATACCCATGAGGGGATTTGGAAGGTCATAAGACCCAGGCAACCATTGTATAGCAGGAAGCAGGAAGACGCGACAAACTGACCTTATTAAACCCTCTTGCTTGTCGATACCACTCTTTCACCGAATTCAGCGTCGACTTTCGCGAAAGGTCGAACATGAAGAGGATAGCGACGGCATCATTGCAAACGAGAGGCAGCATGTTCACGAACTCTCGTTGCCCTCCAAGGTCCCAAATGGAGAACGTGATGGTGGTCCGTCGGACTGATATCGTCTTCTCCATGAAATTAACGCCTGGAGTGAGGTGGTTGAGAGATGAACAAGTCGGCTAGAAGTGGGGTACGTACCCAGCGTTTGGATATAATCTTCATCGAAACTGCCTTCGACATACTTGACCATGAGACTTGTCTTTCCTATCTGCGAATCCCCGACCATTCCGACCTTGATGACGACGCTGTTCTTCTCCTCGTTGTTTTCGAGCAATGGATGCGGACTTTGGCCACTTGGACCGGCCATTGAGGAAGAGGAAGTTGAAGTGGTCGGAGCGGACATGAGAGGACGAAAGGGGGATGGATGTCTGGGGAGCTTTTTGGAGAAGTGGGGTATCAAATAGGAGGGATCGGTTTGAAAAGAACTTCGGGCGCGTGCTGTGTTGCGTCGGTGAGAGGTTCGATAAGCGCTCCGGTTCAAACCACCGGCCTACGCCCAGTAAAGAACTGAACTAGGCGTAAACAACCTTGGATTGTTGCTCTCTCGTCCGTCAACAACCAACGCAGAAACAGTCAGAAAAAAAGTTATGGCGAAACTTGGGCAACCTGTTCGCAACGTGCCTCGCAAATTCACAGGCCCTCGGCTCAGTTCTAATTTCAACCGTATCTAAAACAAAGGTCTGTGGTACGCTAACTTTAGATCTTGCGCCATTGGAGAGTCGACTGGATCAATCCCTACGTCCAACTCAAACTCGATCATTGGCAGGGAAATGATCCTTGTGGGTTAATCGATCCATGGCCGGAGTAAGTCGCCGCAATTCTTGCGTCGGTTGATAGAAGTGTTAATCCAAGGTGGATTCGGCGACCGGGCACGGGGCCGCTTCAACATGAGTTGGCTGTCCACAAGGCATGAGGTTGAAGGGCCTTGCATGCTTCACGTCCCCACACATCTGAGAACCCCTGCGGAAGAAGAATAACTTCTAGATATAATGCCCACCCTGGCGTGAGGACAACCCACTAACAAGTACCCCTTTACAACCAAATGCGCTCTCTTGATCAGGTCGTTGGAAAAATCAACCGTTCCACTTACAAGCTGGACACGTCCGGTGTCGTGGGACTCCTTGGAGGTCAAGAAGCTGTCGACGCTCTGGAGACAATCCACCTGTACGCCGGCCGGCGTTGGGCAGGATGGTACAACTACCCAGGGTCTGCGACCGTCGCCAAGAAGTTCGGCCAGATCGCCAACCACTCGCTGTGGGACACCATATTTCCCGGACCCAACAGCACCCCCGCTCTCACGTTCAGGCTCGCTGGCAAGCCTGGGCCTGGCTATAGTGGTTTGCTTTCCGCTACCAAATTGCCTCGGAACTGGTTATCTAGGGTACTTGATCGCAGAAGAGTGTGCCGCCTCTCAATCCACGCCACTCGAGCTCAAAGGGAGGGTGACAGGGAGTGCTGCCGACGTCACTGTAATTCGACTTCCGCCACACCAGCACGAACGGATCATGATGGCCACCGGTGGTGGCCATCCCGACCAGAAACACCAGTTCATCCCAATATGTCCCCCAAACGACACTCTCGTATGGTGGGCGATCGTGCCTTCGCTGATCAGCATAGGGGCTTGTGTCGTCAGCGCCCTTGCCAGCGATCCCCTCTGTGCATCCCTCATTTTTTTCGGGATCGTTAGCAGTGGTTTCTCGTCCTGGGTCCTTGGAGCAGCGAAACTCAGGATCCGTGTACCAGTCCCATCCCCAGGATCACCATCCGGAGAAGGGTTGATGTTTCCTGAAAGCGGGAGTGTCATCGTCTTGAAAGGAAAGGAAGCGGACGTGAACATCGTCACCAAGGGAGAGTTCGAGCTTGTTTATCCAAAGTGGATACAGTTCGGTGACGGGTACCACGCGATCGGCCTTAGTTCGCTCCTTTTGATGGCGCAATTCATCGTCCAACTCCTCCTTATCCCACGTTGCACCCTTTTCGGCCAACTGTTGTTCCTTCTCTCCCTCCTCGTTTCGGGGGTGTATCACCTGTATGTGGTGTCCCGTCAGAGAGAGATAATTCAACGGAAGCTTCTCTCTCAGACGCTTTCTATACACATGGACAAGTGGACCTTGGGAACACGGACGCAAATGGCCGTCTTCGTCTGTCTAGTCCTCGCAGACGGCCTCCAGGATCCGCACAAGTTAAACTCGGATGCCATCCTGAATCGCATCATACCCAACGACACGACGGTCTGGGGATACTGGAGGAGGAAGGTACTCAAGGAGCTGGAGCGTTTTTGGAACTGGAACCCACAGTTGTCGGGCCCCTACCAGCCGAGCATCGAAGCTGCGCCTGATTCCGAGGACAAGACAGGACAATAAAGAATACGAGGCCCTTTCGTCACAAGAGATGAAGCTGCTGAACGACCTCATTGGGGATGCCTGCTGCGTCTTCAGCAACTTTCAGGAGGGGCAATATGCCGTGCCTGAAGTCAGACCACAGGAGAAAACCGAGTCATTCGACCATTTCCGCTTGCTTCAGGGAGGAAGCGCTGCTTAAACACCTGGAACTTCGCAACACATTGCATAGTTGTGATCAGAGCCGGAGTCGTTAATATACCTGCATCGAATAGATAAGACCGCAGTACCTATTCTAGTCAGGAGCCTCCAGCTCTGGATCTTAATTTCAGTGGTATGAAAACCCACCCGTTGTTACTGCATTCCTGAATGTAGCATGACGATCACGTATGCAATGTCCATGCAACCATCCACCTCTCAGCTCTGAATTGCATACTTGACTCGTGCACACGCGAGCCAAAACTCCTTGCCGTCCTCCTCACACCATCCAAGCGGCCCGACGTCGCAGTCCGCACAAATAAGGAACTTGATTGGCTTCGAAGCCCCTGAGAATAACATGGGAAGACATTCACGTCACACATGTCCTGACGACAGAGAACGGAGAGGGGACCACCAATGAACGTACCTGCTACATCTGAATCCGACTCTCCCGTGCCAGTGGCACGCACCACCGGTCGTGAAAACCCCACGTTCTCGAATTCCATCAGGGATGGCGTGACAAGCCACCACAACACCGTCGCAGGCGGGGCTGGGAGGGGTGCCAACACAGGATCCACGGGATGGTCAGGGGAGTCCATCTATAAATGATACAACACAATCGTTGAGCATCCGATTCAGGCCGCGTTCGACATGCCAGTGAGTACAAGACGTTTGATCAGGATGTCCGATCGACATTTGGCTTACCTGGATCGCAGATCGCTCGACTAGCTGGCCAACGCCATGCTTCAGGATGACACTACGACACCCTCGTGGGCAGAAGAGGCTATGTTTGTTCGTGAGGACGCCGTCCTCGGATTGGTGAGGAAGTGTGAGATCATCGAGTGAGAGTTCTTGGAACGTTCGAGCATCTGGAGCTGGCTGGCCAACCTGCAATGCGCCGAAAATCCCGGGAGAGATAGGCATACTCATCGTCGTGGAGTTTATCCCCACGAGAGATAAGTTCTGAACAGAAACAAGCTCAAAAAGAATATTTGATGGAGATGAGCAGACACAATTTACTGATAATGAAATAATTCCTTAGTCTGTAACCATCCGTATCTCAAACGAGCGGGCCCGAACTCTGTTCTCACAACGGCTGGCATCAGACTAATGCATTAAGAGGGAATCGAACCCCCAGCGGGTCGATGGCAACGACCCAGGTTACCACTACCCCATTAATGCGAGACGCTTGCTGCGAACGATAGCAATAGTTGACTAGATTTCTCACAACTCACAGCAAAAATGATATCAACAACATGGATATACTATATCAACAATTTCAGACAGTCCATAGATCGCGCTTGGTTCACGGTAGATTCACTATCAAGTCCCCTTTGCTCCTGAACCTCCCTAGGACCCGACCTTCATAATTAACAGTGACGTTTCTCTCCCGTCCAGCGACATCATGATCAACGGTAAAGATCGCGGAAGTAAGTTTCGCACCAGCCCAGGTAAAGTCGAGCGTAATACCGCCACGGATGCGCGCACCTTTGATCGATCCCGTGCTCCAGTTGGCAGGAAGCGATGGCAGAAGTGTCACTTGGAGTGGAATATCCATGCTGGCTACGTCGGGGGCTTGCAACAGAGCATTCTAGTGATGGGATACATCAGTTGACATGAAAATTCCCCGTGTGCACCCAAGGACGAACCAGAACTGCAGCTGGGTATCCAAGGTTGGCATCAATTTGGAATATGGTAGCTCCAGGGGTATAAACATCGAACAAGTTCGCGGCGAAGTTCCTTTCAATAGAATACTAACGCGACGGTTATTAGGAAGAAGACACTCCAAAAGTAAAAGGGGCACGTACTGTGAGGGCTTCGTAGAATTCGTCTGTTTTTCCGAGCTGAGCCCAACTGCCAGCTCTCCAGACCTTTTCCCAGCCTGAATCAGCATCTGGACCCGTGCCATTGCCTCTGTGAAGTAGACTTGTTTCAGCGGCTGCTAAGATTTGCTCCCTGGTATAATTCAAGGTCGTTCCGTTGACAATCAGACTTCCTTGCAACGTGGGATCATAGGAAGCGACAGCGTAGCCTGGGTATAACTGAGATTTTTTGAGTCGGTGCTGAAAGGGTGAACCCAGATTACTCACACCTATCAGATGGCTCAAGTGACGATGGGTATCCGTCGGAGAATCCAAGTCAAGTTTCCATTCTGAACAGTCTGGCGGTGAGCAAAGCATAGAAAGGAGTGGATCATCCGAATAACCTTGTAATTGTCCCCACGATCCGATTCGGAGACCTTTGTCCATTTGAGATCGTTTGGATCGTACAGCTGAAGACATGGATTAATGAAGGATTATTTGCTAGTTGAAAACATACCGTTCAAGAATGCTGTGTCTGTGTCGCCAGCAGCCGCGTATCCTTTCTCAACAGCATTGAGAAGCTGCCAAATCACCTGTTGAGCATGAGCGCATCCTAGATCTCGATCAATCACTGCACATATACTGTCACTCAGTAGTAAGCATACCGAATGTAATCGGAAACTGTTCAGGTGAATTGCAAGGTGCTGTGACAAGAGTAGAATCGTTGAAGTATAGATCTTCAATAAGCTTTTCAAGATGGAAACTTGCGACGCCCTGTGTATGTTTCATCGGGACTTGGTCTCAAAGACAACGGTCATGATTACCTTCAGAAGCGGGTAACCTTGGGATATCCACCATTGGACATCGTTAGTATAGTCAAAGTGATCCCAAACATGAATCATCTGGCATGCGTGAGCACTACTCCAACGACCTACTGTGCCTGAATACGTACCATCCAAGCATTTGATTCTACAGTGACTACGTTAACCGGATATCGCACATCCGACAAACAGCGTACCAGGATAATCAGCCCACAATGCTGAGTTACCACTCAGCTTCATCCCAGTGTGGCCAAAAGCCTGCATAAAGCTTGAGGGCGTGAAAATGCTAAAAAAATGGATTGACGTACATTCATCTACAGGAACATTAATACATGCCAAACAATTTCGGGAGGAGAAAACCGACCTCGCTGTGAGTTACCCAACCAGAGCTGATATTGTACATGACCCAAGCGGTATACGCCCCGCGTGGGGCCCAGGTATTCTGAATCCATTTAAGTATAACATTATTTTCTCCCATAGCTGGTAGCATACCTCGAAGTAATCGAATAAGGGAACGACAACATTCATATTGGTCACCTCAGCGAACCAATAATTCATCTGGATGTTAATATTGGCGTCTATGAACGATCAGCACGTTAGCCAGCTCGAATCATGAACGTCCTTACGGTAGTCTGTATCACAGATGTGTTATCGCCAATCTTGTCTAGTTATGGGATGTGTAGGACCACTCACCCGAAGACCAAGCGTTCGTCAACCCATCAGCCCACTTGCCCTGCAAGTTTGCTGGTAGAGTCCCTCTAGCACTGCTAGCCAATAGATACCTGCCAAAATTAAATGTCAACCATTCTAGGTATGCATTGCCAACGTTCGTTTGGTATGATTTGACGATTTGGTCTGTTGGTGTATTGAGATCTGGTATCTGGCCAAGCGAAAGTGAAAACGGTCCCATAATCGACTGGTAATCTGAAACATGTTCCGATAGAATAGAACTGTAATTGCTGGATCGAAGATTTGCCGAAGCCAGCAGACTGAGAAGGTTGTCGTGAGGGTCTGGGCCTTCAAAGGAGTAACTTGAGGCAGCATCTCCGGCAGTCATATCGTAATTGGTGTCCCCAACCCACGTAACCCACGCTTCAGAAGAACCGCTGACACTAATCGTGGCATTAGGAAGGCTTGAACCGGGAATTGCAGAGCACGCTACAGCGCCGCCTGGCGCCTCAACTTGCGCAAGCATCTCGTAGAGCATTCCAGGATCGGACACATAGCCTCTGACCATAAGGGTCGAGTCGTCGAGACAAGTGACATTGGGAATCGGAAGTCCGATCTCGGCAGCGACTGAGAACTGCATAGGTGAGTAGTAGAAGTGGATTAGTAGACTTCACGTATTGCACACACGCCCGAAGAGGATGCGAACAGAACGTTTCTCTGTCACACAAACAAATCAACCGATGCCTCCTCCAGGAGGTCCATCAACATACCGGCTGAAAATTGCACCACCCTGTGACCACGTCGTTCGCGTAATCGCTTCGTCGAGGTCCAGCCACCTTGCGTAATTGGTCACCGTTCCAGAAGTGTTCAGTGTTGCCAGTAAATATCCTGCGCCGGCATATGAACCTGCAAATAGGCGGCCAGTAAGATGTAACCAAGGGTAGCGCGGAGAAAGTTAAGTATTCGCTCCAATTACAAGCATCCATTCTTACCATACGCGCCACCATCTGCCATAATTTCCTGAATACCTTTAGAGCTCTGTGAGTTTCAGCTGTATCATATAGTGGGAAATTATCCTACTATCAATTGTGCCAGATGCAAAAATGGTTTGGCGAATGCTCTGCATGTCTTGTGCAAGTTGTGCATTTTGAGAGGGAAGACTGTTGCCACCATTGTAGGACTGCAATGAACAAGTGGATCATAAATTTCCCTTCACAATTCACGACCGAGTCACATACAGGATCTTGGAACGGCCCACCGGACCAAAGGGATTCAATGTTGAGCTGAGTTAATTCCTGTGAAGTGCCGCCTGGGAGCATCGCTGTGTGCCATACGTTCTCAGTCACAGCGTTAACAGACACGGTTGAGACATACCGGCTAAATAACCATTTCCGACCGGAAGCCATTCTTCCCCCCATATTTCTCCCGGCGTCAGATACCAGAGACCGTTGCCTGAAGATGGAAAACCGGGAGGTGCAGAAGGCGTGGGAGACATGCATGTTGAAACCGAGAAAAGACAGTAGAGTTGCCGCAATACCATCTGGATGGAGTAGGGCAGATAACCATCCAAGATATGATAAACGGAATGGAAACAGGCCCAGAGGCGACCTCCCAGTAGTTCGATTGGTGAATCCATGATTTCCAGCAAGACCTTATAAGAAAGTATCCCGCAAGGTTCGGGTAAATAGAAGTAGTTACGCAATGACCCGAGTCCGAGCAACTGAGACTATACGCATGCTCCGGCGCAAGGGCCGATTCTACCAGGAGAGAGGAAGATGAGGTGGTAACGCGATGACGGCGACGAGACTGGGCTGCTGTTGAGTGTGAGAGCGCTTGTGAGTGATCAGAAAGGGACGAACCCGTGAACATAAGAACAATCGACCTGTGAGTCCCACATCAGCCCTGCAAAAGTTAATATCCGGCCGGCCCGTTTTCGGAATCACGTGCTCGGTGACTCCCGGCCTTTGGTCAGCTCATTGACAGACAGAGTGTAGATACTGCCCTTCGCAATTCTCATTCATTATACACATACGACAACATGGCCGCAAGACCTCTGAACGATGATGAAGTGTTGAGCGAAATGAACAAGATGGTTTGGCTTTCATGACCTCCACGGCGCGTTATTCAATGGTATCTAGGTGGCGTTCATCAAGCAAGAGGCCCTGGAGAAGGCTCGCGAGATCAAAGTAAAGGCTGATGAAGAGTTTGCCATCGAGAAGGTACGCCTCCATTCTGTGCGGGGCGCAACGACGTAACTGATCCCGTACTGTCTCACTAGGCCAAGCTCGTCAAACAAGAACAACAAGCGATCGATGCACAGTACGAAAAGAAGCGCAAGGGTGCCGAGGTCGCGCAAAAGATGTGCGTGTCCTTCCCTAGCTTGTGTCTTTCCTATCGATTAGGTACTGATTCACATATTCCGACGTTAATTCCACGGTCGACGCGCATAGTGCGCAGTCAAACCTTACAAACAAGTCGCGCTTGAGACTACTGCACCGCCGAGAAGAACAAGTTCAAGACCTTTTCGCTACTGCGCGTTCCCAGATCGTCACCTTTGCAGAGGATGAAGGCCGGTACACGCAATTCTTGCAAGGCGCCATCGTTCAGGGATTCCTTCAACTCATGGAACCTACCGTGACTTTGAGCGTGCGCGAAAGGGACGTCGAGCTGACGCAAAGGGCAGGAGACGCTGCTGTGGAGGCATTTACTCAACTCAGTGGGCATAGTATTGTGTTCGATGTGCAGGGAACTTTGAGTAATACGAGGTGGGTCTTTATCTCTGGATTTCCTGCTGTTTCGTGCGAGTTGCTGATTCAGACTAATCACTCATCCTCGAGTAGCTCTGGAGGTGTCAAGCTCATCAGTGGCGGCAAGCGAATAACAATCGACAATACCTTGGACGAGCGTTTGAGATTGTTGGAAGACAGAGTGAGCCCGATTCGTCTGATTAGAAAGTCTTAGTTACTGATACGACTTATGATAGATGTTGCCGGAGATTAGGAAGGATTTGTTTGGTCCCAATGAGAACCGCAAGTTTTATTCATAATCGTATACGGACACAGTTCGTGCGTAATCCATTGTCTTGGGATTTCGGAAACTGCGTGAGTATGGCATTTAATATTTCGTGCTTGAGTTCCCCTGCTGGCTCCAAACAAATATATCAATGTTAATGTTTATCCCTGGTGAACAATTCATTTGTGACAATATTCTTGTATGATGAAATAGCTTCTTGTCTTTGTAGCCTGGTCTACGCGATGAAAGATGACCTGACCTTGAAAGCGAAACTGCCATCGGACGTATATTCGTGCGACCTATTTTCGGACCCTTGGTCCATCCGTCATTGGTGCCATGATTTCGCCCTTTCATCTGGTGTCTTTCTCACCACATATTCTCACCGAGGATAAATTCCTGGTGGAGTGTGCGGACCTCAGCAAGTCGGGCATCCAGACTCGGAATGCGATGACATTGGCTTTACTACAATATTCTCGCAAAACTCACGTGCTCACGTGCTCACCACCCACATCTTCGTGGACGACCAGTCCCAATCAATTGCAGTGAATTTTTCACATATTAACCGGGCCAGCCATCATTCGTTTCGAAGTATGGAAAACATCAGATCCGGATGGTCGTTGATTTTGGTGTCAAAGAACGAAGGGCAGGTGTAGAAGTTCTTTGTCAGAGCGGACTCTCGTTGAAGTGAGTTAGGAAATCTTGGTAGAGCAAGGAAGCATCAGACCTCCGTCACGCAGGCGGGAGATCTCGACTTTTCGTATGATGTGGAATGAACCTGTTGTCCGAAGGCTCGCAGGTCCAGTACTTGGGAACTACCTGCGGTCCTGAACCTCCGTGTTCCATAAATATAACATCCGTTCCAGGTTGTCCAATGTCATTCCGAGCGCCTATAGACAACCTACAGATAATCATAGGTATTACCACTGGTTCCGGTATGTAATTGGCCGTTCTGGACAGTAGAACGAGGAAATTTGGGGTCTTATCATGAGGATAGGCGCCGTCAGCTTTCATTTGAAATGCGAGAACAATTTTTATCAACGCATGTGAGTGATTACTTGTTTTTCATTGGCTTGGCTTGAGTTATGCATTGATCAGGAGATCTACCAATGATCAGCTTCGTGTAATTCGTCCGTCCTTTTCCCTAGCGTTCCGAAGTTATGACACTTTGTTCTAAGTAAGTGTGCATATGTATAGGTAACCGCCTTTGTTAGATGGAACCTCGCGCTCATGGAGCTTACTGTAATTGCACAGTAAGGCAGACCCGTTGAAGGATGCTCAAATCTTGTTAGCGGCAAAAGGTGCTATCATTTGTCTCAACCGGCCAAACTGGAGTTCCGCGGTGGGTACACTGATGGGGGGCCATAAGCGAAGTTATCCATCTCATTCCTCAGGATACAGATATGTATGGTAATTTCTCTAGGTTATCGCATGGTCGCATCGGATAGACCCGGGCGACCATACATATTCATATTTGCAGTATACCTGGCTGCAGGTGATCATCCGTTTTACTCGGTGATCTCCAGACCCTCGAAGAGGAAAGCGATCAGTGTCTAGTTATTGGGCTGGCGCCTATCTATTGCTGTTATCATTTTGTCATCCACACGGTAGGAAGAAATGACCTCAACCAAGCCTCGTGATGACGAAGCCACCCTCATCATACATCTTGTGCGGGAACCCGGACGGAATTTCTCACTCAAGTATTCCATCTAGTCAGGGAATACATATATATGGAGTCGCTTGCCTCTGGCCTCACCCTCAACTCCAACCCCAAATCTATTCGACTTCCCCCACCTAAACCGTACGCGCTCAGAATGCCTTTCAACCAGTCTGGTGCAAACGCTACTGCCAATATTCATGGCACGTACAACGACGTTGCTGGTAATCAGACGAATACCACAAACCACTCCAAGAAAGTTGATAGTGTCAAGGGCGGTACGTTCACTCTCCCTTTATTCGCTTTTCCAATGGATACCAATCTACGCCCCCACTGCAGGCAAGATTGTCAGTGGTGCTGTTGGCGCCGGCGGTGCTGGCACCTGCGGCCGCGGCACTGGTACCGCGTCCGGGGTCAGTAATTCCGGGAACATCAACATCTAACGATTTGCATACATGGTACGTGATGTTCGCATGTGCCTGCGTAGTGTGGTGCGATCTGAGGTCCATCATAATGCAGACTCACGAACCTCTGAATCATGTGCATGAAAGTTAATATGTCATTTCAGACTTACATATGCGTGTAGGATGTTGTAGGAAAATATGTAAAAGTTGATTTACCTGAATGTTGTGCCACGACGAGGACGGACTGAGTTTTCCAGGAAACTGAATTTCCGCGATCATCTCAAATCCGGGGTGACAGTTGAGGAGACCTCAAGCATAACTACCCATACCAATTTCTGTCTCCTCGTCCTCAGCTCCAGTGAATGGTTCATGACCCTTTTCTTCGAGGAACGGTGACATTGAATGCCCTTCTACCAATCATTGAGTTGTAAACATTTATTTTTATTGCAGTTGATCTATCAGGATCATTGCGCGCGCTTCTTCGTTGTGATAAGCCCAATTTCGGAGGTTCCGACTCTCGGAGCTCTCCTCGAAGCCGTTTTACTCAGGATTTCTGCCTTTGCCACGAACGATTTTGTTCCCCACAATTTCGCGTCGGATCCATCTAATTATTGCCTGTAGCAAGGCCCTGAAGGCCTATCCGCTGGGATTAACCCTAGTATGCTGCAGTCGTGAGGTGAAATCCATCCACCGAAGTATCATATCACCCACCTCGTTATGGGGACTCTGTTTTGTTGGATTCTGCTTTCATCGTACTGTCACCCCAGCTCAAGTCTTGTTAGAAAATCCTGAAAGAGAGTAAGGAAGTGTCGTACTGGACGAGCATCTAGGATTTCATATGATGTGTGAAAACAGGTGTATCGTACCGAACAATTCAATTACATGTTCCGATCAGTTGGGCTTGAGTCACTCACCGAGCTATAGGTCCATCCACCTGCGGTCCAAATGTCCATATCTATGCACGGTGTATGCTTCTAGATTCCATCTAGTATTCCACATTGGTCAAATACCCCGGCGCTCATCGTTATCATATTTCCTCTGGGCCCTGGCATATGAGTTCGGCCATTTTAGACGATGTAACGAGGCAGATTAGGGTTCCTTCGTGCGGGGACCTGAGGCGCCATGAACTTCCATTTGATGTACTTTCTTGATTGTGAGAAAGAGAACCGATCCCATAGGCGCCCGGCGGCCGTTTCAAACGAGCTCAAACAAGTGTTATGACATCAGCTCAGGCGAGCGCCTATATGGTTCTCATGTGGCTCTGGTGGGCAAATAGACTCCGAATCACGGTCCGTTAAGTGATTTTCATCGTGCAATTCAGCCGACCTATTCCCCAGTATGCATATCCATAAAATTTGTTCTAGGAGTGATATATTTCCCCCCTCCGCTCCAACATTTGTTACCGTGACATCACATTGGAAAATATCGACTACACACTGGTTGTACTACTGTGATCGCCTAATTTTACTCGCCGGTGATCGATTGATCTCCGGTCCCTTGGACACGAATGGGCACTGGCAGCGCTAGCGCTCGCAGGCCAGACCTGGTCAGCATCCGGTAATCGGATCTTTTGATCCTTCCCTATCTTATTTCCGGCGCCTTTGAAGTGACCCTTGAAGGCGCAGATTTCCGAGTTTTGCAATGGATTCAAGGAATGAAATGACCCCAGAAAACCCGATTGATCTTGGGGCGATTTCGTGGTTCTTTGTCATGATGATGCCACCCCCATCGTGACCACCTTGTACTTTGGCCCAGAGCCTGAACGGAATTGCCCGCTTCAGCATACAGCTAGCCAGGGACACGTATATATAGAATTGCTCGCCTCGCCTGGCCAAAACGTTAACTCCAAATCTCCCCGTTTTAACCACTCACTCAAGAATGCCCTTCAATCAATCTGGTTCTGGTGCTACTGCCAACATTCACGGCACCTACAACGATGTTGCTGGTGGCCAGACGAACACCACAGACAACTCTAAACATGTTGGTAGCGTCGCGGGCTGTATGTTTTCGTTCTGTCTGCTCAAGTATTCACCGTCCACTGAACTGTGCCCCTCGGGCATTACAGCCACTGTAGTCAGCGGTGCTGTTGCTGCCGGTGGTGCAGGCCTCTTTGGCAGCGGTACCGGCACCGCGACCGGTGTCAGCAACTCCGGAAATATCAACATCTAAAGTTTTGCATGTGGTATGTATCGATAGCGCCTCGTTCCAAATTCTGAAAACTTAAACTTTGCAGATTCAAGCGGCTATTTGAATCATGAGAGTGTACGTGTCGAGATATGGGTGTATGATGTCAGGAAAATATGTGGAACTCAGGGCACAGCATGTTTGTTTTCCGAGTTATAAGTCCGAGTGTGGTGAATGAAATGGATTAGTATCATTTTTGATGACTATTTGGCCCTTTCATGGCGCGCAATTGGAGATCGTACGGCGCAGGCAGCTATTCTCCCAGCTTCTGATTTCAACGTTCAGCGTACGTCTAGAGTCACGGTTTACTGTGTATGCCCAACGACGTGCCTTGCGAGAGTGCGCATATTCAAAAATACGCGTAAACACATTCAAGTCTCCAACACGCGTACTGCCACTATGGGAGCTTTGTTATCACTGTCCCAATTCTGTGGGTGCCCAAGTCAAATAGTCATTCAAGGGTGAAGCTTGACGGTTTCCGGAATAGCGTTTCGGGAATTTGGAATTGGGTCAAATTCACCCTTGCTAATTCACGCTGACCGGCCGTCCGTCCATATTCACCATTGTAAATCAACGCTAATTAACCACACTCTAGTCTACGTTAATTAACGAGTGAATTTGTGCAATTTCACTGAAATTCACTGTCAATTTGAGTGAATTTCGCCCTATTCCCAAGAATCCCAATCTGTACCGGCTGGCGGTGGTTTCACGGTACTGCTAGAACTCCCTGTGGGATCCTTTCTGGATGCGAAAGCAGTTTCCGCGTGGGCCTGGGACATATCAGTGTCACTGAGGATGTCAAGCAGGTAAGGCGCGCTCAAGTCGATGTCAGAGCGGCCACCTAATGTAAATGCATGACGTTCCACACCAACGGCGGTGGGATCGAGTTGGCACGGCTCATCTAGCCAGTTGTTTCCATCATCAATTGCATGCACAGCTTCGCCCCTGTGTGCTCCACTGCCTGGCTCAGTGCCTAAGCACTCCAAACAAGGTCTCGGGGCGGTACGACCAGCGGGAGGCAGGGACTTTTCGACGAGTTGGGAGCTGGCTCGTTTTCCCAATGCTGACTCAACTTCTCGCCACTTCAACAAAGGCTTGTGCTTGATATTTTCATTCTATTATAGTAGCCTTTAAGTTAGCATTGTAAGGACGAACAGGATGTTATTTACCTTTGCGCCTGGTCCTGCACGATGCCACTGTCTGATCTTCACATGATCTTGTAGTGTTTCAATGTCCTGTCTATTCCATTGTGGACTATTGAGCCATGTTATCATCGACATCGTTCGTTCATCCGTCATCGAAATAGGGACTGCCGCAAATATTTTCATGCCCAGCACCTGTGACACGGTCAGCCTGTGGTTACGGACAGTGACTCAGAAAAAAAATTAGGTGCGCTCACACCAAGAACATTCCCGAATTCATCTTTTTGTACTTGCTCCCACCACGAATACAAGCTTTAGATTAGATAAGTATCTCTTCAGTGTATCTAGCTTTGCCTTCAGTGCAGGGTCCATTTCGCAAAAGCTATGAGTAGCGAGTGGAGGATTGAGCGCAGGACTGTGACCCACAACCTCTCGAGTCCCATGATCATGATTCATTTCAGATCCCTACTTCGGAGACTTGCGTCTCGACAAGTTTGGTACTAAGTCAAATTCACTCCAAATTCACTCAAATTCACCGAGCCCTTTCGACGGCTGTCCAAATTCACGGTGGATCATCCCAAATCCACTCGGGTGAATTAACCCGTGTGAATTAACCCCGACCTAATTCCCGGAACACTATTCCGGAAGATATGCTATTTTGTGACATGGGGTTGTTACCTAAGTCGGTTGGATTCAAGGTTGCCTTCGAATACACCAGTACATGCCTTTCACAATACCCTTCGTCGTGCGCATATGGCACCGTGACCTCTGAACGAAAACGAGGGTGCTGAATGTACTGAACGTGGTTTGTCTCTCCTTATCTCCTTCAACGGGTCACGGTGTTCATACAGACGCTCTAACTCTATGTGACTTCTGTTCATCAAGCAAGAAGGCCCGCGAGATCAAAATGGAGACAGGAAGAACTAGCTATCAAGAAGGCATTCACCTCTTCTATGGACTTCAAGGGTTTTTATAGTTCATGAATCATGGAAACGTGACCCACAGTGATGTCCGAGTCCGAGTCGTGTGCGAAAAGGACATGGCATTTATACTCACCACAATTGGCGTGGTATTGTGTTGGATATACAGGCCCGGGAAATGCTGAGTGGTGCGAGGTTGTCTCTTCGTCCTTGGTTGTTCTCCGGTTTCGTGTGACTTAATGTTCAACGTTCAGAACTAATTGCTCTTCATCGAATTTAGGATGGCATCGAGCGAACAATAATAGTCAATATCTGGAATGAGCATTTCTTTTGGCTTGCTGGAGACCAGTGTGAGCCTGATCTGTCCGACTCTAAAATGTCTCTGTAACACTAGCACAGCAGACAAAGTTAGCCGACATTGGGAGAGACTTGTTTGTTCCCAACGAGAACTGCAAATGCTATTCGTAGACGTTCCTGACTGCTCTTCTGTTTGGGACCATATTTTGAACCTCCTCTTGTCGTCCTTTCTACTTCAAACCCACTCTTCATATAGGTTTCAGTCAAGAGAATGCTTGGCGGCCCGTGCAGAAATCATGACGGATTTGTATATAGTCATGGATCATGTGAACTCCAAGATCTATGTGCATCTGTAATTCATTGCCGAACCCATTGCTTTCTACTTGCGGATCACTGGTTACCATCAAAGGTGGTGAATTCCTCCGTCTAAAATATCCCACCATCTGATTGATCGATTCATTGGAAGATGCAAGCAGTTTGGAAAACACAAGTGCGGGAACAAGAGAGAGGTATCGTATCATCTTTACACTGCAATCAGGCGGCCAATTCTTGGTGTCGACTGCCATAAGTATGATTCACGCACATTTGAGTTATGGAGCGGAGCTCTATCAATATCAACGATGGCCATTGCACAATTCCTTCCGTCATATTTTCCCGCAACCCATATGCATGGGATTATCGTTTGGCCCGGGCCACACTTACAAATAACATCGGAAGAGCAGTGTCCTGGCGCTCAATGGCACCTACATCTCTCCAAAGACTCTGGCTGTATGTGACCACACATTCTAGTCAGTGATCTCTGAACTCCTGGAAGGTCGATGGGCTGTGGTGGAAATCTATTCTGAGACTCCTGGTAGGTGCAATTAGCACCTGATAATCAGCTCCGCTAACGCGTCCATGCTAGTGTCCTACGTTCAGGGACCTAGAAAATGTTGGCCTCGTGGTCTAGGGCGTTATTACAACTTCCTCACGATAATGGCGGGACACTCCTATTGTGGCCATGCTGTACAAGAACTTGATCTGAATTGGCCAAATCAAAGTTGTAACCAACCTGGGTATGTATATATAGAAGGTCATTCGGCTCGGGTGCTTCTGCCAGTTCGGTCAGCCACACAGCAGTTTTATCTTTTATGCAAAAAAGGAATGACCCTAGATCAGGCTTGTGATGATGGGACGATGTTGCGGTTATCTCGTGATGACGCCGACGCCACACCCATCATAGCCATCTTGTATGGGAACTTGGACGAAAATTCCCATTCAAGCATCTGCCTGGGGGGGAGTACATATATTTTGAGTCGCTTGTCCCACTGGTTACACCCTCAACCCCAAACCCCCTTGACTTTCCCCACTTAAGGCATACATACTCAGAATGCCTTTCAACCAGACTGGTGCCAACGCTACGGCCAACATCCACGGCACGTACAACGATGTTGCTGGGAATCAGACGAACACTACAGACAACTCTAAACGTGTTGGTAGCGTCACGGGCTGTATGTTTCCGCTTTGTCTGCTCAAGTGTCCACCATCCACTGAACTGTGCCCCCCGGGCATTACAGCCACTGTAGTCAGCGGTGCTGTTGCTGCCGGTGGTGCAGGCCTCTTCGGCAGCGGTACTGGTACCGCAAACGGTGTCAGCAACTCCGGAAATATCAACATCTAAAGTTTTGCATGTGGTATGTTTCGATCGCGCCTGCAGTGTGTTGCGAAATCTGAAGACTGAGTAGATTCACGGTTCAAGTTATTTGGGAGTGAACGTGTCGAGATGTAACGTGTAAGATGTCGCAGGAAAACATGTAGAAGTCACCCTCCCTGAATGTTGTTTGAAATGAGAATGGATTTGGTGATGCTTTTTGAATTTTTTGGTACTTCTTGAAGTTAGGCAGACGAGTCCAACTTGAAGTTGAAGACCATGCTCGTGACAAAGGAACAGCAAATGCATTGATTCTGAATTTGCACATTGGTGGGCCCTCCGAGTCCTCCCGAAGTTCGACATCCTCCAGGTCGAATTTGACTTTGCTATCGCCGCGACCTGACGTAGATGATCCACACATTTGCACTTAACTTCATGCATTGAATTCTGAAACAAAAAAAAGTGCGTTCCAGCCCAATCAACGAGACATGCTATTATTGATCAAACTCGGACCGTGACTGATGCCACCACAGATAAAAAGTCCGGGATGAACCTCTTTGCAAGAATTTGGGGCTGCTGAAAGACGGTAAGTTCGATTTGTTCTAATGGAACATCATGATCATGTACAGTAGATGTCACCAAGGCTAGGAAAACTTGAGGCAAACTTTGTTTACGACCGTACTTATGCATGAGATCCTTTGAAATCCATTTCTTTCAAGTTGTGGCCTCCAGCAACTAGTGAGTGACAATCAGCTTTAGTTTGATTTTCATGTGCGAGCGTTCAGGCTTGCTCGTTCAATCCCAGCGGTATCAGTTTTCTGCTTGTTGTCTATGGGCTATTTTCACGCGACCAAACAAGGTCTGTCTCCTAGTCCATAGTTTGGTCCTGGAGATGCAACTAGAACATACTAACTTTAAGAAAGGACGCCAGTACACTCTAAACTCGGACAAATCTGACTCTGGATCATTCATAATTGATGCTGTGACCGACTCTTCATGATCCCATAGCCCCCTACAGGGAGGGATCCTTGGCAATACACGCGACGACCTTGGCTGAAGCGACGGACCACTGAGGATTTCCTCAAATATTCGCACTGTCATCCTTTACAAAACTCACTTCCTAATCAAGTAAACTGCTACCATCAAATGTGGTGAAAATTTCGCGTCTTAATCAGACCGATACCGTATTCAATTGAATGATTTGTTAGATAGATACGCACAGCTTTTGGGCCACATGATGCAGGGACCGGCGTGAGCTGAAACAGGATGACTCGGACCCGTGGTTGAACATGGTGGTGTGCACGAAAAGTGCAAGAAAGAATCCAGAAGACGAATTTGCATATCAAATTGGGCATTCGTACATTGCATAAGAGAAGACATTCAGGCACCAGGATTCAGCTTGCTCAAGTAATCGCTGCCAATGTCATACACCTACTGCTAGAACGGAAGGATGCGCGTAGCAAACATGCCAGGTTGAGCAAGGAAGTACAAACAACTAACTGTGTATGCTGCTGGGACGGTGTCGTATAAGTGCTGACGGAAGGAGACGAGCCCCACTGGGCCACAGGACGTCCAGAAAGGAGAACTGGGCGCTTCAAGTAAGCTTAAGTTTACGCATGCCGTCCTCGTTTCACTCGCATACCACAGGATAGCCGACAACTTCAACCGAGTGCACTGGTTTGTGTTGCGCCCACACCGGTTTTGCATTCTTACGATCAAACGACTGTTGTCTGATCTCAAAGTACAGGTTGTATTGAGTACTACAAAGTCTGGGTATTGACACCAAGACAACCGTGGCGTGCGGTGCTTGCCACCGTGAGGCTTCCGGCTGTTCATTGACATTATATAGTTGACTTCGTGGTCAACTTGCTCTGTATCAATATCCCCATCCTTCCTCGTGTCGAGTGATCCCCAGTCGTAATGCCTTTCAGTCAAAGTGGCGACACCGCGTCGGCGAGCATCGCTGGGGCTTACAACGACGTTGGTCACGACCAGATCAATAATAATCATACTGAAATCGCGTTTTCGCCAACAATGAATGGTACCACATCTCTTCAAGTCCATGCATTACCCTTCCAACTGACATGTGAATCGTTCCAGATAACAAAAAAACCGTGAATAACTACTCTCATAACTTCAGCGGAATCAATGAGAATGTGGGGAACACGATGATCAACTATGGCGGGAACACGACCAATTCCTTTGTGGACAACTCGTTCCGAAGCAACGATGACCACTCAAAGCATGAGAATGTCGTCTTTGGCGGTAACTTCGTCCTTCTGGAGGACGTCTTACATACTGATAGTTGTGCGTGGCAGTGCCGTCCTCGGCTCGGGCTGCTTCGCAAGACTTGCATGCCTTCAACAATACTAGTTCCATCCCTCATTCTACCACCATGTCCCCTTCTCGCGCTTGGACCGATCCATCTGACACAGCCACTGATCCAAGTCATAGCCATATCATAAGCCACGGGCTCCAGGAAGCGCGGACGATGGTAAAAGGGTGGTGGAAGAAACATCACAATGGATTTGGTAACACCGCGCATGCCTCGGATGTCCACCATGATGCAGCGCCTATGCTCATTCTGCACGTTCTGAGTCTGCAACTACCACAACGTCTGCTCGTCCTCTCCAACCATCCGGTGTGCAGCCGACACAGGGCACAGTCACCGACGCTGGTCAGTTTTCCAAGAAACAACTCGAGACCGGGCAAACGACACATGAAAACGAACTGGAACTTGAACTGGCTAAACTAAAACTGATGGACGATACGATGAAGGAGCGTCCTAAGGGAGGGGAACACGGGGAACACGATCATCAATTATGGTGGAAACACGACCAATGTTTCTGTTGATGACTCGATCAGAACCGTCGATAATCACTCGACAAACCAGACGCTCATCGATGGTGAGTATATTTATCTTTAGACAACATATTGCATGCTCATGTTTGCCGGGCCTGACAGCTTCGTCGACTGTTACTAATGGCTATTATAATGATGATGACAATGAGGAGGGAGGCGAGAGAGGATATGAGGATAATGATGACGATGACAATGAGGAGGGAGGTGAGAGGATGTATGGGAATAATGGTGACGATGACGATGACGGTAATTGGTGAGTGACGGTGACGGTGAGCGAGACAATGCGGTCCAGAACAAGGAAGAGGACGAGGAACAGTAGAAAGGTCGTATGAGGGAAAGCAGCGGGTCTGAGAAAAATAGTGAGGGGCACAAAGGAGGGCAGTGACGACAGCTTCCCAGCGGGGCGGCCGGTTGCTGGCTGAAATCTGTTACGTTTCCGATATAATACACGCTAGTAATTATTATATGACAGAATACTTAGAGACAGATGAGAATGGTAAAAAAGTGTTTGTAGTTGGAACATGAAACTCCGAGTCGTCCGCGAGCGCTAATGAGTTCTGGACGCGTCAAGTTTTAGGTTTGTGCGTGCCGCCCCTCTCACACCACAGGATGGCCAACAACCTCTGGGCGTTAGTGCACTGGTTTGATTTGCGCCCATATCGGCTTTTTCCTTCGTGTGATAATAGCCTTGTCCGAGTCTGCTGATCTCGAGCGCGTATCAAGCTGCATGGCTCGGGCTAGGACAATCATTGGCATGCGGCGCTGGCCACGTTCCTCTTCATCATCGACGATATATAGATGTTTTCGTGGTCAACTCGATGTCGTCACGTTTCTGCATCTCCAGCCTACCTTGCGTCGAGTGATTCACACGCCTAACTTGAATACCCGTCCTTCAAACTGGTCCCGGCGCATCAGTCCATGTCGGTACTTACAATGACGTCGGTCACGACCAGGTCAACTTAACATTGGTCGTACCGAAACCCAGTTTGTGTCCGTCGTGGATGGTACTCTATCTCTTCGCGTTCACGACATGACGGATGGGTGAATCATTGATTAGACGACAAGAACAAGATACCAAACAGTACGGAGGAGGGAGTGATGAACGATCGTACCGTAGCTTTGGTGAAGGATGTATTGAAAGGTACGGCGGTGAGGGAAGGGGAATAGGTGAGGAAAATAGGCCCGGGGGTGACAGTAACCAATAGTGCGAAGGGCTTGACGACAGTAACTTCCCAGTGGCAGTCGGGTCGTTGTTGCCAGCTGAAAGTCACAACATTCCATTACACACTGGCACGCAGTGAATACTCAGACTAGTACTACTCGTCGAGGAAAGCGTTTTCAGTTGGTTGCTTGGCGCAGACTTTGATAAGATATAGTAATCAATTAATCAGGAATGAGTCATCCGCGATGACATGAAACGTCCGAGTGCATGCGCGCTTAGATAAAAGATAAGCAGGGAATCATGATGGCCCGCTGAGCTCGAAAGAAACAGCAACAAACCAAAAAATCAATGCATTAAGAGGGAATCGAACCCCCGGCGGGTCGATGGCAACGACCCAGGTTACCACTACCCCATTAATGCGGTGCAAAACGTTGCCACCAAGGTTGTCCTTGACGACAGACGCGCCAGGTACGTCGGACATCACTAGCACTGACAATGCATCTCATCATTTCCCTCCATCGTCAACGCGCCACGCTTCAAGTTCATGAAGGCGCCCTCATAACGCCGTGCCAAGTCACCCAGGGTCGTCGGTTGCGACTGTTACAGGCGGTCCAGGTCTGAATCATCTCACGGACGACAAGAATGACGTCGTCTTCAAGTTGTTCCCTCTTACTGGCGCGGCCCTTGGATCCTCGACGAGCACACGTGCTGAAAGTGCACCCGCAGGATGCCGAGCCTCGTGCGATCGAAACAGACTCGCCCCGACCGACGTCGACGACTAGCACGACTCGGACAGTCAACACTCGACATCGGGGCGTCTGCCTGTCGTCCGCCTAACCACGATCATGAATCATGATGTCTGCTTCCCTGGGAACGTGTGTTACACGAGGCCCGCCCAGGTGGAGTCCATCTCCGCGTCTCTGCCGAGTGCGCTCCACACCCAGACACGGCCCGGTTGTGACGCCTCAATGTCAATGTGTATGTTATGGCAACGTGAATGGGCGTATGCAAGCAAGGAAATGAATGAAAGAGGCAACAAGGCGGGAATGAATTGTATCTGCATCACATCGCGCGCAATGCGGTGCTGCCGTATGCAAGTCAACACGGCCAAGAGGACAAAGCTTCCATGCTCGGTTCAAGGGGGGTATGAAGGGTATGAAGCAACCTGACCATGTGCAAGAAGAATGTCTGGGAATGGATAATGCGATAATTAAGTCAAGTCCGTCCGCACAAAATCACAAGAGAGTGAACATTGTCCAACTGTCAAGACATTTCCGTTCGTGCATGGTTGGTGTATGCATGCAAGACATGGTGGGGCATGAGGCGAACGTGAGGGCGACGGCTCCGTGCGTTCAGTATGAGAATATCATCAACCATGGGTTCAGGACGATCTACACACGTAACGGCGATTGGTTAGCGTGCATGAAAAAGCGGACATGCGTGTGCGTGATAGACGTGATAGCGAACGGCATGGCGATACCAAGGGCCACCGCTAGGGGCCGATCACGGACACGTCCACGCGGATATCATAAGAGGTCGAAGAGAATGGAAGGATGCTCACCGGGAACAATATATGACATGCACACACAATTCTGTGATGGGGTGTACGTTAGGCGCAATGAATGAGCATTGAAGAGAAAAAAACGGACGCAAGTGGAAGGATGACAGCCCATCCGTTTCCAGTGAGTTGCCATTGATAGGGAACGAGTGACGTGCTGACGATAATCATGCCCGCGATGAGAACGAAACACACGAGGAAGGTAAACCAAAACCTGCAGGACGTGGTCGGGTATTAGTACAGATCGAATTATATCATCGAGGGGTGGAGCCGCGAACAGCGGTGGAGCGCGAATGTCAGAAGGTTGGAGCAACAGCTTCAGAAAGGATGTGGCAAGTGCGCGGTACAAGGGATGTGGGGCTAGCCAACAAGAGCTCACCTCTTCAAAATCTTCGGGACTTCTTTGAAGAAATTAGACCGTTCCACTTCCTTCTTCGTGGCTGTCCAAGTGATATCATACGAGAATAGGTGCGCTAGTATGGCCACCGAGAGCGGGATACCAAGACCACCGAAGAAGAAGAAACTGGTGTGGGATAAATCCCTGCCGTTGGAGCGACCGGAATGAAGTTCATCACTCACAAGAATGGAACCCACATCAAGTTCTCCAGAAAAGCCCATAAGATGCCCTTCGTCCCTAATCGGTACTGCAGGAGTGCGTAGGCGAAATTTCCGAGACCGAAAAACACGACGGTCGTCGCCAACCAGATCTCAAAGCTGTGCATGTAGTAACCGTCGACGGGAAACTGAAACCCGAGCAGGAAGTAGTTCAGGAACGAGAGCGTCACAGAGATGGCAATTCCATCTATAGGTAGATGTATCCACAATCATATCAGTAAGCCCTTGAGTACGTCGGAGTGGAATACGAATACGACATACAGTACGAGAACATGTCTTGAGAGAAAAAAAAGGTCAGATCAGGCTAGACTCCACTGCGGAACTGTTAACGTACAAGCCGACATGGAAATCTTATAATGCGTTGGTGCATTTGACCACATGAATCTATGGATCTGGTGATTGATCGGTCCCTTGCGCAACCATTGCACCAATGGGTTGAATAACAACCTATTAAGGTAATGATGTACCCATGAGGCTCGAGAAAGGAATGAGGCTTACTCGCTACATCCATAGGCGTACTTCTGCCAACGATTGAGTTCGTCATCTACTGTAAGCGACACGCCCTCCTTAAAGCCACAATTAGAGTAGGAGGCCCATCTGAACGGGAAGTACGTGTAAACAGCGGCAGCATTTCCGGCGGGCATGGGAACGCACCGGATGATGTATCCGCGTAGTTGTAATCTGAGAGCCATATCAAAGTCCTCACTTACATTAGATTCCGACCATATCTTTTGTTTACGGTCTGCAGGGTCTATGAAAGCAGCATCCTGGAGTGCTTGCCAGCGGAGAAAGGCGTTATGGCCGACAAACGGGGCAACCTCACCATTGGCGCAAGCCATCGATATACACTTGTTGATTCGCCGTGTGAAGAACGCAATGCCATTTTCAAAGTAGTGATGCGCGACCTGCATGACATCTGGGGTATCTGTGTGAACGAGATAAGGAATAAGGAAGATGACGGCACAGACCACTTTCATGTTGCAGTACACCGAGTTCTTGGCTCGCCAGCTCCGCAAATTCTCGCGCGGCATCACGAAAACAGTCCTCCGGTACCACCGTATCGGCGTCGACGAGTAAAATTATGGGGCCAATGCGGAGAGAACGGGAATTCGCCGCCCACGGGCGATAGAGCCCGCCGGATTCCTGGAACACTGAGCACGCGAATCCGTAAAGTGAAACATAGGACGGAAAGGAAGAACTGAAGGTACCTTCTTCCATTGCCATCTGCAATGCACGTTCTTCTAGGTCATCAATTATGGGAATTTGAGAGCCAGGTGTGTTCGACCCTCCAGAACCGTTGGTGACGACCGGCGATGGGGTTCCAGGTCTAGTTGGTGCTGAAAAGCCACTTACTACACAGGGTGGAATGACACTTTGGTCGTTTCCAGCACGACCTTCGTATTGTAGACCGAATGTGCCGAGGGTGGGCCCGGATGCATAGCCGTCTAAACCTGAAGTGGAAATGGACCCCCGAAGGTTTGCCGACGAAGTCTCTGATTGGAGTCCTTCGAGGATACGCTCCATGCGTAGGCTGAGGTCCAGGGCATAATTCAGATTCGAAGCCTTCTTGAAACGACCCGCACGCCTGAAGCCTGCGATACTTTGCAATAGTTGAACACGCGAAGACACGAGTGCGTACCTTGTGGGTTGGTCTTAGCATTGAATGTATGCGCTGGACGAGCGACCCAACTGATGTTGTGTGTAGCATAAAAGGAGAGCCGAGCAGTTGCGTCAGCGGGCGGGAGGAGACGCAAGCCGTCGTCATTGACGAAAATGGAAGACGTTCCACCTTGTCTGGCGTAGGTCTGCATGGCACGCTTGATTGATTCTATCGATGGAGTCCTGAATGTGGCAAGCGGGTTATTGGCAAATGGATGAACATGCACGAGGAGGGACCCACAAAACCGCTTCTAAGCCTTCTTTGTAAACAGGCATCTGGATCGTGATGTGAGGGAGTGCAGCATCGACTTCCTTGTTTGGAGTTGGTGGGATTGCGGAATAATAACGAGAATTTTCGTGATAGTGTGCAATAGGACCGAATGCCATAGAGAGGTTCTGGACCAGCTGAAGGGTAAAGAACTGGAAGGGATTAGTGAGTATGAACACGTAAGAGGGAAGCGGACTACCAAGGAGACGGCAAAGAGGAATGGGACGAGAACGAGGAGGATGAAATGAGAATAGTCCTGATCGAGCATATACTCTTGTACGAGAATCTTGATGCCATTGCCCATGAAGACTAAATGGGGACGAATACATGAATCAGTAGATCAATGAGAGATGGTGTTCTTACCTGCGGCAAGACCAGCAGCGAAGCCGTTGTAAATGGGCGCATATAGGGCCGTTTTGCGCTGGGAAGGTTCTCGGTCGGCTTTTTCACATTCGGAGGGGGACAAGGGGACCTTGCGGCCATACCACGTGCGACGGAATCGTGGTGGGGAGGGGGTGGGGCTGTCAGGTTCAACGTGTTTCTCTTGTGGACGAGGGCTGGCGACGTAAGAATGGCCCGAGAGGGAGGCAGGGGCGGAGGTGGATACCATGGAGGAGTGGGTGGGACGATGTCTCCACAGGAGACGAATGAGGCGATCTTCAAAGTCGCGTACGGTGGGAATGATGGTGTCAAGGGAGTCGGACCAGACGACGAGGACACGTTCATCGCGCTGGAGAGAGTGTGAGGAGAGGAGAGAGAGCGGGGAAAGCACGCACGATGAAGGCAGCGTTTTGCTCCTTGTCGGCCTGCGGAAGGAGGACCATGGTGTCCATGACCTGGATGCGGGTGTTGGCATCGACATAGATACAATCTGCCTTTTCGTCGTTGGCAGATTCTGCGAGGGCGGCGTGTACGGCTGCGCTCCTGACTTTGACGGCGACGAGGGGATTCAGTGCGGCGACGGCAGCCTCGAAGGGCTCGAGAGCGGCGAGCTCGTAGGGGAAGACACGAAAGGAGCCGTCGCGTGTGCGGAGACAGACGCCGGGGGGGACTGCATCTTCGTTTGGACGAAACCAAGCGTCGCCCTGGGTCTGTTTAAAGATCCAGTGGAGGGTCGCGTCGTATCTGTCGTAGTCCATGACCAAGGGAGTAGATGAGAAGAGGAGTGTTATATAAGAGGACGGAGTGTCGATCTGAGATCCGCCAGATCGGGTATATAACCGTATGTATTCATAGAGTTGCCAGCAAGAGATGTCCCGTCCTACGAGTGGTCAGTACTCGAGCGAAGACGACTCCCTCACCACGACAGACTCTGATCGCGACACCTCACATCGCAAATTGCAGCGAAATACACGTCCCCGCTCTCAACTCGCCCTCTCTGCACAGCCCGAAGACGAGCAATCCTATCCCCCCTCCTCGTTCACCTTCCCCTTTCAGGCTTACCCTGGCAACCCCGACCCACTCCCCGGGAGGATATCCCGCAAGAGCAGCGCCGACTCCATCCGCATGCTCTCTCGCTCTACCGCACCGACACGCTCACCCCGCATCAAGCAGCTCGGCGACGCGGCAGGCGCAGAAGGACTCCCCCTTCCTCAACCACCCTTCCTCTCTAACTCCAACGCACCTTATCGCACTTCCACCGGTTCCGCTTCAAACTCCACCCTTTATCGTGCCTCCGCCGCGGCCGGCATAAACGACCCCCCTGCCATCCCGAGAGTCAGTTCCGCAAGCACCTTCCGCGCCCCCTTCCTCTCCCCCGCTTCCCGTCCATCCAGCACCTGGTCCCCGCCCCCCCAGCACAACACAATATTCAGCTCACCTTCAAATGCAAATTCCTCCACAGCTCTCCCCTTGCCTCCCATCCAGAAAAAGGCAATGCCATCCACCCGCCTCCGTGAGAAACTCAGCGTCGAGGACAAGCCCTGGTTGGCCCTCAACAAGACAAAGCTCGAGCGCGCCAGCAAGTGGGCCACCTGGGGATGCATATTCATAGGCGTCGTCGTCGCTGCCATACTCGTCTTTCGCGGTTACGAATCCGTGCACCTTCTTCAGAACCATCAGCTCTGTATCGTCCTCAATGACAACTTCAATGGCGACAGTCTAGACTCCAACAGCTGGTCCTACGACGTCGAACTGGGTGGTTATGGGTGAGTATCTCATCAATCCTGCTTGAAACAGTCGCTACATACCCTGCAGAAACGGCGAATTCGAGATGACAACCAATTCACCCAACAACGTCTATCTCTCCAACGGCTATCTGTACATCATGCCAACACTCACCAGCGACTCCATCGACGGTGGGTATAGTGCCGTCATGGACGGCGCAACCTACAACCTCGACGGCTGCACCGCGAACAACAACAGTACGTCCAGTGACAAATAATCGAAAACTCGCTGATTTTGGTCATAGGCGTCGGTGACATAGGTGCGCTTGTCCACCTAAACCAAAAAAGGCAATTCGATAATGGAACAAACACAACCGACTCCGGTGGCGGCGGCACCACCTCCACGGGCAACAGCACCACTGGCAATGGCGGTGGCGGCAATGGTACCATTAGTGGAGGCACCAACTCGACCAACTCGACTACCCCTTCCAACTCGACCTCCTCTTCCACTGGCAGCGGGGCCAACGCATGTACCGCAGTTTCCTCGGCTCAGGCCGGCACCGTCATCAACCCCATCATGAGCGGTCGCATCAACACCCGCGGTAAAAAATCCATCAAGTATGGCAAGGTCGAGATCCGTGCTAAACTGCCCCAGGGCGACTGGTTATGGCCTGCCATATGGATGCTCCCCGAAGGCAACGACACCTCTTCCGCCGCAGGTACCGGTGTGTATGGCCTGTGGCCAGTGAGCGGGGAGATTGACGTACGTCACGTCCAGTGGTCTTGTTCCATATACCGACACCGTTTGCATAGATCATGGAAGCCAGAGGCAACTTGCCTTCATATCCCGCCCAAGGATCCAACTACGTACGCTCGACCATGAACTATGGTCCTTACCCTGCCGGCAGCACTCCCATCTCGGACGGTAAGCCCGCGCTCACGTTAACGTCGTTCAACGCTCAATCGTGACAGGCTCTAACAGCGTTACCGCCACGCTCATCAAGAGCCTATACGGCTGGGTCAACACGAAGCGTGGCAACTTTGCCAGTGATTTTCACGTGTACGCAATGGAGTGGACGGACAGCTGGATGCGGTTCTACACCGACAGCCGTCTTCAAGCGATGATCAACCTCGACATTTCCTCCAAGAATACCGACTCGTATTTCTACAACGTCGGTGGCTTCCCCTACCGTCGCGATGAACGTGTCGTCTGGCAAGTACATCGAGGTGCAGGACCCGTGGTCCACTGCGTATGGTGGCACAGCCGCTGCACCCTTTGATCAACGTGCGTACATCAATGGCATCCAGATGCGACGCTTATCTCGACGACAGAATTTTATTTGGTCATCGATCTCGCGGCGGGTGGAACGAGTGGATGGTTCCCTGATAGCGTCGGCGGGAAAGCGTGGTATGATGGTTCAGGAAGTGCGTACCAGTCTCGCCTGAGCGGACGACGAGTGTGCTCACGTTACACCGTCGCACAGCCGCGATGCGTGACTTTGCTGCTGCACAGGACACATGGAGTAAAACGTGGCCGTCGAGCGCGAACAACCGAGCTTTCCGAATGTGAGTTCTCCCACCTGTCTCACGTCCACGTTCCTGACACCTCGTAGTGACTATGTCAAGATGTGGCAACTCTGTTAGACGACATGCGTTCTTGTGAAGGACTAGATGTTATTTATGTATGCTCATGCCTCGACGGACATGATACCACCCACACCCGATATCCGGACACTCGCATTGCTTTCTTGCCGCTTTCCCTGTTTTGCACGCACGTTTTGCACTCGTATAGACCCCAATCGAACCAAAGAGAATTCATGTATTATCCCGAGCTTGAAACACGTCTGACGAGCACGTTTGGCGGAGATGAGGGAGCCAATGTTTCTCCGGGATCTTTCCAGGACTCTGAGACATCGTCGGGCACTGCCTGTCACACGAGCGCCGCCGCATTCGTGCCGGATGGCGCAACGAGGGTGTCAGATCAAATTGACCGAGGTCGAGTTATCGTCTATCGACGATCAAAATGACAACCCCCGGACCGGGCCGGCCCTCGGTCGTGATTGTCCTCGCGTACCTGAGATGGGGGGGTAACGAGGTGGTCGTATTGACGTCACCGACGTCGATGAGCGCCATCGTTGTCAAGCTGATTCTAAACATCGGCACTGCGGCCCGGCCCGGGGGGAGCGTCAAGACCGCACAAGAAAGGGTCACGGTGACGTGTGTTTCAACGGTGCCTACGTTCAGCCTCGGACATTGACCGGAGTGGTGCAACGAGGGTGTCGTCGGGGAAACGTCCAACGTTGATGAGACCGGCGGTATCGTGAATGGATGTGGCGTCCTGGGCAGGGCTGGGTGCGTCGTGTAGCGACCCCGGGTGATGTTGTTTCACGGTCGCGATCGTACCCATCGTAAGCCCTGCCTGAGCGTGTGTAGACCCTCTCCCCGACCGAATGCAACGGATCTAAGTACTTACGTATCGGTCGTCCAGTGGACGATCTTCAACGCGATGCGTCGACCAAACGCAGTGGACTGCGCACGATGGCCGCTTCGAGGTCCTTCGGCTCCTCGGACATGCGAATGTGGTTCAGATAAGCTGGTCTGAGTGCATCTTGGCGGACTGCGGGGAGTCATGAGTCCCATGACCATGTTCGATGCCGTACTGGAAGACGAGGGTGAAACAAGGGGACTGCAATCTGCGCATGACGTCACTGTATCTTATCATGTCCCATTCCACACACGTGCCCACCGATGCCAACAACAGGACCAGTGAAGGGATGTCAAAGTGGTAGGAATGTCCTTCGCATCCACAAACGACACAACTTGAACATGAGCGTACTTGCTCTAGAGCGAGGCACTAGTCAAAGCTCCCAGGAACACACGGAGGTTCTAAACCAAGAAAGGTGACATTGCGTGCACTATGATAACCAGAACAGTGGACCAACGAGCGTCGTCTTGGCGTCACGCAGCGAAATGTCTTTTGCTATCAATGAGGCAAAGTGGAGGTAAGTAGATGGATAAGACGATCGCAAGGAGATGCTGACGCGATGAAAGAATCGGATGAGAGAGACCAGATCAAATCGTGGTGCGTCCTTATCGGACGATGCGGGGGTGGTGAGTGGGCTGTTCACGCAGCCGAGTGAACGTTTGAACCACCATCTACGATCGTCAACGCGAGACGTTTGAAGATGCGGTACTAACGAGGACTCATCAAAACGGGCCCACTGGCATTGTGGAGAGAAATGAGATGACATCCATCGGAGTCGTTAAAAGGGCACTGCCACCGTGAGAGGGGCTCATAGGTACTTATCTGAGACAGCCCCTATCCAACTAACCATGACCACCATCTACTTTCACGAAAACAACTATGAAAAGGGTTTTACCCAGCTTCAAGCTGACGATCTCCTCTTCACGCCAGACACCCTTCCAAGATACATCCAAGCATATTTAGGCAATAGACTCCTCGGAATTTCGTTCCATGATCCCTCTCCTGCCACTCTCCTAATTGAACCAGACCTTGAACTTGTCGCTATCTGGGACAGAAAACTCGTCGAAGGGGAAGGCGTCCTGCTATCCCCTGTTGTCGTTGTAGGTCGCGACAAACGTTCTCATCAAGCAAAGGAATCTATCTTTTGATGACGAAGAGAACATCAATCATATTGTTAGACAGTGCGCTTCTCCGCTCAATTTATCTTACATCGCCTTCTTCAACTAAAGGTGTGATCAGATTACAGGCTCACAACAAGTCTGAAAGCCTTTCGACCAACGACTTTCTTGTCAAAGGCCTCTTTATCCAAAAACACTGTAGCTCAGGATTCAGGAGTTTAGGGTTAGGCAAAACCAAGATGGCAACTGCATCATCGAGAATCTTTCAAATTACTTTACCCTCGCACAGGACGTCATACACACGATTGTCACTGTCACTGTCTTCAACCATACCTGTCAATTTCTCATCTTATTCGACCACTCCAAGGTCAGCGAGCAAGATTTGGATGGTCCATTTGTGTTCTTCCTCCTAGACAACAACTGCAATTTGCAAGATATATCTCTGGATGAGCTTCAGCCAGTGGGTTGTGCTCTCGCCAAGTACGTTCAATTTTAACCACCTGTTCACATACTCAACCTTACTAGACTCCGGAAATTCGACGTGGCCTGATTTACGAACTAGTGAGCGGCACTGCTGTTTTACACTTTGTTTGGCCCTGTCTGATTTTTTTTCAATTGCCAGAATGTATGTATTTGTACACGGTATATTTATCTTTTTGTAGTATAAAAGAGACACTCCAATTCGAAATCCATTTTCAAACCTTCCATAACGGTCTTCGTCAGGCAACTCTCCTGTGAACTTGAACTGACCGTCATCAGGCAGAGCACCTTCGGGCGTGCCGTCAACAAACGCTTCAAAGTTCTTTTATCGTTCATTTTTATAGTTTGAATGATTGATGTTCTGTCTAAATCTGTCAGGTCTCTCTACCAAGGACCGACTACTACAAATGAGTGTAGTGTGGACATGCTTGAAGCCGATGGATGGATCGTCAAGTTTTCAGAGGTCAAGTTTTGATTGTCCTGTGAATTCTTCTGACGATTTCGGAGGATCCGTTCTTTATCCGCTCATCCAACGTTCATCAGTAAAACTCTGCTCCACTCAGTCTACACGGGACGAGAACGGAGCAGATGTATCGCCCATCAGCTTCCTGACTTCATGGCGTACCCCTTGATACGTCGTACTTTGTGATCGATGGAGCGGTGAACTGGGCTACGACATAAACACGGCCGACCTCCTTAACCGTCACCCCGACATTCTGTGTCCCAACAAGCTCGGCATGAATCGTGTACATGTCCATCGCCGGGTCTAGTGAGTCTGCTCAGGGCACAGTATTGCCAAGGCGGCATCGACGAATAAGAGGAAGAGTGATATCATAGAAGATGGTCCGTTGGGAGAAAAAGAAATGCAGAATCAGATGACGAAGTCGAGATCTCTGTACGAGTTTTTGAAGTGTCCTGTCGTGGTTCTGATGGTGGACGTCTGATGCATTTCAACACGCATTCGGTCGTGGTAAGGCGCATGCCACCATGCTGGACAGTCTTGAAGGAGATTGAGCGTCGTTTCGCTGTGCCGGGCGCATCTCTGCTCTCGGTATCGGTATATTTGATTATCAGCATCATACAAGAAGCAGTCTCTCATCAAGCACGCGCCCATCTGAACCGCCGGCAGGGACTGCGCCATTAGGTTGTCTTTTGACCGGTCTAGCCCACTCCCCGTCTCGAGAGTCAGGGAAAACTTCGACCTACGGTCCGGTTGAAATAACCGGCCATCGGAGTCTTCTCCTGGGACGACGAGTAAGAAATCAGACAATAAAGTTTAAGCACAAGGCTTCCAGATATGACAAAAAAGCTTCCAAGCGCAGGCCCGGTGATCGCGGCCCGCAGTTGCGAAGCCAGGTGGCCATCTCCGCGATGGTGTCCTGGGATGACTGGCTTCTGGCTAAACATATACAGGTCCGGCTCGGTGAACTAGAATTTTGTGATGCGGTAGCATCGCAGAAGTGAAAACAAACATTGATAATGAACATCGCTGAGCTTGCAAGGTTCATGTATCCACTTTCTAATCTGTAATTGCGGTGGGTGATGTGGCGAATGGACAGAGTAGGAAGGAGGACGATCCGTCTTTCTACCTAGAGAACTGTCTGCGAGACGGAAAGCCGACAGAAGTTGGGAGGTTAACAGTAGGGGTCTGTTTGATACCAGAGAGAAACTGTTACAAACACAATTGTGATGGCCCCACCGCGGCCGCGCAAAAACCAGTGCTGTAACGTTAACTCGAATGCTGAATCAAAGTAGGGAAATGAAGTATCCAGAGTATAAAAACCTCAGGATGTTGGGGTCATTAGACGGAACCCAACCTCCAAAACGCGAAGTTGCGATCACCTCTACTCTGTGAAACGTTTTGAAACATGCAATTCAGCGTCTTTTCGCGTGTCATGGCGATTGCTTTGATATTGGCCACGCAGCTAGCCGTTGCTTCTCCCGTTCTGAATGTCATCGGCCCTATGCAAGTTAGGGGAGAGCTTGAATGTAAGTAATGTACAAACGAGCGGCACACACTAGACTTACACATCACCGCCCCAGCAACCGACGGTCTCGAATCCGGCACAGATATTTTTTGACTTGGAGCGGAGAAAGTGAACCCAGTCTAAGCAGGTAAGGTGGCTGAGCTGCATCAAAAGGTCGAATCTCAAGCGCTACTACACAGGAGGGTTCGATGTAACTTGAAGAACAATATTGTTAGTTGAAGGATCGCGAGTGTTTCCTTTGAGGTTTGGTGTTACGCCGATGTTGTTAGTCGGAGATGATACGCTGAATGTTCGGACGACCTGAAGATTAATTTGCGTAGACTAATACCATAGCAAGCCATTAAAAGACTCAACGCTGACCGTGACTCGGAAGTGATACAGCATTTCCCGCGCTGACGACGTTGGAGTTGTTTGGCAACAGCCTTGAAACCAAACAACCAGCGAAGTTTTGTCGCTACATAGTACAGGCCGCCATCGGACCAGGTCAATCGTCATGACCGGCCGTCACCTAAATTTGTTCTAGGTGTCACTAGGTCTGACTCAGTGGCTCTTGCTCTAGCGTTCCAGAAAGCATGAATCGTCTTGGTCTCGGCCTCCATCCTTCCCAACAGCTCGCACCACTGGCATTCCCATTGTTCGGTATCGTTTCCCCCCTTTCTTCACTGATATCGAACGGCGGAGGGCTCCTGGCTTAAGGTCGGTTGCTGCTGATGCGAATTCCAAATTTTTGCATCAATGGTGGCTGACGGTCGACCAAATCTTCATCGCCAAAGACCCAACGACGCTGTTCGCAGCTGTGTTTGCACATAGTGCATCTCAGGAGAAGCTTGAAGCCACCATACCTAGTGCCGGATACGTTGAGTACGTGTTTCTTACACCGTTTACTGTCTTGGTACGCGCATCCACTGACGACGTGTGGGCAACGCAGGTTGATTATTGCGCACAGCTATTTATATGATATTACTGTACAAATCCGTATCCTACTTGTAAGTTGGTTGCGGTTGACAGGCACAACTACCTAGGGTTTCGTACTACGGTCACTCTCATCCGATGAGCTAGCCAGGCATGTCTCAAGCGTCTCTCACTAATCATAACCATGACGTGCTTCCAAAAGCTCCGCAGATCGAATTGGTCAGTCCTGGCTCAAAAACCTTGCAGGAGGCTGACCATGTTACCTCACTTTGGCATGTCAGCCGAATGTAAACTGAGGCTGACACGCCAGGGCTATAAAGACTACTCTCTTGTTGTCCTGTGTCCCTCAGTCCAGTTGCCATCGAACAATCATGTCTCCGATCCCCTCGAGCATTGACGCATTCGCACTTCTCCCCACTCCCGCTGTAGTCGACAACTCCGGGCAGCCTCCTCCCGCTCAGTCCCAGGTCCTACTGGGGACCGGCGGCCTGCTGGTTGCCGTGGTGGCGATCGTATCAATCGCGGCCTACTTCTCGCGTAAGAGAGGAACAGCCAAGGGTTCCGCCAAGAGTCGTTCCTGGGCGCCAGGTTGGAATGGTCTCTTCTCGACCTTGGGCCGTCGCGGCTCGGATACTGCCTGCAACGGAGCTACAGACTGCCGGGCGCCAGTGGACATCGATGTTGGGGTAGAGGTGAGCCGATGTCTATAGATTCTTCTTGCGCGAACTGACACCTGTTCCTCGCAGCACGTAAGCATGGTTTATGCAAGGCATTTCCATCCTACTGGCTGGAGCGTGAGTAGACTGAGCGTCACATCATAAACCTTTCACTGAAAGTGGTTTGCAGCCCGTGGAGTCTCATCCGCCAACTTCTTCTGCCCCTGCGATCTATGTCGAAGAGGAAGCACAAGAGCCTCAGGTTTCCGAGCCGAAACCGTTCGGCATGAATTCCTTCCTGGACGTAGGTGATGATGAAGGCGACGACAGCGACGACAGCATCAAGCGTGCCCCCGAAGGACATCGTCAGGTTGAGAGGCCAGGATTCAGGCGACCTCCTCCCTACGACACCAGCACGTCGATCAATGTGTCCTTCACCATCGACGCAATCGGGACGACCACTCGTAAAGGGGCATTCCTTTCTGTCCCAGGGGAACCGGACGAGGAGCTTTCGAACGAGGAGACCTCAGATTCCCGAACCGGATTCCTACAGCTCGCCTCACTATGAGACTTTGACGCTTCCTCCGGGATTATCCTGCAGCCTGGAGGAATATCGTGAAGCATCTTTGGACTCGGATTTCGACTCCGGCTGCTACTGCGCAGCATATGGTGGCATCTTGGTGACAGAGCCGTGCTGCGTCGCGAAACAGTTTGGCCAAGGATCCTCTAGTCCCGATCCGGAGTTCGACTTATACCACCGAGTCTACGATGGGATTCCGCCGGAAACACCGACGTCAGATTCTCAGGTTGAAAGCCTTTTGCCCTACGACGTGCCCCCTAGGTCGAACGTCAATTCCAGGAATGGGACCATGACGATCGCTCGTCCACTGCCCGCCATTCCGGTACAGTTCGAGGATGCCCTTTCCGAGAGTTCGTCATTCGGCTCTGACTCAGATTTTTATTGCTCTCCTTATGCTGGGATTGAGACGATAATCCCGAGGTCAACACGCGCACTCGAAGATCATCCGGTATACGACGCGGTTTCGTTGACGTTCAGCAGACAGACCCTCAGTGCGACCGCCTCAGTTCATGCACGGCCGCTCTCTACCATCCTTGAAGAATCGGAGGAGGATCTGTCCCAGAACTCGTGGCATGATTCCGAATCCTGCCTTTCTTGTTCACCTTACAACGGGATATCGCCGAAGACATTGAGTTCGTCTTTCGATACGCGACGACGATACGGTGTGGTTGAGCTGGCAAATTCCACTGAAAGTCTCATGGTCGCCATTCCAGAAGAGGTGGTCACGATCTCTCCCTCACCTGGCTTGCCCAGCTTCTCAGAGCTCACTGAGACCGACCGAGCACTGACGGGTTCGAGCTGCGACGTAGGCGTTCAAGATGGCGACGACGACTTGTCAGGCAGTTCGCTCCATGACGCCAAGCTTGCTGCGATTCGCGACGCCCCGGAAATCATGCGGAGCTTGCTCGAAGAGCTCCGCGATTTTGAATTGGATTTCAATGCTCGTTCATTTTCCGAGGACAGCGACTCCGATTCCGAATATAGCGACTGTGATGACCAGGACGAGGCTGACACAGATGTTCCAGGCCCTGTGGATTCGTCGAGTCCTGACAACTCAGGGCGAAACTCACTTGAGTCAACTTCCTGGACTTCTGAACCTGATAGCGAGGTGTCCACAGAGGGATCGATCTATCCCCCTACTCCGCCTCTCAAGTTCACTCCATCTTTGACCAGCGCACCGAACGTTGACGGGACTTCGCAAGCCCTCGCTTGGCACGTCGTTTGCTGAGGAAGGTGTCTCTTTAAAGTCCTTGGATTCGCCTTCCTTGCCGTCCAAGGCATACATCCACACACGCAGAGATAGCCGTTCTCTGTGGTACGGTCCACGGGTCCCTCTGGTGGCCTTGCCTCGCTTGTAAGGCACTAGATTATCCCCTTTACCCCTTCATCCAAGGTCCGGAAATCCAACTTGCGTCACTCCTTTGCAGCACAGTTTCTCTTTGGCAGTTATGGTGCGCTCTGACTGCGATTTACTGTTCACATTGTCATCCTGATCATCCTGATTCCGAAGCCAATTCCAACTATCGTCATTCCTTTATCAGCAGTGCGTATTCTTCTTTGTTTCTAGGAACCGTAGTTGACTCGGCACATTTTCGCCACCAGCATTTCTTTTTCATTCAGATTCATTCTTCGTCTGGAGTTTAGTCTCTCTTTCTCGGTTTGGTGAGTTCTGATGATCCCTCTCCTGATGTATTTTCAATGTCGCGCACTCACTGGCAGATATACGTGGCTCGATCTCAAGTTATATGTCTCAGGTATGCACTCTTATCCTTGCCATCCGTGCGCATTGAATACAATTTCCATGTGTAGGTCATTGGATTCGGATGTGAGTTCTAGTCTTCCTCAAGTTGCTCCCCTGAAGCCTTTCCGATAGCAGTATCGGTATTGTCTCGGTCATAAAATCTACGGCAAAGCTATCGGACGACACACAGTGTAGCGACGTTTGGGGTGCACTTTCACTTTTTCTCTTCCTTCTGTTCTTTTGGCTTCTGTTTTCTGATTGTCTAGCTTTCCGTTCTCCGTCTCCTGAGGTCGATCCAGGCAGACAGGTGACCGTCCTTCGCCTTTCGACGCAATCCCAGGTCTGAAACATCCATGGACACACATCGAGTCAACCGACCGAATCCAGTTCCCTCTTTCCGCAATAGCCCTCGGCGGTGTCATCATTGTTTGCCCCTCAACAACACTCATCATTTCCAACGTTTTCCGAGCTTAAGAAGCCACGTGTTCTCGGTTGGTTTCTTACCGCGGACGATTCTCTCGCTCTCTGCCTACCTTGGACAATTCATGGTATGATCGACTCATTCATCATTTTTTAACGCTCACCACTTGTGTGCTCAGCTTCGAAGATTGTGCCTATGGTCCTATCAACAAGCTTCAGGACCGACCCAAGACCCAATTAGGTTCAAACCGTATGGATAATTCGCGTTTCCGAAGTTCGTTGTTCGACAAGAATGGTGCGATCCACGAAGACTCCCGTAATGTTCCCCGACATCCTTCAATTCCATCCCTCATCCGAGTGTCATATCTCCGGCATTCGCATTCACTCGACCTTAACGGCATCAGCTCCGTCACACAAGCCTCAGCGCATATCCTATTCTGACACACTCCAAAAAATCCAACAACCCATTGTCTCCCTCCCCTTCCACAACCTCGTCGCCCTCCAATGTCGCCGCAGTGCCTTCCCGATCCGCCAGAACCATGAACATCCACTAAGCCAGCATTCCTTCCCCTTCATGACAACGTCTTCCGCTTCCACTGCTTACATATGCCTTCTCTCCTGCATGCCCACTTAGGGCGCAGAGAAAGGTCGTGGGCAGTGGTGGCAATATGGCGTTCTCAACTCTTGCCTGGTTTCACCTATCTGGATTTTCACCACGCCTTTGCGTACGATTGTACCGATTTCCTGCGACGAGGTGGGTACGGACGATACGAATACGACCACAACAACGGAGACTTGGAACGTTGCGTCGGCAAAGTCCAATAGCCGCGGGGATGATAGCTGGAGACACCAATTCGTGACAGTGTGGACGAGGTCGATGGAACGGGAACGTTACGGTGAATCAGGACCATTCAAGTCGAACAAGGGAGATGCTTCCGTCTACGGGACACGGTCGACGTCAGGGTACAGTCTGCACAGACATATGGAGCTGCAGTGGACAAGGTTAGCGACGCTCAAGCAAGACATTCGGAACAAGATTCATGGCAATGTCGAGGCATGGTCAAGGTTGGACAACGCTTCGCGTTCATCATGGGCTGCTACTCGGAACTCTCGGTGCGCATGTTTCGGACTCGACTCACTGGCATACCTGGGATCGCCGTCACCTGAAATCGACTTAAGGACAGGTCGGAATCTAGCATTCGGAAGGTCATCTGGTTCTTTTCATTCTTCATTTTCTTGACCAGTTTGACTCAGTTTGACTTTCTTTCTTTGGCGGTAAGTTCATGTTTGCAGTGGTTTGTAAGTTGACGCGTACACTGTCTGTCGTCTGTATGTTCTTCCATAGCTTTTGCCGTACGAAAACCCAGAGAAAAATATATAATGTATAAAACTGGCACACGAGTCGGAAGAATCGCCTACTTATAATCTGCTGGAAGCTAGCTGCCTTTCGCAGCAGATATTGGTATTCTTCTAGTTGGGGAATATTCGCGTTCCCTGTCCGCCATTTGGCCAAGTCGGACAGTCACTCGCTGCCTCGTGCGACTGCTTCTATCAAGCGATGATCCGTTCAAAGGAATCTCAGATGGGCCTGGCACGCTCAATGAGTGCTATCGCGAGGATTCTAATTGTAGAACTCCGAGATGCCAACTTTCAAGTCGTAACTTGTCAAATCCCGCGTATGCTCCTCATGGTTGAAATTTGAAACGTTGACGTTGAGCACCTACCCTGAAAGTGATGCAAGTTCGAATTCCTTCCTGCTAGAGGCTGTCAGACTACAGTATTCCCGTCCTTTGATATGCCCATTCCGCGCTGAATGAGAACACACAGTGGCCATGCGCGGAAGACTATATAAACGACCCTCCATCGTCCTCTCTTCTCCAGTTCACTCCTCACTGAACGCTCATGCTCATGCGCTCATGCCCCACTCCAATCTCTCGCTACCGCTTTTGCGCTCCCTGCGACTCTTTCCATCTGCTCAGGCTCTACCGAATCCACACCAGGAGGTCCAGGACTTGGAACGCCAGTGGGCCGAATCGAACCGCCATCGACCATCGTTCAATGAGCGGGAACGACTCCGACTCCGAACGACTCGGACTCACTGATGGTGAATTGGATCCTGGCATTTCAGGTTCTCGGACTCGGATGCCAGTGGCGGGGCCGGAAGATGGAGCCGGCAGCAGCCTGAGGCTGAAGGAGACTCTGGACTCGCCGAAAGGAGAGGGTTGCTTCATCGCCTCACATTGGTGAGTCGCAAATGCAGGTTGAGGCCATTGGCACTGACTAGCTGATTGATCTTCAGGATGAGGTGACCGGTGACCCAGTGAATGCCCACAACTTGGACAATCACCGATGTCTAGGTTACGAACGGTATCGTTTTCTCTCACATCTGCAGCGACTTTAACACTGCTGATTATCCACCTCAGTAGCGTGCACGGCGTTCAAGGGAACATGATGGGCGTACACAAGAGCGACTGTCAGTGCTTCACAGATAAGGGAGATAGGTACGTAAACTATATAGCATACATATATATACTTACTTTCCATTTGCGCCCGCTCACCCTCAGTCTCTGGCAGACGCTAGCATGGTCTACGCGAGGTACGGCTTTTGGACACACGTTCGGGATGTAAGTACTAGGCAGACGTTGCATTATGAACCTTATCCACAGTTGTTGTCTACAGGTACCATGGATGGATACTATCATCCTATGGCTCCCGGAAACCTGATCCGCATCCTCGTGTAGGACGAAACTGAAGCGACCCGTATGTCGAATTTTCATAAACTCTCACAGTCTTACAGATTTTTACGGTGAAGAATTTGCGAAGCTTCGTAATCGTTAGCAACCCATACGAGTCGCAAGACTCAGGGCCCGGATGTATTGTTCCTGTGTGTTGTGTGTCATAGAGTACTTGTATCCCAATATGTCCCCAATTTCAGAGTCACTGATAGTAGCTTTATCTCTTGACCGATGGACTTTCAATCACGCGCAAGATTTGTGCATCACTTTGAGATTTTTCCCGCTCTTTTCGTTGGCCATCACTAACAAACATGCCCAGTCGAAGATGTTTTTGAAATGTACCGCGAGTATATGCTCCTGCCATCATCTATGTACTTGTCTCAAGCGCCGAGTTCCTTGACAGCCTCCTGTAAGCTTTTCCTTGAAGAGTTTCTCCGCATCGGTCCAGACGCGCGCAGTCTGTCTCTGAGGAAGCTGCAGCAACGAAGGGAGCAGATCAGAGCTAAATAGCTCTGACGCCTCGCGAGGCAACAGCGTCGGCAAGTGGTCGATCGAGACTACCGACACCGGTGGTACACCGGCCCTTTGGATAAATCAGTGAATACTAACATGCAGAACAGACTGGACCGAGTAGACTCACGCTAGTTCGACAGGAACGGTAGGCTCGATAAACGTGGTGTTGACAGTATAAATGGGTATAGGGATTGAACGGGTTGGTAGTGTCGCAGCTCACGTCGACGACGACGGACAGGCGCCTCGAAACGCCAGCGGCGTTGATTTGTGACTTTGTAAGGAAGGGCGGGATAGAGGAAGAGAGGTAGATGCAGTTGATGAAGATGTCGGCGTCCAGGATTTCTTGGAAGGGTCCACCCTTGGCTGTCTCTGCCAGGTCCCACTTGAGGATGTCGTCTCTGATGATGAGAAGATGGCATCGTTCAATTACAACATCGATAATAAAACAGAAAGTAAAGGGCAGGACGCACTCATCAAGTCCGATCTTGCGAAGGAGATCGACGGCACCGCGACCACAACGTCCAAGGGCACCGATCACCAAGGCCCGGACGCCCTTGCCGCTCCGCCCAAGTGTCTCCTTGACGTGGCTCACCATCGCCTGTTCGTTGGCATATGGCTCCAGTCTGCCCAATGGCTTCCCGTTTCGCGCGGCAGCCAACGCCAACGCCCCCGCTGCAGCTCCCGCGAACCCGGCATGAAACCCAAAGGCTGCGACGCGTCGCCCACTTGCGTCCGTGAGGAACTCGAGGTCATAGAGCGTTCCGTTGCCACGACGGAACCGGTCCAGGACGTCGGTCCACCCTGCCTGATGCTTGTAGCAGTGCGCGAATTGGATGTGGGTGTGAGGGAGGGGATCGGCGGACTCCGAGAGTTCCTTGAGACCGATGATGGGGATCGACACGGGGGCAGTGGGCCAGGAGTTGTTATCGACGAGGCGGCAGCCGACGCTGATGATGAATGGATGGAGATGGGGTGGGCAAGGATGTGAGGCAGAGTAGAATTGAGCAGAGGTAATCGTACGTACGCTTCGAATTCGGTATCGTCAAAGATACGCTGCTCGTCGCGTTCGACGATGACCTCGAACCCGGCATCGATGAGTTTTTTGGCTGTGGTTGGGGTCAACGCAGAGCGTCGTTCCAAAGGTTTGGTTTCGCATCGGAGCCACAGTTGTTGAGCCATCGTTTGATTTTTTTTTGGTGGTGATGGGTGGTTTTACTTGATCTTATAAGTGCAATGCGTCGATCGCGATATGACTCGAGCCTTTTGCATGACTCGATCGAGCACACTTATGTGATCGCAAACAGGGGCCAAATAGACTTGTACCGTACTACCCATAAACTTCCAGCTCTAATTCAACCCACCAACTAGTGAACGAGAAGCTTCCGCAGAGGCAAATGAGGTACGTGAGGAAACAGTAGCGCCGTCCTGAATTCAGGCATAGACAACCACTGGCACAGCCCATCCAGGCTGATGAAAGCGTTCTGGGATAGTGTTGCTAGTTTTATATGTGGTTCTATGCATCAAGAACTGACAGGCTATAAGAAGCTAACTCAGCTTGAGGCCTGAGGTATGTACAACTTGACGTACATACTCAAAACGTATTGGCAAAAGGTGATCCCGCCGACTGGCAGAACCACTCGGGGTTGAATTCCTTTTACCGCTTTACGTATGGACGTCCTTCAAGTTGTTTCACTCCATGCACAATCGTACAGCCAGCCGACCTCGTGGACTAACATCAGAATCACTCATCAGTAAGCGACCCAATGTGACCTTTTTGCCTTCTTTCCCGGAAACACGCCGCCGACAGGATCAGGGTCCATGTCATCGTTTAAACATCCATCCCGGTTGGTGGCGGCCGCCTCCATGTCCACGCTTACCTTAAATTTATCTTATTGACAACGACACTGGATTTAGTTTGTCGTCGTTATTTGGAACAGCAATTCGGATGCTGGGCACGAGGGGGAACCGAAGGAGACATGGACAGCGAACCGACCGAGCGTTGGCTGGTGGACGGCGTCGCGGGCAACACGTACAGGACTCATTGACTCGACCGAGGTACTTGCTACGGAAACATTAGATGCGGCAGTCAGGATTGCCAGTGAGCGGAGCGGTCACCGGCGTGTCCAGTGCAATAAGACTGAGCGCTGGTGGATGGCGTCGGAAAATGATAGAGTAAATACGGACGTACTGCGCACTGAAGCTATACTTCCAACTTGGCATTCGTCAAATTGTGCCGCGGTTATCATGCTCGACGATCGTCTCATCCGAGCATTCGTCCAAGCAATGGGTTAAGTTCACATCTGAGATCTGGAGCTTGAAGGCCCATATTACTTTCGTGTGTGTTGCTTTGTGCAAGTGCATTGTCAGTAGGGAAGGTAAGCAGCGAGCGGAACTTCGCTGCTGCATCCAAGTCCACCACGTTTTCAGGGTGTAGTATCCGACGTCCGTAACCCTGGGGTCTGGACCAGGAGAAGAGTGGGTGAGGTCCGGACTCGCAATGGAGTCAGTGAGGGGTGAGTGCCTCACCTGCAAGCGACGAAGAGTACTTATGCGCAAATTGAAAGACCAATAGGCACCGCTCGTGCCTGTAAATGTGCTTCCGTACCGTAACTTGAATCTACCCCATCATACTTACATGTACAGTGACTAATTCAAGGTACCAATTGACCATCGTTGAACTCGCGAGATTCACTGAATCACCATGTTGAATCCCTCTACATCATTTCGCGGGTAGGTACATACAGTCATCCACCGGCACTTTGAACAACAAATTTGCAAGTCACGTAGAAAACACAACACCACAAATATACTAGATCGTATACATATGATGCATGGTACTCTAGCATTACTATTGATTCATAAGGTCTAGAAAATATGAATTGATGAGGAAATGAACAATAAACTCGACGACCCAAAATGACCCATTATCGCGCCGCACCAGCACTTTGAACAGTCCAAATGCGGTAAATCGTGCGTAAGCGATATCGCTAAGCGTTATCACCTCTCACTCATCCTCGCTCCCACCCTCAGACCGTATGCCCCCGTCGCTCTCGTTCCTGCCTTGCGCTTCGGTAGCCGTGCCCCCGTCAACCTCGTTAATATTGGGTTTGGGAATTGCACCTTCCAGCTTTCCGCGTGCGCCGTGTTGGTTTGTCCCAGCCCTTTTGCCGCCCTTCTTGCTTGGCAAGTTCACATTCTTCCTCTCAAAGGTGCAATTGTGTTGGTAATACTCCCTTCTCTTCTTGTTTCTTTGCTTCCTTGCCCCATCATCTTCTTTCCATGTAACCGACGTGTCTCTTCATTCTAACGCGTCCAGCCTTGCATGTGCGTGCTCATCAAGGGTAGCTAAGCGAGGTCCTGCCATATAAGGCATATCACGTGGCAAGCGACACTGATAGCAGCTGAGCAGACTTGCTCAACCGGCAGCTCTCTGGCACAATTACAACAGTTCGATTGGGATCTCAACTATTTGTACTATACTGAACAGACCTCTACACATGTAATACATAGTTTTTTTCAGCCCCGACGTGTTTTTATAGGGAGCAATGTGTCATTTACCAAAAAATACGACATAAAAGTCTCATCATTTCTTTCCCAGACAGCACGAGGATACTAAAAACTACTGGAAACTATGCTGTCGGATAGTACCCCCATTTTTGTCAATTAGTTTTGTATATCTGAGCTGAATTTCATGCATGGTGTGGGTTTGTTCAAAGTGCCGGTGGTGTTTAAAGTGCTGGTGGATGACTGTACCAGTATCCGTCAGTGTCTGGCTTCCATTCTCCCGCCTTGTCACCATAGTAGAACCGAACTGGCAGCATGGATCAGAGTTCCTGTGCTCCTTGACAGCTTGGCATGGTTTCATAGAATCATGCGCCAAGCGAGTCGGATACACAACAATTTCCGCGGTAAGACTACTGCTACTGTAAGTACGCAAACTTCATCGTAATAGTTATCCTCGACGCCTATTCAAGATTTTCAGCGAATCATTGGACGTTCCGTCGGGTCCCGTCCCTGAAAGCTCAAGGCTTGGCGTTGTCCCTTGATGGGACCGCCACTGCCAGTGAATGTCATTGCGTCGCCATACTTCGATCAAGGGTACACAAGCGCGTTTTTGTTCTGCACTCGGGACAAATCACAGGCATCAACGCGGGGTTTTACTTACGGTATGCCAATTCCGACTGTATAAAAGCAGGTACACCACAAATCAGTCGAACCGATCCGTCTTTTCCTTAAGATGTTGTCACACCTCTTCAAGGTCGTCGCTCTACTGCTGTCTTTGCAATTGGTCGCCGGAGATGACTCCGCTTCGCGTCAGCACAGTTCGTCACATGTCCTCACCCAGCTTTTGGTTCCCCCCAACCCAAAGTTTGCCATGAGACAAAGCGGAAGTGGATGCGAAACCGGATGGTGTACGTTGTGACTTTCCACTCTTTTGCGTTGCCTGGGTTCTCTGACAACCGCCTCTGTACAGCTGCTTGTTCGAGTTTTCCCGACGAATGCGCTCCGGATGGCAGTACATGTGTAGGTGTCTTTCGTGACGCGTAGTTGGATCTTGGAAACTGAGTGAGAATACCTAGTGTAGCGCGACGGAGTACTGCGATGTAGGCAGCTTTTGCTGCAACGACCAGTTTGGCGGGTGTACGTCAATGATGTCTTCATCAGAATTCTGGTTGCGGCTGACTGTCATCGCTTCTAACTCAAGGCTGTCCCAATGGATCCAGTTGCACTGTTGGAAGTGACACCTGCTCTGCTGGTGGTTCTGGCGGAGGTGGTAGCTCTGGAGGGGGCAGCTCTGGAGGTAGCAGTGGAAGTGGAAGTAGCAGCGGAAATGGATCAGGCTCGAGTCCCACCGTCACTGCGGTTGTTCCAACCACTACCAGTTCCAAGGCCGTTGTGACGCAAGCATCGACCCCTGCTGGGTTCAACCCTACGACTATCGTCGTGAGCGCGGCGCCTTCCAGCAGCTCAAGCAGCCCCGCGTTAGGAGGTATGTTCATTCGTAACCTGTACAAGGGTCATGACGGTTGTTCTGACGCGTCAAACGTCAGGTACTAGCACGAGTGGTGCATCGCACAGCATGTCTGTCATGTCATATGAAAAGACAGTGACAGTGGGCCTTCTGATGTTGGTCGGTCTCAGCGTTCTCGGCGGATCTGTCTGTTGAAAAAATGAACGTTCTTCCATGACGTACTTCCTTTTTTGATGGATAATTTCTCACCTTTCAAATTTAAAAACTTCCGAGTCTCACTCTTTCCGTTCAGTTGTTTGTGTACTTAGTTGTCATGTTCATGTAATGCGTCGTTGCACGTCAATAATCGATTATTTTCTCACCACAGTCAAATGATACATGCCTGACCTGTTCGAGGGTCTGAATAATTGTATACTCGCTGTATGCATCGGAGACCGTGATGAAGTGACGAACGGCAGGTGATTGATCGTACCGTTGGTGGATGTCATGTATTCGAACTTTGGATCGAGTTCATCAAGCGCGAAAAGGAGCGCTTGCAGCGAAGTTGGTCAAGTTCTCGGCGAATGGCAGCGAGCTTGAATCCGTTTTGGCAGCTGCCAGCAACCGAAGTTACCGAACGCTTCCGACGGTCCAGTTCACACTGCTGAACTGGACCGTCGGAAGCGACTTGCTGGCAGTATGTGTAGCAAATGGAGCTTTAAAGCAACGAGCCGGCGCGACTCCACCTTAAAAGGACGCTGGAAGTCCGTGAGGTCACCTTGAAGGTTCCGAGTAGTCTTTTGTCAGTGGGATGCGATAATTTCATATCGCAGTTCTGCACGGCTATACCAATGGTGTTGCTCGTGCTCGTCGCAATGTTGTTATTCGTGGATATGGTCATAGCGGCGATGTTGTCAGCATACTGGATGGGAAGCCTGATCTGTTCGTGGACCACTGCATCCCCAGATGGTCTTGCAGATGCTGCAACGTATGTATGCTCTATTGCTCAGTGCAACTCGAAGGTCATGATGCACCGACTCGAGGATCGCCGTGGATGCGCCAATTTGAGAGCGTGGTCCCAGTTGATGCGTCGAGATGGTGAATGAAGCCCTCGATTATCGAATGTTGCTGTGATGGGCCTACGCAGCGGATTTTGAAATCGTCCCTGTAAAGTTACCTGGCCTCTCGTCCCATGTCCTTTCATGATCAGCCTCGTCACGATTCCTCTGCTCTCTGCATCAAATACCCTCGCAATACCTGTCTCGCTCACAATCTGCTTGCTATCTTGCGACCCTGAAATATTGTAGTTCATCGAACCCTCTCCATCGTCTATGCTTCAGCACCGAATTTTCCCTTCAAGTTCGTTCCCACCGACCAACACATGCTTCCCATCGATTCAGTCGTAAACATGCCCGTCCAATGTATTCTCGACTCGACCATCGATTTTGATCACCTTGGCTGCAGATGGGTTTAGCCAGGGCAAATGAAGGAAGTGTTTGCGAGCAGTCCATCGCGATATGAAGTGGGTGGATTCAATCGCGTCGAAAATAAAAACGTGGCTACATTGTAGTATTAGCAGGGTGTCTGCAGCGTGGCCGGAACCGCGATGATCATATTAATGTTGCTTCAGATCGGGTGCCGTTCCAGGTATTCCGTAGGAATCGCGTCGACGAATGTCCCTGAGGCCTGGATACAAGTTCTGGTAATGCGCCTGGTGTTTGAATTTGATTCAATTCCTAACATGAAGTAAAGCTTAACACGTTGCCAACACGCTTTTTGAACCAGTTGCTGACCTCATCTGACGAGTCCTCCCACTGGCAGGGGGAACGCCCTCAACGTGTCCCGCCATCAATCCTAGCCCGTCGTCCCCTTCCATTCTGTTTGGTGTGACTGACTAGAGTTCGGACAAAGCCATCCACGAACTCTTTCTGGGTGGGATAGGGGGTGCGTTTTGACTAGTTTTTGTCTTCAAGCTCGGCTATTCACCCATCAGTACCAGCTCATACATCGTCGACCTTTCACCCCATCGCAGACATGAACAGCCCAGGCTTCCGAAATAAGGTTCTTGCAAAGAATGCGTATGTATACTCCTTGAGCATCGACGTGCTTATGGGATTGACGAAGATAAGCAGGACTCCCGGTAGGAGTTGTACGACAAACACTAGTACGTCTGCTTCACCATTGTGTCCAGGGTACCCCTGACTTTGCGTCATCGTTACTTAGCTTCTCGTTGGACATGGAATTCAACCATGAACGCCACACTGAACGGGCACGACTCGATCCCCCAAGATAGCACTCAGGTCAAGATTGCGTACGTGTATTTCTTGGCCATCTGTGTTCCCGGATTAACGAAGGTATGCAGTGTTATGGGTGCAACTGGCGCCGGTATGTTTGCTCCCACCGCTATGTCCATGAAATCCAAATTCATGATGCTCTTCATTTCTAGGCAAATCCCAGGTGCGCATCGTGGTGATTTGCCTAGCATAGCCTTACGCTCTCTGACGCCTGTAGTTCATCCATCTTCTCACCAACGACGACAAAATCCAGATTGGTCACACTCTCAAATCTCGAACGTCGAATCTCCAGACGGCCCGCTACACAGATGTGAAGACTGGTTATGGTGTTATGCTAATTGACACACCAGGCTTTGATAATCTTGAAGGCGAGATTACCGACACGGATATCTTGGAGAAAATTGCAGCCTTCCTAACACCCACTCCTGGGTAAGCCTACTTGACTGGGTTCATATCATAACGTTCTGAAGCGAAGGAATCCGTAGCGAGTTCCAGAAGTTGGACGGAATAATCTACATGCACCGTATCGGCGATGCTAGCAAAGTCGGACGCGTATCAAAGAACCTCAAACTATTCAAGAAACTATGTGGAGACGAGATTCTTCGACACGTTTGTTTCGTTACTACTCATTGGGACGAGGCCGACAATCAGGCCTGCACCTCAAATGAGGATAACCTAAAGAAAGCCGCCTTCCGCATTTTCCTCACAGCCGGAGTTCAGATGTATCGTCATACAAACACCCTTGAGTCTGCACAGACAATCATGTCTGAGCTCATTGCACTCCCAAAAATCAGCGGGCGGCTCCCGGACCAGGTCGTGAAAGGCACCCCAATAGAAGAAACAGACATCGGTCGTATCGTCAAGGAGATCGCCGAAATAAAGAGGCAGACAGAAGAGGCAGTTCATGCTTGTGAAGAAGCCTTGATAGCTGAGCTGGACGCGAAGCGCAAAGCCCTGGAGGAGAAGCTTTCACGTGCTGAGGAAGTTCAGGAACGGCTGAAGATGGCGGTCGATGAGCTTCGTGAACAACAGGAAACTGCGCTCGCCGAGACTGCAACGTTAAGACAAGATTACGAACAAGCACAGGAAGAGGCAAGACGCTTGCGGGAGCAGGTCGAACTTGCCGAGAAACAGCACGAAGAGGACATCGCTGAACAGCGAAAGCGCAGGGATGAAGAGCACACGGCTACGACGAGAAAGGAGGAAGTAAGGCAAGAAGAGATAGCAAGGCTTATGGATGCCGAACAGAAAGTGGCCGAACTACAGAGACGGATGGAGAAGATCGATGCTAGGAGGCAGAATTTGAAAGATTATGCCGAGGGATTGATGGGCACCATGGTCTGGATTTACTATGTGGTGGCACTTCTCGTGGTGGCACCACATTTTCTTGGATACCTAAGTCATCTACTAATTTAAAGTGCTAGTGTACTTGGCATGAAATGGATGCGTCCGTATTCCTAGCAAGCCAACGATCCAGTTTTGTCGCATCAAGTCTGAATTGTCGGTCGTTTATAGGGGAGGGAATTAGTTGGTTATACTCTTTGGATGTCGCTCAGAGACGCGTGAGGAAAATAAGTGAGATTGCATGACGCTGGGTACATGTGAAGTACAGTGGCTACGGGGTAATGACGGATGGTATGGTAGAGTTGAGTGCGGAGTGCTCTCCGGTGCAGCAAACGATGTTGAGTGGTATTGTGAACTGCAAAGATGGGCGAGAAAGTCACAGTGAGAACCGTTCCAGTGGACTACACACACAGCGAGGAACAGGATAGGGGGTTGCCAGTGGTAGACGGAAAGTCGAAGCAAAATAGTGTCACAGGGTCACACCTCGCGGCATAGCCACCAACGTCTCTACCGACAAAAGTTGTGCCTACACTGATTTCCAGGTGACTTTTAACATTGAAAATTGTCCATCGTAATCGGTCACCGTTAGAGACAACAGGCAGTCAGATATTGAGTAGGAAAATTTATCGCCTCCGAGCCAGTTTGAGCTTGGTATTATGTAACTATTCAAATAGCATTGATTCTCAAGTTCGGACTCTAGCTCTAACTTGTTCACCGTCATCCTCCCGTTCTTCCTGGACATGTATTCACGAAGGCTGAAGCTTGAAGAGCTGTACAGAGATGACGGCCTCGGTCCTCTAATAGTTCGTGTCAGCGTTATTAAGTCATCTCTCATCACCGGGCCGCCACACTTTTCGCAATCAACGGAAGATCTGTGAGTGCAACACAGCCGTCTAATACGGCAGCTTGCTGTGAGCCGGACTCACTAGACCATATCGATACATGGTGCTACAGCCATGTGCGAAGATATGGGAACAGCATCGATGACCCCTGGCGAGTTGGCTTCGAATTCTTTGCCCACTGACATTCCACGAAACGGCCAAGCATCGTCGTCGAGCTATCCTCAATCCGACTGTACAGTCGATGGCTCAAAGGACTTATTATCAAGAATCCAACATACGTGCCACGGCACGGATGCGACTCGTTCAAGACAAACGACAAACATCTACTACTCGACGACTCTCATTGACATTTGAACGCACGTGTCGGAAGGAGGGTCATTTCCGAGGGACACGAATAATTAACCGCAGTACAGTTCCGCAGTCGGCTTTCACTTCTGGAAGAGTCCCTGTCTCATGCTCTGTCGGCCCGTACGGCTTGGCTACTGCGATGTTGTTCGGGTCCTGAACCTTCAACGTCATCGCGGATAGATAGGTCCCAACTTCTGATCCTTTACGAGAAATCTCAGCTCCTATAAAGCCGCACGCAATGTACAGTCACGATCACCGTACAATCCATACAAGACGCGCGCTTTCAGATGTTCAAACCACTCCTCTTTGCCTTGTCGCTCGTATTATGCCTGCAATCGGTCGTTGGCGACCAACTTATACCGAGGATCGCGCGCCAACACGACTCGGCCGCGACATCCCCCAACCTTGCTCAGCTCTTGGTACGCAATGCCAAGTTTGCGCTGAGGAGTAATACCACTTGTGCCACCGGGTGGTGTGAGTCCGGGTGTTCTCGACGCTCTATGTCACCCATTGATGAATGATCGACGACGACAGCCGTTTGTTCAAACTATCCCAGCACATGCGCTCCGAACGGTACCTTCTGCGTACGTATCCTCGTCGACGCTGTTCCGTGTTCCAACGTGTACTCATTGACATCGATCATGGACATGTGATCCAGTGCTCCTCCACAGGCTATTGCCCAAACAATTCTACTGTCCGTCACCCCCATTGTGCTCACTTGTGTGCATTGCTGATTTGGATCGTCTCTATAGTGCTACGACACTAATTCGTGAGATCTGCGACATCGTCGCCATCGCCGTCATTGCCGATACTAAAACGCCCGTTTGTAGATGTTGCCCTGAAAGCGGCGAAACGTGCAGCGGAAACCTTTGCTGTCCCACCGGGTCGACCTGCTGCAGTGGCAATACCAACTGTTGCGTCCCCGGCACCTTTTGTTGCGGTGACGTCTATGGCGGCTGTATGTCATGCGCGCACGACGAAGGGTCACAGCAAGCAGACTGACGTTGTACGTTTTCAAGGTTGCCCGAACGGGACGACTTGCTCCGGAAACAGCACTTGCACGCCAGGCGGGTCGAGCTCGAGCACGACTGCAAGCGGCTCGTCAACTTCCGGCGCCACGACATCGGCCACCACCAGTGGCAGCACTGCTTCGTCATCAAGCGGTGCTGGGTCAGCAAGTAGGTCATCCATGAACGAGGATATACCAGACTTCTGACGCTAGAATCATCTCAGGTACAGGTGGCTCGTTGCGCAGCATTTCCATCACAGCACTTGACAAAATAGTTGGTCTCGTGACGTTTTTGGCGGCCATGGTTGTTTTGTAAGGAAGAATCTTAAATGTCCGTTCATTTATTGTCATTTTGTTCCCATCGTGGGTTTTCCATCGGCCATCTTTCCAAGACCTTGTCATTGTAACATTCAAGCTATCGTGTAGAATTTCCGTATATCACATCACCCAACGGTCCAAATGATATAGACAAATCTATCATAATTTGCTTCTTGGGTCCCCAGATATATTGAGCTTCGCCAAGGCAACCATCAAACGTCGTACTACAAGATCAGAAGATGGGTAAACTGTGCATCATAAGATACTTTGTCTCGTACCTGAATCACTTTCGAGACTGGTAGTCTCCCGTCTAAACGACGACGCCGTCCTGTCAGGTTGCCAACCCATTTCATACACGGTGACTCACCATATATCGTCCTCCCTTCAGGGAAACGAATATTCTTCAAGCTAAAGATCGCCGAGATCATCCGAGGTGCGAGCTATAGCGTCCCGATCTCGTTTAGCACATCATCGAACATGAAAACAGTGGCCACCACACCTTTTTGAAGAGCTCCCGCGACACGAGGCTACGCGAACAAGAACAGGTTAAACCCATATTATTGTTCCAAGAAGAAATTTCTCTGACCCTCCTTGCGCATGGATATCTATCTTGTGGTCCCCCACCACCAACATGGGTGGCGATGGCGACTCGGATGGCTAAATGACATGATCAAAGGTCGGTCCAAGTGCAATCCTGGCGTAGTCACGTACAGCATCATGCACACCCTGACCGATCAGTGAGAATGATATTGATATCGGAGTCGCAAGTAAAATGAACTGATGCAACTTACATTCTCTTCGCACGTTGCTTTCCCATCGGCTCCGACATTGGCCAAAGACCCATTCATTCCGACTTCGATCATCCTCATCAATAACGTCCCGTTCGTGCCGGGATCCTTGGAAGTGGCTGTACACAGTTGAATAAGCTTCTCCAGCTCTTCTTTCCGCACAGGGTCTGCATAATATTCGATCACAGAGGAGATGGCGAGCGAGAATAGGAGCGCAGAAGGTACCGTCTTGGAAAAGATACTGCATGCGATGCTCTGAACACTAGACTGTCGTTCGCTCGCGAGGACCTTGGTAATGAATCCGGTCGTTTTGCACATTACTCGTGATGACCGATGTGATCAGAAAATCACATGTACTCGCAAGAGATATCTGTTGTAAAGCACCCGGATTGAGCGACCATTGCTTCCGTACAGTGTGAAACGTACCAGCCCATTCTTGTGTCGTTTCAGTCGATTGCAGAGGTACAACATGATTTCATCCGCGGCCTTGAGTGCAGCTTGGTATAGAGTCCAGTCATGATCTGGTTTGTCGTTGAGATACATATACCTGGACCACGTCAGTGTCATACTGCAAATAAATTTGATCTCTTACCTGGTCACGTCGGCAAACAGTTCGAACCATTGCATTACTGTGTGTCCTCCCAAAGTCATGTCAACCGTGGTGATAGGCAAACCAAGCTGACTCGAGTATCAGTGCACCATTTATGCCGTCATCCTGGCACGCACCACAAAGTTTGCAGCCCAGTAGATGGGCACCAGGTTGATGACATCTTTGACAATGTCAATGACCATGACATTGTTATTTGTGCGTGTAGACGCCTTCTTCATCAAGCCGTTGAACATCGCCTCAAACGATTCAACCGAGAGCGTCTCCTGTAGGCATCTTTTTTGCACCTAAACGGTTTCAGTTCCCATTAACAAACCGAAATCTGTTCCTGAAACCGACCTCTGTAAAGGACACTTCAACCCCTTTTGTAAGCTTCGACGCACGTTCCTTGTATAGGACATTGGGCTGGTGCTCGTTTGCATTCACAGCTGGCCTCTGGAAATCGTAATACATGAGCAAATCCGTCGATCGTTCAGCGATACGAAGGCGCATGAAATCCGGCGTCATGAATGGAAAACAGCCATAAATCGAGCCGGCAGGATACTGGTCCGGCAGAAGCTGAAACAACATCCTGCTGATCATCCCCCCATACGAGCTGTCGTTGGAGTTCACCATACAATGCTGGTAGCCCCAGGATGTAAGGTTGTATGCTAAACAGACATCTCAGGAAGGGCGATTAAAAGAACGAAGAGGGTACCGACGGGTAAAGTCTACCGTCAGGAATCGGTCTCCACGCGTCAAGCACACCGCGTCTGCAAGGATGGCCCGCGACATGGTATATCCCGGACACAACCCAGAGCCTGGAATAGGCGGCTTGGTTTCTTCAGCTTGCAAACCAACCTGCAATGACGTGAGCATAGGCAATAAGAGAGAGAGTTGAAATCGCATATATACGAACATGCAGTTCCAAATTGTCAATGTGACCGTATAGTTCTTGTGCTGCATTCTATATAGAGTTGAGCGGATGAGCGTATCGTGACAAGTGTCTTACATGGATGACTGGATCTGGATTCCATTCCTCAAACGATTTATATGCTAGGGATAGTGTAAGCAAGTGAGCGTAACATTGTGGCTTGATACTCACGTCGAAGACCAACGAAACTGCGAAATTCGTTGAGCTACATCGATATCAATCAGATTGGATGACCGCTAAACGTTAGCTCCTTACAGTGCAAGTTCCCCATTTCCGTCCCTGCTCCACGGCCAACATCTCTATCGCTCTCATCACAGCGGGACAACCTCTTGCACGAAACGCACCAGCCCGTCGCTCGGTCCCATCTTGCAATATCCGGGCCAAATCCTGATCAGCAAAGCGACCATCAGGCCCTCGCTCGAGCCTAGTATCACGCCGAGTTACAACACTGGAAAATGAGAACGAGTACAAGACACACCCGCCAAATGTCCAGGTCTTGACGTCCCGAGGTGGCACAACCTTTTCTCGAAGCAAAGTTCCAAGATCCTTGGGGGTCATCTGTGTGAAAATGCATTGAGCTTGTAACAACGAGTGGCGAGAGGGCAAAACATACCGTCTTCGGGTTTGCACCCGGGAACAACTTGTTGAACATTCCGTTCAGCCATATCTCATCTTCTTCACAAACGGAAGCGTGCCAACGGTAAAGCAAGTTGAATTCGACGGAAACAGCGTTTCCTTCTCCCCGCGGCGATATGGTGTGATCGGTTTCGCGATATGACTGTTAGTCAAATAGGATTACCATCCATTCTCCACGATCAAACGACGACTTACAGAAAGCGGGTCAAGACGCCAGGTCATGCCGTCCCTGACAAGTCCCAAGATTGCGCCAACGTAATCTGCAAGTATAATCTTCATGAAGAATGCGGTATTGACCATCCTCGCTCTGTTGTAGATTTCGTCATCTTGAGTCTGTAGTGACTCGGAGACTTCGCTGCCAGGCTGAGGTGAGATAAATGAGGCGCGTTCATTGAGGGCCAGAATTTTCTGCGCGATATACTATGAGAGTATTAGCGCAAGTAGAAAGCAGAAAAAATCGAGCAACAGACTTACGTTGTGGTGACGACTGAAGAGCACGGCAAGCGCGCCAACGGACGGTGGCATGAAAAGCAATCGTTTATCTGCAAATGTATCGTCCCAAATCTTCCCTGTGCCATCCTTTTGCCGCATCTTGTCAGTCTGCTCTACACTATTTCCGTAGATAATGCTCAGATCAAGATAGCTACTAGCATCATTGATCGTCCAGTCCGACGTCTTTGTATTGAAGACGCTGTGAATGATGAGATCTGCAAATGCGAAAAACAGACTCGACAAGCCACCGGGGTGCGGGACAAAGTGATTTTCACCCCGGCATAGCAAACGGTCGAAGACTAATCCTGGGTCAGGAGAGATGGTATGGTATAGATATGAGTAGAGGGGACAGATCTGGCATAAGGTTGACCAGCTTGCCCGAGAGTCGGGAGAAGGACGTTATAGTTGGACCCATCGGGACTGCGGTACGCGTATGAGACAGGCAGTCCCTTGGCGATTGCCAGTGTGTCGTTGTGAAAAGTAGAGAGAAATCCGGTGGAAGGATGAGGAAGCTCCCTAAACACTATGGAACATGTGAGAGCGTCGCTCGAAGTATATGCGCGTCACCTACATAAGCTGATGACGTACTGCTGCGCTACTTTGCCAAATGCCGAATCATCGGGAAGGCGAGCCAAAATTACCAGTATTTTCTCGAGCTATGTCGTGTGATGAGTTCAGTGAATGCCATTTTATACGAAGTACTTGCAAGAAAGTCTCTGTCATTGATACCGCCATGAAGATGGCGCAACGCATCTGCGAACGCGGGCTACGAAGCGTTATGAGATACGCGTATACAATATATGCGGGAGCAGCATAGAGACTCACCAAGTCGTCGAGCGTGAGCGGCGGACCACGACGAACAACTCGCTCCAGGTCACGTAGATGGGCGATCGAGGCGGCTTCGCTGATGCCAGACTCCACGCGAGAAAGTAGCATCTGTAGGGCACCCTGCATCGTTTTCCCCGTTCCACGAGAAGCTTTGGATTGCATTTGTTGCATCAAAGGTGATTTGCGGTAAGGAACTGAACGGGGGAGAGCGGCGTTTTAAGAAGTTCAAGACGAAGGTTGAACACCGCTTGAGTATATGTATGGAGAGATGTACAGGTCCTGGAACCGATCGGCAGAATGCCAATGCAGTGGTGCTGGCATTCAGGGAATTACCTGTCAGTAAGTCCGTGTGTGCCAAATACGACGCATCAATTAATGATGGTCCGATTGTAGTCCGGGTGCGGCACTTGAGCGTCCGCGGGCAGCGGGAGGTTGAAATTTGGAACTCTGATATCTGGTGGCTGGGGAGCTCAAAACAACAAAACCTGTTTTGAGTGTAGAAAGTGCCGACACATTAAACAGACGGTACTGACCTATCACGCCTACGCTGTCCGAAAGCACGCAGTGGTGTCACTGCTTGCATATGCAACATACTCGACCTCGGTCCATCGATACTTGAATCGAGAGACGGCCCTTCGCGAGAACGGGATCTTGCTGTTACGCGAGTCGAAAGCATCTCACCTCAACCGCTGGAATCGCTTAGTTGGAGGACTTGCAATTATGATCGTATTTCTTCTCTGAATTGAGCGGGTCCCTGATAGGCGTCGTTAACGAGGACAACTTCAATGATGCAGCACGGCGCCAGACCCGAGACACGTGAAACTGAATGGAAGCCATATGACAACTCAAGGGACGTGCACAGGAAATAATAGCACCTGACGCATCGCGTTGAGGGGAAATTCCCAAGAATCACGGAGGCCGCAAAGCGTTTTCCCGAGGACGTGTCAGAAACACATCCGAAGTGAGCAGTGCCTGTCGAGGAGCTGGCATGTCGGATATTTTCGCTTATGACTCGGATTAGTTTTCGCGTGAATCTCGGTGTCCAGCTTTGCTCGTCTCCTGAGAAGTACTCTATAGCACGTAAAGTAGTAGAGGTTTATCTGAACAAAAACCATTGAGTGCCAGTTCGAAGCAAGCAAGATTATAGAGATCTACAGACCAGACTAACTTGTAGAATGTACGTAACGTGTTCAATCAGTGATTCTTATTAGTGAATTGGGAGATTGACTATCGGACTTGCCATCTCCACAAGTACTGTGGTCAGTCGCGATCGCACTTACACGACGAACTAAATCTCTCGTGCCGGGAATGATTATAATGAGCAGATAGGATCTAGCTAATAAAGACAAGCGATCATGGGAACAGATCCTGCTTAAAGCGGCGCGCGACCACGGCGATTAGAAGACGTACGAAATGTTCATGAAAAGTCGTCAGGAATAGATGTCATAGTCCGAAACTCTACATGACTACACAGCACGAGTTTTGCTGCAGACAGGCATGCGTTAATCGAGGATCAAAGATCATACATATCAAGTCACGGACCTTCTTCGCCGTCTTATAGAACATCTTGGTCTGTGCCGAAAGTGCGTTAGAGCGGTCAACTAGACTGTCTAGCTTCTCGCCCCGTTCCAAGACGGACTCGATCGTCTTGTGCTGAACGACTTGCGTCAGAAAACCGACATGAAACTCTAACCTCTATTGACACACCAATACGATCTTTGTCTCGTCCAGCTCCTGTTGCACTCTCATAAGGGTATCTGCTTGTCGAGGGTCCTGATACTTGACGATGTACGTCTGAATGTCGGGGAACGAAACGGCCGAAGGGTTGGAAAAGGCAGACTGAGGCACTTTGGCAATGAAGTCCTCCAGAAGCTTGGTCAAGAGAGAGAACGCAGGCCGAACGGGGTACTCTTGGTCGGTTATGACGATGGCTATGGCAAGTCAGTAACTCGGCGACTCGAATCGACAAGCCGACCGACCTGCAAGTTGTTCTGCTCCACCACGATTGAATACATGGGCGACGTGATCGTTTTCTTGCACGCTCTGACGTTGGCCCTGCGCGGTTCTGTCGACCACGGTCTTGGTGAAGAACGTCAAAAACTCGCTGATGGAGCCCCTCTGGTAGAAAGAAAAGCTCGAGAGGTCAGCAGCAGTGCTCAGGACCGTGCTCGGTGAACTTCTGGGGGCAAGAACGACGGAGATGGATAAGATTTTCATAGTCGAGATGGAGGAACGTGGAAGAGTTCTGAGACTCCGCGCCACGATTGCCAAATGAGCATGTCTTGGACTGCGGTCGGTCTCTGGGTGACATCCCTCTGGGTCTTCTTATACGCTCTCAAATATGCCTCAAGACGACCAAATTTCTTGTTACCAGCTCTCACAAAACACCACCGAACTCGTCGTCAGGCATCTCCATGCCCGTCTCAAGACCGACGCCTTCAATGGCTTCCATGACAAGCTGTCCGTCTCCCTGTCTGCAAATAACGCGCGGACAGCAAGGCAGATTCTCCTGCGGTTGTATGACCTGGGTAGCCTCATCGGTCTCGTGGGGATGCTCCTTGGATTTGCCCTCTTGTTTTTCACCGTCGCGTCCTTGTCCTCCGACATCCTACACGCGGGACGGATCCACAGCATCACGAAACGGGCCACGGACTACACGGAAGACTCTATTCGACCTGCGTCCGACGGGTTGAGGATCAATCCAATTGTATGTAGTTGACTATTTTAACGGCGCAAGCTCAACTTTATTAGATACCAGGACTGACTGTTCCTCTCAGTCATTTACCCTTGATCCTCATAGCGCTTTCTATCAGCCAGATTTTTCACGAAGCTGGGCATGCTATCACTGCTGCACTGTAAGTAGATTGCAAACCCTTGGGATGGTAGGACATTGACATCCGATGTAGTCACCGCATACCAATGCTTTCCTGTGGGTTTGCCGTTACGTTCCTCCTCCCATCTGCCTTCGTCGTTCTCCCCGTAGCACGCCTCGACAAGTTACCCCCTCGTGATCGCTTGCAAATCATATCTGCCGGATGCTTCCACAATTTTATGCTCTCGTGCTTGTTATTCTTCGCAGCATGGCTAGGAGCAGGCTCTCTACCGACTTGGATCCTCTTCCAAGATATCTCAGCTTTGGGGAGGCTCGTAGTCGGCGTCGACTATGTCAGTTTGCCTGCCGCTTTTTCAGCAGCTCACATACTGAGAGGCCGCAGGATTCGCCGTTGGCGACGCACCTTCCAGTTGGCACACTGATCATCGAAATCGACGGTTTTTCGCTGGCTTCTGACTCGTTGGACGATCCTTGGGATCACTACCTGCTTTCTCCTTCCTCGGGCTCTATGCAGGGCTGGTGTGTCGATGACTCTCTTCTAAACAAATCACTCGGTGAGTGCGTCCAGCGTGTTGACAAGCGTATTGGAGTGCTTATGCGCGACTCAAGTTTCGTCGTGCACCACCGTTGGTTCACACGCTTGTTTCGTATCCAAGGCGGACGAAACTATACAGTATGAACTGGATCCTGTTCATATATTCACAGACAATTTGGCACGCTGCGACTCTGTGATGACATGCGTGTCATCCTCTTGTGTGGTACCTCGTCGCGATCAGGAGCTCGTACGGATTTCAGTCCTGAGGGACTATGCAAGTGCGAGGATGGAGGACATGATCGTCTGGAAGGGTCCCAAGGAAGAAATCTGGGAACAAGGTATGATTTTCAATGCGGTTACGAACCATTAGCTGAAATGATACTACTTTCTTAGTACAAGTCAGCAAGCTGCGGCCCCGGTTTCCCTTTGTATCTATCAAGCTCCCGGAAATCGCTTCAGCATTCTTCGAGTGCGTGGGTTCGATTATGTCTCCCTGTAAGAGACCTATTGACAAGGCATCGTGAATAAGGTACATGAAGATATCGAATATATCGCTCTATCTGGTGAATACGTTACCCATCGTAGCTTTAGACGGACATCAATTCGCTCGTCGTGTTATTGCAGCTCTTCTATGCTCGGGCCAGCGATGGCCCGGAGAGCGTCGATCTTGAGGCGCTCAGCAGTAGACCGCGATCAAACCGGGAGGGGAGAATGCAAAAAATATGCAAGACATTCCTCAGTTCGATGGCGATTCTTTTGGTAGCGTTATATGGACTTTTAGGCACTTATCAATTGGGCAATGAAATGACCATATGATAACTCGTCGATCAAGGAGCACTGGCGAGTTATACAGGACTTGACATTTTACAAACTGATAAGGAGCAACCTCGTTGAACAAATTTCATTCAAAGTTACTTTTCTTGCAAGACCTGCTCAAGGCACGCGACGACGATCTGGAACGTGAGGTTACATGGCGTAAATTTTGATCGCGTCTCGTGCATACAATGTGCATGCGTCATACAAACATCTGGGTGTGCTGCTGTGCATCGAATACTGCTACTCCCCTCCAAACCGACGGCAACAAAAGAAAAGAAGAACGACATCCACCAATGGTTTACTTCTTCTTTGGAGGTTGTGACAAGTCCACGACGGTCAAACCTACCCCGGCCATCAATTCATGGTCACTCAAAACCACGAGCACGCACCTGGAGGAAGACTCTGCTTGAGCTTCTCGGCCTTGTCTGGGTCGTCGAGGGAGAGTGTGTACAGATATCTCGAGCAGCGGACTTTAAACTTAGTCTTGGCCTTGCCAGAGGGCGTTTTTGCAGCAACCTTTTTTATCCGGGCCTCTGTTGGGATCGATGAGAGACGGCTTATAGTGAATTGGTCTCATACGTACGGGTAGCATCCTTCCGCCGCGCGAATCTCGATGAATTGTTTGATATCTCTGATTTCCTTGGGCTGCGTACGACGTCAGAAATATACATGAAAAAAATGGAAGCACGTACCATGGTGAACGAGGGTTGTGGTGTATCCAGACGTCGTACTCGAGAAGTGATGAAGTGGCTGAACTCTAAATTACTAGTTTTCGGAATATTCCGGTAATCTTATCATGACATCCAAGTTGCGGACTCGGATCAGTACGATTCCGTCCTTCCGTCCACGACCATTTTTAGTTCCTGGAGTGAGATAAAGGGATAGGTCTGTTCCGACCATCTTTGCCCTCACGGCCGCTGCTAATTCGCTGCCATTCCGTTCAATGTCCCAGTCAGGCCAGGATACTTCCTCACGAACTCCGTACGTGCACTCCTTGCCAATGTACTCTCTGAACTAAGTCAGAAACGCAGGGTTACGGGCGCGGCTGCCATCAGTATGTTTACTTTCGCACTATATCCATGGTACTTAATTTCACGTCCTACTAGGTAAAATTGCGGTGTGTATTCTAAAGCTTTGCCTACCGCAAGCTTACATGTGTTTTGATAGGATCTGAAGCGGGAGATCGAGGAGGCTGTGCGAGCACGCGAAAAAAATCTGAGGCTGAATTGGATGCTGAACGAAAGGCTCCTGGAGGAGAAGGTCAGGGGTACCGAGGAGGCCCAAACGACATTGAGTGTGACCGTGGACACTCTCCGCGAAGAGCAAAAGATCGCACAAGAGGAATTTAAACACTGGAAAGCCTTGTTCGACGAGGAGACTGCGAAATGGCAGCAAGATCGTGCGCAGTGGCAAGAACAGGAAGATGCGCGGGAATTGCGCGTCGAGCTCGATCGTGTCGAGAGAGAGCGCCTGCAAGGCCTTGCCGAGCGCCAGTCCCTCGAAGACAGGGTCAACCTTGCCAACAGAGATGTTGAGGCGCTTGAAGGAGCAGCTTGTCGTGGAGACCTCCAACCTCAATACAGAGAGGAGCAGGCTGCGCAGGCTTTGAGAGCAACGATCGAGGAGTTCCACGCAAGAAGAGTGACTGACCGTAATTTGTTCGGCACCTTTTTCTTCTTTCTTTTTCTTTGCTTTTTCTACCTTTTTTTTGAGTGGACATTCTGACTGGCGCTGAAAGTTGCTGGTCCGATGAGTAAGTGAAAGCTATTTGACACAAGTTTATCGGGCCTGTGACATTCCGCGACAGCATTGGTTCCATTCCGCCGACCTCAAAACATCTATTTTTCTGTCGTTATGTACTTGCTCGTAGCCAAGAATCCAAACCATAAACCCATCGAGATCTAGTTGTGTTGTTATTCAAGAAATGCCAACGGGTCATATAATAAGACTACATGCTTCTGGGGAGTTGCAGCCGGAGTGGCGGCCGCGTTGATGGTCAAGGTTTTCATGTAATGACAGTCAGCCACTTAATCCAGATGGCCAGAAGAACCTTTCGGAGACAATTATGTGCCTACACTCATCAGAATCCTCCTCCTCCGGCCAGTGCACTCGACGAATCTGCCATCGTCTATTTGTTCCCGTCTTCCACTCTGGTCGAGTTCTTACTGAAGCTACAGATCCATTCAGGCTGGAGATACTCGAACCCTACCTGTCTTGCTTCACACACCATGTCAAGAAAAAACCCACCCCAGATGCGCTTCCTCTAATCTTCATAGCACTGACCAAGGCCTGTAATCCAGAGGAACTTTCCACCGTCGTACCGCGTATATCGACGAATGGCTGGCCGACACGAGTCACTCCCATTTTTCACTTTCGACGCGCTCGATACATCAATAAATGCCTTTTTGGGGGGATCGAGTCGCGCGTGACATTCCGCGGACTCATCACTCTCCTTTCCCTTTCCTGCTGCACTCACATATTTCGCGCTTGAAGTGAACTTTACAGAAGTCGATTCCGGGGTTCTGTTAATTCGCAACTAGGCAACGGGATCACCAGTCACTGTGATAGCGTCGATTTCATCACATCCAGGATCGAGTTGATAGTCTCCCTTGGTAGCGTGCACGGCATTCAAAGAATGGACACGCACAAGATCAACTGTCAATGGTCGACAGAAACTTGGTGAGATTTGCGGTACGGAGCTGCGCCGTGACGTAAGTTACATTTGTACTCTTTGTTCGCGCTCACCCCACATCGATCGCCACCGGTAGATGCTAGAGCAGCATGGTCTACGCGAGGTACGGCTTTTTGAAATAGGTCCATACGTTCAGGAATGTGAGTACTAGGTTAGCGTTGTATTGTGATTGTCGCCTACAGTGGTTGTCCACAGGTGGTCGAATACTACATATTACCTTACGACTCACGGAAGCCATCTCGTTGATGATGACACCCGAGAGACCTTGTATGTATGTCCGACTTCAGCCGCTATTTTTCAAGTCTTGCAAATTTTTGCAGCTGTTCGCCAAACTTCGTAACTGTTAGCAACCCATCGCTTGACCCGGAGCCCGCGTGTACTGCTGCTTTGCCAGTAACGTGTCCCTTACCCCCTGCGCCACTGCCGCTGTCGCTACTTGGTTCGCCTGAGGCTGGCCCGAGAGGGCGCTTGAGACCATGACAAACAGCATGGATTTTTCGTTCGGCGCTATAACAAAGACATCAATTTTCGAAATGACTACGACTTCGCCACTCCCTTCATAGAGCACTTGTATTCCAACATGTCCCAATTTCAGAGTCGCTAATAGTTTTTTCTCTTCACTTTTAATCACGCCCAAGATTTGTGCAGGTTTTTGCCGCTCCCTTCGTTAGTCATCACTAGCAAACACGTCGAGTCGATGATGTTTTAGAAATGTACTGTCTCCAGATGGGTCTGATTCTCAGAACTCAGACTCATCACGATTCACCATGCTCTCGTCACCATCTACTTGTCTCACGCACCGAGTTCCTTGACAGCCTCGGCAAATTAAATAGTTTCTCCGCATTGGTCCAGATGCACACGGTCTGTCTCTGGGGAAGCTGCAGCAACAAAGGGAGCTGATCGGAGCTGAACTGCTCTCGCGAGGCAACAACGTTGGCAAGTGGGAACAGACAGACCGAGTAAACTCACGCCAGTTCGACAGGAACGGTAAGGAAGGGTGGGATAGAGGAGGAGAGGTAGATGCAGTTGGCGAAGATGTCAACGTCCAAGATTTCTTGGAAGGGTCTACTCTTGGCTGTATCGGCTAGGTCCCACTTGAGGATGTCGTCTCTGGTGATGAGAAGATGGCATGCGGTCAGTTCAATCCAATTCCAACACCGATGATAAATACAAAGTAAAGGGCAGGACGCATTCATCAAGTCCGATCTTGCGAAGGAGATCGATGGCACCGCGACCACAACGTCCAAGGGCACCGATCACCAAGGCTCGGACGCCCTTGCCGCTCCTCCCGAGTGTCTCCTTGACATGGCTCACCATCGCCTGTTCGTTGGCATATAGCTCCAGTCTGCCCAACGGCTTCCCGTTTCGTGCGGCAGCCAACGCCAACGCGCCCGCTGCAGCTCCCGCGAACCCGGCATGAAATCCAAAGGCCGCGACGCGTCGCCCACTTGCGTCCGTGAGGAATTCAAGGTCATAGAGTGTTCCGTTGGCACGACGGAACCGATCCAGGACGTCGGTCCACCCTGCCTGATGCTTGTAGCGGATCAGCGGAATCCAGGAGTTCCTTAAGACCGATGATGGGGATCGACACGAGGGCAGTGGGCCACTGAGGAGTTGTTATCGACGAGGTGGCAGCCGACGCTGGTGATGGGACGCGAATGGAGATGGGGTGGGCAAGGATGTGAGACAGTAGAATTGAGTAGAGGTAATTGTACGTACGAGCGCTTCGAATTCGATATCGTCAAAGATACGCTGCTCATCGCGCTCGACGATGACCTCGAACCTGGCATCGACGAGTTTTTTTGGCGGTAGTTGGGGTCAACGGAGCCACAATTGTTGAGCCATCGTTTACTCGGGCTGAAATTAGTCTTTTTTTGTGGGTGCCGGTGCCAATGGTGAATGATTTTCTGCGTGATTTTCCGCTGGCAATGTTACAAGTGTATAAAGTGCAATGCGCGTCTTGATCGTGATACGACTCGACTCTTGCGTGCCAGTACTCGGTCTACTCCGTTGAGCTCATTACAGTAATGTATGTCGTCAGATGAGGTGCGCGAGTGACTTAGATCAGACGGAGTGAGCCCTTGTGAGGGCCGGGGAGAAGACTATTATTATTTCCCCTTCGTACAGGTCGACATTATATACGTTCAGCGATATGCACGACTTTGTAAGCTGAATAATTCATGACGATGTATAAGCTGAGTCTTTGTGATGGGTGACTCATTGGCCGAGCTTGGTTTGCTCGTATTTGTGCTAATACGATGTATCGTCGATTTCCAACAATGTACAGTCTCGTTCATCCCATTCATGGACTAAATCCGACATCTTTCTCATTGATAAGTATATTCCACAGGTTCATATACAAGACATGCAAAAATGCTAGATGATAATATTTCCTGAGTTGCTGACACCGGACACGGCGTGATGACAACTATGACTCTGACAATGAATCGGCGGCCTCAGTCTCCGAGCCCATCGATGCTACTATGTATTCAAATGCAGAGTCTATCGAAGCAGACAAAGATCTCTCTCTCTCTCACCCCCATCCTTACTTGACATACTTGCTCCTGAGCCACGCGGTGACATGAACCCGAGGCAACCAGTCGCCAGCGCGTCGAGGAAGGACCCTGTGGTGATGCTGACGGACGCCGACTGGAATTTCTAGCTACTTGGCACTTTTTTACATTTATTTACTGCACCTGTGTAAAAGTGTTTCTAACAGCTGTGAAAAAGTCAGCCGGGCTTTTCAACTGTACTCTTTGTTGTTCGTTATGTGACTCGAGGGGAGAGAGAGAGCGAGTATTCTAGCCGTGTGTGGGCGAAGGCGCGGAGCGCCTTCCGGTTGCGATCTGAGAACCTGGGAACCCGAGCGTCAGCTGCGTTCCCCAGATGCTAAGACGGCCCGACGCGACGAGGTGGCGCTCGGATCCCAGGTGCTAGGAGGGCTGAACTCACGAGTTGAAGTCTATCTCACTGGTGGCATGGCTAGGTGAGTGAATTCGAGAGCAGTCTCAGGCGGCATGGATTGCATGTATGGTGCAAGGATTTGATTGTGTTTTCTGAGGTACAACTGAAAAGCGTTGCTTGCCCATCGTCCTTTTACTTTGACGACGTCGAAGGGGACTCCTCAGAGGAGGTATTCTAGGGTGGCTCCTATGCGAATACTGTGACTGTGGATTCGATCGAATCCGGCTTCTTTGGAGAGCTTGTTGAGTCGTGTGATGAAAGTGTGTCGAGTCATCGGGCGATAGCCTTTTGGTGATTTGTAAGTGAAGAGGGGGCCGTTGGTGGGGGGGTTGTTGACTGCAAAGTGTTTGTTGAGGGCGTCCAGAGGGTCTGTGGGTCCGCCCTGTTTTGCCCAATGTACTTCTTCACCTGTGGGGCTGACTTTTGTGCGTGGGAGGACAAAAACTTTGGTGTGAAAGCCATTGCGGTCTGTGTCGTCGCGAATGCCGTCGGGGGTGATGTGTTCGGTCGGGTTGAAGGCGTCAAGTCTCTGGAGCGTGAATTCGCCTACGCGTGCTGCGGTGTAGAAAATGGTGGTGAGACAAGCAAAGAAGGTGGCGTCAAGTGGTTTTGTCTGGTCGAGTTTGTCTTTGATGCAGGTAATCATTTCAGTGGTGATGGGTTTGCGCTTGTCTTGTTTGACTGTGGTGGGGGCAAGTTTGGCGGCGCCTTTCAACATGGTATTTACTTGTTCTTTGTGTAAGGTCCACGGTAGTCCGTAGAGGGTGTGCCAGGCCCGTACCGCATAGATGTAGTTGTGAATGGCTTTGCCAGAGAGTGATCCCGCGAGTGCTGATATGAAAGATGATATCAGCGTAGGTTTGGCCAGTGCGCATTCTTTTTCCGGGATCTCCCTACTGTCACAGAATACATGGTAAACTAGTAGTCCTGCACCATATGTAGCGCAGGTGCTCTCTGCCCAGCCTTGTAAGGTGACGGTTTTAACTCTTTCTTGGAGTTCAAGAATTTCCGGGGAAGCTGGGACGAGGCGATAGTGTTAGAATGTTGCAGGATAATCTTAGTATTACTGTTGGCAAGGATTTGCACGCATGACGGATAAGAAATATAGTCGTGAGAGTTTGCAAGACCTTCTACTACGATGCCGTGCAAAACCGTTGTTTTGCAATATTTCCCCATCCGTTGCAAGTTTACTTCATCCGCTCTTGCAACATGTACTTGAACCACGTTGCAATACCGCCGTTGCCAGTGCTCCCGCAAGAACTTTGCAAGATCCAGTAGTACCTTCGAGTTGCTCCGGCCCGATCCCAGTCTCAGTCCTTGTCAATGATACCTTGCAGTACATACTGCAAGAATTGCAAGCTCGCCGCTCACGCATGCTTGCAATACTTGCAGTATAATTTCCCCATTAAAAGGCTGCATCTACTTAGCCTCGTGGTTCCTTCCCCTCCTCTCAATGACTTGTGCCTCTCCCTTTGTGCTTTCGTTCTGAATGTACGTTGATGTTTCGCTCTTGCATATGTTCTGCATGTGTTTAGAGATGCTTCCTCTTCTGCGCGTATCTGTGCCAGTGCATGTCATATTCTCCTGCGTAGTATGAATACTTCAATGTACTATGAATGTTTCAATTCAATAGAGCATCTGTTTCCTGCACATTCTTTCCAATCATGCAGCTTTCCGCGTGTTCGTTCTACCGTCGTTCTACTGTCAAGCTTTTTAATTGTAGTCTTTGTATCACCTACTCAAGGTGATTGATTTATTGTACACTGGTATACTACGTAGCACTTGTTTCAGTACGAAATCATTACTAGTTCGTGAACACAAAAAGCTAATTAGATTTGCGTTTTCTATTGGACGCTACACGTCAGTATCAACCCATAAGACTAGATGTTGTGGCTTACTTGCTTCTATTGACTGCGGGGTCACACTCGGCCGAACACTTGCCTGCTTTCGAGCCCTTCTGCCGGCTGTGGTTCTCCTTCCCGATTGCATTATCCCTCTCGGCACGCAAAGACCGCATTGACTTTTGTTTTGAGCGTCCCAATGACGACGAAACTGTGTCGTCGTGGTGATCGTAGTTGATCGGAGCCGGTAAGGTCGGTAATAGCTCATTTGGTGGTTGGGTGCCCGAGTTGGATGGCAGACCACGGAACGAATTGGGTGAGCTTGGGTGAATCTGGGAGAGAGACTGGTTGTTTGTTGCTTGGAATGCAAAGGTATCTCCGCTGTCCAGGGCCCCAAACTGATTAAAGTCAAAGGTTGAGGCTGGGTACATGTCGCCGAAATCCGTAGACATGAACGGTTGCACCATGCTATTACTCAGCAGGGAGGGATTGCCGAGATCTAAGTATTGGGCCAGAGATGGTGCCTCGTATAGTTGGTTCCAACTTGTGTCGAACTCGGAAAGGAAGTCGTTGTTGCAAGTATTAGGAAACATGCCAGGGATGTGGTCAGCGAGGGGATGCGATCCGGTTGAGTCGGACGGATACGTGGACTGCGCAACCAGGTGGCTGTGGAAGAGTGGCGATCTGCAGTCTGGTGCGAGATTAGACATAGGCGGTGTTGCAAGGTTGGTTGTCATCGGTGTTGCAAGACTCGATGTTGGTGGTGTTGCATGATTTGATGTTGGTGGTGTTGCACGATTTGATGTCGTCAATGTTGCAAGATTCGACGTCGTCAGTGTTGCACAATTCGATGTCAGCAGTGTTGCAAGATTTGACGTCGGCGACATTGCAAGGTGAGAGCTGGTGGGAGTTACAGGATGAGAAGGGCTCAGTATTGCAAGGTCCGACGAAGTGAGTATTGCAGCATTCGAAAGGGATGACGTAGTGCCTGATGTGGGGAAAGGAATATAAATATTGGTGGGCGTTCCATATGTTAACCATCTTCCTTACCTGCCAGTGTGTTGATATCTGCTACATCGTCTCCATCGTCATCTATGTCCAAGTCACTGCCGTTGGCGTCCGCGTCACCGTCCGCATCTGCATCACCACCATCTACATCACCATTCACCTCACCGCTGCCCTCACCCGAGTCTGTGTTGCTGTTCCCTTCTAGCTCGTCTGATGTTTGATCTCCTTCGCCTTCGTCAAGACCCCGATCCTCCGTTGACGATGCCTCACTGGTCACTATCAATTCATGTTGTTAGTAAGACTTGGTTACAAGGATTGTTGTGTGAACTAACCTGCACATACGCGGCTCAGGAATTCACCGAATGCATCCACAACCTCGCTGTCAAACTTAGGGTAGACCTCTGCAAAGTCTAACCCTTCCTTCGTTTTTCCGGCATGTAGACTATGATTCACATCAGTAAGTCAAAACATCAGGTGTTAACTATAACTCACGTCGTGATAATGTTCCCTCCTTGTGGGTCCAGGGGATCTGGACCTCCCATCAATACAGTGAACTTCCAACCCATCTTCTCACCCAAGTGATTGATCACTCGTTGGAGAGCGGGCCCGCACTGTTGGATGTTGCTATACAAATCGTATTGGCACCGTCATAAATACATCTTGGATGAGCCACTTACCTGCGTAGCACGATACGGTCAATGTTGACCACATCATCTGGTCCAGTGTCGGTTTGACACCCTTTCAAGTTGTTCATCTTCTGATCGTCACTGATCCTTTTTACCTCTTCCTTGATTTCAAGGGATTCAGCGTCAAACATTGAACGGATTTTCTGGTTGACTTCAGCGATCGACATCCCTTTGGATATCTCTGGCTGGATGCGCGTCTTGTAGTAAAATTTCAAATATACTTCCCATGGTTGCTGAGTTCGCTTCTTCGGCTTCAACAGGTTGTCCATGATCTTCATCGTCTTGGCATTTGCTGAGCGGCTTTCCCCTGCGCCGGCATGCCAATGCAGCCAACGCCGAAGCTGCAGTTGGCGTTGCGCGATGGCATCAGCAAGAACTTTGGTCTGTTCAGCCGTCAAGGAAATAGTGTCAGCGACGCCAGGAAGTGCGTATTGATGCTCTGGCCACTTCCTGAACCATCTCTGGTAGAGGGCGGGCCAGTTCTTGGTATAGTTCCGACCGCCGATTTGCTTGAATACCGTCAGCTCATCTTGAAGGAACTTTTTCTGTTCCTTGGTTGTCCATTCTTGAGGCATCTGCCGATCAGTGAGTAAATGTACGTCTCTAGCCATTCCTTGGTACTGACCTCTCTTGAGGAATGTGATAGAGGCGATACGTATAATATCCGTCGTATGGTATTAGCGGGGGGTCGTGAAGCGCAGAAAAAGTTATGCCTCGCATCTAGATATAGGATCAGTAGGATGAGCACAAACAAAAACATATCAACGAGAATGCGTTCAACGAAAACAAATCAACAAACATGTGTTCAACAAGAACGCGTCACCGTGTTCAACAAACGCGCCAAAGTAGGAGTGGCCAGTCTACCACCAATACTACCACCGATACTACCACCGATGATGACTTGGCACAGTTACCACAAATGCGTCCAACGAAGGGGCCAAAGCGAGGATAGCAACCCAGTGCATTGGCGACCACTTGACATATGCAAAATTCCGGGCTCCATCAATAACCATACGAGGTTTAGTATCATATATGTCAAAAAATGGACGTTCACCTAGCTATGTATGGAGACAGTGGGTCCGAAATGAAGAGTTCATGTAGTCGTTCATATGAATGAGACCTGGGTATCTACAATGTAATCTCGGGAGCCACCTGATACAGCAACAATCCTCTGCACGCTAGATCACTCACATCGGCTCCTTCCATTGCGCTCATAAGCAGGTCCTCAAGAGCTTTGACAATGCTACGGATGGATTTCTGAGTGATACTCTCCTGGACGTCAGCGCATATGGTCTGGTCACTAGAGGACCAGGCTAGCTTCCGTAGATGATTGTCCAGATCTGTGACGGAATCGAGAGTATCACTGATGTCTTTGTAATCGCTGGATGCAATGAAACCCTCACAGAAAGATTGTATGCGGCGACGTGAAGAGTTTCCGATGATATTCTTGAGTGAATCTTTGATGCTTGACTCTGAATCACCTGGGTTGTTGTTTCTACAAGCCTAGTCAGTACATTGTTCCATGTAGTTCACCACAACTGACCGAGCGCTTGGACGATTCTTTGCCAGTGTGCCACGAGGGCGCCCTGGACTGCTGGGGTGGTCAGACTGTGAAACCATGATTAGTTGAGAACCTACCGATGTACAAGCAGTGGATCCTTGGAAGAAGGTTCACCCAGGAGTGGAACCTGAGCAGGCTGCTTTGTAGTTCTACTAGTGAGACCGTGATTAGTAAAACAATGCTATCAACCAAGCATACCACCTTGTCTCCTTGCGTTTTGCAGCACGTTGACCGTTGATTGCAGACCGATTCCTTGAGAGTGTGCACAGGTTTAGTGGGTAATCGTTCCTGTGTGATGCAGACATACTTTTCGTAGTACTTGGCACGATATTGCCGAGCAGCCAAAACTTTCCCCTCCGGGCTTGTGTGTATCTTCGGACGACCCATTGGAACTATTATACTGTTTTAGTTCATGGTGAAACTCAATGTGAAACGAGGAGACAGACGTACCCTCAGGCCCTAGAGCGAGGGTGAAAATGGGAGAAGTACGGCCTAATTGAAGTGGCTATGTTGACTTGGGTTTCTCTTCAGCTCAATTTCGTGCGCCTCGTAGGAGATTTACTCAAACAACTGTTTATTGAACTTCATGGACGTCTCGAACTTCGCCGCACATGAAAGTGAGTCTTTCCAGTGTATTTGTATTTCGAATCTCAGGGATGGCATAGTGACATTGCGAGCTATCCGTCACCGCAGCTCACGGTAGGAGATTTACTCAAATGGCGACATATTGTTGCATTTCACGTATGTCTTGATCTTTACTGCTGAACCACTAAAGCAAGTCTTTCTAGTTCATTTGTGTCTCAAGTCCCAACTTGAAGCATGGCGTAGCAACATTGCAAACTATCTGTCACAGTAATTCAGGAATCAAGAGCGTGCACATCTCGAGCCTCTGGGTCTGCTAAGTGAGTCTTTCCAGCCTACTCGTGTGTTGAATCTCAAGAATGGCGTCTTTCCAGTTCATTTGCACCTTGAATCTCACACTCGATTAGCAACGCAAACTATCTATCGCAGCCATTCAGTAGCAAGGAGTGTGCACCTTTCGAGCTTCAGGCTTGTTGGGTGAGTCTTTCCAGCTTGGTTGTGTCTCAAATCTCAAGCATGGTATGGCAGTATTACTAGTATGAACTGTTGCAGCAACTCAGGGGCGAGGAACACATTCGGTTCCACTTGGTTCCGCTGGAAGACACGACTACACGGACATCTTGCGTAGGTATTGCAAGATTGTTTGCGCCACCCTATCTACCCTGCTAACTCAGCGTGACATACAGGTTATCGCCCATAACTTAATTGTGCCGAAATGTATGCATTCGGTTTCACTTGATTCCATCGGAAGACACGACTACATGGATGTCTTGTGTAGGTACTGCAAAATCATTTGCGCCACTCTATCTACCCTGCTAACTCAGCATGTTGTATAGGTTATCGTCCACAACCTGATCACACAAGGTTAAGTTCAATGTGAACAAAGTGTGGGCAAGATAAGCAAACAATGTCGGTGACAATCTATCTTATGTTGCGGTTCTTTTCAGGGTCTTCATGAAGGTGATACTCTCAACAACGCAAATGGGGTGTGTGAACGACGCGCAGGCAAAGCTCTTGCAAGAATAGACTTACGGGTTACCAACGATCACACTTGGACGACGTGATTGCGTTCGGCCATGTCGCTGGGCCATGCGAAACTTCAGTTCAAGCCCATGAAGGGCTTCAAGGTTTACCGCAGACAAGAGGTCCATTTGCTTGAGGCAACAAGACGGCACACGAAGCTCAGGACCGAAGATTCAGGTGCCATACATTTGACAAAAAAGCTATACAAAGCACCCAAGGCTGCTATCCGGGTTGTTTCCCGAGTCCCTTCGCCACCGCAAACGCTTCTTATCGACTCGATGCACCCTCTTGGCTCTGTCGACAATCTTCCCGAGAGCGTTGACCTAGATATCCTCGGTCACATGCCGAGGCAGCTTCAATCATTGGTAAGTTTATTTTCTCTCGGCATTACCCACTTTTTTGCCCTGCTAATTGAAATAATCGGAAGGATTTCCCAATTCTTGGTTGGGTCGAACGGGATCGTGAACAGTTTCTTTCCGAATTAATCCGTTTGGAAGGACGGTGTGGGATTCACACGTGCAGCGTTTGCAAGATCAACCCTGCAATATATCGTTGCAATGACTGCCTGACCCTCGATTTACACTGTCAAGACTGCATCTTGTCAAAGCACGTCAGTCATCCACTGCACAGAATCAAGGTATTGTCGAGTATTTTTCGTGCAATGAAACAGTATTGACTCGGAGCCTTTAAGAAATGGCAGGGCTCGTATTGGGTTCAGACGTCGCTCAAGGAACTTGGCCTTGTAATCCAGTTGGGCCATCCAACGGGGATGTCATGTTGCTTGCCCAAGGTGCCACATTCGGATGATTTCACAATTATCCATGGCAATGGAATTCACTCGGTAGCATTGCAATTTTGTGGCTGTGAAACCGCTGATCCGCTCGTTCAGCAACTTCTCCGCTATAGGCTATTTCCTGCAAGCACAGACAAGCCTCGCTCTGCGGCAACGTTTAGTCTTCTAGAAGAGTACCATCTTCTCTCACTCGAGTCCAAGGTGTCTGCTTACCACTATTACACGACACTTGTGCGTCTCGGTGACAATGCGGGACTATGTCCCCCAAAGGTGATTATTTGTTTCGATGGCAACGCTTATACTAACACTTTTCAGGAGCGTTATGAGCAATTCTTACGGATGGCACACGAATGGCACCACCTCAAAATGCTCAAACGGTCAGGGCGCGGTCACGATCCCAGTGGTGTGGGGAATACAAAGGGTGGAGAGTGTGCTCTCCTCTGTCCTGCGTGTCCACAACCAGGCAAGAACCTTCCAGACGATTGGGACAAGGCCCCAAAAGACGAGCAGTAAGTCGCGTGCAAGTGGTTAGGCTACTCTAAGCCGGTACTAATTCATTTAAGGTGGCTATATGCGCTTTTTATCGCACTCGATGCGAATTTCTGTTTGAAGTGCAGAGCAATTTCCCAGGATGCCGTTGACCCCAGCCTTGGCAACGGTTGGTCATATTTCGTGGAGGAACAGTCATACAAAGGATATTTGCAAAGTTCCTCGAATAGATTGCAAGAGGTATTACTTGTTCGCATGCCACACAGCAATTACTAATATTAACTCGTACAGAAAAGCGCATGCAATAGTCACAGTGCTGTGAACAGCGCAGAAATGAAGGTCTCGAAAGGCCTAGCGGCCTCTGGCGTGGGGAGTATCTGTTGTGCACGTCATGAAATGAAACTGCCATGTGGTGTGGGCAATTTGCAAAAGGGTGAACGGTATGTACATTTCGAATTCTTTAGACCACGCTCAACCCTTCGTTCTAGCTACACAAATATGGATTATCTTTTTTTCTCTGTTGTCAAGGACAACCCTCTCCTGCGCCTCAATATTTCATACGACATTGTCTGCCAGTGGACACGGAACCTGTGGGAACGAATGAAGACGTTTCCGGAACACATGCGCTTCTGTCACGAGGAGAAGAAAATAGTCGCGTTCGTCCCAAAGTTTCACCTACCAGCACATGTGGCAGAGTGCCAGTGGAAGTATTCGTTTAATTTCATCAAAGGTGTTGGTCGGACTGATGGTGAGGCCCCAGAACGTGCATGGTCGATGCTTAATGCCGCTGCATCGAGCACGAAAGAAATGGGCCCTGGTCATCAACGGGACACCCTTGATGATCTTATCGGAGATACTAATTGGAAGAAGTTCATCGGAATTGGTAAGTTACAACCACATTTGTGTCGCACTGGTGCCTTATTCCTTGCCAAACAGGTGAATCAATTCTTCTCAAACTCAAAGAAGCTGTACCAGAGCGAAGTGAGCATCGTGAAATCCTGTGCGAATTGGAAGATTGCCTATCGATGCAATATGGCGAATCACTCAAGAAATGGAAACTGGATTTTGAGGCATGGGAGAACGATATGTCGAAGCCGAACCCGTTTGAGGTCAAATCTCATTGTACGTACTCTTTCGATCCTTCATCACGACTGGATAGGTATACTCAAACTACCTAGTCGTCAGCCAGGCAAGCATGCGTCTCCAGCTGTCCAAGGATGATGCGCAAGTCACAAGTAGCGCTCCCATCCATCCCGATATCAGTGCGAGCGCCCTAATCAGCTCTGGGATAGACTTAGAGGACCAACAGTGAGTCATTAGTGTCATGGCGTTACAAAATGTAAATGAGATAATCGTCTTTCTAAGACGCTGCCTTCGTCTTGAGATGAAAAAACTCGGGCCGCATGCCACAGAACGCCAAAAATACCATCTCCAACAGCGTAGCAATGTACTGATGAGAAGAATGGAATCTTGGACAGTAGTCCAAGATTCGTACATGCCGTACATCATGTCCCTACGGGCTGAGGACTCGCAAGAAGATACAACTCCTGGCCGACAGGCGGAGGAGTATTCCCTCTGGCTACCATCAATGCTTGGACATAGACTCTCATGTAACACCAAACTCCAAGAGATCGAATGGAAGCTTCGTGTCGGTCAAGCATATGACGCCTTGGAGGAGCTCCGACAAGCACTGCGCACACGAGCTTATTTGTTGCGCTTCAAAGATAGATTTTTGCGGGGACAGGGCCCCAACACATGTGCGCGCAACTCCCTCAAGTTGGTGGATGTGAAGGTGGATGCGAGTGCTGAGAAGTACCGTGTGGCGTATCATGCTCTGCTTGCGTTATCCTCACCCCTTGGCAAGACGGGGTGGCAAGGAACTTTTCGGTTTCTTCAAGATCGTGACATACGTCCACTGTCTGCGGGTATCGAAGATCACACAAGTGAGGGGCGAAGACGACTATCGTGGATCTGGTTAGTAGGTGGCTACGGTGAAGAGACCGCTAGGACTGACTCGGATGAAGACAAAAACATCCAGGATGGTATGTCGTGTTGAATATGTATTCCCTTGATCTTATCGTTGTCTCAGCTGTTCGTTTGGAGTGGTGCAAAACACGTGCTCGAGCAGATCAATGGGCTGAGGAAGTCGACTTATTAGTGGAGGAGCAGCGCCGGGTTTTACAATTCCTCCATTGGCAGCAAGCCTGGTGGCTGAACAAACAAACGCTGATTGAGACGGACGATACATCACTCAAGGAGGGACTCGTTGCATATGCCTTGCGACAGGCAGCCCTCAGGCATGGGTTGGAGACGCACTTTAGACGGATGTGGCAGGACATGCAGAAGTATATTGAACTCGGCGGCGATCACCATACCGTAGGTGACTCACCAAGTATGCCATCACCGTCTTTTTGTCATTAGTTCCTATAATCTATTGTACTATGAGAATTTTCAGCCTGCAAAAGACAACAGTGAGGTCGCGTGCACGAAGTCTTGCAAATTGGGCGACAGCATCAAGTCACGGACATCTTGCAAAGCCCAGTGGCAGATTCCCTGGATGTAATCTTGCCTCATTGCACCTGCATGCACACAACACATTGACGGATCCACATAATGACTGTATGAACCCTCTCTACGTCCTCGCCACCTCGCTGCACCTGATAAGCAGAGGGGTATAAAAGGCTAAAGGTGTGTGCCCATGTATCTTAATTTTTGAGACCTCCTGTTCGCGCGCCACCTCACTATTCCCTGCATTGTCGGGATTGCCCCCACAACCACAACCCGCCACCTCACCTACTATTATCAACGGCTATGAAGACTGTTGAGGTACTGTACCGTTCACTCGCCGTCAGGCTCCCAATACCCCTTCATCATGCTCACCGTTTCTTTCTGTAGCACCGTCCGCACCATCCCCAATACGTCCATGTCAACAACTATGAAGGTTGTTGAGACGGTATGGTTAACACCCATCACGCCTACCCTTCTGTACTCACTGTCATCACCTGCAGTCATGGTGCCGTCAGCATTGTCCCCACATCCACCACTATCTCTACGGCTATGATTACTGTCGAGTGCGCCCAGGCCAGTGTGCCACACCCAACTTTCCTTTGCTTTCGGCACTCATTACTAGTAGTAGTACAACTTGATCTTATTACTGTAGACTAGGAACATATGTTTAATCTGCATGGTGTACAGAAAAGTGGGAATTCATTGCATGTCAATTGATGTTATGGATGGACGCACAACCACCACCCCCCAGCCACCAATGACACGACGATGAAGCAACATCATCAATGGCCCAGCACTATCAACGACACCACCGCGCAACTGCACGCACCCATACTATGAGTGTGGGTATACCTGCATGGATTGCGGGTCAGAAGCAACCACACAACGTGCTAATCGCGCGCATTGTGTGGTTGCTTCTGCATGTTCAGTCACCTTCGTCCCGTCCCTGTCCCTGTCGTCGCCTTGTTGCCCTTCGTCACCATGACCCTCATTGCCATCCTCGTTCTCGCCCACCCTCCCTGCTCACATCTGTGTCACCATCACCATTGCCATCACCATTGCCCACCCCACCCCCACCCGCTCCGGTTCACGTACAAACACAAACGCGAACACTTTTTGTGTTTGTGTTTGTACGTGAGTGTCCCTTCGTCCCTTCACCCTTGCCCTCCCGCCTCAGTTGTCGACCATCGCCCACCGTACCCACTCCCATACGAATGCAAACGTGAACACTTGCCAGTGTCGCGTTCGTGTTTGTTTTTGTACGTGAGCAGTGCATGCGCTTCCCCTCGCCCCCACCATGCCTTCACCTCACCCTCGACCTCATCCATCCCCACCAACTCCATTCACATACGAACATAAACACGAATGCGTCGTTGTCGCATTCGTGTTCGTGTTCACATGTGAATGGAACTTGAACACAGATTGCCGTTGTTGACCCACCTCACCATCACCACTGTCGACACTCGCCCACCCCCCGGGCCACTGGCAGCAACACCCATCCACATATGAACGCACAATCACAAACGCAAACGCAACGCACAAACAGTGCGTTTGTGTTCGTGATCTCGCGCTCTCACCTCGGATCTGTGGGTGTACCCGCACGCTGGTGATGGATATGGGTAGGGGCGCAGGCACGGGTTTTCAGCGGGCACGGGTGCGTGTACCACGCCAGGTACTACCTGAGGGTATACCCTAAAACGGGAGAACAGAAGTGAGTCACATATGGGGATCTTGCAATACATAGAATTGCAGGGCCCGGTAGTGGGGAGAGGAGGTGGTGTGGTGTTGCAAGATTGTGTACGAAGTCTTGCAAAACGGGCAAATAGTGTCGAGTCACATAGTATGGGCGTCTTGCAATACATGGGTTGCAGGGCCTTAGTGGGAGAGGAGGTGGTGTAGTCACGATGTTGCAAGATTGTGTGCACGGAGGCTTGCAAGATGGGCAAACAGCATCAAGTCGCGTTCGGGCGTCTTGCAATACATAGACCGACTCGGACACAATAGGCAACAACAATCAACATCACACGGAGTGCGACACACCGTCCAATACCATATTGCAAGGTCATAGATGCTGCGGGCGGGTATCTTGCAAGCTAGTACCAATGGGTGACAGGAATGGGATGGTATTGCAAGACACTGGCAGACTCGGAGGGTGTTGCAAAATACCAGCAATAGGGATTGCAGTACACTACTACTGTATCTAATGGGTGGGAACTTGTCTGTGTTTCATGCAAAATGACCTAACACTGATTGCCGGGTGTTTTGCAATAATGCCTCAGGATCGGGTGCTGGGACGGGGAGTGCATCGGGGTGTGGGAGCCATTTTTCTAAGCGGTCTTTGGCTGCACAGTGTGGGCGAAGGTCCAAGGGTGAGGGTGTTAAATTTAGAGGATATGGTGGAATGATATTGCCAGTGTGGTGGACGGTTCCTCTGGTGTGTGCTGGGAGTGGATGCAGGTTTGTGAAGTTGATATTAGATGCAGAGGGTGTGGCAGCTAGGGTCATCGAAATCGATGATGAGGTCGCGGATTTCATCAGGTATTGAGACTCGTGGGAGTAGAGCCTTGGTGGAGGGATACTCTCCGCAAGACGGTCCGTCAGCTGGGTTGTCTGCACTAGGGATGTATTTTGCGAAGACCCGACGTGGGGGGGATGCCAAGAGGGAGTGTATTCTCCTGAAGGTGGCATTAGTTGGTGTGTTCCGGCTGCGGCCTTTCCTCCAGGCTTCGACAACTCCTTGGTTGTCGCAATAAACCATGAGTGGCATGCTGGATGAGTCAATTGTGAGCAGTGCTTGGATGAGTAGCTCAAAAGCAATGCTTTTGTTATGATACCAACTTTTCCTCGCTTCATGACCCCAACATTTGATCTATTCTAAAGATACACGCCTCATGTTAAGGCTGTCCAAAGGATCATATCCGATTGGCTGCCACAATAATACAGCATCCATCACCTCATGTCCTTATCTATTCATTTCCCTTATCACTGACTCATCATCAGCAGTGCAAGGCTATGCTCTTATCTATGACTCTTATCGATTCACACCTTATCATCCAATAGGATGCATTATGTTTATCTACATAGTTCATACTCAGATTAGAACTCCAACATCCATGTAGTATATAAACCCCATGAATTTCAGCCAGAGAACTCTAACAAAGTTCTCTTGGAGTTTTCACCTCTTCACTGGACTGAACCCCCTCTTCACTCAACCACTACACTTTAACAGTCTAGTCTTGTTCTAGGTTGTTTCATTAGAACTTTGTTGCCTTTCTTCACCATCGACACTACTGTCAAAGTCCCTTGACCTCATCGTAGCCATCTTACCACTAAACAAGGAACAAGTGCCAGAAGTAAGTTGCAACCTTTGAATGGAAGATTTTTGTTAGCTTCAAATAAGCTGCTTGAGACTCAAGGTCCACATAGCGCACCAGCTGACAAGCGCACCTGTCGCTGATATTGTCCTCTTTACTGAGACCACAAAAAAATAGTGACTTCCCTCCCTCTCTCCATTGTTGCCGCTGCTCAAGAAGCATTCCCGGGTCTAGAAGACTCACCATACATACTTGACGCTGCCTATCTTGCAGAGGTAGTTGCCTTAGAGGATCTTGATCCCGAGGACAGGACAGACACAGAGATTTTCCACGCCTTATTAGGCCATTTCATAGGAGACGACGCGTCCCTATCAGACTACGAGTCGACCCGGTCTGACAGCCCAAGGCTTAGGTATCCAACCGAGGAAGTTGAGGTTAAGCGAGAATATTTTCCCGCTCCCATTCCCGAAAGAGAACCATCACCTATCCCTTTAAGGGAACCCTCTGAGGAAAGTTTAGGAGACCCAAATGATTGGCTCCCACCTCGAGAGATTGAAAGGAGAAACGCGAGGACAGAGCTAGAAAGGAAAAGAATACTCAGGCGTTATAAAGCCAACCAAGTCCCTTCCCGCATCCGTCCATATTCACAGTACGATAACCCCAACTTCCCTTCCTTACGTCCTAGAAATACTCTTAGGATTCCTTCCAGATTTCTCTAAATAGAAATTCTTTTATGTCTTGGGAACTCGTTGCAATTGCATTCATCATCTCCTGCACTCTCACCACTTACTTTTTTGGCTACATCGCATTCTACCTTACAAACAAGGTACAAGAATCTCAATGCCCAATTTACGTCTCTATCAAACGACGAGACTACCCTTTTGCAGTAACCTTCGGTCTCTTCTCACCCTACGAAGAATACGGAACAGCCACCGCTAACACTTGGGGAGCACCAGAACCAGCAACTGACGCTTGGTAAATATGTCTACACAAGATATCACTGATGTGACTGTGGTCATGAATGACCCAAAAGAGAAAGACGCTGATCGGCTGCAAGTGGCCATATTTATTATCACACAAATGTCTGGGGCCATTGCTGCCCTACAAAATAAACCCCAATCCACAGGAAAGGTCGAAATCTTTGCTGACCCTGGACCCTATGACGGAGAACCGGCTCAATTCGAAGAATGGTGGGCTAAAATCAAAGGATGGATAGATGTAAACCAAAACACTATCACACCCGGCTCATACACTGCTGTACTCGCCGTGTTATCCCGCCTAAAAGGAAAACACACTTCGCAGTTTGCCGAAACTCGCTTAGCACAAGGGACCAACCTCACATGGGGACAATTGGTCATTGACGTAGAAGGGATGTTCTGCCAGAACAACAAGGTTGACTGGGCTCACACAGAGCTAGAACATCTCGAACAAGGAAATATGTGGGTTGAAGACTTCCTAATTCAATGGGAAGCACTATGGCACCAAGCCAAGATAGACCCTTCACATGCCATAAGACTCCTCGAAGCAAACACAGCACGAGGATTAATACACCAAATCTTCAGGGATAGAACAAGAATCACCCTGCAAGAACCAATGTGGAATGATCCACTCGCACCTAAATACGAGCCGGATCGCAACAAGGCCATGACGGCATACCTCGCCTTGATAAGACAAGCAGGAAATTCATTGGAGCAACTCCAATATGTCCGCAGAGAAAGGACCAAAAAGAAGGATCCTAACGCGATGGACATCGGCTCCACGTCACGATATGAAGTTGACGAAGATGGCTGGTTTACTGGCAAAGAAGTCAGGGCAGTTGGCCAAAAGAAGGTCAACCCCAACAATAAGTGCTACAACTGTGGGAACACAGGGCACGTTCCAAAGGAATGCCCCAAACCCAAAGTGCAGTGCCCCGACTGCAAATATTACACCGGCAACCACAAAGCCACATGTGGCAAATCTCGAAAAGCGAGATCCACCACACAACAAAAAGAAGCCCCTAAAGCTTCAACTTCTTCAGTACCCGAAAAGGACCCCTTTGCGGCCATTCACGGAATGAACCCTGAAGAAGTACAGGCATATTATTACGACAAATATGAAACTGAAAAGAAGGGAAAAGGCAAGGCGAACTGAGTAAACTGGGATCTCACATTCGCACTACCCTTCCAAAGTACTATGAAAACTCTATATCCTTAAATTTCGATTTTCAATATTTGGAAAAACCTCCCAAGCAAGAGGATAAACTGCCTAAAGCATCAAAAACAACAGAAAACGAAAGCATTGACAGCATCTCTGCGGAGCGCAGTGGACACGATAGTTCTGTGCTTAATTCTGTCCCAAAACAAATACCCGATGGGTCTTTCATTAGATCTACATTGGTAGAAAAAGAAATTATTTTACCAATTTTGGTATCCCCAGTAAACCAAATTGGTTATGTTGGAGCAAAAGTGCTTTTAGATAGTGGAGCTAATGCGATCTTCATACATGAGGATTACATCGCTAAGCATAAACTTCCCACTCATGCGCTTCCTCACGCTGAAGAAATAAAGAACGGGCTGGTGTGACAGGAACAGGGTTAGAAGAACTGTCAGATAGAAAGAAAAGGGATGGGCGCAAGTATGACTCGTCCCAAGGGGTTCTGAGGTTGGAGACGAAGTGTCAAGGCATTGACAGGAGCTTTGAAAGCAATCCGGACGCGTTCCCGGGTGAAACCGTACGAAGGTCGACAAAACCGGCCGAAACACGGACAGTCGGATAGTTTGGCGACAAGGCAGAGACTCGAGCACAACGGTGATCGAGTACGAGTAAGGGCGGATAGGAAAGATAGTTAAACGGGCGAGGTGACTTAGAATGCGAGAGAAAACGGGGATCCAAAGATGAAATTTTTATTTATGAACACAAATTTTATAGTCTCAGGTATTCCCTGGGACTTTTACAGCGGATAAAGTATCAAATAAATAAGGAAGGCGTACATATATGGAGCCAACTCTCATGGAGATCGACCCGTGAAAAGGAAAACAATGTTCTGTCAAGATGGGATAAGGTTTGATCCGTGAATCAATGGACTACCTTTAAAATGTCGTACGACCCGACTATCCATTCCTTATAACCAATCAGATACGTGTCGATAACACGGAACCATCTAAAAAAAATCTAAGAAGGTACAAAATAAAATAGAACTTGGACAAAAAGAGAGTTGATTAGTGTACGTCGTGCGATCCCGATCGAGCAACCCGATTCGGTCACCTCGCGCGAAAACGTGTAAGAACGAAGAACAAAACATACGAATATGGGTTGGATCCACTCGGATGGACACGGGACCATGACGGACGGGTAGGACAATTGATATGGGCAATCTGGGCATCCTGTAAACAAAGCAGGAACACGGGTTTATCACCTCAAGGGGTCATTGACTCCTACAATGCCATACAAGTTTTCAATGTTGATGGAACCAAAAATCAAGCAGGATCTATTACTCACACCACACAAATCCTGATGGATTACAAAGGTCACAGGGAAATAGTGGATGCCGAAATCACCAACCTCGGAAAGAACGATCTTATCCTAGGATACACATGGCTGAAACACCACAATCCCCATATAGACTGGAGCACAGGATCAGTTGTAATGCGGAGATGCCCAGAATCATGTCATTCCCAAGAAGAAGATAATTTCTTGGATTCCATAATCGCAGAAGAACTTAAATATGCAAACTCTATCGTGGAATCACATATTTTTACTGCAAACATGGAAACTCCACCTTCTCCTCCTAAGGAACGCACTCTTGAAGAGATGGTCCCACGAGAATATATGAAATATGCTAAAGTATTTGGAAAAACGGAATCAGAAAGGATACCATTACGTAAACCATGGGATCACAGCATTGACCTAAAAGACTCTTTCGTTCCTAAGAAGGGTCGCTTAATACCCCTCTCTGTCACAGAACAAGAGGAGGTTTCCACGTTTATTGATGACCAATTAAAGAAAGGATACATCAGACCCTCTAAGTCCGAACAAACATCTCCGGTCTTCTTCGTTCCCAAGAAAGATGGAAAGAAACGTATGGTCCAAGATTACTGATACCTAAACGAACATACAAGCAAAAACAATTACCCCTTGCCGCTCATTTCGCAACTTGTGGATAAATTAAAAGACGCTAAGCTATTTACCAAAATGGATCTCCGATGGGGATACAATAATGTACGCATCAAAGAAGGTGACGAATGGAAAGCAGCCTTTGTCTGTCACCACGGGTCCTTCGAACCCATCGTCATGTACTTCGGATTATGCAATTCCCCAGCAACGTTTCAAACTATGATGAACAAAATCTTTGCCAATATGAATGGTGTTGTTGTTGTTTACATCGATGATCTTATGATATTTACTAACACCGATGATTATGAAACTCATGACAAAATCGTACTTGAAGTGCTCAAACACCTCCAAGAAAACGATCTTTACGTAAAACCAGAAAAATGCTACTTTCGCGTAAAAGAAGTGGACTTTCTTGGAATGATCATGGGAACTGATGGGATTAAAATGGATAACGAAAAGACCAAAGCAGTAGCCGAATGGCCAACTCCCACATCAGTCAAACACATCAGAAGTTTCCTCAGACTTGCCAACTTCTATCGCAGATTCATTAAAGATTATGGCAAAATAGCATGCCCTTTACACGACCTTACTAAAAAGGATCAGAAATTCGAATGGACCTTCGCTTGTGACAAAGCATTCACTATGCTTAAAAAGGCATTTACGACAGCCCCTATCCTTGCTTATCCGGATCAGAATGCCAAATATTGCTTGGAATGCGATTCATCGGACTTCACAACAGGAGCAGTTCTATCTTTAGAAAAAGAAGGACTTTGGCACCCTGTCGCTTACAATAGCCACTCTATGACACCAGAGGAACAGAATTACCCGATTGCCGACAAAGAAATGCTCTCAGTTATCCGATCTCTAGAACTATGGTGCCACTATCTTGAGGGTGCAAAATATGAATTTGAAATATGGAACGACCACCAGAACCTTACGTGGTTTATGACACGCCAAGACCTTAACCGAAGACAAGTGAGATGGGCACAATATCTCTCACGCTTCAATTTCACTTGGCACCACAAGGCTGGAGTCACTATGGGAAAAGCAGACGCTTTAAGTAGAAGAGAGGACCATATGATCGGAATCGAAGATGATAACAAAGGAATCCTTCTCATGGATCCATCTAAGATCAGATCAGCCATCACTCTCCTCTATAACGGCGATCAATTTCTATCTAACATACAACATGAAACTATGAAATTATCACCTAATGCCATGAAACATCTATTATCTACTGGATATAGAGTCAAGGACACCTTCCTTAGAAAGGGGGATAGGATCTTCATTCCAGATTGCTTATGCACTAAATGCATCACTATGTTTCATGACACACCCAAAGCCGGACACCCCAGTTATGACAAAACCCTAGAACTTCTATCTTGAACCTACATTTGGCCTCGAATGAACGAAGAAGTCAAACAATATGTCTCACACTGTGAAAGATGCACTTGATTTAAGGGTTCTAATCAGAAAACAGCAGGACTCCTGCAACCCTTAGAAACACCGGCATCACCCTGGGAAGATATCTCAGCAGATTTCATCACAGATCTCCCAACTTCACACTCCTATGATTCCATTCTCACGGTTGTGGATCGCTTCTCTAAAGAAGTCGAATTCATTCCCTGCCACAAAACATGTTCATCTATGGATCTTGCTAAATTATATCTCTCACACATATGGAAACATCATGGCCTCCCTAAAACTATCATATCAGATAGAGGACCACAATTCGCTTCCCAACTTATGAAAGATATATGCTCAGGGTTGAAAATAACACCCAAACTAAGCACCGCACATCATCCACAAACAGATAGACAATCGGAACAAATGAACCAAGAAGTACAACAGTATTTTCACATGTTCTGTGCAGAAAAGGATAACACATGGGTCGATTGGCTCCATCTCACACAATTCTCATACAACAGCAAGAAACACTCTGCTACTAAATTCTCTCCATTTGAAATCACATGTTCCTATGTCCCTAGGATGGGAATTATGCCTCATTCCATGAAAAACCCGGCTGCTCAGAACTACATCACGGATTTCTCCGAAGTTCTAGAACAAACCAAATCTAATATAGATAAAGCCGCAGAACATATGAAAAGTGTTGCAGATAGATCGAGATCAGAACCTCCCTCTTATTCCATTGGCGATAAGGTCTGGCTCTCTACAGCAAACCTAAAAATAAAACAACACCCCAAATTCACAGACAAGTGGATTGGACCTTATGACATAATATCCATGCATGGTCCAAATGCTTTAAAGCTTCGACTCCCACGCACTATGCGAATACATCCAGTAATAAATATTTCTCAGGTCAAACCTTATAAGGAACATCTCCCAGAACAACCGGTTTACAAACCGCGACCTGTCGTAATCAGAGATGACTGAGAAGAAGAATTCGAAGCAGACTATATCGTCGATTCCTGAATGAAGGGACACTGCTTAGAATATCTCATACACTGGAAAGGTTATGATGATGACGAAAGAACTTGGGAACCATTAAAGAATCTAAAAAATGCTCCAGATCTCATATCTGATTTCCACGAAGCACATCCAGATGCCCCAAGAAAACTAAAAGTCACACAAACCGAATTTAACTCTATGTTCCGCTCCTATGACGATAAAACAAAAAATGAAGATGAGGATGGTCTCCATCATCTCAATTATGAAACGGATCATTCAGAGTCTGATCAACAGAAGGGGGATAGTGTTACGATACCAACTTTTCCTCACTTCACGACCCCAACATTTGATCTATTCTAACATCAGCAAACCAACCATTATCTGGACAGTGCCGGACAGCTCTGGACAGTTTTCGACAGAAAGGTTCCCAACTGTCTAGAACTGAACAGATTTTCGAAAAAAAATCCTGCCTCTAAACTTCTTCTCAAAATTTCACAAGGTAAAATTTCCATCAAATGAAGCCAATTGAGATAGTTTTTGTGAGCCTAGACATTGATTTACTTGTGTGGCAAGCCCAAACTTTCAACAGTGTGAAGGCTGTTCCACTGATGAAAGATACACGCCTCATGTTAAGGCTGTCCAAAGGATCATATCCGATTGGCTGCCACAATAGTACAGCATCCATCACCTCATGTCCTTATCTATTCATTTCCCTTATCACTGACTCATCATCAGCAGTGCAAGGCTATGCTCTTATCTATGACTCTTATCGATTCACACCTTATCATCCAATAGGATGCATTATGTTTATCTACATAGTTCATACTCAGATTAGAACTCCAACATCCATGTAGTATATAAACCCCATGAATTTCAGCCAGAGAACTCTAACAAAGTTCTCTTGGAGTTTTCGCCTCTTCACTGGACTGAACCCCCTCCGAGTCTTCACTCAACCACTACACTTTAACAGTCTAGTCTTGTTCTAGGTTGTTTTAGCTTTCTGCCCACCCGATGTCTCGTCCATTGTGGTGCCAGTGTTTGGACAGCTTCCATGCACGCCATTTGCCATTGATGACGATCCCCAGGCCATGACTGGAGCTGGCATCTAAGAAGGCTTTGTGGTTGATTGTGTATGGGTGGTGGGGGATTGGGATGGGGGGTTTGGAATTTAATGCTTGGAGCCACCAGTGGAGTTCATCAACTAGGTTGCATGGCTGCCTACGGGGCATGAAAGGGTTGTCTCCGAAAATTCCCAGCATTGCCTGGAGTGAGGTGAGGTAAGCGTTGCCCTCTGGGATGACTAATGATGCATGGGAGAGTTGTCCATATAATTTCTCTACTTGTTCAAGTGTATGTGCAGTTGTGTGTAGCCAATCCTGTATTGCATTGATATATTTGGTCTGTTTGGCTGTGGTAAGAGTGACTGTTTTGTTCTCAAGGTCCCATGTGAAGCCAATGAAGGTTGGGTTCAAGGAGAAGGGTGTGTCTTTGGAGAGTTCCCAGGGTATTCCAAGGTGATTGGATATCTGGTCAATGTGTTCAAAGTCGTATGTGTACGACTCTGAATTGGATGCTAAGGGATTATTTGAGTTCTCTGGGTACAGGTTTTTTATAGGGTGGGTGCAGTCCTCAGCGAATTCTTCAAAGGTATCATTGGCTAGGAGCTCTCCTTTGAACCACAAGCGGCCATTGTCTTTGATCTTTCCACCATGCTTAGCAATAGTATGTGCTTTGGCTTCATGTGCCTTGTTATAGTCAGCAATAGTGCTGTGATGTAGGTGTATGAAAAGATGATCATCTACCCATGCAATTACTGGACCTATGCCTGCAGCTCGGAGAATGTCTAGGCCTGCGTCACGCACAATACCATAAGTTCCAGCTGAAGGGCCATATCCAAAACAAAGGGTGGTGTCTACTGTGAAAAGTGTGGGTTCATCTGAGATGTGCACAATGAGAGCGGGCCATTGGGAAGGGTGTAATGGGATTGTGCGATAGGCTTCCGCTACGTCTCTGGTTGCTCCTTGGCTTCCTGGTGGGAGGGTGTTAATCAGGGTACATGCCGTGTAGAAAGTACCCCATGCACATGGGAAAAGTGTAGAGTCTATTTGGGAATTGATAGACGGTGGCCCATTAGATTGGGGCGAGTTAGGGTATGAAAGATTCTGTATTAATCTGAATTTTCCTGGTTTGCCCAGTTTGGGTATTAGGCTTAACAGGGAGGTTTGGAAAGGTCTGATGAGGGTTTTGAGTGCGTCTTGGGTGAAGGGTCCTATGTAATGTTGCTTCATAAACTCTTTGTGCAATATTTCGTCGAAAGCATGGCGATGTACATTAATGGAGGGATTGTTAGGTGGGGTGAAGGATCGGGTTATGGTGGGGGCATGTGCGTGGAAACTGTGTATTAGCTGCTTGACTAGAGCAGGGTGTCTATGAGAGAGTCCAAATGTTATTAACAAGTCTCACCATCCGTTTGCTTTGTAGGGTGTCTGTGCCCTACTTCGCAGATGAACTAGCAGGGTGTTGGCGACATGGACACTCCTGTGCTCCATGGTTGGGGTCTCCGCAACCCGAGCATTCATGTTTGTGCCCTGGACTGGAGCATCCACGGGGACGTTGGAAGTCCCAGCAGAGGGTGCACCCGCTCTTGTTGAGTAGACACCCTTGCTGGTCACGAGTACAGTGGGTAGGGCCTGAGTTGTCCCATAGAGAGGAGGCATTGCAGACGGGGCAATCAGGGCAATCCTCGTGTCTCCCGAGGCATTTCGGACAGACTGGGGTGGTCTTGGTGTTACGAAAGGGACGGCATCCGAGTTTCTTGTTTTCGTAGCTCCAGCTGCGTCATGGTAATTTCTCTTTAGACTGTGGTCTGTATCACACTGGGCGTGGGCCCCTTGTCTGGGTGAAATGGGGAAAGGCCAACCTCGATGGTCTCCAATGTGCCAGTGTATCTCAGGTGAGTTGGTGTCCTCGGTCACGGGAGTCAACAGGTTGGAAACGGTTGAATCGTGCCTGATCCAGCTGGGCAAGTAGGACAGTAGCAGCAGCGATGAAAGGGAGCAGCAGTGGGGATCATTGGGGACGATAGTCACAGTAGCAGCAGCAGGGGTGGCAGGATTAGCGGATATGAATGGCATATGAAAGCGATGGTAGCAGCAGGGCAGCAGTGGGGTTGTTTGGGTTTTAGCAGTTGGGTGCATCGAAGTAAAAGGGATTTTTGGTGATTCGGGAATACATGAAGGCAAGGGTCAGATTTGTGAATGAGTTGGGGAATATTTGTGTACCTGTTCGAGATTGGCTCTGACTTCCCTGGAGTCTAGTTCACGTGCTATTTTGGCGAGGAGATTGTTAAGACCGGGTCTACTCGGGGTATTAACTCCGGAACTTCAGAGTTATTCTTGCGGAGGGACTTGGCTTCACCGTGTGTGGTGCGCCCTTGTCACAAGTCTGTCCTTTATTTCAGAGATCGGAGAACGGAGGTCGGAGGTGAGACTTAACACTGAAGTGAAGTTGAGCAGAGATAAGACCATCGAGGTCTTATGGATTTTGGAGGGAATAGAAGGTAAAACTAATATTCAGACTGAGGGTACAAAGTCGGAGTACTACAATTTATATACTCGGAGTAGAATGGAGATTAGTAACGGGGTTGGTAAGAAACTGAGTAAGACGGAAATCAGGAAAGTATGTAACTGGAGTGGAGCCGGGTATGTACAGAGGCCGGAGCTGTGCTGTTAAGCGAGACACAGGTTATTACTAATGTAACACTAGTACGAAAAGAGACAAGAGGAAATCGAGAAGGTTCTAAGTGAAGTCCGGAGATCAGGAGTTGTGTCCGGAGAGAGATCGTACCGGAGTTATGAAGGAGTAAACCCAGAGATCTCGGAGTTGGATCAATGAGATATACGGGATATGACAGTATCCCCCCTTTAGGCCTGAACCCCTGAAGGCCATAAGCGAGAAACAATAGCTGTCAAAGCAAAGCAAGGTCAAAGTGGATTTGTGGACTTCAATTTCGGACTCAGATGCGGAGTCCCTCATATAAATTCAGGCATGCCTTCGCTCCTTAACTTCCAACCTCTACCATGTCCGATATCGACAACGTCAAACAATGGAGCGACGAGCGTCTCAAGGAGGCCGACGATGACAGCGACGAGCTGTTCGAGGCGAAGGCGTCCGAGCAGCATCGACGCGCAAAAGCGCGGAAGGAGGAGGAGCAACGGAGGAAAGCGGAGGAGGCGAGACAGAAGGCGGAGGAGGCAAAGCGGAAGGTGGAGGAGGCAAAGCGGAAGGCGGAGGAGGCGCAGAAGGTCGCGGAGGAGAAGCACCTCAAGGAGGCCAAGGAGGCGGCCAAGAAGAGGGTGAGTAGTGAGTCAAGTCCGAGTAGCGCGGAGCTGACGGAGTTGACAGGCCGAGGAGATCCGAGTGGAGCAAAGCGCTCCAAAGGATAAGGGCAAGGGGAAGGAGAAAGAGAGGGAGCTGTGCGCAAGATGCGTAACGGCGGGGATCGAGTGCATTCCCGGAGAAGGGAAAAAGGGACGGTCTTGCGAGGCTTGCCAGAAGGGCAAGCTGAAGTGCGAGCTCCCAGGAGAGGAGCAACCGGAGAAGAGACGGAGGAAACGCGCGGATGACGAGGAGGGGCCGAGGAAGAAGAAGACGAGGTCAGCGTCAGTGGAGGTGGTGGAGGCGGGGCCGAGCAGGGACCGGAGCTGCGGAGAGTGCGCCGGGAACTCGGAGATGGTAGCGGTCTGGAAGGAGATCGCTACCGCCTTCAAGTTGCACATCAAGTGGCTGGACCATTTGATGGCGCAGGTGGAAAGGATGGCGGACTGGATGGAGGAGCTGGCCCATCTCAAGGGAGAGGAGTTGCATGGGGAGTGGTCGCCGGAGCCGGAGTCAGAGGAAGAGGATACCGACGCGATGGTCGGAGTGGAATCAGAGGTAGCGGAGTTGGGGCAAGAGCAGCAGGAGTTACACGATGAAGAGGACGTAGATAGACTTAGGGAGGATCTGGCTAAGGGCAAGTAGATAGAATATTTTGTTAATAAGATTTGTTCATCGTTATGCGGAGTGAGGTCCGGGTTTGTCCGGGTACCGGAGATGAAACTCCGTAACGATTTCAGAAGCATGCCCGAGTTCGGTAGCCAACAACCAAGAAGTTTCTTCATCAGTACCTTTGTAGCCAGCCCATCGTACCAAGTACAATAGTTTGCAATTCTTCCTTCGTCGATCTATTTTGGAATCGAGGATTTCGGAGATCTCGTACTCCGGTTCACCGTCTACTTCAATCGGAGGTGGTGGGGGTTGAACACGGTTCGGTATGGTGTTTGGAACACAAGGTTCTAATTGAGAGACGTGGAACACCGGGTGTACGGACTTCATGGAGTCAGGGAGACGGAGTGTGAAGGAGTGGGTTCCAGCTTGAGCGATGATGTTGTATGGCCCTAAATTCTTGTCGGAGAGTTTCTTAGAGGGCCGGGTAGTTCTGAAGTACTTAGCCTTGACGAATACCTGGTCTCCGACTTTGAAGTCCGGAGCCGGAGTTCGCCTGGCATCAGCAGGTCCTTGGTATCGCTCTTGAGCGTGGGCCATTTCCTCTCGGAGGAATTGGTGGAGTGAGTCGAGATCAACGGAGTATTCGCATGCGTGTGCAGAGGTCATGTCCCATTCAGGGTACACAGAGATGTTTGGGTGGTAGCCCTTGTTGGCGAAGAACAGAGAGACACCGGTGGTGGCGTTCGGAGCATTGTTGTATGAGAACTCCGCGAGGGGCAGGAGTTCGGACCAGTCGTCCTGTTGGTAGTTACAGTAAACTCGGAGATATTGTTCTAGGGTCTGGTTCATATGCTCTGTCTGGCCATCTCCTTCGGGGTGATAACCGGAGGTGAAATGGAGCCGGATGTCTAAGGCCTTTCCAAGGGACCTAAAGAAGTGCGACACGAATTCTGATCCGCGATCAGATGTAATGTGGGAAGGAACTCCGTGTTTCGAGAACACATGGAGAAGGAACAACTTAGCCAAGTCCGGGGATGTTATCGTGTCATAGGTGGGGATGAAGATGCACTGTTTTGACAGGCGATCTACTATGACTAGGATGGCGGTGTAACCGGAGGATGGAGGAAGCTGTTCAATGAAGTCCATTGATATGGAGTTCCAGGGACGTTCGGGGATGGGGAGTTGTTTCAGTAATCCGTAAGGCTTATGTCTTGGAACCTTTGCGCGAGCACAGGAGGTACAGGATGAGATATACTCTTTGACGAATGTCCTGATGCCAGGCCAAGTGTATTCGCAGCGAATAAGTTCCAAAGTGCGGTTTTGTCCAAAGTGTCCAGAGAGTGGATGGTCATGTTTGTATCGGAGTACTCGGAGTCGGAGATCATTGGAGTCGGGGATGTAGATGCGATTGTCTAGGCGTAAGAAACCGTCTGAATCGACGTTCCAACGTGACTCCGAGGGTTCGGACTCGGACATGTGTACTGTGGCCAGAGGATCAGAGGGAAGAGCGGAGAGGATATCATTATGAAGAGTTTCGAGGTCAAAGAGGGTGCTTGCTCGGAGTACCGGAGCAGCGAGACATGTTGCTCTAAGGGAAGACGCGAGCTGTTCTTGGGTAAACACGGGTTTGAAGTTGTGAGGATTGACGCGAGCGTAGTCCCTATCCCCCTCTTTGGGATAGACGTCCCATCGTCGAGTGAGGGCATCGGGCTTAGCTCCGAGGCGTCTGGGTCAGAAACGAACGATCATATTGAATTGACTAAGGAACTCCGACCAGCGAGCTTGTTGCCGAGTCAAGAGTTTCATAGTAGAGAAATATTCGAGATTTTTGTGGTCGGTGACGACGTCAACTGGAGTGCCAGAGCCTTCGAGGTAATGTCTCCAGGTTCGGAATGCTTCATGTATAGCAAGGAGTTCTTTGTCATGGGTGTCGTAGTTGAGCTCCGGAGGAGACAACGTCCGAGAATAATACGCAACAGGCCGGACTTCATTGTCCGAGCACCGGATGGAGAGAATACTGGCGATAGCATAGTCGGAGGCATCTGTCTCCATAATGAGGGGAGCGTCAGGGACCCAATGCGTTAGAACAGGTGCGGAGGTGAAAGCATCCTTAAGTTTCTGGAAGGCGGAGCGGCAGTCATTGCCAAAGTTCCACGGAGTGCCTTTGCGAGTCAGGCGAGTCAAAGGAACGACGATATCGGAGTAGTTGGAGATGAAACGTCGGTAGAAATTTGCGAAACCGAGGAAGGACTGAATGTCTTTCACCTTGCGGGGTTCGGGCCAGTCTTGAATAGATTTGACTTTCTCCGGGGACATGGAGAGACCGGAGGGAGAGAGCTGGTAACCGAGATACTCGGTAGAGTCTGTAGACCATTCGCATTTTTCGGGTTTGGCGTAAAGATTGTTTTTGCGGAGTCTTCGGAGAACCTCTCGGACATGCTCCCGGTGGGAAGCTTTATCCGTCGAGTAGATTAAAATGTCGTCCAGGTAGACTATCACGCAAACATCTAATAGATCAGCGAAGATGGTATTGACGAACCACTGGAAAGCCGCAGGGGCATTGGTCAAGCCGAAAGGCATGACAAGCCATTCATAAGATCCATAGCGTGTGCGGAATGAAGTCTTCCATTCATCTCCCTCGGCGATGCGGACTAAGTGGTAAGCGTGCCGGAGGTCGATTTTGGTGTAGATCTTCGCATTGCTCGGAGCGTCAAGGAGGTCGGAGATGCGGGGAAGCAGGTAGCGGTCTTTCTTCGTGATCTTATTGAGTCCTCGGAAGTCGACGCAAAGGCGGAGTGAACCGTCCTTCTTGTGGACAAAGAGGACCGGAGCGGCATGAGCGGAGGAGGAAGGGCGGATGAAGCCCATAGCGAGATGCTCATCGAGGAATGTACGGAGGGACCCAAGTTCGGATGGAGAAAGGGAATAGGTGGTTCCTACTGGAGGGGAAGCACCTTCCTCTAAATCGATCTTGAGGTCGTGCTCGCGATGCGGAGCAAGCGTGGACGCTTTGCTCTTACTGAACACATCGGCAAAGTCGTGGTATTCCGGAGGAACGGAGGACAGATCGACAGGGGTTTCGGGGGAGGCAGAGACCGAGCGGAGCTCAGTTTCCTGGGGACGGAGTTGCAGGCTAAATTGTACGGAGCCTTCAAGGCGGCATGCCAACGCAAAAGCAGCTGCGTTGATAAGCGCGATGGGAGGAGCCTTTCGCTCGGAGAAACGCAGTGTATCTGAGGTGGTGGTATCAGCCGGAGGAGGTAAGTCCGGGGGCTGTGGAGATGAGCTCGGAGGTGCTGGACTGGTGTGTTCAGGTGTGCGGAACAAGATACTGCTAGAAACCCAATCAATCAACAGATTGTGGCGGGTCAGCCAGTTATGTCCTAGAACAAGGGAACACGATCCATCCAACGGGGTGACGTAGAATGTCGTCGGAGTGATATCACCGGTTTCGAAACGTATAGAGAGGTCGATCACTTGAGTAATGGTTGAATTGGATGTTCCATCGAAGAGTCGGAGTTGAAGCGGAGGTACGGAGTAGGAGGAAATTTCATGGTCATTGACAAAGGTTGTATCTATGAAACAATCGGAGGAGCCGGAGTCTACAAGCGCAGAGAAGGAAGGAATGTCATGGGAGACTATAGAGACGGAGGGCATAAGGGATTTGGGATCTGAAAGAGCGGATGCGTTGAGACGTAGCTCCTTAGGTGCATGGGAGGTGTCAACACAACCTTCCATCCGTGCGGAGTTGTGGAGGTTGTGGACTATTTTTTTGCCTCCGTGCTGGAGGTATCCGGTTTTGTTTCCGGAGTTGCGGTCTTCGTTGCACGAGCCTTGGATGCCCTGGAAGAAGACTTGGAGCAATCCTTAGCCATGTGCCCGGATTTCCCGCAGAACATGCAGAGGTTATTGTCGAAACGACATTTGCGTTCTTCTGCAGTGAGTTTACCGTCCTTGCCTAACTTAGAAGAATAGTCGGGCTTCGGGACAGCGGGGGTAGTGGCAACTTTGCCTTTGGACTCCGAGGAGTCTTTCGACTTCTGGTTGCCGGAATGATTACCGGAGTTGGATGCGGAGTGTTTCTCGGAGGTCTTGGGTGCAGAGTTGTTGGAGGGTTGCTTTGTTTGGCGGCTTATCTCGGACTTGCGCTCCCAGTAGCGCGCGTCGATACCTTGTGCGAGGTAGCGGAGTTGGACGAGGTCGGAGGGTTTGCCAACGCGGGAGATCTCATCCTTGATGCGGTCAGGCAACCCATTGTAGAAATGGTGCCGGAGGGCACCTTCTCCATAACCTCGGACTTGCAAAGCAATCCTGTTAAATTCAACAACGTACTTGTTGATATGCTGTCCATCCTTCATAGAGAGATGATCGAGCTGATGCTCGGCATCTCCGACGGGGTCGTGAGGTCCGAAGTTCGTCTGGAGTTCCAAGACAAACTCGGTGTAGTTATCCATCCAGTCAGGACAGAGTGTCGAATCTTCCATCTGGAGTAGGTCCGGTTCGAACCATTCCAGAGCCATACCCTTGAGGTAAGACTGCGCGAAGGTTACTTTGGCGCGGTCTGTGCGGAAAGCATTAGGGCAGTCTGTGCGGAAAGCATTAGGGCGGTCTTGGAAGTTTAGTTCGCATTGGACCAGGAAGACTCGGAGTTTGCGGGGATCAGTCCCGTCAAACTGGTCTGGTTCCCGGACCTTAGTGCGGGGAGAGGAGTCGGAGGGAGGGCGACAGGAAGAACAGGCAAGATCGCGAATAGCATTGGCGAGCTGTCCGAGAACGTTTTCAGCCTCGGTGAGGTCGTTCTCTGAGCGATATGAATCGGGGTTGGAGTCGTGGTCGGAACCAGGATCATCTCCGGGGTAGTCCGGATCGTCCGGGTCATCATCACCTAACGCATTCTGTGGTGTGGTGATGGGTTCTTCGGAGAGTTCAGACGGAGTAGTATCTAGTCATCCTCCGAGTGCGCGCTCTGCGATGTGTGCTCCCGGAGTGGGAGTTTGTGGTACGCGACCTGCCATGGAGGCGGAAGGGGCGTGTCTGGAGGAAAAGGTTTGGAATTGTTCGATGAGTTCAGCACCTTGACGAGTACTTCCGTATTGTATGAGAGGGTTGAATCGTGGAGATATTGGTCGTGCGCCTTCAGCACGGCTTCTGGATCTGGTTGCGTGCGTAGCCATGTTCAGTGACTAGTGACAAGTGGCAGTCTGAATATACTGTTAAGACCGGGTCTACTCGGGGTATTAACTCCGGAACTTCAGAGTTATTCTTGCGGAGGGACTTGGCTTCACCGTGTGTGGTGCGCCCTTGTCACAAGTCTGTCCTTTATTTCGGAGAACAGAGAACGGAGGTCGGAGGTGAGACTTAACACCGAAGTGAAGTTGAGCAGAGATAAGACCGTCAAGGTCTTATGGATTTTGGAGGGAATAGAAGGTAAAACTAATATTCAGACTGAGGGTACAAAGTCGGAGTACTACAATTTATATACTCGGAGTAGAATGGAGATTAGTAACGGGGTTGGTAAGAAACTGAGTAAGACGGAAATCAGGAAAGTATGTAACCGGAGTGGAGCCGGGTATGTACAGAGGCCGGAGCTGTGCTGTTAAGCGAGACACAGGTTATTACTAATGTAACACTAGTACGAAAAGAGACAAGAGGAAATCGAGAAGGTTCTAAGTGAAGTCCGGAGATCAGGAGTTGTGTCCGGAGAGAGATCGTACTGGAGTTATGAAGGAGTAAACCCGGAGATCTCAGAGTTGGATCAATGAGATATACGGGATATGACAGAGATCCTTGTTTATGGTAGCGATGTTGTATGCTTTGCATAGCGCTAATTTATTGTGCCAATCTGCACGGGCTCTGGACGCATAGAGCAGGAGTGCTTTTTCTCCTTGTTCGCTTTCCTCCCGCATGGGATGGTTGTCCAAGTTGTGGAAAAACCAGTTAAACGAGTCTACGATGTCGTTACCCCATTTCGCATTGTCAATGGCTGTGAGGAAAAGGTTTTTAGCATACATAAATTCGCTATATGAGAGTTGATGGTCGAGTTTGGCGTTCTTAGAGGCTGAGAGGGAGCCAGCTGATCGCACGGTGACCTGGCCTTCTTCGGCTTTGGTGATTGCGAGGGTGTCATTCTCGTCAGTCTGTCTAACTGTGCGGGCAGCCTCGCGAAGTCCTTCCCTAGTGAAGTACCACATGGGAACGTGTTTATGAGCCTCTATGTGTTTGATTGCATAGTCTGCTGGCCTCGCGGTGAGGGTGGTGGCTATGCGCGCGTCTGGGTCAAACATGATGGGTTGCATGCCCACCAGGACTGGGTCTGCAGGCTGCACTTCTTGGGCTTGGTTTCCCATAGGGGGCTCTCATCTAGGTAGGTTCGGTGGGTCATGGTCGGGTTGCTGGAGTGCACCCCCATCTCCTCCTGGATCTCTGTTTGGTCTGGGTACTGGGCATATGCCTCTGAGTCCGGTCTCGGCCCAGCGTTCCCCAAGGAATGCTATGGCTTGTTCATGGTCGATCCATTGTGTCTCCACTGGCATGGTGAGTTCAACGAGGGCGGCAAAACCAGGAGCGTCAAAATCTGGGTGCTGGAGGGGGTCTGGCTGATTCAGGATGGCCTGATCCATGTCTTAAACGAAAGAGGGTGTTCTGTAGGGGTCAGACTAAGGAGTGGTAATGCAGGTGCTGTCGCACAAAAAGAACGGAAGAGGTCGGTGCGCGGCTGGTGAGCTGACTGGCGAGGGAACAGAAGAGAGAGCAATGTCGAGACACAGCCACTCATACAAAGACAAAATTCTATTCGTGCTTGCATACTCGTACTACTAGAATAGACACCTATGACCGCCGGCAGAACACTTGTGATCATTATCTTGTTCTTACTCATGTTACAGAACAAAAAAACCTTTTTTCTGAGGCGGGAGGAAGACTTGGCACATCCCGTTGTGGTAGTCTTTCCCGCAGGTATGGGATCCCGCGAGACTGACATGGGAGCTGGGAGCTTCACCGCCAATCAGGGTTTTGTAAGTCGCTCATCGAGCACTTCAATGAGCTCTTAGCGTGGAAATATTCCCGTAATACCTAAGCTCGCTTCGTCGATTTTGAGAGCTGCGATTGGAGGAGAGCTGGTCAACCGTTCAATCAAGCAATAACGTTACTGAAGCACCGCACGCCAGAAACCCCATTTTCCTTTCCCACCCGGACTATCAACTTCTCCGTCAGGAAACCGGGATTACATCAGGAAACCGGACTTGTAACGTTACTGTTTGACAGCTCTTGCGCAGGCTTCCCTCCAATCACGACTCTCAGAATCAAGCCAAGCGAGCCTTAGCGAGGCCATTACGGGAATATTCCTCGCTTAAGCGAATGGCGCTTACTAGTAGAAAACGCTGATGGGCCAGCCCGCTGAGCCTTGCCACCGTGAGGCTTCCGGCTGTTCGTTGACATTATATAGTTGACTTCGTGGTCAACTTGCTTTATATCAATATCCCCATCCTTCCTCGTGTCGAGTGATCCGCAGTCGTAATGCCTTTCAGTCAAAGTGGTGACAGCGCGTTGGCGAGCGTCGCCGGCGCTTACAACGACGTTGGTCACGACCAGATCAATAATAATCATGCTGAAATCGCGTTTTCGCCAACAATAAATGGTACCACATCTCTTCAAGTCCATGCATTGCCCTTCCAACTGACATGTGAATCGTTCTAGATAACAAAAAAACCGTGAATAAGCACTCTAACAACTTCAGCGGAATTAATGAGAATGTGGGGAACACGATGATCAACTATGGTGGGAACACGACCAATTCCTTTGTGGACAACTCGTTCCGAAGCAACGATGACCACTCAAAGCATGAGAATGTCGCCTTTGGCGGTAACTTCGTCCTTCTGGAGGACGTCTTGCATACTGATAGTTGTGCGTGACAGTTTCGTCCCCGGCTCGGGCTGTTTCGCAAGACTCGCATGCCTTCAACAGTACTAGATTCATCCCTCATTCTACCACCGTATCCCCTTCTCATCTTCTCTGAGCATTCCACACTTGGACTGATCCATCTGACACAGCCACTGATACAAGTGATATCATAAGCCACGGGCTCGAGGAAGCGCGGACGATGATAAAAGGGTGGTGGAAGAAACATCACAACAGATCCGGTAACACCGCGCATGCCTCGGATGTCCACCATGATGCGGCGCCTATGCCTCATTCTGCACGTTTTGAGTCTGCAACTACCACAACGTCTGCTCGTCCTCTCCATTCATCCGGTGTGCAGCCGACACGGCGCACAGTCACCAACGCTGGTCAGTTTGCCAAGAAATAACTCGAGACCGGGCAAACGAAACATGCAAACGAAGTGGAACTTGAACTAGCTAGACTGAAATTGATGGACGATATGATGAAGGAGCGCCCAAGGGAGGGGAACACGGGGAACACCATCATCAATTATGGTGGAAACACGACCAATGTTTCTGTTGATGACTCGATCAGAACCTATCGATAATCACTCGACAAACCAGACGCTCATCGATGGTGAGTATATCTATCCTTTAGACAACTTATTGCATGCTCATGTTTGCCAGGGCCTGACAGCTTCGTCGACTGTTTCTAATCGCTACAATGATGATGATGATGATGATGAGGAGGAGGAGGAGGAGGAGGAGGAGGAAGGCAAGAGAATGTATGGGGATAATGGTGACAATGACAATGAGGAGGGAGGCGAGAGAATGTATGAGAATAATGGTGACTGGTGACGACAGCTTCCCAGCGAGGCAGCCGCTTGCTTGCTGAAATCTATTATGTTCCCAATATCCCATTTACATTCTCCAATGATACACGCTAGTAAACTGGATATGAAAGAATACTCACCGAGAGGCATATGAGAATAGTAAGAAAACATTTGTAGTTGGAACATGAAACTCCGAGTCGTCCGTGAGCGCTAATGAGTTCTGGGCGCTTCAAGTTTTAGGCTTGTGCGTGCCGCCCCTCTCACACCACAGGATGGCTAACAACCTCTGGGTGTTAGTGCACTGGTTTGATTTGCGCCCATACCAGCTTCTTCCTTCGTGTGATAAGAGCCTTGTCTGAGCCTGCTGATCTCGAACGTGTATCAAGTTGCATGGCTCGGACTAGGACAATCACTGGCATGCTGCGCTGGCCAAGTTCCCCATCGACGATATATAGATGTCTTCGTGGTCAACTCGATTTCGTCAAGTTTCTGTATCTCCAGCCTACTTTGCGTCGAGTGATTCACACGCCTAATTTGAATGCCCATCGTTCAAACTGGTCCTGGCGCGTCGGTCCATGTCGGTATTTACAATGACGTCAGTCACAACCAGGTCAACTTGAACATTGGTCGTACTGAAACCCAGTTTGTGTCCATCGTGGATGGTACCCTATCTCATCACGTTCATGACATTGCCCTTCCGACTGATGGGTGAATACGACAAGAATAAGATACCAAACAGTACGGAGGAGGGAGTGATAAACGATCGTACCCATGGCTTTGGTGAAGGACGTATTGAAAGGTACGGCGGTGAGGGAGGGGGAATGGGTGAGGAAAATAACGGGGACCAGCGAAGGAAAGAAGACGGGGATGGCGAAAAGGAAAACCGACAATAACTAATAGTGCAAAGGGCTCGGCGACGGTAACCTCCCAGTGGCAGTCGAGCCGTTGTTGCCAGCTGAAGTCACAACATCCCATTTGCACACTGGCACGCAGAGAATACTGCTGCCCTTGCCGATGGTTCCAGCACCGCCAGCAGCGACACAGCCGCTGACTACGTTGGCTGCGACGAGGTCACAAATCAGACCCAGGGAAAAGGTATGTATTCCGATCCCAAAAAAAATACATTTTGGAAATTTGAGAATCGGAGCTGATCGGCATTCGTCGTGCCGGTGAATCTTGCATTTCTAGCTCTGTTTCAGTACTCAAAAGTGTTTGCTAGATATGCCACAAGTCGAAAGACTGTTCCCGAAACTCAATGGGCTATGATACGTTTTACCAACTTTCTAGACTGACCGGATTGCGATATGTTTTGATGTATCAACCGAGACAGTTGAACATGGTGTGAAAGCCAAAAAGGGGAATAAACATGTCAAGGATGTTGGTGTTGAGGTGCGTTGTCAATGCCATTTTTTGGCCAGAACAAAGGACTAACACGAATTTTCTCTCAGCTTCTGTTAGGAACATATAGAAAACACCCGACCTCTACTTAGACAAGTTGTAAGGGCTCTTGACGATAACAAGTGGTATCTGAGTCTCACGGTCTACAGTAGTATGGAGAACGCTTCGCAGCGAGGGGTTCAGTATGCATGTACGATCTCCGTTTCATTTCATTTTCATTCTTTTAGGTCACATGCGTTGCTGCGGAGAGATCCGCGGAGAAACGGCTCGAATATCAGCCCAAGCAGCTGGTTTTCGTGGATGAAAGTTCTGTAGACGGTCGTGCGTGGTCGATGGTGAGTTACTAAATGCTGTATATTGATGTATTACCGCTGATTAATCCACTAGCTTTTCAGTCCTCCCAGCCCTCTCTCTCGACGGCATATTGTACTGTGACACCGTCGAGGGGTCATTCTGTATCCAAACTCTCAAGATGTTTGTTGCAGCTCTACTTGATTATATGCAACCTTACCCGGCTCCAAACTCCATCGTCGTAATGGATAACTGCCAGATCCACAAGCACTCCGAGATTGCCGAACTCATAACCACTAGGTATTTTTATTCGCTCGATGTGAGTTCAGGCTGAGGTCTCAAGGGGGATGAAATGTGAATTTCTCCCCCCATATTTACCTGACTTCAATCCTATAGAGCTCGCATTTTCAGCTATGAAAGCTCATCCCCGAAGGAACGGCGAATATACGAGGATGGTGATGTCGGAGATGTCGGACAAGAACACATTCATTACCCTGCTCAAGGCCCTATATGTTATCACCTGAGGATTCGTTTGATTGGTTTGCACGATGTGGCTTAGTGTAGTCTGACTTTTTTTATGTGTGTCTTCAAATTTTCTGTACTAGCAAATGATATGGACCGCATGCACGCTGTGCTAGTATGCCCAAACGTCATCTGATTGTCCAATCTTGGGCCGATCTAGTACCATCTAACAAATCTCTTGTCTAATATCGTTTCGAAGTCATGGACGCGCCAACACAGTACAAGCAACCTAACCCATGACGCTGATGGTTCAGATGCCCTTGCCACGATGTGCCGATACGCAGCCTGAGGACTGGCAGCGAGCGCAGCGATGAAGCCCACGCACTGAGTATCACCCCCGCCCCTCGCCACGATGCACCGATACACTGAATCCCACTAGCAGCTGACTGTGACGCTGAAGGTTCAGATGCCCTTGCAACGATGTACCGATACGCAGGACTGGCAGCAAGCACAGCGATGAAACCGAGCGCTGCTCCCCCTTTGCCACAATGTACCAATATGCAGGACCCGGCAACTTATACTCATTCAGCAACAGCCTGAGGTATGTTGTTACTATGTATTACAATATGCTACAGCCGGTACAACGTCACTAGTAATGAAGGATTCACGCTTGCAGCGGTCTACAAAATGCCTGTCTTTTCCCACCCTCCCTTTGAGCCCGCTACCACACAGCTCCATGTCTACCCGCAAACGCAAAAGGACAATTAGTCAATCAGAAGCCCAACCCCGGGCGCAGCCTCCTCAGGCTCCAGGTAAGTTTTCTCACCAATAAGGTAGTAGTGATCTGTCGCTCACTAGCACGTCGCTGCACGTGTCATTGTTTCCAGGTACCAAGAAGCCTGGGGCTTGTGTCCGCTGCCGTGCATCAAAGTTGAAGTGTGAACTTGCTCCTGGGACCGATACTTGTCTCCGATGCGTTAGTGCTGGAGTTGAATGCCAGCTCCAAGAAAGTCGCTCGACACGTAGTGCGAGCGTTCCGCCGTCTGCTGTTCGATTACCTCAGGCTCCAAGCCAGTTAAAGTCTTCTCACCAACAGCAGCGCAGCAACAGCAGCACTGCGACTTCGCGAACGACCACCCAGAAGAAAAAACAGAAGGATCGCATGGATGTTGTGGAAGAGGAACATGAAATCACCATGGAAGAGCTATACCCGATACCGGAGGATGACGAAACCGTATCAGGCAATGGCGCTGACAACCTCACCTTCTCTGGCTCGGATGTGCTCAGGAACACTCAGGAGCTCTTGCGCGCCATTGTCACGGGCGGACCAGCACCTGAGGACAGTGCGGAGAGTGATCATAGTGTGGATGTCATGGTTCGGAGCGATGATTCTGATCATGTCACTTCAACCGATGGAGACTCAGAGCTCGACATGCAGGAAATCATCCGGCGCTTTCACGGTGAAAACTCCAAGGGCAAATCAAAGGCTGCAGTCCCGTCCAATGCATGCGTTGCATTTACCGCAAAGTCACGGCCCACTGCTGAACAACCACAGCAAGAACCTGAAGAAGACACTCGTCGTAAGTCATGCAATTTTACGGCTTCTGTAGATCTTACTCAGTTCTTTGCAGCATTCAAGTTACGATGTGCTGTGCAGCCGCCAAACTCAAGTTCGCTTTTTACATTTGAGCTACCGTCTACCATCACTTTCGACAACCTCCGCATTGCTATTAGAGATGCGCTTGAACGGCCCGGGGAGCCTGGACTACTCCGACTCCAATACCGGCTCAGTTCTGACAAGCAGAAGCAAGTACCCACATGCGTTCAGTCAGAAGATCAGTTCAGGATTTTTATATCCCAAATGCGACCGCTTTACTTGCCTGCGCGCACTAGCAAGGGATACTCTCGAGTTCAAAGATGCTGCGACGGAAGACGAATCGTCACGAAACCAGACTGTAAGTTTGTATTCAGGTTTTTCCCGTCGTATTTTTCTTGGCATAATTATGTTCAAATTCCTAGGGTAAAAAAGGTTCAGGAACAACTGGAAAACGAAGGACTGGTGCCGCTATGTTCAACACACGTTTAGTGGGAACAAAACTTCGCGAGGATTTCGTTGATAGAAAGCATTCAAAAGGACCGAGCGCCCGATGTACTGCCAGTGTTTCTCACCGAATGCACTGAGCACAAGCAATCTCGAGCTTCGGGGCATTGGGGATGGTAAATGTTCCGTTTGGTTTTGTGTCGGACTCACCGACACGCATACAATCAGATGGAAGAAAAGGTGACACTTGAAGAGAGGCCGGAGGGCATGAAGTTACGGGAGCGTGATCCTGACGAATTCGTGAGAGCTCCGGCTATCGTTGGCGGTCATGGTGCATATGGATATAGTCAGCCGCAAGTTCCTGTTCAGATCGTTCTGCCGCCATGGGGATCATATCACGCAAATGTTCCACAGCCATCATCGGGGATACCCGCAGCGTGGGTGGGACCTCCACCAATCCGTCACGTTCAGTTTTGCCAGCACATGTACCACCAGCGCCAATCCTTGATATCGTCAGGTAGGAGTTTACTTTGCCGACTTTGGGCCAATTCTGAGGAAAATGGGCTTCATCCGGTTGTCACAGCTTGACGGGAGGTTCAAGACTGGCTTGATGTTGAGGTGGGCACCGCAATATCCATTCTGCAGTATGCAGAAGAAGATGTTGTAGCAGCGAAGGCAGGGAAAGTCATTTCACTTGATCATTCTTAGACTATATGAAAGTTTTATTGTTACATCATGTTATGTCGTTGCGAATGCAATATCAGTCGTCTTACTACAGATTCAACGGGTGAATAACTTGAACTGCCCCAGCTCGATCCCGTACAATCTCGGAGAGTCAGAGCTCCAGAATTTCAGAATTTTCAAATGTCACTTTTACCTAATCTGTTCATTCGCGACAGTCTGATCAGACGTTGAGGAGTTATAAATCGACCGAGGCTGAAGGTGTTTTTTTTTACAAACATTTCCCGCGTTGACTGGAAAGGCAGGTCCTTGAAGATATTTCGGAAGTAGTCCGAGGGTAATAAATGCACTGAGGCTAATCAAACAATGGAAGCTGGTGAAGGGCTACAGGCTGATACAAGAACTAATAATTACACGTCGTCGTGACGAGTTTAGAAAAAACAATGTAGGTCGGCGAGATTTAAGTAAAAAAAAAGAGTCGTACTAGATGTGGTTGTCGGTCATGATGGCTTGAGTTTGCGTGGAGAGCCGACCGAAGAGCCACCGGATCCACTGGGGGTATCACTGATCACAGAGGACGCCGGTCTATTAATACGACTACGAAGTCGCTCCACTTCGCGCTCCAACCTAGACATTGTAAATATCATGACCAAATTACTGGGTAGTCAACACCTACGTCAAAGTAGTTTGCTTGGCTTCTGCAGCTTGCAGCTCGAGCCGACGGTTGGCACGGACTAACTCGCTTTCGGAGGTTTGCTGTACTTTTATTGAATAAGGAGTTTAATGGAAACCGAGTCAACCCACCACTCACCAAGTACTTTGCGCAGATTCTGGATCTGGCCCTCTGAAGCTTTACGATCTTGCTCTAGTTTCAAACGATGGCGTTCGCTCTCTTGCAACTGCAGTTGGATATCTCTAACCGCTTTGTCTGGAGATCGAGGGGTAACACTATGTCGCCTGTCGTTGACGGGTAGGTTAAGTTGAGCTGTAAGCTCTCCGATGCGCGCTTGTAACTGGCGAATGGTCGCGTTTGGCCCAGGTGTAGCAGTATACGACTTGGTTTCCAGGTCCACGACTCGGACGTTGAGATCCTTGACCTGCTTCTCCAGCTGAGCCTGTGAAACGATGATGAGAATCATCTGTTCCGCAGTGAAAAAGGGGTTACATACATTCTCTCTATCCAGTTTAGTATTCTCAACGCGCATTTTATCAAGTTCCAGCTGGCTTTCTGCAGGTATGTGCTTCAGCCGCTTTCATGCGACCAAACGCCATAGACACCCGATCTTCTTGCTCTTCCAGAGAGCGCTCAAGATCCTGCTTCTCGAGCTGGAGTTTCTGCAACTCTCGATCCGAAGTGACTTTGCTGGCATCAATGTGGTCAAGCTTGATCCCCTCCAGTTCCGCCTGTAGCGAACGCCTGGCTTTTTGCAGCATCGCGCGGTCCGCCTCCGCATCGTTCAAAACGTTCCGCAGTTCACGGACTTGAGAGTGGAGGGAAACGATTTGTGCTTGCTGATCAGATTGCACCCCTGTTGATGTTTCGTACGCCTTTGTCAAGTCGGCGATCTTGGTCTCCATGCGTTCCTTCTCTCGCTTCCACGCGCCCCCATTGTAAATCTCCTCATCGAAGCGTAACTGCAGCTCGTCGTAGTCGGAATGAATTTTGCGGTTATCTTCCCGAAGTCGAGTCATGGTATCACGTTGTGACTGAAGCTCTAGAATACAATGAGAAAACAGACACAAACGACGCGAACTGAATGCTTACCTTCGCTAAGTTGGGCGAGCTCGGCTGGCAACGCACAAATATCTCAGTAACGCTCATATAGACACGAAAAGGGTGATTACCTTGATACTTCTTCCGGGTCTGATCACTCGCAAAGTCACGCTCAGCATGATCTTTCTGATGCTGGAGTCGTTCGTCTTGGAGCTGTTGGGCAAGACGGCGCCGATGGATACCGAGTTCAGAGGACTCTCGATCCTCTTCCTCAATTTGCTGCTCTAATTCCCGGAGTTTATGTTCCGTGGTCTGGAGCCGCTCTTCGATCGCCTTCTTTTCTGTGACAAGATCGAGATGCGTCTTTTCCAAGTCAGTAAACGCACGACAAGCTGTCCAGATTTAGTTCGCGTGTCAGGTGATAAGAAGAGCTACTTTGCTCACCAAACGTTTCCGCCTGTTCTGCCTTTGCCAGTGCAACCTCAGCGTCTTGAAGTTTTGCATTGTTCATCGTGCCCTTTTGCTTGTACGACTCAATAGCCTGTTGTAGCTCTTCATAACCAGATCAGCCAAGGTCGTTGCAGGGGTGACAAGTACCGACCTGACTGCATTGCGATCGCAGCGGCAGAGGTGATCTGGAGCTCCTGGAATTCCGTCTGAAGCTGCCTGTGCGCGTCTTCTCAAAGTCAGTATAGGTTCGTTGGCAGACGCGGGCAAACACACTGATTGTGTCGTTCTTGGAAGCAATTTCGGCATCCAGCTTGTCGTGGGTACCCGCCAACTCTTCTCGAGCCCGTCTGCGGACGTCTTCCAATTCGAGTTGCAAATTCTTCTGTTGAGCCAGCTGTTGGGTCCCTCATATCATGAGCCCATGTTTTCGGCCACACCGCAAAACACCATACCAGAGTTTTGTGCGACTGCTCAAGGCGAGCCGTGGATTCGTCTTTGAGGGGAGGCAAGTTCTTGGTCGAATCCGGCGTTCGGAAAACAGCGGAAAATTGACGTGCGAGCTCCTCTTCACCAATTTGAAGTTCGCGAAGGAGACGTGAACGGAATGTCTCGTCCATCGGTTTGTCCTTCATAATGAGGTTAATTAATTCTTTGTGCTGATGCTGAACTTGACCCTTAATCTTCGCGACCATATCCTGCACGGTCTCTGCTTCCTGTAGTCTCTCTTCCAGCTCCGCGATCTTGGACGCGTATTCACGTTGCAGCGACGGGTTCGGCGGGTTGGCGACGGTATCCTCCGCAAGCTTCGTGAGTTCGCTTTCCAAAGCCTCCCGGGATCGCAGCACCGACGAAAGCTGCTCGCGCGTCACCTCCAACTCACCCTTGAGGTTGTTGAGATCAGCGTGTAGCCGTCGGTTACCAGACTCGGCTGTCTCCCTCTGCCTCCGCTCAGATTCGAACGCAGCTACAGCTTTCAACGCCCTTTCCTCGTTCGCTCGCGCCGTCTTTTCGATGGCACGGAGTTCGACCTGCTCAATCTTGGTCTCCCGTACAATGTCTTCGGCCTCGCGAGTCAATGCCAATTTTGCCTTTTCCAGAGAACGAATGTACACCGCGTTCTTTTGCAGCTCGTCTTGAGCGTCTTTGAGCTGTTGGTCAGTGACTTTCTTGGCCTTCTCGAGTACGTGGACGTGCTCGACGATCTTCTTGTCCTGTCGCGACTCGAGTTGCTTGATCTCCCATTCTTTGCTCTTGAGGTCGCTGAGAGCCTTGTTGAGAGCGGCGTCCATCTTGGCGAGACGGTCTTGATCGAGAGCGAGTTCCCGCTTCTGGTTGGTCGCAATCTCGTGAAGCTGTTTGTATTTGGCCGATTCAGCTTCCAGCTGTTTGCGAGCTTGCTCTGTTTGACGCTCAATGGCGCGCGTTCCTCGCTCCAACTGTAAGACGGTGTCCTCCAACTCATGGTGTTTGGTCTGAGAGGAAGTGAGCTGACGTTCGAGAGACTGACAAGGTGTGAGTTAACAAAGAAATACATCTCGTTTCGAACCTAGATACTGCACCTCTTTAGCCTTGACAACCTCCCCAAGCTGTGAGTCCGAGTCGATCTGCTTCGCACGGAGAGCCTGCAGCTCTATCTCCATCGTCCTCCTGGACTTCTCCATGGTCACTGCCGCAGCTTCGGCCTTGGTCGATTGCTCGTTGGCGGCCCTCTCCCGCTCAAGCAAGGACATATGGGAATCCTCGAGTTGGGCATATTGACGGCGCACCTTTTCGACCTCGAGTTTGAGCTTGCTCTCGTTATCGAGTGCGGTCCTCCGGAATGCGTTCAGCTGACCTTGGAGGTCTCCCACCTGTGAGCGCAGATCGGTGAGCTCCTCGTCCTTGCTCTTCTCGGCCTCACGTCGGCGCGTCTCCTCCGTTGTCTTCGTTTCCATTAGCGCACGGAGCTCGTCGAGTTCTTCTTGTAACCTCGCCTTAGCGGACGACGTGCGATCGACGTCCACCCGATAGGCGTCCATCTCAGCCCTTTGTTTTTCGGCCAAAGCACGGACTTCGATGACTTCCTTTTGCAGTTGGGTCAGTTCTCGCTTCGAAGCAACGCCGTCCGAGGCGAGGCGAACGATCTCGTACCTCTTTCTTTTGAAGCATCGATGAATACTCGTTGGCGGTGCGGGTTAGTTCCGCTAGTTGGTCCTTCGCTTGTTGCGAACCCTTCTCGAGTTGGTCAACTTTGGCGTTGAGAAGTTCCCTGAAAAAAGTGAGTTCGATTGCATGCGCATGCACCTTCGATACTCACATTCGTGCGCGACTCCGCAGTCAACCTCAACTGGAGCTCGTTGGTGGACGCCTCAGAACGTTCTTTGAGACGTGCAAAGTCCTCGTCGTGTTGTGACACCAGAGTCGTAAAGTCCTCATTCAGCCTTTGTAGTTCGTCCCGCTCGTCCTGCAGCTGTGTCATGCTACTTTCCATCGTGGCGACGAGCTCTGCAAACTCTGTTTCCTGTTTCTTCCATTCGTTTTGCTGACTCTCGAACTGCACGAGGTGCTCGGCAGCTTGATCGAACGCCTGTCGAAGATTCTCGTGCTTCTCGTCGGCTTCCTTCTGTCGCAACAGTGCGCGGTCCAGTTGCGAATCGAGAACGTCAAGATCGGCGTGCAGAGCAACAATCTCCTCTTCCAGCTCGACTTCCCGCCGCTTGGTCCGCTCGAGTAAAGTGTCTTTGTCAACCGTAAGCGCCCGTTCTGCTTCGAGTTCCTGTGCGATCTTCAGTTTGTCTGCTTCCAACGCCATCTTCATCTTTGCCAGGTTCTCTTTCTCGCGTTGGTCTCTCTCCGCACGTTCCTTGATCAACTGCAACTCCGCTTCCTTCCGCCGGAGCTCTTCGTCGTTCCGCGTAGCAACTAGCAGGGGTCGGACCTATGAGTACCACGAGGTCAGGCGGAAACACCCTGAGTGATTTTTTCATATATACCTTTGTATAAAGTTGCCACCATGGCCAGTCCTTGAGTTCACCGTACACCCGAGCGTTACGCTGGATAGTCCGAATAGCGATAGCACGGTTGAGGATCTTCTTGATTTGTCTCCGCGCCGAGAACTTTCGCGCGACAGCCTGCAACCTCGAGAATACGTCATATAACAATGCATCTCTGCGCTCTTCGAGTTCCGCGAGGACGCCCGCCTTGAAGAAAATCTTCGATGTCCCGACCCGATATAACTCCTTGTCGAGGTCGAGAGCCTCTACCATGCGAAGGCAAGCCTTTCGACCGTCCATGTAACCGCGCGGGATAACTCTCGGGGTCATGATCTCGTAGCGTTGCCGGAACTCGACGAAAGGAAGCCTGTTAGGGTATCCCAGTCTAGCGATCCGAATGCCTTCCAGTACACCATTGCACCGCAATTGGTCGAGTACAAGCGGCACGTCAACTCTTCCCGGCTTCTTGTGTACGTTTGGGACTATACACCGAACAAAATGCGGCTGGGTGGCATGTAACTGATTCATGAGCAATGCTAGCTGTTCCTTGTGCCTTTGAGCCACGGTACGGAAAGCCCCTTTCTTGACCCAACGCTTCTTCCCTAGGGTGAAGCCGACGCTTGAAGAGGGTAGATCAGAGAGCGGACCCACATAGTCTTGGAATAGGGACGCAACGTAGGGTTGCGTAGATGCAGCGAGAACTCGAGTGAGATTGTCGTTTAGTGGGTCCTTGTTCTTCTCTAGCCATCCGTCGGTGCGGTACTCCACTCTCCCAGCGTAATGGGTGATGATAAACCCTTGCTCAAACTTGGGGAGACTGTACTTCGTACGACCAGGATGGGGCTGTTCCCCGGGAGCTAGATCCCGACTCCACAAAGAATGCACTTTCTCCGTGAAAGTGAGATCGGTTGCCTTGGGCATGATACATTCTTCGTCCAAGCAACTCAAAATGCCGATGACATTCCCACCTCCCTCGATAAGATCGATCGTAGGTTGCAAGTCCAGCTTGAAGTTGACGTAGTCCCATTCGATACCCTCGCGAGAATATTCTTCTTGTTCGAGGACAAACATATGATGGTTAAAGAATTGTTGTAGTTTCTCGTTTGTGTAGTTGATGAGCAGTTGCTCGTATGTGTTGATCTCGAAAATCTCGAATCCTGCGATATCCAGCACACCGATGAACGTCGACTTGGGTGTTGGTCGATCGAGAGCGCGGTTGATCCGGTCGACCAATGCTCCAAACGACTTTTCGTATAAAGTCTTCGAAAGAGCAGCAAGCTCATCCAAAGCCTGCTGACTTGTCCGTGCCTGTGCGACCCACTCCCGTCCGGCAAGCACCCTGGGTCGCAAGACAGCTTTCATGAATTCGGCAAGAGGAATTCCCAAAAGATGACAAGCGCGTTCTGCTTGAGAGGAGTCGGCCATAACGGCGTCGTCTGCGCGTGTTGACGTGATAGGGACGTTACCGAGGTGCAGAACCGCTGCTACGATCCGAAATAGATCAAACCGTTCAGTCTCAGAAAACCCGACTACATCAAATGCGTTCTTGGGATTTCATCAACAAAAAGGCATTGGTGCGCAAATCACAAGACCAACTTACAGAGAGAGTATCCCAGTCATCTCTATCATTAACACCATCGATCTCCCTCCTGCTCCGGTTCAAGAACTCGTAATCCTCAATGTTGCCGTCGAGTAAAAGTGAATCTGAAAGAGATGAATGGAATGAAGACAATATGAAGCATCAAACTGCATACCCTTCAAAGAGCCAGCGGCGGACATCAGCTGGTAGAACACATGGAAATTGCGCTCCGCAGGACTTCGCACGACGACTCGACTCTTCTCCAACAAGTACCAGTCGATGTTGGCCCCGGAGATACTTCCATCCGGTGCAAAGCTGATGCGAATGAATTTGCCGAAACGACTTGAGTTATTGTTCCGTTGGGTCTGTGCGTTCCCAAAGGCTTCGAGTATAGGGTTGGCTTGGATGATTTGTCGCTCCAAGAGACCAAGTCGCTCTTTAGCAGTCGTGTTAACACCCGATCCAGTTATTGATAGGCTTTTCCTGCTCCTGGGTAACCCGATTGATGGTATCGCCGAGTACGACGAAGACATGGATGGTGAATTCGTATGAGATGAATTGGGGAGGTGGGCGTCAGTTGCGATGGCCGAGAGATATTGAATGACTTTCTTAGTACTTTCCGTCTTGCCGGCTCCGGATTCACCACTGCATGAATAATAGATCAGATAGGACGCTATGCTCAATGAAGGGAATTCACGGACGTGATGAGGATACTCTGGTTCTCGCGTTCCTCTTGCATGTTTACCCATGCACGTTCCGCAACTGCGAATATATGCGGCGGGTTCTCGTCCCTTCGTTTGTAACGGTATTGCTGGATGATAGCATCCGTGTAGAGTGGCAAATTCTGGTAAGGATTAATGGCGACTAAGAATAACCCAGAATATGTCTGTTGTGCGGGGTTAGATTACGACCGACAAGAGCGTGACACGAATGGCCAGATGTAATGCTGCAAGTTGCCAGAATGCATGACTCACATATATAGCTCCAGATCCGTACCTTAGACGGAGGTTATGAACGACACTAGCCTCGTTGAGAAATGTGAGATCCGCAATGTCATCCACGCGGTCAAACTTTGGCGGATTCATTTTGGACAAAGCATAGAGTGGGACTCGACGGATCTGAATGAAATGTAAAGAGAGATGGCAAAGCGATTTCGAGAATATCTACCTCTGCACCCGAGGACATTACGATTTCAGCAGTCTCTTGGTCCTCTTGATGAACCCAGCCGGCGAGGTAGCCGTCCTTCTCGTCAGGTACCCACACCCATTTCTTCTCGTTGAATTCTGCTTGTAGGGCGGCGGCGCGGGCGGCGTCTGCATTTTGAGAGTTTCGTAGTCCATTCATGTTCGTAGACGAAGGAAACGCGTGGTTATGAATCAGAGTGACCCAAGCAGTTGATTCAACCGCGGGTATAATAAACCGTTGTGGTGTTGGGTATCGTCGGGAACGGTAGATGGAGCGTCGTTGTCGTGAATGAGTGGGTCGAGCGCCGACGCGAACGCGGACAAGCAAGTGGTATAAAAGCAAAAGCCAAGTTGTACAAAGTGACTGAATCAACGAACTGCACTTCCCAGCTCTTCCCGTTTCGGCAATATCTCCAGAGTCTTACGTACGCGACTCAGCCTGGCGGACTAGCCCTTAGTAGAGGCTTAACGATGCTAAACTCGTCAACCCCTGACATTTTCAGGGACAAGTCCATTCGCCAAAGATTTGCAGGAACCCCCATGCAGCCTGGTAATGGAGATCATGCAGATGAAATCGTGTGTACCACGTTTATGACGTATGGCAACATCATGGTCGCTGTGGAACCCGCGACTTATCACGCAAACTCCTAGCGGTATGTAAGCTTCAATTGCACGATATACAAGTGAGTTGTGTTTTTCAGGGAGCATTCAAGTTTTCTGTCTAATTCAATTTACGCAGCAAATTCTGAGAAGAGGCTTAGGAGAGCACCGAGACGCGCAGGACGAAGGGGAGAGTGACCAAATGCACTCTTGGCCGAACGAGAAGCAACGTGTCAACTACAACAGCACTGGCAGTGATGAGGGCAGTGAAAAGGACGGGTGTTCCGGTCTAGTTTGCTGGCTGTGCGATTTGTCTGTGGATAGATGAATCAATATTCAATCTTGGTATGTCATGCTACCACTATTCCTGATAGCTACTTGCACTCGTTTTTTCTGGTATTCTCCCACCATGACTCGAAACGCCGCATTTAATGGAGTTACAGTGATCCACCGGCACTTGAGTTAGCAAATTTGTATCCAGCTTGGAATGGATCAGATGCAACGAGCTCCAGACGTGAACATTTGAACGATTTCTTGCAGAGTCATTTCATGGTAAGAATAGAAATTTATTGTGTCGATCTGCCACATGTGCTTCAATTCAGTTGGCAGTCCTTGACATAGCCACTCGCCACTGGAGGCGCTGCACGCTTGGCCACACGCGTGTCAGAAGCCGGTACCGTCGTGTGGCTCCTCTTCCGGTGGTCAATTCCAGATATCATCGGTTGTAAAGGCAGTGATACTGGCACAGTCGGAGGAAATTTGAGCCTGTTCGATTTGAAGTTCCCGCAGCTGCTCAAGTATGAATGTACACCATGAATTGTCGACGAGTGTCCATCGAAGATGAACGACGGGATCACACATACCTTCGCTATGTAAGTTCTGCCACGTCACAAAATGTCATGACCACGCCGTAAAATTAGTCATCTGTGCAGCGATTCCGCAGCGAAATTGACCGGGGGACAGCGAACCAGCAGCGAACAAACATTCTAGAATTCAAGTCCCGGTTCCACTGGTGCGAAACAGCACAGGTTGGGTAACGTCCCAACGATGAGGAAACTACCATTCCTCGCATACCCTGAGTGTCCGAATCGGCGCCGTGTACCCACCACCATGACTGGTGGACAGCAGGGCATGCGAGCAATGATGAAATGGCAGGCCTACCATACTCGAACAACAACATTACAACAACTTGAACCATCAACCTGGCGGACTTCGTGCCTCACCTGGTGACGTTATGCGTATTGTATTTCGCGCATTCATCGATACGTCGTAGGCGTTGACGGTAAGATCTTGAGAAACCGCTGAATTTCAGCAACGTTGTTCTCTGGAAGCGAAACGGACCCACAAATGACTGATACGCGTGCGAAGGTCGGAGGTGCCAAATTTCGGCTAACAGTACGGAGCGCTACGATGGAAGATCCCCCAGGTGGGTACGCTTCCGCAAGTCAGACGGAGTTCCTCCGCGCGCACTGAGGCGAAGGTGTTCGTGGTCTTTTTCCTCCCTCAGTGCGGTGTTGCGCCACTGCAAGTTCGATCTGAGTTTGATCAATCAATCCGATTTCTACATCGCGGCTGTGTCGTTTCCTAGATTTCCTAGATATATCAAGGACCCTTGTACTATGACCGGACATGATATGCATGGGTTTCATCGCACTGCCACTCAATTTTATGCATTACCCAGCTCTCTTTTCTTCAATTGACGCTCGTTTACACTGCAACGAAGTTCCCTGCAGCCGAAAGTTCTCTGCGCTATGTATGTAATTGTAACCCTCACTGAGGAGGCTGGACTCAGAATACAGATCACATTCAAGTCCGCTGACAGCGGCAAGCATTGTAACGTCCGTTGTGCGGAAGAAATTTTGGGCCCATCTCTGCTTTCATTTTCTTACGGAGAAGTTCTCGAGGCGGTGGCGAAAGAAGCCAGTATCCCCCGGAACAACTTGAACCATAACTTGATGGCCACGCAGCGCGGCAACAGCCTTGCCAACGCGTGTACAACACGTTTTTATAGGGTGGACCCCCAATCAAAAACAAGATCAATTAAGTAGGTGTTCACGATAAGAACCCCCTGACGTTGCCAGTGCGCGTCTAGCGAGTTCTTCCCGCCATCGTTGCACTGCTCCTCTCAATCGCGCTACCCTTATCCCCGTCATCCCTCCCTCTGCATGTCTGACTGGAATCACGATGACTTTTCCCAATTTTTCATCGTCCCGGATGATCGTCCGGCTCTCCCGCCAGTTGACGAAGACGTAGGATGTGGTTTAAAGGACATGTAAGTCATCAATCCAGTTGGTCTGTTCGTCTCCTAACAGTTCCTTAGCGGTCTTATGGACCAACGACTTGTCGACCAGAAATACGATGAACCCAGCTTCGGGTTGTTATTTTCTCAAAGTGGGGACACTTTCGATGAGTTTTCCCTACCATACCGTATCCAACATGTTGGGCAAAACGCATTGTTTCCAAGGTCTGAGGTGAGTATGGCCGTTTCCTAATCGATGTAGGTAATCAGAGCATCCATTAGATGTCAATGTCACTATCGCATGCGAGCTTCCTCCCTCCCGCACTCTCCCCAGACTTGTCGCCAAGCAGCGTCGCGTCGTCCTCCCCTTGGTTAAGGACCCCTCAGAGTGATCCATCGTTCACCACCCTCACGCCAGCGGCGGATGTTTTTCTCGACGAGTCAGGGAACAACCTCGAGGACCATTCGTCACAAATGCAAGCCGTGATGCTCGAAGATATCGCGTGCACACCACAAGCATTTTCCATTCCATTCCATTCTTCCATAACCGCTGCCACTTCATCTGAAAATTTGAACCAGCACCTTTCTCCAGTTCACCAACCTTCCTGTTATCACCTCCCTGCGGACTAGCATTTTCAACTAACGACGTGCCACTGCCGGTGGGACCGCCTTTCGGCATGTCAACGGCCCCTTCCTCAGAATATTCATCACTATCCCCACTCAGTACGCTCAGCTTCCTTTCACAGTCACCGAGCACGTCCCCAAATCCCTCGCCGTTGAGTATGAACTGCTCTCCGCTGCCACCCGCACCTTCGCCCGTGCCACTCAGCAGCGATGAAAAGTCGAAGTGGATGACTGTATTTCTGCGCCAACAAGAGTGGCCTCGGTGAAGTTGCGGGGGAAGCGTAGCGCGGATACCCCCTGCGAGGACGCCCCTGTCCCGAAGATCCCAAGACGCTCAAAGGTCACGAACGTCGATGAACAAGAGTGGATACCTGGCTCTCAGCGGCCTCGGCATCCAAGAGTTGTGGCGTCTTCAGAATCTGCCAGACGTACTACTACGTCGACTTCAAACTACCCACAGGACGACGACACGAATTTTGGGACGAGCCAAGAATCGGAGGGGCATTCCGATGGCACTCAGAGAAGTTGCGATATTTGTGGACAAACATTCACACGGACATCAGACTATGTGCGGCATATCGAAAATTCGGCGAGCCATCCTGAAACACGCAAAGTGTGGCCGTGCCCGCATTGCGATCGTGTGCTGGGGCGAAAAGACGCCCTCAATCGGCACATCAGGACCATGCATCCCGAAGATGTTCAAAGCAGTCAGGTGGTTGAGAGTCAGAGGGAGTCGTCTGGACAGCGGATGGGACAGAGAAAGATGGTGTTGAGGAGGCAGGCGAAGAAGGATCCGGCACGTTTGAGGCACCGCTGATAATCCGTGAAGCAGCTTCCACGATTCGGAGTCTGTTTCGTTCTGCATTTTCGGAATCTTTATACCTACCCGCCATATCTTTGACCATCCTTATCTTCAAGTCGCATGCATTGCTGGTTCTTTGTATGCAGTAGCATCATATCTTTACCACCGATCCCGGATGACATAAGCATTTAGAGAAGTGGCGGTGTTGTCGGCTCCCTTTGCTTTCACATTATGGACAACGCTTCACCTCCACCAGACGATAGTGTGCCCGACGCCGGTGCACACTTGTGGATACCAGAGCCAGAGACAAGAGACACCACGAGTGATCCAGGACCGTCATCATCCCGTGCTCCACAACTGCTGAAGGAGCGGCTCTACGTGGGTAATCTCAGTTCAACAGTGGATGAGTGAGCCAGGACCCCAAATATCAACGAAACACCCGTTTCTAAACGTTTTCAAGATATGCATTGCTTCAGGTGTTTACAAAGTTTGGGAAGATCGAAAAAATGGACTTCTTGTTTCACAAGTCTGGTGTCCATAAGGGAAAGCCGCGGGGGTATGCGTTCGTCGAGTATATGAATGAAGCGGTAAGTGGTTGCGCGCCTTCGGTTAGGTCTCCTTTTGACGTTTGTATCCCCGTTATCACGAACGTGCGATGGACGGCGGTATCGGCTGGGTTACATGACCGAAGGTTTTATCCTGGGTAACATGGGCTGATTAGATTCTTTGGTAATTTAGGACGCAGCAAAGGCATTGCAGGCTGCCAACGGGAAGCTCTTGCGTGGCCGTAAGTTGGTGGTAACATTCGCACAGCAAGCACCGAACCACAATTCCGGTTCAACGTCGTATACCGGCAGAAGCAAGAGAACAGATATCACACCTACGGCACTGAGTTTGGCCAAAAGTAGTGGCATTGCGCGTCCCGAAGCGTGAGTACAGGAGTGTATGGATTTATTTCTGGGTCAGTTCACAGCTCGCTCTAGGAAGACGTCGAGTAAAATTGCCATGATAGAGGCCAAACTCCGCCAAATGGCAAATTCATCCTCATTTGCAGATAAACCAGCACTGCCCAGCAAACCAGTCGGACTCCAGAGGAGCTCACAAGGGAGCAGTGCACAGTTTCAAAGATCACGGAACCGTGGTCCAAGGCTGGCTTTGGCCAGGCCTGAGCGGACAAAGAACGATACAGAAACTTCATACGGACGATCGACCCCACCATCGATACGGGATGCGGAGTCCTCGGATATGGCGAGAATTCCTCATTCAAGTAAGCAGCGGAGTATACCTGGCGTGAAGATTGTGAAGGGAGGGTCAAATAAGGGTGATTCTGGAATCACGCCATCAACATGAGGGGTCTAGGACAGGTACTCGATCACGATGTGTGCTTCTCTCCATCTTGGCTGAGTTTCGGATATACTTAACAGTGGTGCACGTTTTGTGGCTGAAATTAGCAATGTCATTTTGTATGTCAAGTGCGCTGGTTACAACTCTAAATGCCTGTTTTTTGTTCAAGGACCTCGATCAAAGAGTCGTCCTCGAACTGAGCCACTGAACGATGGTTGATTTTGCGACTGAAGGGCCTGAAGCCATTCGCGGGAATGGATCGGACCATTGAAGAATCCCACGCGCGGGACCCGTGGACCGGATGCTGACTGATCAGATCATCCGGCCTATCAGATTGGCAAGAAGACGACAAAGAAAGACAGATTCTCATTGGTTCCTCCGTCTGAGCTCGAACTATCGGCGCCCACCCGAGTTGCTGCGGCGCGTTGCGTCTCAGATCAGGCGCAGACATGCTTCCTAAATCACCATAGGGCAGATATCACTCACATTTAGGATCCTATTTCACGGAAAAACAATTGGGTCTCCCGATCATTCCTGTGCGCGGTACCCCATATAGACATTGCAAGAGGTGTACCGCGGGAAAGATAAACATCATTGTGGCTCGTTGTCATCGTATGTGAGACAATCTGGGTCCTGGACAACGCACCGAGAGACCTTTTTCCCATACATGCTTTCGACAGAATCGTATCATCGTTCTCAGCGGCACTTGAAATTGATTGCACTGGCATTCTTAAAGATCACTTTGGTCTTCGTCTTCAAAGCTTCATCCCCCATCTTCACCCACTTCCGAAATGCCTTCTGCACAGGTTCTCAATACTCCCGACGGTGCTGTCTACACCACGTCAAACGGCGCTCCTGTCGCTCACCCATACGCGGCTCAACGCGTCGGAAGCGTCGGGCCCCTCCTTCTGCAGGGTCCGTTCCGATCTAAACCATCAATCCAGCACTTTATCTAATCGTAACTTCCAGACTTCCACCACCTTGATCTCCTCGCCCACTTTGATCGTGAGCGTATCCCAGAGCGTGTCGTACGTTCATTACGTAGATCATCAATATGAAGCCCGTACTAATCGTAAACATACTAGGTTCACGCCAAGGGTGCTGGTGCACACGGTTACTTCGAATTGACCCACGACCTCAGTGACATCACTTCTTCCAAGGTGTTCACTCAGGTTGGCAAGAAGTACCGTTCTACTGTCCGATTCTCCACTGTCGGTGGTGAACTCGGATCTGCAGACACTGCCCGCGATCCTCGTGGTTTTGCTGTCAAGATCAGAACAGAGGACGGCAACCTTGACTGGGTGTTCAACAACACGCCTGTCTTCTTCATCAGGGATCCTGCCAAGTTCCCTCACTTCATCCACACCCAGAAGCGTGACCCCCAGACTCACTTAAAAGATGCTGACATGTTCTGGGTACGACTCGTTGCCCCTTCGTCTCAATCATATCGTCTTATCAGACAACTGTAGGACTACCTTACCCAAAACCCAGAGTCCGCTCACCAAATCACCATCCTCTTCTCTGATCGCGGTACCCCTGATGGTTACCACAACATGCACGGTTACTCTGGCCACACCTACAAGTTTGTCAAGGCCGATGGCAGTTGGGTTTACACCCAGATCCACTTCATCGCCGACGGCGGCTTCAAGGTTGCCATTATTCTCTGACCACTTGCGGATTCCCTGTTCTCAATTTCCTCCTAGACGCTCGATAGCCCCACCGCAGGCAGACTCAGCGGTCAAAACCCAGACTATGGTATTCAGGCCCTCTTTGAAACCATTGAAGCTGGAAAGTTCCCATCGTGGACCGTTTACGTCGTATGTACTTGTGGCTAACGAGGAGCGATTTCGAGCGATTAACTCGCGTTCTAGCAAACCATGACGCCCGAGCAAGCCGAAAGCTTCCGCTACAATGTTTTGGATCTCACCAAGGTCTGGTCCCACAAGGACTACCCCTTGCGCCCTATCGGCAAGTTCGTGTTGAACGAAAACGCTCAAAACTACTTCGCCGAAGTCGAGCAGGTTGGTCTGCTTTCGTTCCAAAGCCCGCAAGCGATGTCTAATGCAAGATTGAACCCAGGCTGCCTTCTCTCCTTCTCACACTGTCCCCTACTTCGAACCTTCTTGCGACCCTGTCTTGCAGTCTCGTCTCTTCTCCTACCCAGACACCCACCGCCACCGTCTTGGTGTCAACTATTCTCAGATCCCTGTTAACCAGCCCATTGTGCCCGTTACCAACTTCCAGCGCGATGGTTTCATGGTTATTAGCAACCAGGGTGCCCGTCCCAACTACCAGAGCTCGCTCTCCCCCTTGTCCTACCTCAGTAACAAGGGTTCTGTGAACGGTACTCCTCGTGACGAGGAGCGCCATGCTAAGCACGAGAGGTGGATTGGTGGTGCTTACTGGGACCTGTCCGAAGTCACCGAGCGTGAGTCACCCATGTCCTCACGATTGAAACTTGTTTGACACCATATAGTCGACTTTGAGCAGCCTCGTGCGCTCTACAGGGATGTCATGAGCGACGTCGACCGCCAGCACCTTGTCAACAACGTCGTCGAGCACGTCAGCGGTGTGAAGCACGCTGCCCTCAAGACCAGAGTCCGTGAGTGTCATTTCAGCATGTGACCTGTGTCGCCATCTGATCGTCGCCCTGGGCAGTCTCCTATTGGGCTTGCATCGATCAGGATCTTTCCAACCGTATTGCGGCTGGCCTCGGTATCCCACCTGCTGGCCCCCTCCCAGGCATCAAGCCTGCTGCTGAGGCCCTCAGTTTCCGTGTCCAGCATGCGTGAGGCAGTTCGTCATGTACCACGTATCCTGTAAATTCAGATGTATATCAGTCGTCTCTAGGTGAACGAGAAGAAAAAAAACTTCTTGCTCAAGCTTGACGCATTGACTGGACGAATCACTTAAAGTGCATGGCCCAACGAGAACAAGAACATATGTAAATCACGTGTAACTCTAAAGGTACAAAGAAGAACAAAAGATGACAGAGTTTGGTCGTTCAAGCATTTCCGACGCCTTTTGGAACTTTTCTTGTAGCTCTGAGTTTCCGATCACTTTGGCGGCCTGTGTCATCTGTCGCAAAAGCTCGCCCAATCGTCTGAAGACGCGAATGAGGTTGCCTTCGAACTGGTCCGTCAGCTGTGAAAGAGAAAAAAAATTGAAGCAGATGAATTGGCAGGCCAAATATCGTATGAATCACCGACCTTGCAAATCTCTGAAAACGATGCGCCACGACACCACTGAACCACTGCATCCATGAGCTCTACCTTGAACGATTGAACGTATTCGTCCTCGACGAGCGAGAGCTTTGATTCTTGCGATACCTTGGCGATGCGCCGTGCCAGCTCTTGCATCACACGTAGAGGTGCCGCGAGTTCCTCGCCTAGCTTTGTCTGCTGTTCGCTCTGTAGTTGCGCCGCTGTCAGCGAGTCTGTGCAAACATGATCGATCAAAACCTGCCTTTTCTGTGAACACGAAACAGCTGAGTAAGCTGGCACATTGCTCAGGTAGTAGGGTATTGAAGGCGCCATTGAAGATCAACTCGGTGAGTAAGAGCTCGTCCCCAGTGCTGATTTCGCATGCCACACGACCCTTCATTTCAGCGATATCGGATGTGTTCGTGAAACCCAATCGCCGCAACACACGTTTTCGGCACTTGAGTTCCTCGAGTTGCAACACGTCGTGCGTCGTCGAAATCCGCCTCTTCAATTCCCGGATCTTTGTCTGCGCCATCTGTTTCTGCGCATATAGCGTGTACAACTGGGGGAGGCGCTGATCTCGGTGAAAAGGATTCGAGAACATTTTCTTCTCCATGACATCGATTTTCTGATCCGAGATGGAATCAGCGAACAAAGAATGACAATCCTTGTGAATGGCTTACCTTGACGAGGTTTAGGAATTTTTCATCTTTGATCCCCATATTCTCGATGGGATCGAGCAGTGTGATTCCATCTGGGAACCTTCGCTGCACCTCCAGTACACTCTTCCAGACAGTTTCTCGAGCTTGATCTTGTCGCAGGTCTTTTGGAAGGAATATTCTGATATGACTTATGGCCTCGACTGTCGACAATAGCACTGGAACAACGAGTGGATCGCCCTTTTGATTTGATGGGCAAGGCAAAACATCACCCGGGGTTGGCGTGGTGATATTTCTGTCCTTGGGAAGGGCAGCCCCTGTTTTACAGTTCAGAAGAACATCGAGAATGTACTGTTCATGGGCAGGGACCTCCTCTGTCTGGAATTCCGACTTGGTCTGTAATATATGGTTTAGATAACGGACAGCGAGGTACTGAAGACGAGGCTGACTGACCTTGGACTTGATACGTTTTTGGAAGTTGATAACGACGCCCCAACCAAAGTCAGCGTCTTTGTGCTTTATTCGGACTAACCGGCCAGCCTGGAGGAAGGGTAGACTGTACGTTGGATGTGTGATGACCGCTCTAAAGTCTTCCCCCATTTGATCAAGCTGTTGACGATAGTCATAATATGCAGCGACGAGGTGTTCGTCCGGAATATGTATCGAGTCCCGCCGTCTCTCTTCAGCCCGCAGTTCTAAGCAACTAGGTGAGCGAGACAAATAATACCAGTGTACCATCCGACGAACCTTTTTCTAACGTCGGAATCCCAGCGTTACTCTGGAATTGGAAGAAACAACGTTCTAGCATGTACTCTGGACTGATCCCTTCCACTTTGAGAAGATTCAAAATCATATTATACCCTAGATGGAAGGCGGAATCGAGTCGATCAGCTTCTCCCTTGATCATCGTCTTTGCAGAGGCTGGTTCGAGCTTCTCGTCACACATCATGATGACGACACCACGATCATCTAGACCGCGACGACCCGCACGACCCGACATCTGGATATATTCTCCAGAAGATAGGTCGCGGAACTCACGCCCATCAAATTTACGGGCCGCCGTGAACACGACAGTCTTCGCCGGCATGTTTAGACCAATGGAAAAAGTTTCGGTGGCGAAAAGCACTTTGATAAGGCCTTCTTGGAAGAGAATCTCGATGACCTCCTTTAAGATGGGTAAAAGACCCCCATGGTGGATGCCAATCCCACGCTTTAGGAGAGGAAGAAGATTCGATATCTGAGGAAGATTGCGATCGTCTGGGGTAAGGTTCTCGATGGCATTTTGGAAAATACTTGTAACCAGTTCTTGTTCGTCATTCGAGTTGAACTCGAATTTGGACATGGTCAAAGCCAAAGCCTCGCATTCTCGCTTGCTAAATGCAAAGACAATGACGGGGTTATAGTTTTTGAGCATGATCATTTTGATGATCTTGGAGATGTCAGAATTCGATCCTAAGCGGCAATAAGCAGATTGTTGATCGTGGCGGAATATAACCTACCTTTCCTTTCACCGCCCTTTCTGGATTTTCCCTTGCGTCCTTTACCACTATGAGGGTCTGCGGGGTCTTCGCCCATTTTCTCCTGCAGGGTCCCCATCGCTTTGCTGAAGTTATCCTTCCTTGAATTCGCCTTTCTCGTTGACCACCAGGTATATGCCCTCTCCGCCAGAGGGGAAGAGGTAATGTTGCAAAGGTGTTGGTCGAAAGTCAGTGTATACGACATGACAAGGTTGTTCGTGGGACTTGCAAATCCATTCTGCGAACTGCATCGCGTTGGGAATAGTAGCTGATAGAAACACATATCGGACGGTATGAGGGAGTAAGATGATGGTTTCCTCCCAGACGACGCCACGTTCTTTGTCTCGCATGTAGTGAATTTCGTCGAATATCACCCATGCGACTTCTCGCATGATTTCAGAACCACGGTACAACATCGAACGTAGAATCTAATAGTCGTAAGTTGCATTCTCTGGAGTATGACAGTGCACTCACCTCTGTCGTCATAACTAAACACGTTGCAGATGGGTTGATAGTAACATCCCCGGTCATGAGACCGACGTCACCAAACTCAGCAAGCATTTCGCGATACTTTTGATTGCTGAGAGCCTAAACGAAGCCAATAGGTCGATCTCTCAGCCCGCGCGAATCGGGATTCAACCTTGCTCACTTTTATTGGACTGGTGTATATTACACGTTGCCGATTCTGGAGACATTGTGCTATGGCGTACTCTGCCACCACTGTCTTACCAGCACTAGTATGTGCTGATACCAAAACGCTTTCATTCCGCTGGATAGCATACACCGAAACTTGCTGGAATGGGTCCAATATGAATTTGTATTCTCGAACGGGTTTTGAGGGTGGAATATGTTTTGCGATCGGGACATAGTCGTAGGCGGGAGGAATGGCGACTTGGTGCCGGACCTAGGCAATATGTAAGGCGAACGATGAAGTGTTATAGCCTGGCAAACCTGATGTCGGAGTTCCAGTCTTGAGCCCTCTTCGACAGGACCAGTCAATCCACCACTCGCTGCCATCTCGCGCTTCGCCTCGGTCTGAAATTCATCGACCACAACAGGAGCTGGGCTAGCCGCACGGGATCGCTTCACGGTTCTCTCGACGACTTCGCGTGGTACTGGTTCCAGCTCACCCGAATCTGCTTCACCAGCACTCGATTTTCGTTTTTGACCCAAGGTAGTCGGAGCTGAAGTAGGTATCTCCATTTTGTCTTCATTATCACTTTCATCTCCTTGGGGCGCAGGATCCAGGAAAGAAAACAAGTCCGGTGCCATCGTGAATGGTAATGAGGGAAGGTGATCCAACAATAATTAGTCCAAGTGATGACCACAAACGTTAGTGTGTGGGCGGTATGATTACGTAATGGTATCGTTGTTTCCCAGCCTCTGATCACGACTCGCGAAGGTGCTTTCAAGACTCCCATTGAACGTGGAATCTCAGAGCTCTGAAGTATCACAATTCCCAGTCTCCCGATCCGGGACGGGCGAGTTCCAAGCTCTTGGATTCGTACTACTACTTGGTGGTCTTCGAGTTTGGGGTTAGTTAAAAGGGGGCTGCAAGCTTCTTCAAGGCTACCTGTGATATGTACTAGTATCTTCCGCCAGTGATTCTAACGACCGTATGGATGTCGCACACGTGCCGGTATGTACCTGATGGTATTGACTGTGTACGAGACGGCAGCGCTTCGACAGCGCCAATCAGGATTTCAGTACTCGGTCTCGGTCTCCGCAGTGGTCTCACTGTCCTGATAACTCTCTGTCACCACACTTCCACTGCATTCTGCAATTGGAGGTCATTGACGGTGAGGCTACCACTTCACCAGAACATATCGGGGACAATCAATCTCAATCTCGGAGTCGAGTGTGGCTCAGCGGTCTAGAATGGGTGTTACGAAAATGGAACTGGCAGCTCGGTCAACCCACAGTGGTCCGTGTCTTTTATCAATAGGCTATAGGGCCTTGTTGATAAAAGACACCGAATGACTCGGACCACGCACTATTGATCGACCGAGTCGGTCTGGCCATGGGATCACAAGGGCAAACGAAACACTCCGCTTTGTCTTGTCTCAAAGTCGCTGAGTCAAGCTTTTGTCCAGGTGAACGCTATAAGAGGTCCGTGATGCCCTTGTCAGTGAGGAATCGCAGAAGCTTCCATGGCGTTCTCTTCTGCTCTCTCTGCTCTCATCGCACTCTGGGGTGTGGTGACAATTTATATTGTTGGGATTCATAGGTCGCGAACGCAAAATCCGCTGCCTCCTGGTCCAAAGCCTCTCCCTTTGATCGGAAATTTACTTGATCTCCCACTGAAAAACGAGGCTGCGACTTACAACACTTGGGCCCAGAAATATGGTTCGTTCTCAATTTTTGGCTGTATGTTGTTCAAGCTCACGATCTGCTTCAAGGTGACTTGGTGCATGCCAATGTCGTCGGACACCGTCTGCTGTTCGTCAACTCCCCTCAAATCGCCAACGATCTTTTCGAGAAGCGCTTTATCAACTACTCGGATAGGAACAAGCTGCCGATGATCAATGATTTGTGAGTCGCTTCTCGACACAGCAGTCCTGATGTTGAACCGTTCAGAATGGGCTGGGATTGGAGTTTCGGCCATATGCCGTACGGTTCGTAAAGTCTTGCTGTCGCCGAACCTATATACTCTTGACGTTCACTCGATGATAAAGGAGACCGCTGGAAGAAGCATCGCAAGATGTTTGAGCGTCAATTTCGTCCTGCAGTGGCCTCGACCTATTGGCCTCTCCAACGGAAAGAGGCGCATGCCCTTCTCAGAAACATTCTAGAATCTCAGGAAGACCTGATTGAACACCTCAGGCAGTGAGTGATGACAAGTCAGTTCTCATTTCACAAATTCAGAACACTTCCTCAGCAACTCGGCCGCGGTCATCATGAATGTTATCTACGGAATCGAGATTGCACCCAAGAAGGATCGGTATATCGATATCGCTGAGAAGGCTTTAGAGGGTATGGCGAAGGCGGCAGCTCCAGGAGCGTTCCTTGTTGACGTCTTCCCTTGGTGTTCGTGCTATTTTGGGGCGAGATGGTATCCAACTGACTGTGATGCAATAGTGAAATACATTCCGGGATGGGTTCCTGGGGCGGGATTCCAGAAGAAAGCCGCGAATTGGAAGAAGTATGTGCTGGAAATGCGAGATGCCCCGTTCGTCGCTGTGCAGAAGGCATTGGTGAGTACGCTCATCGTCAGGTTTGAGTTTCCTAAACCCGTCAAAAGACTACGGGGACGGCATCCCCATGCTTCGTTACCCATCTTATGAACGATTTGAGCAATACTGCGGATTCCGAGGAAGAAGTCAACATAATTAGAGGGTGTGCTGGCCTTGCATACGCTGGTAAGATCGGATCCTGATATCAGAGTTCCAAACATGCTCATTACGATCCTTAGCCGGGGCAGAAAGCGTAAGCACCAGTGGGTCCTGACATAGGATTATGTATCCCTACTGATTGTTCCAGACCGTTTCTTCCTTGTCATCATTTTTCTTGGCCATGGTTCTTCATCCCGCCGTCCAAGCCAAGGCACAAGCGGAACTAGACTCTGTCATCGGGTCTGGACGCCTCCCCGACTACAACGATAGACCGTCCACGCCATACATTAACGCTGTCGTCAAAGAAGTGCTTCGGTGGAATCCCGTAGCTCCGCTTGGTGACTATGTTCACCGCCGATGGTGACGATCAACGGGACTGATTTATTCCTCCGCAGGCCTTCCACATATGGTCACCAAAGATGACATCTATAACGGTTATTTCATTCCCGCTGGAGCGACGATTATCGGCAATACTTGGTCAGCCCGTCGCTTGAGGTTCTAGGCCCAAAGACTGAGATCCCGTTGATACAGGACCATCCTACACGACGAGCGAAATTATACACGGCCCATGGAATTCATGCCCGAGAGATTCTTGAATCCCGATGGAACGGAGAACGAGGAAATTCTTGATCCTTCAACCGCGGCGTTCGGCTATGGACGACGGTAGACTTGAATTTGGTTTTACTATCTTATGTTTGCTGATACAATCCCCCGTCCGTAGCATCTGTCCAGGCCGTTTCATGGCGGACGCTACCTTGTGGATATCCATCGCATGCATTCTCAGTGTCTTCGACATTCGCCCTGGGAAAGATGAGAATGGAAATACGGTTGAGGTCAAGGCAGGCTTCGAATCCGGAATGATCTGGTAAGCACCATTTACCAGTGCAAGAACGACCATTACTCAATAGAATCGGTGTTAGTCACCCAAAACCCTTTTCGTATGCCATCACCCCTCGCTCCGAAGCGGCGACAGCGATTATCAAGGAAACCGCCATTCTCTCGTAACTACTAATCTTTCCTGCCCACACTGGTTTACGCAAGATATGTCGTACATCGAAGATTAAGCCTTTGACTGGTTCTCGCGAATGGTGACTCTTTTAATGAGACCAGTACCCAACCGTTCAATCTCATCTAATACGGATTGACGATTGAGCACGACAGTGTCCCTTTTGTCCTTTTTTTGGGAATTTTTGGCCTGTGATATCGTTGAATGTTGTGTATGAGCTATGAATAGAATGATTCTCACCTCCGAGGTCGGCATACTTGAGAACCCTCCTAGCGCTCTGAACGGACGAGTTCCAGACACATTCGGAAGCCAAATTGCACCGATTCGGTGCCCGCCGTAGATATCGAAAAAGAACTTGAGCGTATCAAGGTAAATCGACTAGTTGCACGATGAGGTCTCTCGGGAGTGGACACAAGAGCACCATACGCACCTGCAAATCGTCCAAGAACATGCGCGCTGGGTCAAACCCTGGGCGTGATACCGCATCCCCATCAGCTGCATGTCCTACACGGCTCTTCGACCACACCATCTCATCGACATCGATGTTTTGGTGGTACCTGGGTAATACATTAGGGTCAAGTTCGATGACCAAATCGTAGTCATCTGTGGCGTGCGAGAAAAGCCGCTGCAAGACGTGGTAAGCTCTCGGGTGAATCAGCTGCATTTCAACATGCCTACCTGGACGCTGTATGCATCGATGTCGGCCTCCTGTAGAATTTTGTATGCTTCTTTCGCGAGCGCGCAAAGTCGGTGCGCAGCTACGGTATCTGGGCCGCTCGAAGTCCACATCTTCCCGCCTAAATCCTGCGATGTTGAAATCGTCCATACGCCCTCTTTGGAGCTGACAGCGACGACAGAAGGCGCCGTCAGAGGACTGCTATCTTCGTACAGAGGCACAAAAAGCGGGATTTCGGGTTTCCAGTCCTTCAAAAACTCGATGACCAATGCAAAGCCACGCTCCTTGCTCCTCGGTATGCTGGTGGCCGTGTCGGGCAATGCTACTCCCGTACCCACAAAGGGACGGGCGCATATCATTTCCACTGCTTCCTCTGATACATGGATGCCAAGAAGCCAATGGGATGCGAGCCAACGTTTGACGAGACGAACAGTGCTAGGGTATGCAATGTAACGATGGGAAAGGGTGGCGACGGCACGGTGATGTCGGGGTGCATGGATAAAACGGCGCGTGTACAAGTCCAGGGCTTGGCGTGCCGTCCGTTGATCTTTGGTGGGCTGCGGTTGTAGATCAACAGGCGTTTTTACGGGAGATGTGAGACGGTCCAGTAACACTGCTTCTCGATCGTGCCATATTTTTGCAGAAAATGACCAGCCCTCGGGGGTAAGTATCTCAAGCGAGGCATGATCCTGGATCTCTGAGTCGCCAGGTTGTTCAATACGCACAGCTGCCCGGAGCCCGGGAGAGGATGTCATGAGAGCACATGCGATAGTCTCGAAAAACGCGTATTTAATCTTTTGGATGGCACGCAAGTCATCTGGCCACTTCGAAGATTTCTCAAATTCGAGGACAATCGAAATCTGAGGAAGGTACCGAAGGGGAGTCGGAAGTGCGAGAGAAGAAGACAGTGGGACTGGAAGAGGGCTAAAGGCACTGGTGTATCGGAGACACTCTGATACAGGGCTAACATTCGAGAGGACGAGGGGAAGGTTGTCATCCAGAGATTTAAACCTCTTGACCACACCATCGAAAGCTGTTAAAGCGGCCTTGAATCCTCCGACTACACCTGAATGTCGGTGAAGACTCGCCAAGTCATCAGGAAGGCGAAGCTTGGCGTCAAAGGACGTAGCGACGGTCTGGATGTCCTCGATCGGGATGCCGAAGTGAAGGTGTAACAGATGGCGGACAATGAGCGCTGGGATCTGCGCTCTCTCGTCGGATGTCTTCACCTCCCAGACCACACTCTCTATGATACGTCCATCTTTGAATCGACGCAGTCCAGCTTTGGGGCCCCATAGACGACGGAACTCTTTAGCGGCTTCGGTGTCTTGTTCCTCGGCGGCGGGACCATGGTCGACAAGTCTGAAAGCGTCTTCATGGCTATAGATGAGCCCAATGTAGACAACAGAAAGCCGCGAAGCAGTTAGAGTTTTGGATATACTACTTAAACGCGCTGACGGATGAAATATTGCGATAGCCCGCATGCGGTCCCCGAGACCTCGTCGGAGAATCCTCGATATAGTCGAAAGGAGTGCATTGTCAGGGGTTCCATGTTCCACAAACTCGAAGATCGATTGAAATTTTGATAGACGCGAGAGGTTGACCCTGCGTATAGTCAAACATCGTGATTACTCTGAAATGCAATCGACTTGCCGTATCACCGCGTCGCAACGTTTGGAGAGGTGTGTCTGATCATTGAGGAAGACGCTTGAGAACACATCCTCCCTGCCAGTAGAGTCATTAAGTTGTTCCAGTGTTCGTTGCGCATCGTAACCAAGCTTGGTTGTGAACGTTAGCCAGTGTGACGGCGATTTAGTGACTAAAATACCATGTCAAGAGAAGTCAGAGGAACATCGACCAAATGATTTATGGTGGAGGTTGCATCAACAAAGACAGAAGGATGACTGGATGAGTATTCTTCAGGTGGGAACTAGATAACAGTCATAAGCCTGGCCAGGAATCGGTGCTTTTGCCTACCTTGTGTCCACTCGCACACTTCACAAATGTAGGTACGTTCCCAAAGTCTTGTTTCGCTAGCAAAGCTACATAAGCTCAAACATGAAGTGCAAGGACTAGAATCTCACCCAGAAAGTCTAGTGAAGCTCGAAAGAGTTGGTATGAACTCAATCCCTTTCCGACCGGTCTTCTTGTAACCTTCCCTTTTCCAAGATGAAAAAAAGGCTCCTCTCCATCGAGGAGGAGAGCCAGCACAGAAGCCCACCACGACCCCTTCCCTTCGAATCCATGAACGCAGAGTGTGCCTTCTCCGTACCCTCTTTGATTCGCCCACACTCGGAGTAATGTGTAAGCATCTCTGAACGCCGAGCAAGATTGCACGAGCACATTGGTTGACAGCAACGACAGTTTTGGGAAAGTGGAAAGAAGAATTGCCGTGTTGTAGATGGGCGTAGATGAATTCGATGCGGTAGAAGGTATATCTGAAGCTGGCTGAATACGAACGTTGGAGTGAGACGGAGAAAGTCGATGGAGGGGTATTGGATGAGATGGTGAAAGTACAGGGATAACGCGAACTTCAGCGTGTGTTTTTGAGAAGTCGTGCGGGCTCCCTGAGCTTGCTTAGTATAGTACGGGAACACGAGTCACGAGGCGCTCACCTTTTCGTGGTCGCAGCACTAGAACCGTCTGACGTGGATCGTATAGAGGTGCTCCGTAGAAAACATCGACCTGGAAGGCGGCGGATATAGATTGCGCGACTACAGATAGATAGTAAGAACGCTTGTGAAAGTACCGTGCATCCAAGTAATCCTTCTCTTGAAACAGAGACTTCAAGGGATTAAGCAGCCATATGAGAGTAAAATCAGGAACGAGACGTACAGAGGGCATCTCGATCGACAAGTCCACCCCAAAACAATTGTCACCCTTCTTTTTCATGCTGATTTTGTTTGCCCAACTACCCACAACCTGAACATCGGATGGTGGTTCGAACGCTACTGTCCATTTCATTTCTTGAGTGGGATGAGGAAGCGCGAATGGTACTGCAACGCCGTTTTTTGACAATGCACGAGCGGCGACAACAGGATTTTGGGGCCGGACAGAAGGAAGCGACAAAAGATGCGATCGAAGAGCGAGGAGGAATTGATCTAGAGGTGCATTTCGAGATGCTTTGGGTCTTACATTAGGGAGCAGTGCGTCAATCTAGACTGATGTTCAATAAACATGGATGGGTAGAAGGCTTCACGCAAACCTGGAGTTTGAATGAGCTTGATTGGTACAAGTCTGCCGCGTCTTTCAGCTCTCTGAGTTCCTCCCCTGTCGGTAGTTTGTGTTTCTGCATGTACAGAAGTCAGAGTCACGCCCAACGTTTAGATACCTGAGACAAGAACCTTGGATATCTCGACATCTGGTTGGACGTCGTCCTCATTGTCTAGTTCGTCTGGGTCATCTTCACGTTTGCGCTTCAAGTCGGATGCCATTTTACATCGAAAATTTTGAATTGACAACTCTCCAAAAGCAATAATTGAGTGACACCCCTCTACGGGAGGTCCTGAGTCAGATAGATACTATTCGCTACACTAAACATTAATCGTCGATAACAATAACTTCCCCAGAGGACGGTAAATGTGAACTCGAGTGCCCGGGTGAGATTCTGGGTCGCCTGCGCGTCCGGTCTTCCTCCACAAGATCAACATCAATGATTTCTGGCTCTCTTGGTCGCTTTCTGCCAGATCGATGCGGCGGCGCGGGGGCCGAGGCGGTCACTTCCTCGTTCAGATTGTCAATCACGATTTGCCTGGAGTTCAAGGAGCCACTCCCGGTAGCTGCAGTGCCTGCGCTCCTGCTCGATGACGCTGTTTGCGTCGTCGGAGCCGACGCCTTTTGTTTTCCCTTGGATTTCTTGCCGGTTAATCCGGGGACCGGTGCCGATGCCGGTTGGGGTGGGGATGGTGGTGGGCAAGCGTAAAGTTCCGTCCAACGTCTCGCGGTCCGGTCGTGTTGCGCACGGTTACGCGTATACTCGGTGGCAATGGACGGAACTAGGATATGTTAGTGATCGCTAAGGACTTGGTCAAGTAGCATCCTACCTAACGGGTCATCTGCGAAAGTGCAAGGTGGGCATGTGGCAGAGACGGAGAAGAAGAGAACAGACGCACGTGGGTTAGGGTCCGTGAGCAGTGATGAAAGGGAGAGCATGACTTTGAAGAGGGACAGGGCTGGCGACCAGTTCTGTTTGAGGATGTCAATACACACGCCGCCCTTGTCAGAGATATTCATGTGATATATCCTGTCACACGAATTGGTTTTCGTACACGACTGTGGAAGACTTTAGCTTACCTTGTGGCAAACGTGACTTTGGGTGCTGAGAAACTAGCAGGGAGGGTAAACGTATGAGCCCGGAACGAGTACCGAGACGTACGGATAATCGGAGGCAAGCTGAATGTCCGCGTTGAACATACCCCCTTCGTATGGACTGCCCTGAGGGCCTGGTATGGTGGCCTTCCAGCGGTACATACTGTCTGGGGTTGGTGCGAGGGTAATGTCGCCGAGGTCTTCCTTCTTCGCATCGGCTATCTCACGATGGATGCGCTTCAAGGACATCTAGAGAACGGTCAGTAATGTCGCAAGCAATGTAGCAGAGACTTGCCGAAGAAGAATATGCGGGTGGCATGGTTGGTGGTTTGGCAGAACTGGTCGAGTTGTGTTGTCCTGCTGGTGTAATAGAGTCAGTCACGTGCTAGTAAATAAGCCAATGGATGGACACATGACTCGGATATCTAATGTTTGGCGAATCCGACTCGGAGAGTCCGCGAGTACCCAGCCCATGGGACTCGCTTACTCCCCTTTCTTTCTCCCCTCCAACACCGGGAATTCCGAAACTCGTTCCAGAAGCAGAGGAGGTCAGGGCTCACCTTTCTGTTTATCCGTCTCATAACTTGGTTCTGATAGGGGAATGTCGAGTACAAACTCCAGCTGTTGTCACCTTCTCCAGCGCGTTTCGCCCGCCTCGTCACTCAGCTCAAGTGGCGCCTTCTAGAAGGCGGTGGACAAGCGTACTATGAACTCGGCGTCGCCGACTCCGGCACCCTCGTCGGGCTGCCCCGTCAGCAGCTCGAGGAGTCCTTGGAGACACTTGAAATGATGGCCGGCGAAATAGGTGCATCCGTCATTGTGGTCAAGGAAATTGAAGTGCCCCCAGAGCTTTCCAGCCTTGCCGAATCTCAGCTCGAGAGGTGGGACGGTAAGAGGAGCGCCAGAAGGAAGGATTTGCTACGAATGAAGCAGGACAGCTCTCCTACCACCTCTGCAGCCGAGTTCGAAACCGACCTCCTAACCACCGATGCCACGGACGCCGAAGACACTACCAGCTACTCCCCAGTCACTCCTCCGGCTTCACTTGCAGGGTTCATGCCGACTCGGCTCAGACCGTCTCCCATTCCTTTCCCCTTTGATTCTCCCCTCGCCATCTTCACCATGGACGCTGGGGATGATGTCGCAAACTTTGCTGATAACGAGGCTCCGGACGACGACGCTCAGACCCACCATGGCTCTGAATATTCGTTCAATCTTGAAATATCCACTGTATATAAACCTCGACCGATGAAGAAACGGGCAACGTACATTACATCCCCTCCGTCAGTCAAGCCAACGTATGCGAGAAAGAAACTTAAGAATGACTATCCAGCATCCAAATGCACTGATACCAGTTGTAATGGAGATCTGGGACCTTCGCAAACCTTCCCCAAACCAACGGAAGCTGAAGCACGCATGAGGAGAGACAAGCGAGACGTGCGCCGGGAGCTAAGACTTGACGCCTTGCTGACTCATGTCTCAACTTGCTGTCCCCCCGAGTCACCGACCAATTCCGTTGGTCACGTTACCATCTCCCCAAGCACCCACAACGAGCACGATCCGTCCCTTCCTGTTGTCGTTGTGGACCCTCCTGCTGGTGAAGAGTCAGCAATAACCGCGGTTGCACCTAAAAACCCGCGGCTCATTGTGGAGGCTTTGGTTGTTAGAAAGTTGTCGTTGGATGAAGCATTCCTAGACTTTGAAGGTTTTTCACTCATATGATCGGGACGCCCGGGATGCTCTCGAGCTCTATCAAACCAAATATGTTCGTATTTATGTAACTCGAAGTGATACTGGTCAGCCACACTATTTATTAGTATATCCGCTATGATAGATTCTTAGAAGGCGGAATGGAAGACTGACGAGCTTCTTGACTGTTATTTGATTAGCCCAAATCGATTATCTGACGATGATGCTTACTACTAATGCAACGGCATCACTTCCTGGACTTACTGTATCTGGAGGTATTGTGACGTTACCGCTTGCCACAGGGCCCGCCTCCAATCAGAGCTGAGACTCAAAAAGTCGATAAAAAGGTAATTAAGGGTCCTAAGAAAGTCTTTTCTTGGAGGTTCCTGACGGTAGTCCGGTTCACTGATGGGCCGGCGCCATACCTATCATAGGATGCGAACGGCCTTCATCATGTTATGTGCAACTCGGCCCAGCTGTACAGCGATGAAGAACTTGCGCCCATAATCACTGAGACGGATACTGACCTCGAAATGTTGTAGCTTGTAATTTTCCCGAATGATAGACTTACAATATGATGCGTGAAACGACTGCGTCAATATGAGCACTGGAAGGAAGGGCAAAAGATGGAAGAAAGATGATATCTCATTCTATGAGTCCCACACCGTACACGACACACGGCCATTGCCAATCCAAAAAGGGTCGTCAATACCATGGAAGATGCGCGCCCCACGGTTGTTGGCTGTAGCGAAGTGCCTAATGGGCCTGGTAAATTGTGGCCCTGTGGGAAAACTGCTGGCCGAGTCAAGGATTGCTCATCCGATTCCAATCTTTGAAACAGAGAGGAAAGCGTGGGTGTATGTATAGGGCGACAGAATCATGGTACATAGAAGAAGTGAAGACGATAGGCTACCATTCAAGTTGCCAACGCGCTACCGACGTGAATGCTAACGTGACAGCCGATCTGATACAAAGTTCAATTGGTCGCGTAATTCAAGTCTCGTAAGTTTCATATTATTATGAATACATGCTACATAACTAAGTTCCTGGCCCGGGCAAGAAGACCCGCCGCATCTACAAATAATGCAGCAAGGAAGATCAATGTATCCCACGCAACATGTCCGACTTTCCCCCCCTTCCAGCAGAATGGGTTCTTGATACTAGTCGTGATCCTCCCGTGTACACTCGGTCGGTCTCCCACTCCCTAATCCAACACTGTCAAGTCTCATCGTGCCTTCCTGTACCAGGCCTTTAGTTGGAAGTGAACTTGTTATGCACAGACAATGGAAAGCCTTTGACGGGCAAGTAATTATCTCTTCACCACCGCGATCACGCGACTGATTCACTCGCACTACAGCTGTGGTGAAGTCTGCCTTGGCGTCACCTTTACAACGACGGTGAGAATCGAGGTACTGGAACGTCGTGCTCGCGATGCTCTCGACAAACTACGGTGAGAACGTGTACCTTCCCTCTACGTACACTTGACAAAGCTGAATTTCACCTGTGTCGCAGCTTTCTCTGCCCTATCATTGCCTGCACGATAGAGGACGGTGTATCTTCGCGATGGGTATACACCACATCCGCTAATCGTAAAGCATGGCTCGATTTAGCATTTGCCGTCGAAGACCGAGGGGCCTCCCTCAATGCACCCCAGTTTATGAACAGTATCAATATCAAACAACTCCCTTACACAGACGAGCATGGTACTACGTCTATTTTCAGGGTATACCTGCTCACCACCTCGAAACGACGTGACGACGACAAACTGGATTGTGGCCTGTATTTTCACTCCTCTCACTGTATTTTGGACGGGGGTGCTGCACTCAACACACTCACTCTGATGTGTGAATGGATGTCGGGCAAAGGGATGGAGGTCTCAGTTGCCCCTTCAGAAGAATGGAATAATCTTCCGGTTGATCCAATCACTGCGACAGGAGGGCCTTTGGAAGAATGGGAGGTGTCTGGAGTTGACCTCGTGCAAGACGTTGTGGAACAGGTGTCTCGGACCTCGGTAGGTTTTCTTCCAGCTATTTGCACGCTACGTTACGCTGATTTTATGATAGACTTGCCACTCACTGTCACCTCCTTCTCGCCCGTTGAACCCTTCCGACCTACCATTCTATTATGCCATAACGTTGTCGGAATCAGAAAGCGCTGCGATTGTTGCTAAAACGAAGAAGTTAGGAGTTTCTCTCACGGCTTTATTCCAGGCCGCACATTGTTTGGCGCAGTTCATAATGAATCCGATCTCTGCTGCATCGACAGATGTCGATTTTTCAGTCTGATTTTACAGTGTAGGTAACATTTTTACACAGAATTCTTGCGCTGGGTATATCTGACTTGAGTCCGTGATTTCACGTGCTATACTCTTCAGCGTCAACCTGGAACGATATCTCAAACCACCTATCAATCCGAAAACACATTTGGTGTCATTCCACTCCGTGACCCCCACTCGTTTCTCGATGTTGGGGCCATTGATGGAACGCAGCGAGAAGAAAAGGTTGCTCGTGACAGCCAAAGCATTTCAAGAGTGTATGGACAGATATTTGACTCACCCATGTCTACCTCAACTCTTATCTGTGCTCGGGAGTGCTCCGCAGGCTGAGGAACAGCAAGCCATGGCGAACCAATGGTGTTGTGCGTTCACCAATATGGGTGTGTTGGAGAAGGCGTTGAAAACGGAATACGGGGAGATTAGCATTGAGAGTTTTTGTGGTGCAAATCGACCGGCGGGGTACATGTAAGGGATCCACAAAGCTATTTCCGTTTCCGCACGATCTCACATACCTCCTTTCTTCCCTCGCCCCTTTCTTCGCCAAACAGGACCATTCATATGTGGTCGTTGCATTCCAGGTTGTGCTTTCAAGTCCATGTAAGTCGTCTTTGTTACTGTTCATTTCCTGGACCACTTCCCTTTAGATTGCTACACGTCGTACTAACTTTTCGTGATCTCAGGGAGCGTCTGCTTGGGGAGAGGATGTTATGAAAAGGTTGTTAGAGGAAACGATAAGGATCGGCTGTCTCGTCCTAGACGATTCGGAACCTCGCGGCTTAGAACCTCAATTGGGACTGAAAGCGGTGGCGAAGCTTTGAGTGTCGATCATATCATGGTAGTATGTGCCTTCGTTCATCCTTGAAGCTCCACGATTTACGAGACATTTAGGATATCGAACATAGGCACAGTCTACCATTTCCATAATCTAGATATCCTATCCATCAATTTCTTGTAATCTTCGAATGCGACTTAATAATAATAATCCGTGAAACACGAAGTTCGTGAGACAGATTGGAAATTTGTTTATGTATAATTCCCGCTGACTCGTTTGGCACCGTGGCACGGAGGAAAGTATTGCATGAGCTTTGATCCTCAACTTGAAGTCCCGAGGAGTCTTTCAAACCCCATCAAGATTCGCGACCCACGGGTGATCTTTCCAGCCGACTCCTGCTCCGGCATCAATAGAATGGAGCCCCATTTTGGCAACTGAACGCAGAAAGCGAAATCATACGAAAGGCTTGTGCATTCGGAAGAATTTAGACGATAAGATCGTTTTTTGTCTAATAGGACAGTGATGGCCGGTCACCTCAATGTCAACTCGTTTGATCATCGGATATTCACCATGTTTATGAGTCATTTCTCAAAGGGAAAAGGATCTGCATGATAAAGCATCGGGATATAATCCAGCATCGAGACTCCAGCCCAGATGTTTCTGGTGAGGTCGACTCAAAGAGCTCGTGGAGGCTCTCTTTCTAGATTGACCTTCCAAATGTGTGCATGATATCCGCAAGATCGGAACCGAAACATACTAAATTCACAGCGAGCACGAGTTCATTGGCTCTATGTACACGGCGTATATTATTCATTAGATGCCCTTCTGTGGGAATGGTGCGGATGGTTGGACGGAAAACATGCACCTGTGTACATGGTTTGTGGTGCAGGCGAAGGGTAGTGATTATCACGAGCGCCGAGGTCGTGAAGCCTTCAATACCACCGGCGAGCGATTAACCCCACGCTGCCGTCGTACTATGAGATTGATCGTCAGATCTTCGGATGTGACGCGTAGCAAGGACAGTGGGAAGGTGACAATGCCAACAAGGACATTACTAACCTGTAATTGACGATGAGGTGACCGTCCGTTGCAAACGACTGCTCGACGGAATACCGTGTCTCAGTTGATGGGGTTGATCGAGTCAAGCCACGCACCTTGAACAAGTTTGACACAGTGTCATCCGGTGCAGGAGAAAACGCCAAGTTGATATACGTGAACTTTTCGAAAGCAAATATGACATGGGAATGAGACAGATACAGGTCAGACGTACCAATGGTTCGCCCGCCTTCCAACCTAATTCTTTCCTCAAAAACTGGATCACGGCCTGGAACCTGTTCGCAGCAGTGATCTTGTAGAAGTTTTGCTTCATGATCGGGGCGTTACCGACAGCCTTGAAGCGTACGACCACTGTCGGGGCAGACAAACCGTGATCATGTTCAAAAATATCAATAGAAACACCATCCAAATGATTAACGTTCGCCGTCGCGTGAAACGGTTCGCCGGTCAGAAGGTGCGGCTCATGTACAGTCCATCTTAGACGGACCTTTGGAAGGATCCTTTTTCTTGTAGGTTTCCAAAGCTTGGATGGCTTGGATAAGAGACTCGCCGCCTTCGCCTGGTGTCCATGGAAGTGAAGTTTGACGACCAAGGTCTTCTGGGCTCCCAGATGGTTGTGCCATTGGCCTTGGCTTATATGGTCGTCAAAGATTCGGCAGCCTCGCCATGGTCAGGGTTCCCACGGGGGAACCCTTCAATTCCCGTTCATTACACCCATACGACACCATGGCCGCAAGAAATCTGAACGACGATGAAGTATCCAGCGAGATGAACGAGATGGTTTGGTTCTCGTTACCTCAACGACGCGTTATTCAATGGTATCTACTAACTTACTTAGTGGGTCGCATTCATCAAGCAATAGTAATAGGTTTGGACTACAAAAACCTTGAATTCATAAAATTCAAACTCAGGTTAGGACCTACTGGCCTCAGAGCGTGGGAATCTTAGTGGCTTTCGCGGGCTCTTCAACAACTCCCAAGGGGCGTCTGTCTCGAAACTGATGGAACAACTTAGCTCAAGTCAACGCGAGGCTGTTGAACAACTTCAAGGAATATTGGGGCGTCAAAATTATGATGTGGACGTCCTCGCAAATGTACTTCAAACCCTAGATTGGAACATCCAGGTATTTGCGACACTACTTTGCTTTGTAGCAACTAATTGTAGTGTAGCGTGCAGCCGACTTGCTCGTAGGCGATCTGGATGAAACAAGGGATACCCGGAACCAACGCAACCAACCTCAGCATCAGCTGCAGCCTGAGAATTCTGGCCATGGAGGTCATCAGGTGCTCCTCGCTCATATGCGTGCACGTTCGTATATCACTAAACCCTGTTGTTCTTCTTAAGCCACGACGTTCTCTGACTCGCTTATTGTTTTCACTTCTGTATTTGCCGATCAGTTTGGTGTCCGGGATATTGCGCTTTATTTCTGGGATTCTCAGAGTTCCACTCCTGACCTCCCCCTTCAACTTCAGCAACTATCGATTTCTCAGACAAACGTACCCTGATTCGCGCTCAGTAACTCGTCGCTGGATCACATCTCTCGAGGAAGAAACCGGCGCCGTCAACCATAAGTCTGCAACTGTGGCAGTCACTGGGCTTGATGGCCAACAATCGACATCAAGAAGACACACGTATCCTCCTGCAAATCCTGCGGACGAGAGCAAAGTTCTTCCCGACTTTTTTGACGGAAAATACGAGGAGGTTCTGGATATTTGCCAAAAAGAAGGAAGAATAGCTTGTATAATTCTGGTTTCTGCTGAGCATGATGACGTTGCAGAATTCAAGCGGTCAGCTATCTCTTCCCCCGACGAACCTATGTCTCACTCTCTATCAGATCAACGCTCACCAACCCAGGTTTCGTACGCATGCTAGGGGACAACAACTTTGTGGTATGGGGAGGTGACATCAGGGACAAAGACGCTTGGGATGGTCAGTTATCAGTCATCTTCCCTCTAACGGAGCCTCACATACAGCATACATCAGCTGCTCAAAAACTACAGGCAACGACATACCCATTTATTGCTTTTGTCGCTCTTCAACCTCGTCGGAATCACTCTAACCCATCTTCTTCCGCTTCATCGCCAATCCTCACTGTTCTCTCGCGTCACCATGGCCCGCCTATTCCAGAATCAGGCCCGACCTCGGCTTATGTGCTTATGCGCCACCTCGAGCATCAACTCTTACCTCGAGTCGACCCGTTTCTTTCGCGCTTCAAATCGCAATTACAAGAACGAGATAGAGATAGAATCATTCGTGAACAGCAGGATCAGGCCTTTCGAGAATCTGCGCAACGGGATCGCGAACGCATTCAAGTTCGCATTCAGGCAGAAAGAGAAGAAGCGGAGCGCTTGCGCTCGGAACAAGAAGCTCGTCGTCAGGAGGAGCAGAGGATACAGCTGGAGCGAGAGAAGCAGGAGAATCTTCAGGCTGTGAGGTTGCAGTATCGACGTTGGATGAGGAGGAGTATAGTCTCGGCCGAGCACCGAGGCACAAACGGCATTCGTCTCGCTCTCAAGCTACCTGGGAATACGCGCGTTGTTCGGACGTTCTCTCCCAATTCTACGCTGACGGAACTGTATGCGTTCGTGGACACGCAGATGTTACCTCTCACCTTGCAACCAGAAACCGACCCGACGCATATCATGGACGGGCCAGGAACGGAGCTACACAAGCTCGAGAATCATATCCAGTCACAGGCAAACAGAGCGGAGTCTTGGTGGGGTTTCAAACTTGTTCTTCCTTACCCTAGACGGGAAATCAAGTGGTCCGCTAGCGTATTGATTGCAGGAGCAGGTTTAAAGAGTGGCGAACAGCTTGTCGTGGAGGAGTTGACGAATGGTACTACAACGGATTCCCAGGATATTTCGGACGACGACTACGAGTCAGAGGACGATTAAGTTAGACTTCGTAATTTATTTAATGCACTGGACTCGAGTACTTTCCAATGCGTCTCCTCGGTCGTGTCAGTGCAGATAGTGAACTCAGTCACCTAGTTTGTTCGGTAATTGCGGATTGAGAACTAGTCCCAACTGTGCTAGTGGCTGTCCCGTCGGGGATGACATCCAGGCTTTCACTGTGGATTGTTGTACTACACTTACACAAACGCTAGTTTTATATGTACATGCCTCCCTCGCCAACCTCGCCAAGAGAGGAACGTATTGTCCCTAGATCGGAGACTGGCGGGCTCACCCCTGACTTGGTACGGACTAGTAGACTTGATTGGCCGACTGTATCTCCAAGGATTGCAAAGAGACATTTATGTGCCTTTTCCAATGTTTCTCTCGCCCAGTCGATGCCTGAAAAATCCCCCGAAAATCCTTTCCCGTCAAACGACACTGGCGCTGGGGATGACAGCTTGGGAGCAGGTAAAAGTACGACAGCAGTATGACTTCGAGTAACGTTTTCCCCTATGGAACGTAAAAATAGCTCATTCATCAGGGAAGCAGTAGTCGATTGCAGGAGGTTCGGCGGAGCGAATAACTCCAGCGCAAAATCCTATGTATCAGAAATAGAAATACTCATCAAGTTGGAGGAAATCTGATAGTGGGGGGACTCACAGGGATCGTCCTCTTCCCCGCGGAAAGATAACGAATCGGAGCGCGGTCCTGCGGGATCACTTGGGATGATATATAGGTTTGTGTGGGATAAGAATCCAGGATGGCCACACTTGGAAGGGACGAAAAATCATAAGGAGTGGTTCAAATGGTTGAGAACTAAGTCCACCTGGTCGGTTTCAGGCGTTCAATCATTGCCGTGGTGTATGTGGTCATGGCAAAGAGTGGCAGTCGTGTGCGTATCTCTGCTTCAGACACGACAACGATAGCATTCGTCCACGATGGACAAAATAGGGATCCCACCTGTAAGCTATCAGTTCGATCCGCCTAGATGCGTAAGGAGTAGCTCCGCACCGGAAAACTATTGACGTAGATTCCGGCTTGCTGCTCACCGAGGTTGACGATCCTCGCCCAACTCACACCCGCCTCGCGGGATACAAAGACAAATGGTTTCTTGGAAGGTATATCGTAGATAGATTTGAATTCGACTTTGACCTCGGAGGGCTGAGCTGATCCAGTTCGCGGCGATAATGGGTTGTATTCATCCTCGTCATCGGATTCCACGGCATATCGAGGCGGTGGGGCATCAACGAGGGGATATACTTCCTGTCATCTCGGTTAAGTCGGTAACCATTTCGCTGCGGTGGAAACTCATCGATTCCTTACCATCATGAGTTGGTGGCCTTGAAAGAGTTATTATCCCAATTAAGCGTAAGATCTGCTGCCAAAGTTTCGGAGTATTCGGGGTCTCATATATGACGAAATTTGCATCCACGACTCGAAGTTGACCAACTTCAGGATTTGATGTTCAGGTTGTCTACACGCAAGCTCTGCCGCCTGAGATCATTCTCGACCACGTTCACTAGTTATCATGAAAACCCTTTGGTATGTTTATGATTTCACAACTCAATGCTTGCTAGACCCACTCTCAGTAGGGCTTGCCTCCCGGGTCTAATCCAGCTCCGCAAGTGCCACGTCGAGGCGGACCAATCCAAAAGAAACACATACCGCACGTCTCAAAGGTCCTCGCGGTTGCTAGTGGTAAGGGTGGTGTCGGGAAGAGCACTGTTGCTGGTGCGCATGCTACTTCTCCATTCTGCGTTTACTCATGCACGCCAATCCTCGAATCCAGTGAACCTCGCTTTTGCGCTTGCCATGCGGAAGCCACCATCCCTTGGACGTCGCCTTCGTGTAGGTATTCTCGATCTCGACATTTTTGGCCCATCCATACCGACGTTGATGGGGCTTCAAAATGCGGACGAACCTGCTTTGACAGCTGGTAGGCCTCCCTTACGTCTCTCCTCTCGCTCTTTCCACTACATCGCATCCAAAAGGCGGTGCGTTGATGCCAATTATAAATCATGGGTTGCCTACCATGTCCATGGGATACCTTCTTCCAAAGTCGACCGAGAACAAATCGAGAGAGGACGCTGCTATTGTGTGGAGAGGTTTGATGGTTCAGAAAGCGGTACAGCAATTGCTTTTTGATGTCGACTGGCGAGAGTCTGGTGATGGTCCTGGTCTGGACGTTTTGGTCATTGACATGCCACCTGGGACGGGTGATGTTCCTTTGACACTCGGACAATTGGTTGTTGTGAACGGTGCGACACGCTTGTCATTCCCCACGCTTCTTCTCATTTCCGGAAATTAAATAGGAGCTGTGATCATATCAACACCCCAAGATGTTGCGCTCGCGGATGTGCGCCGCGGGATCTCCATGTTTCGCAAAGTATCAGTTCCTGTATGTTTCCATCGAACACTCTTTCTCCCATTGTATACTTATGACCTCATACCGGATCAGATAACGGGAACCGTTCTCAATCAAGCCTACTTTGTATGTCCTTCTTGCATGGCCCCACATGAACTTTTTGGGTCCTCCGATGCCTTCTGTTTAATATCTTCCTCGCTTGGGGTTCCTACCCTTGGGGAGCTGCCACTTGTAAAGGGTGTCAGCATTAGTGGGGATAAGGGTATTCCATATTTGCTCACTGCGAGTTCACTGCAGTTGAAGGCTGATGCTTCGGGAGGGGTGGTATGGAGGGGTGTGATGGAAGAAATAGCAAGCAAGGTTTGGGAGTCTATTGCTTAAGGAAAAGCCTTAAGCCAAGCTCTGACCACTTTCACACCTTGCCTTTGGTATTTTGAAGTGACAAGTTTTTCATTGTTTTCCTATTTTTCACCTTGGTCAACCCCCACTGAGCAGTGAGTACCCAAGAAGTATGACATAGTATGTATATGTTCAATGCATTGGTACTTGGGGCAACACATATAATGGTGTGTGAGTGTGGCCCCCAGAAGACAGACCTGCATATTCATGTCAATTAGTCAAGACCAGGTTCTTCTCTGATGGTCAGGAAGCTGACTGTACCATTTTACCTGATTTGTTCAAAATGTGTCACCTTGCTTGTGCAAGGTCATGTCCAATGTTGGCTTTGTGTGCAAAATGTCCACACAAATTAACACAAATTAACATGGGTACATAAATTGTTGCAACTGTGATGACAGGAGGGTAATGAAACCAAAACAGAGAAGGTCAAGAATGGTTATGAGAACTTCAGGTTCAAAAATATATTATTATCTTAAGTACGAATTAAATGATCCTGCAAATAACAATAAATCATGCTTGTGAAGGAGGATGTAAATACTGATGGATGAATGATTTAAAATAACCCATCCATAGCAATAAAGGTATTACTAGGCTCAGTAGAGATTACATACAGGGACTGTAGTAACTGGCTTTATATCTCTCCTCTGTGTCATCAGCTAGAAGCTGTAACTGTTGTTCCTCTACCCTTAGGGCATTCAAGGGGTGTTGAGTGAAAAGCTTGTTGTTGAATTCACAGAGTAAATGTATGTGATTCCTGCCATGGGACTGGGATAGAGCAATGTATGCATTGAATGAAGAAATAGAAAAGCTTGTTGTTTTGCCAATGTTGACAATTGTGTTATCAATAGTTTGACCTTGAGATTTAAAATCTGTGAATGCATATGCAGTTGATGGCGGATAATTTGAGTGTGAGGAGTGGTGCCAATGTAGAAGCTTCGTGTGGCAGGAGCAAGAGGGACCTCATGATCATTTAGAGAAGGTAGAACAGGAATGTTTATAGGCCCTGATATTTGATAATAATATACAGTGGTGGATATCTGAGACTGATATCCATTTGGGCATGCTCATTGAAGCTTGGTTCACAAGGACAATGTCTGTAAGAATTCCCCTCGAACTGTTTGCAAGATTCACTAAGGTTGTGATGTTTTCAGTGATCATCACCTTCATTCCAATGGCCAGATTGCTTTTCATTGGCAAATTTCCTGTCTCTTCTTCTGACATTTGAGCAATTACCATTCTCTCCGAAAGTGACAATTTGCCTTTTGAGGAGGTATCTTCTGAAAAAAAAAAGGAAATGGAGGTGTCCAGTATATGTACAGTATTTTGATAGTGAAAGAGTATTCCGCTGAGTATGTACACTGTTTCTGGGTGTGATGAGAATACCATCTTGCCAGAGATGGGAGTGAAAATTGGGAATGCCACAATCATTGCTAGTAGGGTTCTGCATGGGTACACCCATGGGTATCAGAGCTCATACCCATACCCATACCCACCAAAAACCCATACCCATGCCGTGGGTATACCCATGGGTTTAGTAGTACCAAGCCTAAACTATAGGCTAAACCTTGTTCTAAACATCATATCTATACTTATTCTGCTATCTTATACCTTATCCTAACTCAGCTAAACCTCACTCACTCATGGTGAGCCATCATCATCATCACCCTCACCTTGCTATGGACCCACTGTACCCACGGTGTGGGTATAGGTATGGGTATCCAAAGTCCAACCCATACCCATGCAGATCCCTAATTGCTAGCAAGTACAAGTCTTTGGACTATCTATGTGACTGGTGAATGAGTGATATTGTAAACGTGTGATATGTGGTTACAATGAGTGAAGTAGCTAAGGGAGTGTATGGTGAGAGTGAGTTGGGTGAAAGCACATAGCACTAGCCAGCCTGGGATGGAGAACCTGTCAGGTGGAAAGGTGAGCTGTGTTCCCATCATGGCAGGAGTGTTTGGCGATGCGTGCGGCGAAGCAAGAACACCCAACTGGTAGGAGGTGATTGTGACTTACTGATTGGAATTACCTGTGGATAGGAGGTAGTGTGTAACGCAGAAAGGCTTGATGCAATTTGGATTCTGCTTGCATGTATGGTGCTAGGATTTGTGCATGACATCTTAAGTAGAGCAAGAATGAGTCACTTGCCCATCTCCCTTTGACCTTGACGACGTCAAAAGGGATGTTGCATAAGAGGTATGTATTCAAGTGTGGATCCGATGTGGATGCTGTGTCCTTTCAGTGGAGTGGAACCAGCTCTGATGGTGGTGGTTTCCAGGGTTTTTAGGAATTTTGCATGTGTTAGCGGCTTGAGCAGCCCTCTTGGTGTGTGGTAGGCAAAGAGTGGTGAATTGGGGGTTGGGAAATTTACGTGGAAGTGATTGATGAGGGCTTCTTGGGGGTCTGCTAGGCCGTTCTGTCTGGCCCAATTGACATCTTCACCTAGGAGGGAAGAAAGTTTGGTGTGGGGAAGGTAGAAGTTGGTTACTTCTACCCTGTTGTGGTCATGCTGTATGGTGATGTGCACAGGTGTGATGTGGATGTTGGGATTGAATGCATTCAGGGTGGGGATGGTGAACTTGCCAGTTCTTGCGGTGGTAAAGAATGTTGTTGTTAAGCATGTGAAAACAGTGGCATTGAGTGGGAGGGATAGATCAAGGTGATCACGGATTAGGTCGATGATGACCATGGTGTAGGGTTCTCTGGGTGGTCATTTGGATGCAGCAGGGGCTAGGGTTTTAGCTGCTTTGATGAGGGTGTTGATTTTGTCAGATCTGTGGGGCCAAGTGAGGCCGTGCATGGTGTGCCAAGCATGGACACCACTCACATAGTTAATGATGGAGGACCCTGTGTAGAGGCCTGCCAGGGATGGTATGAAGGTGACAATGAGCTCGGATGACACTGGTGCTCTTTGGTGCTCTGGTATCTGTTTTAAGTCACAGAAAGTGTGGAAAATGAGGAGTCTGGAGCCATATGTGTCTTTGGTGGAGGCAGCCCAAGTGAATGGGATTACTGCGTAAACACAGTTGACATCGGATGAGTCAAGTGGGTCTGCAAATTTTTGGGTGGAAGTGGGAAGCCACCTGATTAGGTGTTCATGGGCTGGGCAAGGGGGGCGATATGCAGCATGAATGCTGGGGGCATGGGTTGGGGGGGGTTGTGAGTGTTGTTGGGTGGTAGGGGGGTTGGTTATGTGGATGGCAAGCTCAGCTAGTTTAGAGGGTTGTGGGTGCTGGTCAAATGATGCAGTGGGTGCAGGGGGGACATTGGTTGGCAATGAGATGAGCGATGGGGAAGGGATGGGGAAGGGAGGGATGAGAAGATGTGTGGGGGGATGTAGGCCACACAAAAGGCAATCGGCAGGGTTGGAAGCACTGGAGATGTAGTGAACGGAGGCGCAACAGTTGGCCTCAGCCAGGGCAGGGTGTATCCATTTGAAGGTGTTGTTGATGGGGCGATTGCGGCTGTGTCCCCTTGCCAGGCTTCAACCACTCCTTGGTTGTTGCAGAATACCTGGAAATGTAGGTTGGTGGCACCTGCATGGAAAATGGCGTGAATGAGGAGCTCAAAGCCAATGGCTTCAGCCCATCCGATGCCACGTCCATTCGTGTCCCAACCAGGATGGAGTGTCCAAGCACACCATTTTCCATTGAGTGCGATGCTGATGCCTGTGGTTGTGCTTGCATCCGAGTAAGCATTGAGCTGCTGAGTAGGGAGGGAGTAGGGGATTGGGATGGGGAGGGGGGGATCAGCCAGACATTTTAACCACCAGGCCAGGTTGTCTGGGGTGCCCTTTGGAGGGGTGCATGGGAGCCAGGGTCTGTCACCACAGGTGGACATCATCGCCTCGAGGTTGATTAAATAGGGCCTTCCATCAGTGATGACACATGCAGCATGGGCAAGTTTTCCATGCAGCTTCTGTACATCCGTGAGGTTGTGCTTGTGGTGTAGAAGCCAGTCGCGTGTTGTTGCAACATATTTTTTTTTACTTGGCCTTGGTTAGCTGGACTGTGCATGCATCAAGGTTCCATAGGAAACCGAGGAAGATGGGTGTGGTGGAGAAGGGCATGTCCTTGGAGAGTTCCCAAGGAATTCCTAATTTGTTGGATATGTGGTCGACATCATTGATGCTGTGTGTGAAGGATCAGTCCTCTAAGGTTCGTGGGGATGCATTGGAAAGGTCCCTGATTGGCTGTGAGCAATCTTTGTCAAATTGTTCCGTTGTGCTGTTGGGCAGATCAGAGCTGGTGAACCAACAACAACCACCCCTGGTGGTGGGACCCTGGTGTTGGGCTATGTGAGTGGCAGCCTGGGCTCGCTGGGCATTGTATTTGGTGAGGTGCTGTATTGGGATCCTGATAAAAAGATGGTCATCTACCCATCTCAGGATGGGTCTGATGCCTTCTGCGTGCATAATGTCCACTCCTGCACTGGTGACGTTACCATAGATACCTGCAGATGGTCCAAATCTGAAACATAGGGATGTATCAATTGCAAAGAGGGAGTCAGATAGTCATACTACTAATCCATGCCATTGTGAGGGGTGAAGGGGGATGGTCTGGTAGGCCTCTACAACATCTCGCATGGCTCCTTGGGAGCCAGGTGGCAGACTGCCTAATAAAAGGGCTACTACAGGAAAGGTACTGTAAATGGATGGAAAGTCGTCTGCTCTGACCAGGGAGTTTATGGAGGGAGGTAGGGCTGGGATGTGTGGGTGGGATAGATTTTGTGTAAGACAGAACTTGCCCGGTTTGCCTGGCTTGGGTATGAGAGACAAGGGTGATGTTTGGAAGGACCCAATGGCCTCCTCGATCTCAGACTGGGTGAGGGGGCCCAGATATCTGCCTTTGGAAAATTCTTTTTGTAGGTTTTCGTTGAATATGTGGTAGAGCTCATATACAGAGGGGTTATTACAGTAGGTGGGGAGAATGTGTGAAGGAGGGGTGGGACATGGGCTATAAAGCCATGGGAAAGTCTGTCGTATATGTTTGGGTATCGATTGATCAGACCAGATTTGGTGAGGTATAGATGCCATGCAATAGGGTTATAGGGAGTGAGAGCTCACTCCACTCTGTGTGTGAAGACATCTTTGAGCACCATGCCCAGCGTTGCCACACCCTGAGCATTCGTGCTGTGCTGTTCTGTGTGCAAGGGAGCAATCATTTGGTTTTTGCCAGTCACTACAGAGCATGTTTCCTTTGGTATCAATGAGGCATCCTTCTGAGGAGCAGTGTGCATATGTGTCTGATCCATCCCATAACTTGGGCTTGTTGCACTCATTGATTTGGTGCAGGTGTCTACCGAGGCACACTGGGCAAGCCAATTTTCCTTTCTTTGCCAGGCTGGGGGATCTGTGGTGATGGGCTTTGGTAGGGGATTGGGTGATTGGCTCGGCATCTGGGGCGCATGAAATTGGCATTGGGAAGAGCTTGGGGATGTGGAGCATGAAGAGCAGTGTTGCTCTGCTGCGTCATCGACTTGGTTCAAGTAGATCCACCTTGGCCTGCATGACTGGGGGAGGGAGTGGAACGACTCAGGGGTGTGTCCAGTCTGTGTGTGAGCACAGAGGGCAGAGTCATGGGGAGGTAGTTGTTGATGGGGCATGAAGGGCCATGGCTATCGGGAGGGTAGAGTGGGAGTGACATTGTCAAAAGACAGGGGAAAAGGGGAATGAGCATGTGGGGGTGGGAGTGAGTGGTGTACGATTGTGGGAATGGGATTGAGACTGACCTGATGTGCCACTTTGTTGTGTATGGTCATACTGACCTCGAGTGTGATCAAGTTCATCAGTGCATCATTCATGAGGCCGATGTTAAAGACTTCCTCTTCTTCCAACTTGTATTTTATCTTGTCATGCCACTGATGCCGGATGTGTTCAGTGTAATGGAGAATGACATGGTCACCCTGAAGCATGTCATGCAAGGGGTGATTTTCCAGGTTCCAAAAGAACAGGGCGAGATTGTCCAGATGTTTCGCAGGCCAACCGAGCTGTTTGGCATAGTGAAGAAAAATGTTTCTGCCCTGCAAGAACTGATAGAATGAGAGGTCATTGAAACAACCTAGAACAAAGATTGAACTAGATGTCTAGTGAAGATAAGAGAGAGGATGTGGAAGTCCAATCAAAGAGGTGAAAACTCCAAGAGAACTTTGTTAGAGTCCTCTGGCTTCAATTCATGGGGTTTATATACTACATGGATGTTGGAGTTCTAATCTGAGTATGAACTACATAGATAAGACAGAGAGACATGATTGGATGATAAGGTGTGAATCATATGAGTTATAGGTAAGACACATAGCCTTGCACAGGTATCTGGCGGGTATGAGTCATGGATAAGGCTGTGATAATGTGGCAGCCAATAGGATATGATCCTGTGGACAGCCTTAACATGAGGCATGATTGTTACAAAAGATTGAAAGTATAATCTGTATGAGGATGAAACATTGAGATTGTAACAGTTGTGGTCCACATGGGCATTGTGCAATGCTTTTACTGACATGACCGAGCGGAGGGTAAGGACATCATTATTATTGGTTATGCCAAAGGTGTCATCAGTGTTTGTGTGGTGTAGGTGAGATGCCTCCAAACAGCCCTTGGGGGTGAAGTACCATATTTCTACATACTTGAAAAAAGAACGTTTGGTGAGGGCATACTGAGACGGACGACGTGTTAGGGTGGAGGAAGGGGGATGGTTGACATCGAAGTCGACAGCCTTGGATTTTCCCTTGTCTGCTCCTTGCTGGTTTGGGGCAGGGAGTGGACTTGCCTGCTGCTGTGGAGGGGGAGGCTGTGGGGGTTGTGGGGGGTGTTGGGGAGGTGGGGGTTGTGGTGGTTGCTGCAGAGGAGGGGGATTCTGTTGGTTGGCCCCTTGTTGTTAGGCCCATGCTGCTATGCACACATCGTGCTTGTTGTCCTAAGCACCTTGGAGTAAGGCAACAGCTTTGTTGTTGTCAATGTTGTTGGTGGCCATGATGGCAGTATGGACCACCTGGTAGTGCACTGCTGTGAAGTTGGGGCAAATTTCGAGGTTTGGGTCAGCCATGATGAGTGGAAAAGAAAGAGGGACAATGAGTTGGATGGAAAAAGGAGAGTGACGAAGTTGAGGACGAGGGAGTCCGCAGCACAAGGGGTGAGTGCGGTGGTGGCACAAGAGAGAAAAGTGAGTGCCAGGAAACTCCGTTCGTCTGAAGACCTAGCTCTGTGGTTGCACTTTGCACCACTGCAGAGCAACAATTTGTGTAGTTCCCATAAATCTTCACAGGTGCATGCCCCATTGTGAGCATGGTGTAAAATGTCCATCCATACAGAATCAGTGATACGGACTTGTTCATTGAGTATAATCACAGTTTCAATTTGAGTGAAGATTGATTGACCAAGTTCTCCTTTGCTAGTAGTTTGTTTTGCCACATAGAGTGTGTGCTTTTGTCATGCTATGCAAATGCAAATTTATTTCTGAGTCCCCATGATTTCTGAGGAGTCTTTGTGACCAAGAACAATAAAGAAGTTGAGAGAGATCTGAAAGAATGTCTGTTGTTAATAGTGATTGTGTGGCCCAGCCTGGCCCAAAAGCCCTGGCTTGGGCTTGGCTTTGGGGGCCAGTGGCCTGATAAAATTGCAGGCCAGGCCTTGGGCCCTTAAAGCCCCTAAAGACAGCCCAGCCCAGCTTGGAAGCCCCAGCTTAGGGCCAGGCTACAGCTTGATGCAGGGAAGTGTGCAATCACGGTTGTCATGTCATTGCCATTGTCACTGTTGGACAAGGGTGAGGTGAGGTAAAGGTGAGGACGACAACAAGGGCATAATTACGACAACATAACAACCGTGTTATCACAATCATTGTGTTGTCATTATTGTCGCCATCAGACAACTTAAATGAAGCACAGCGAGGGTGAGGATGGTAAGGGGGTGATTATGACAACATGACAACTGTGTTATCGCCATTGTCACATTGTCGTGGTTGCTGTCAGGTATTACCTAAAATGGAAATTGATGAGCCATCGCAACGAGATGACAATGGGACAATGTACGTGTTGTGCTGTCATCCCTACACTCACCTTCCTACACCTCACCCCTCCTACACCTTGCCCTTGACCTTTCCGTGCCACCCCAGAACCTGACGATGACATACAACGATGACAACTGTGATGAGGCTGTGACACGACGTGATGAACACCTCGTCCCCACCCTTTATGCTGCCTGGACACGAGGACAATGCCATAACATGCTGCAATGATGATGCAGCACATTGTTGCATCGTCAACACGACTCACCCTCCCTGCATTCACCCACCCTCCTTTCTTTGTGCTACCACACCCAACACAATGGATGACACGATGACCTCCTGGCCTCTCTCCTTCTCCTCTCACCCCGGACATGATGCAGACAGATGACGCAACATGCCATGACAATGTGGTACAGCATGCCACCCCTCTCTGCCACCCCTCTCTGAGTCCCTGACAATGACGGTGATGATGACAACAACACAAGCACCACGATAACATGGTGCTTGTGTTGTTGTTGTTGTCCCTCACCTCCATTGTCCCTTGCTCACCCTCACCCAACAACAATGACAATGACAACAACAACATGAACACCACATTATCATGGTGCTTGTGTCATCATTGTCCTCCTCCGTCACCTCCATTGTCCTCTCACTCACCCTCACCTGACAACAATGATGACAACAACAACATGAGCACCACAATAATGCAGTGCTATTGCCATCATCGCCCTTGTTGTCACTCACCCCCATCATCCTCACCCTCACCCTTACCCTGCCCCACCTCACCTCGCCTGACAATGATAACAATGATGTGACAACCATGATATTGCAGTCGTCATGTCATTGTTGTTGTTGTCGCTTGTGCTTGTCACCCTCATCGTCATTGTCATCCTTGTCTTAACAATCTCAGGGCTTCAGGGCTTCTGAGACCTGGCTCAGCTTGGCTTGTGGCCTGTCAAGATTGCAGGCTGGGCTCTAAGCCCCCCTAAACCCTAAGCAGGGCCTGGCCTGGCCCGGCATCATAGCCATGCTGTATGGTTACCAAACCCTTCCTAGAACATGCATCATAGCCATGCTGTATGGTCACCAAACCCTTCCTGAAATCCAGTGGGCCACCATTAGGCTTTCAATGTTTCTGGATCATGAACAGATTGCTGGCATGCAGTGTGATTTCCCATCAGCACAGGCTCACATGCTATAAATATGAGTAGCAATGTTATATTGTTCAATAATTTAGTCAGATGTGGGTCGATCTGTTGCAATTTCACAAACACTAAAACCAGTATATTGAAGTACTAATAAACATGAGTTTACTGATAAGCATGTAGAGCTCACAAATCTGCATCTACAAATTGAAGGATGAGAATTGCTGTTCCCATCTCAATTCCCAACAAACCCTGTAATGTCTGGATCAACATGTAGTCACATGAGAGCTGTGCCTTTTTTGTCAAGCTCTAGTCCAAGATCCATGAATTTGATATCACATGGTGGTTTTTTCATGCACTAATCTAGAGAATTGAACCAGTGAATGATCTTAGGGATTTCTGCATCTGAGTTGGCAGGCATCAAAGCCATGCCAGGTGCTGGTGTAGTGGGGTTGAATGGGGATGGGCCAGACTCAGATGGCACATGAGACCCATTGGATGCAAGAGGTGGTGTGAGGGATTGGTGCTGAAGGAGTGGCAATGGTGCATATGGGGGCATGGTCTGTTGGGGAAGTGGGTATTGAAACTGCCTGAGTCCCCCATGTGCACCAGCAGGCCCAGGCCCCCATGGCAATATGAACTGATATTGAACTGTGACAGGGGGACCCTGTACAGCTGCACTGGCAGGGTGTGTAGCTGGTGTCTGACTGTTGCTGATCACACTGCCTGCCATGTTTTGTGTACGAGGCCTTATGCCCAGAGTAATGGCCACAGGAGGTTTCACATCTATGGTTGCTTTCTTTTTCATCTAATTTATGTTTTGTCAGAACACTGAATGTCAATCAGAAGAAATGTTAGGGTTACTTATGATCAGAAGTGCCCAGTATGCAATATTTTGAGTACTCAGTGATTGGCATGTGTTGCTCCCAGGAAGTGTGTAGCAGTAGGTGGGGGACTGAGATCCTTTTGCATGCACTTTGCATGCCTAGCACTGTTGGAGCTCTTTAATGTACTTTTGCTGTACATCCTTGCTAGACTCAGAGTTGCCTTCTGAACCTGGACCTGCTGGGGTATTTTGCTTCAATGATGATGCTATAGTAGAGACTTTCATTCCCTGAAAACAATTTGAGTGATTGCAATAAAAATTCAAAATACCATCATTGCAAACATACTGTTTTGCTCTTGCTGCTGGTAGATGCCATGCCTGAGATTGCTGCTTCTTCCTCTGAGTCATCTGAGGTTGCACCATCCTGAAAAATGACATTGGCAGGCTTTATCTGCTTGGTGGATATGGTGCTATTCTTGAAGAGAGGAGGGATGTGTTGCAAATCTCATTCAAGCTGTGGTAGTACAGCCACATGCTTACCTAATCATAGGTACATTGCACCTAGAGTACAGTAGTTCCTTTTCTTCAGTGACTCAAGTACTCTACAGGCTAGGCCCTCTGCAGATACCACTTTTCTATAGGTTATGAGCCCTGCTTGTGCCTAGCAGCTCATAGTCACTCAAGCTACCAGTCCTGAGAAAGTCCTACCTGATGGAGTTCGACACACCTACTCTCAATGCTGTGGACTCCACTCCATGGAAAAACCCTGCCTGAGGACCAGTGGGAGGGACTTGCTCCAAACTGTTCACATCAGCCAGAATGCATTGGAGAAGAGGACAAGTTAACCTCCAATACACACTCCAGAAGCAGTGGGAGCTTCACCTGCACCTCCAGTACCTGATGCTGAAAATCAAATTGATACCTTAGCAAATCACTTCAACCAACTCCATCTAGATCCTCCGATCCCAATTCCATTGAACCTCTGCTGCCAGCACCAGTGTGACCTCTATCTCTGGCACAACCTCCTGCAGAAGTAATTGCTAGAGTTCGACAGAGCAACCGAAATTGAAAACCAGCAGATTGAAATGGAAATTACCAATGCACATTAGAGGAAGAGGCGCAAAGGAAAGCACAAAACCAGGAACCACAAGAGGCACACCTGGAACCACCTCCAGAAGAAGCAGATATGCCCAGAGCGTTCTCCTGCATCCAGGAAGAACTTCAACACCATACATATCTTCACCAGAACCATGAGCTCCAAGTCAGGAGAATTACTCCCCACCACCATCAAGGAGGCCTATGTGTGACCTGATGGAGATATGTGGCAATCCACAATCGAGGACGAACTCCTAAGTCTCAACTCCAACCATTTTTACAAAACTATTCCGATCCCCAAGGGAGTAACTCTGATCACCTCCAAGCCTGTATTCCAAATCAAATGTGATTGGGATAGCAAAATCAAACATTACAAAGCTCAGATCGTAGCGAGAGGTTTTATGCAAAAGGAAGGGATAGACTACCAGGAGGTGTTTGCTCTGGTAGCCAATCTTGACTCTGTGCGGACCATCATCTCCCTCGCCGTCAAACACAACCTGGAGTTGGACCAAATGGACATCTCCACAGCCTACCTAAATGGAGAACTGGAAGAGGAGTTATACCTCCTACCTCCAGATGGAGTTCCAATCCAACCAGGCCATTGCTGGAAGCTCAAATGCTCACTGTATGGACTTAAGCAAGCAGGTTGGACTTGGAACAAAACCCTGGACAGGAAACTCAGAGAACTCAGATTCAGTCAACTTGATGCTGAAACGTGCCTATACGTCCTCCGAAAGTCCGGACAAGTTTGTTTCCTTGTCATCTATGTTGATGATCTACTCCTTGCTGCTAGCTCTCGGGATTACATGAACTTTGTCAAAGAGATGCTAGCCTCCACATTCAAAATGAAGGACATGGGCAAGGCAAAGTATATCCTTGGAATTGAGATCCAAAGAGATTAATAGCTCCGAACCATCTCCCTCTCTCAATTCTAATACGCCCAAACCGTCCTAGAGTGCACAGGCATGTCCAACTCTGCTCCTGTATGGACTCTGATGGTACATAGCACCACGATCTCCATGACTGACTCCAAGGACAACACCACCATCTCCGAAACCCTCATAAACAGAAAATGAGTATTCTACCTCACTGTCATTGGATCCCTGATGTACCTTATGCTAGGGACACGTCTGGACTTAGCATACTCTGTTGGAACATTGAGTCACTTCAGCGCAGCGCCAAAAACATGCCACCGGGAAGCTGCCAAATGTGTACTCCGGTATGTCAAGGCCACTTCAGACATGGAACTCCGATATGACAGAAATGACATCTCCATGGACATGGACTTTCAAGGATACTCAGATGCAGGATGGTTGCAAGACCCCAATAACTCCCGCTCCACCTCCAGTTTTCTATTTCTAAGTAACTGTGGAGCAATTTCCTGGTCTAGCAAACAGCAAAGCATGGTTGCCTTATCCACCACTGAGTTGGACTTAGTGTTGCTGGCCAGCACCTTGCCTGGCTCCAGAGTTTCTTCCAGGAGATAGGGCACTCCCAAAAGGGACCGACAATTCTTCACTGCGACAACCAAGCTGTGATCATTTTATTATGCGACCTGCAATTCCGAACTCAGACCAAACATATCCAGCGGAAGTACCACTTCATTAGGGATGACCTAGTCAGAAAAGGAGAAGCTGTCATCCAATACGTTCCAACCTCAGACATGACTGCCGACATCCTCACAAAGGCACTCGCTCAGGAACAGCACTAGAAGTTCATCCAAGCAATGGGATTATGCCTATGCTTGAGTGGGAGTGTCAAAACTGAGAACTCCAGTTTACTCTGGTCACTCCTAAGCAACTCCAAGGAGTAAGTGTCTCCTACCCACACAAGTCCATTTCCAGAATACTCCAGAGATGCTTGGAGTTGATGCACGCACTCAGACTTTCTATTCCTTTGGTTCTTCCCCTTTCAGACTTGCTTATTTTGAGTTTAGATTTCTCCATCTTATTTGAGCATAGCTCCACCCATAGGTATTTATTCAAACCTTCATCTTTTTCACTCCTCAGTCATTTGCTACCACCTTGGGCAGTGGCTGAGGTGAGTCTCTAATCATTGCATTGTCATTACCTTACTCATTCATGTAGTGGGCATATTCTGCCCTTACTTAGGTAAATACAAAGTCATTTGCTATCACCTTGGGCAGTGGCTGAGTGGGCATATCCTGCCCTTACTTAGATTCTGACACAAGTTTTGCCTCTGGGATGACTGATTCAAGGCTGAGCAGTGGAGGATGATTAGCCACATTCACTAGAGTGATTTTGTCATACAGTGCAGGAGCTTCATGTTCCTTGCCCTTGGGAGAGGGTTTGGAACAGGAAGAATGAGATGCAGGAAGTTCCTGCATGGATGATGATATGATTCCCAAGCGATCCGGTATGCCCTGTATCTTCCTCCCCCTGGTAGAAGAAGGACCAGCTTGAGGGTCCACTTCCATTGGTAGATCAAGGGAGGCATTTTGAGCCTGCTTGAAATGGTGTGCCTCATCATGGGCTGATAAGGGTGCAGGGACAGGAGCATTGTTGGTGACACATTGAAGACAAGCAATCTTGTCATGAGCCTTGGCAAGGTCATGTCAGTGAGTGCAGCTGAGGTCGAGGTTGTAGGGTTCTCACCTACAGAGATTTATAGAATAGTTTGCCAGATCGTTCAGAGTATCCATAAATAAAGGGGATGGCTCAACCATTGCAAGGGCAAGATGCATAGCATACTTGGTACACTCCCTGCAGTCTTGCTCATGGTGAATGAGCAGAAGGGTCTGATAGAAGAATGCCAATGACACTTGTCATTGTGTTGAGGGGAAGAAGATTCATGGCGCTGTTTAGAGCAACCATGATTTTTTGATAACAAATTATCATTTTTGGGTTCTTATGATCAATAATGACCATGAGAGGGGGGTGGTGTTAGAGACCGTGCAACTTGGAGGTAGATGTAAGACTCAACACATAAAGTGGAGTTGAGTGGAGTAAAGACTGTCAAGGTCTTACAGAGTGTTTGGAGTGAGTCGTACAAATAAACTAATATTCAGACTGAGGTTACAAAGTCAGGGTACTACAGTTTATATACTTGGAGTAGAATGGAGATTAGTAATGGAGTTGGTAAGAAACTGAGTAAGACGGGAGATCGGGAAACTACATAGCTGGAGGTAAGTCGGGTACTGAGAAAGCCGGAGCTGTGCTTGTAAGCGAGACACAGGTTATGTACTAAAACAAGAGAGGAAACATATATACGTAATGGAGGTCTGGGATCACAGAGTTGCGTCCTGAGGGTGATCAACCCGGAGTTATCATCTAAGAGAACCAGAGTTATATCTGGAGGAACAGAGAACAGAGTGGTATATGACAGATGGTGAGTGTGAAGATGCGCTAGAAGACTGGGAATGAGCAGGGGAAGAAGACATGATTGAGAGTAGATGGTAAAAATTGAAAGGAAAGAGAGGAGAGATGTGTCGAGGCCAAGTATGAAAATTAAGTGAGATCAAAGCAACATTGGAAATGTGGTCACATGGTTTCTGTGGGGAACAAAAAAGGAAAAAGAGATTGGTGAAAGCAATCTAGACTACAGGTGATGTTGTTTTTGGAGTTTTGTGGACCTTTGTGATTTTTTCTTTTGTTTTTACTATTTTGGTAATTTAGTTTGGTGTTGTCCATGTCAACAAAACAAGTCTTTGTAGCACTTTGCTACTGGACTTCGCATTGTGAAGTCTGAGCATGCGCCTGCATGCCTTTGCCTTTCTTGGGCAATTGATGGATCTCCATCACTCCTTGCAAGTCAAGGTATCAATCTAGAGCTTCAAGCTCTTCACAGTGGGAGCTAGGCTCCCAGGTAGAATCTCCTAGATTCCAATGGACAAGGAACTCGACTTTGTTCCCCATCCACTTGTGGGCAAGTATCTCATCCATGAGCCATTCCTTCTCATTGGTTAATCCAACATTGTAGAATGTGTGAGCTTCCCTTCAGGGGAAGAGTTCATTATCATTCAGCTCGTGTTGTCACAATAACATGACATGGAACATTAGATGAATTCAAGGTTTCTTCATTTTTTCTGGGAGATCCAGAGTGTATATATCCATAGATTGATTGATCTTCAAGATTTTCATTGGTCTGATGAATTGAGGAACTAGTTTCCTAGCCCTCCCCTTGGGCAGTGCCAAGTTTTGCATGGACAGATATGCCAGGTCTCCTTCCTGGAGGTCCTGGCTCTCTGTCTACTTCCTATTAGCCTGATAGGCTTGTACTACCTGACTCTCAATAATGGCATCATGTGCCATTTTGAGATTCTCTCTTGCTCATTTCACAAATGATTGGATGCCAGGGGCAGATGAGGGAGTTCCCTTGGCTAACCTTCAAGGCATCAGAACATGCATATACCTATAGTTTAGCTTGAACAGAGCAAAACCTGTAGAGCTGCTGATGCTCAAGTTTATGGTAAACTCTGCCATGGGTACCTTGTCCACCCGGTCCGTCTGGTCTGGTTGTATGGCCATATGTAGTATCTGCACTATGTTCCATATTGCTTGTTCTGACAAGCCATCTGTCGTAAAATGCCATGGACATTAGCAGCTTAGTTCCCAGCTGCCTATGTAATTTATACCAAAATGCAGATGTGAATTTGGCATCTCAATCTGAGACAATCGTTTTGGGGATTCCATGAAGGCAGATTATCTCCTGAATAAACCTGGAGGTGAGTTCAGACACCTTCACAGTTGTAGTCACTGGTACCAGGTGGATCATCAAGGTCAAATGACACAAAATGACCCAAAGGTAGTCGTACCCCTTGCTTGGCAGGAAGGGTCCCACAAAGTCCATAGCAATGGACCCCCAAGGGCATTTAGGCACAAGTAAACTGTACAACAATCCCTTGGATGAGTGGTTCTCTTCTTTTGCCATTTGGCAAGTGGATTGACAGTACTTGTCAATCTCCTGACCCATCCTGGGCCACCAGAACCATCTGCAGATATAATCTGCCATTCTTTGCAACCCAAAGTGCCCTAGGGTCCTATGTATGTGCGTCATCTATAACCTTTGTGGTCAAGGAGCCTCAATCGAACTTTGCTCAATAAAGACAGAGGACTTGTTCTCCTCTATGATTGGTTGTATAAACCAACCCTTTCTTCTCCTTGAATGTGGAATGGTGCCCAGGTTTCTCCTGGATCTTCATGAACACCATGTCACTTGAGTACCCTTTGCATACTGCACTCAAGAACTCAGGCAAGTTCCATAAGTTATTGACAAGGTTTTGGCCATCTCAGCAGATTTGATAATGGCAGGGTCCTCTTCCACAATTGTGGGTGGACATTCCTCCATTCTCTTTTCTGCTGCAGTGGCTGTCTCTTTTGCCTCTGACTCATGAGTTTCTTGCTTTTTGGCCAGCCACCAACTTTTTCGGATGTTTGTCTCGTCCTCTAGGCTAAGCATCATGAGCTCTAGCCATCAATCTTGTGGGAGATCATCTCCCTCCAGATCCGATTGAATGTCAGCATTTGACCATTCAATCTTTGCTGCAGGAAGTTCCTCTCCTCCTTCTTGTTCATAGTATTGAGAAAGACAGTCAGCTACTCAGTTCTCTGAGACCTTTGCATAGACAATGTCTGCATCAAATCTTGACATATAGTCGAGCCAGCAGACTTGTCTAGTGGACAGCTTCTGCTGTGTCCTCAGGTATCCAAGTGCTTCATGATCTGTTATGATCATGAATTTGAAGCCTAGGAGCTTGTCCTCCCACTTCATCAATCCCTCAATTATTGCAAGGGTGTTGCACTCAAATGTGTGATAGTTTTGCTGGGGCAGGGCAAGGATGCATCACAGACAAGCCAAATAGGCTCAGTCTTCCTTGGGTCAATGGGCCAAAGGATTGGAAACTTGCATGCCAAGTTCTTGATCATTTGGAAGCACTGATTGTGTACTTCCCTCCAAACAAATGGGTGCCCATTCCTTGGATTCCAGTCAGTGGTGTGGTATATACTGAAACATCTGGCATAAACTGAGCCAGGTACTCAACCAATCCAGTGAATCATTGGACTTCATTGAGAGTTTGTGGAGTTCTCCAACTCTGGAACACATGACATCTTATCCAGATCAGTGTGAACACCTTTCTGGTTGATGATGTGACTGAGACAGTCCAATTGGTCTACATAGAGTTCACACTTCTCAAGATAGAAGTCCACTGTAATGAATAGACATTCCTTGTGCTCATAAAGCACATTCCCACCACTGTTGTCATCATCTGAATCTGAATCTGAACCATCCATCCACTCGAATCTGCTGTTATTTGCTCAATCATATGTGTGAACTCATCTGGATTGCTGTATCTGCGCTCGTTTTGCCTCTGGACTCTTTTATTTTATTTTTATTGCTTCTTCTTCATACTTAGCATTGGCTAGACCATGTCATGCAGCCCTTGCAGGAACGTTCAGGTGCCCCTCGAACTTTATACAGTATGAAAACCTTCTTTTTATCATTATCCTTACTTAGGACAAGTCTGAGGGTATTCCTGAGGACTATAAAACTCACTGTATTGACAAAATACAGTAGCTTTTGCCCATGCACATCTGTCTCACATCGTTTTTGGTTGATGTTGATGTTCTCTTGTTCTCCTCGTGTTTTCTTGATCTGGATTTGCCCTGGATTCATCTTGGACCACTAAAAAACCATTATTCATCCTTTATCAACTCAGTGTAGTCCCTGGGTCAAATGGAATTGCATTCCTTCACCTTCTTTTCATTCTTTCAATCCTCCTGAGTATTGCACTACAGCCAGGATTTATTATCTTTACCACCTTTTCAAGTAATTTGAAAACAATTTTGAGGTGATGCTCATGATTCTCAATTGTGTCACTAAAAACAAATATATCATCTAAGTACACATACACAAAGCAACTTATATGGTCCCTAAAAATCACAGTTATAAACTGTTGGAAAATAGCAGGGGCATTACAGTCTCCTTGCTGCATAACTTGGGATTAGTGTTGCCATGGCTCAGCTAGTTATTAGCTGACTGTGGCTTTCCATGGCTATGGCTCAACTTGGCTGGTGATGTCATAATTAGCCACCATCACATGGCTCAACTCAGCTCAGCTAGGCAGACCAGTCAGCTTGAAGCTGAAATGTCATGCCACCACCATTGAGAGCAGCTAGAAGTACAATAAAAATATGCTACATGACTGTAGTATTCCTAGACTCCCTACATAGTGGTACATACACCATAGTTCATGCAAAAATGTGGCAATGCCATGTAGTATCCACCAACAACATGATTAACAAGCATGAGCCAGTCTGCTGCTGTGTCAAGGAGTGAGAAGATTTTGCTTCTGGGCAGATTTTTGTGCTTTCCTCCTAGGTGCACATGAATCAACCAGAGATTTGTAAAAGTAATGGACATTACTCACCTTTGTCCATTGGCATTACTGTCTTTGCAGGTAGAATACATATTTTTGTGGTTTGTGGGTCCCATTGAGATTGGTGTGATCACCAGACCCACTGTGGCATCATAGATATCTTCAAGTCTATTGTGAGATGGTGAAGACAGCTGCTGTTTGTGGATGTGTCAGTATGATGGTAGAGCAATGACCAAAGGTAGTTGTAATCGGGTTTTGCCGTGTAGGTGAAAGAGTGTGAGTACTGGAGCAGTGTGGTAAACTTGTGAGAGAGGTTGTCACACAGTGCATCAGCTGTGGTATTTTGTTTTAGCTTCAGTATTGCATCATTGGAAAAAGCAGGGTGAATATTGCTAAACCATGGGAGCGACCCTCATAGTAGATAGATCAATGTGTATGTAAGCAACTCAAGGTCATCATGGTGGCTTGATTGGATTCCCAGGTGATGATTGATCGAAGAAAATGAGGGGGCACTGACAAAACGACAGCCCTGTTGGTACAGAACATGTGCTTGAGTGGCGAAGTTGCGATATTGGGATGTGATGCCAAAATCAATAAGAAAGACAGTATAATTTGAGGCATTATGCTGAATTAAGATGTTTTGCAGCTTGATGTCATGGTGGATGTAGTTGCATGAATGTAAATGTTCAAGTCTACATACCTGTCAAGGAAGCAGTCAGCATGTTGAACACTTTAATGGACATTAGAGACTCATGAACTAATATCCCACAACAAGAACAATGTCCAGATTGAGATGGCCACCCTGCAAAATGAGTACATCACATAGGGATGCCACCACATTATCCAGGACAAGGGTGCAGTATGATGATTCTCTACCAAAAAAGATGGGTTAAGGGAATCCAATGGCTCCTTGAAGTTTCTTCAAAATGTGGCACTTGTGTTCCAGGGAGGAAGGGTCCTGAGTGCAATGTTCAAGTTTAACTGCGACATCCTGGCCACTGATGAGATCATGTGCACAATATACAGTGGCTGAGAATGGAATTGGACAATGAGGATCAACTGACATTGACATATCATAGTACATACCATGTGAGCCTGCACCAAGGATTTCTCCCAAGGTATATCTTTCATCTACACAGTTGATACACATCACAGAGGGTGTGCATGGGGTTGAAGGCATCTCCAGAGAAGCAAGGTATTCTTGCATGGGAACATGTTCAGATTTCTATGTACTTTACATGCTGACTGGTTCCTCTATGGATTTAGGCACATGATCCACTGATCACATCACTGCCACAGTTGCAATACTAGGCCATTGTTAATTTAACTTGGTTATAAATACTTGTAATATACAGCAACTATCTAGTGAAGCTATGAGTGGGTGAATAGTACAGATATGTTCTTAAATAGTGGAGGGTAATCAGAGCTAATAGTCAGAGGCAACAATACAAATAATTGACATCAAGACAGTGATTCTAGGTGAATAAAATGACATAGTATGGATTTACCAGATGACTGGTGATGTGAAGATGAAATTCCTTCTTTTTGAATGCACAATGAAGACAGCCTCAGCTTTTGTGAGCCCAGGAGACGATGATGCTGATATGATCTTTGTGGTATGATCCTTGAGACTGAGAGGTGTTGGAGGGGATGCTGATGATGCTGGGGGCGGCAATGGGGAGTATGGTGGGGAAGTGGTGTCAGGGGTTGTAGGAGGGGTTGTATAGGCTGCAGGAGAGTTGGAAGGTAGTGGGGAAACTGGCTTGGGCAAAGATAGATACTGCTGGCCATGTGACAGCAATGGGCTTGACATGGCGACAAAGTTGAAAGGGGTTCACAGAGGGTAGTGGGGTGGACTTCTTTATTGATGATGGAATGTATGTACTATGTAGGATAGGGACCAAGGCCAATGAAATCCTTCTGAGTCATGTTCTTGAACTCCAAGTGGTCAGAAATTGAGCCTTGAGACACTAGAGGGGTACTGAAGCAGCAAAGGCTACCAAAGAACAGGGCTTCCTTCTGTGAAGAGTGTATGCTATGAAGTGGGGCAGCCTCACAGTCAAACCGGGAGAGGGGGGATACTTGAGATACACACACAGGTGAGTTATGAGTTGGGCACATGACTTCAAGTTTGACAACTGCTCGGGACTGTAGGGTGAATGCTGGCTACTCAAGGTAGACTGTGTTGGCAGAGGTTTTGGTCGACAATGCCTGAGGAAAGAAAATAAGAGAAAGGCCAAATGAGCCTCTTAGGCTATTGCATGCACCAGTAATTGGGGGTAATGAGCTGGTAAAATCCCTTCTAACCTCAATGCTGGGAGGTGTTGGAGGTGACACTAAGGATGCTGGGGATGGCAATGTGCAAACCACACCTCCAACTGCTTTTCACATTTCTTTTGCCCCAGCTTGTCCATGTCCTCTATATCCTATGGATAATGAAATGGGTCAATGCCACCAATGACAGCATGCTTGTACATCCAATGTGACCCAATGGGTCAAAGACCCATCTGTGTGCATCTTAGTGAGAAGATATAGTTGGCCATATGACCATACATCATCTGCCTGATGTCTATTTTGGTGACTAATGGCAGAGTTCTGACTGTCACCTCATATGGATTGTATGCCTTGCCCCCCTTTGCCAATCTGACGGTACATATACCCTATAGTGAGAAGAGGACCCCATCCATGAATCTTCACGAAAAAGGCACAAGCAACAAGAATCATTCCAACAATCATGCTGACATAACATATATCATCTGTTGAATATTTTCACATATCATTTTCTCACCAGTATGTAAATGTTCCAACTCCATAACAGACCCTTTTCTCAGTCACCATTTCAAAGAGCACATGCATGCTATGCTGTAAACAGGCCAGGATCCCACAATCAAGCTCTATGACTCAACCACTCCAATCAGTTGGTTTTTTGCTTGGAATCTGGACTCACTTAGTACTCACACTGGCATTGTCTCAATTTGTCTGCTGCATTGCAGCCACCATCAGGGGACAGATCTGACCAGCAGGAGCTATTGGATGACCATAGCAGATCACTGAAATATAAAGTAACATGTTTTTTCTTGCAGGTTTCTTTGTTTGTCTGCCACCCACCCCTGTTTACACCTTGTAGTACATGTGTGATGTGATAATGTGATTTTTGACTCATTTTCATATTAGTCATTTGCTTCCATCTGAACCCATCACAACTAGAGTGATGATCGCTTGATCAAGGATTGAGGTATGAGTGACTCAGTAAGGGTCATCTTCCATGGTCACCAAAGTTTTTCCCAGTAAGCTACACATGTGCCATATATAAGACTGGCTCAGAAATGCTTACTGCCTTTTCAGCAATGCGATCTGACATCCAATTTCTAATGGCTACTAGTGGTACTCACCAACTGGACCATTACCCCACTCCTCTGGACACAACTGATGATCCTTCCCAGCCTGACATCCCAACTAGGCCCAGACCCCCAGAACCTTCCATGGTTCCTGCTGCAACAGCAAGAACCAGGAAGAATCAAAGTTGCTGTGTCCCTATATGGTACTATGATGGTGCAGAGAAAACCGAGTTTATTGATATCAATGTCAATGAAGGTAATGGTGATGATAACATTGTTCCCAATGACACCCAGGCCCAGCCACATTCCAAACTATGATGAATGAAATGTTTGCTGATATGAATGGTGTCATTGTGGTCTACATCAATGACCTTATGATATTCATGAACACCAACAATTATGAAGAACATGATAAAATTATACTCAAAGTACTCAAACGCCTCCAGGATAACAACCTATATGTAAAACCAGAACAATGTTTCTTCCACATAAAAGAAGTGGACTTTCTTGGAATGATTGTGGGAACTGATGGAATTAAAATGAATAATGATAAAACCAAAGCAGTAGCCAAATGGCCAACCCCCACATCAGTCAAACATATCAGAAGTTTCCTTGGACTTGTCAACTTCTATCACAGATTCATTAAAGATTATGGAAAAATAGCTCAACCATTACATGACCTTATTAAAAAGGATCAGAAATTTGAATAGACCTTCACTTGTGATGAAGCCTTTACCATGCTTAAAAAGGCATTTACGACAGCCCCTATCCTTGCTTATCCGGATCAGAATGCCAAATATTGCTTAGAATCAGATTTTGCAACAGGAGCAGTTATATCTTTAGAGAAAGAAGGACTATGGTACCCTGTCACTTACAACAGCCACTCTATGACCCCAGAGAAACAGAATTACCCAATAACCAATAAAGAAATGCTCTTGGTCATCCATTCACTCAACCTATGGCACCACTATCTAGAAGGTGCAAAACATGAATTTGAAATATGGAATGATCACCAAAACCTTGTGTGGTTTATGACATGCCAAGACCTTAACCGAAGACAAGCAAGATGGGCACAGTATCTCTCACACTTTGACATCACTTGGCACCACAAGGCAGGTGTAACTATGGGAAAAGCAGATGCTTTAAGCAAATGAGAAGACCACATGATTGGAATCAAAGATAACAATAAAGGAATTCTTCTCATAGTTCCATCTAAGATCAGATCAGCAATCACTTTCCTTTACAACAGCAACCAATTTCTCTCTGATGTACAGCACGAAACTATGAAATTATCACCTAATGCCATGAAACATCCCCTATTTATTGAATACTCAGTTAAGGACACCTTCCTTAGAAAGGGGGGTAGAATCTTCATTCCTGACACCTTACACACAAAATCTATTACTATGTTTCATAACACACCCAAAGCCGGACATCCCAGTTATGACAAAACCCTAGAACTTCTCTCTTGCATCTATGTTTGGCTGCACATGAATGAAGAAGTCAGAACTTATGTCTCACATTGTGAAAGATGTGCACGCTTCAAGGGTTCTAATCAGAAAACAGCAGGACTTCTGCAACCTGAAACAACCTAGAACAAAGACTGAACTAGTGGTTGTGAAGTGGATGAGAGAGGTGTTCAATCAAAGAGGTGAAAACTCCAAGAGAACTTTGTTAGAGTCCTCTGGTATTGATTCATGGGGTTTATATACTACATGGATGTCGGAGTTCTAATCTGAGTATGAACTATGCTACAATGTGATTGGACAATAAGGAATGAGTCATAGATAAGAAACATAGCCTTGCAAAGATATCTGGCGGGTTATGAGTCATGATGAGTAACATGTGAATACACATGTAGGAATTGAGTCATAAGAAGCATGGCTGTGGGAAAATGCTATGTTTATGTGGCAGCCAATAGGATATGATCCTGTGGACAGCCTTGACATGAGGTGTTAGACTTAGAAAAGATTGAAAGTATAATCTGTAGAGGGATGAAACATTGAGATCATAACACTATCCCCTGTCTGATGATCAGACTCCAGATGATCTATAATGTCATAATTGAGACAATGGAGACTATCCTCATCTGCAGATTGAGTTTGATTTTCATAATTTCAGAACATGGAATTACATTCCATAAAGATCACTTTTAGACATTGTGGGGCTTCAGGATGCGCTTTGTGAAAGTCAGTGATTAACTCCTGAGCATTTGAGATTCTTTAGGGGTTCTCATGTTCTTTTGTCTTCTTTGTAACCTTTCCAGTGGATGAGATATTCCAAGTGGTGAACCTTCATGCATTACATGGCACAAGCTATCAATGCTCGTCATTGGGAGCGCAACTCCAAGATTAATCGTGCCTCCGTGCAATCCTCCAGAAACTCCGCATCTGCATCACCTCCTATCTCCAAATCTGACCAAGAATATGACTCTGAAACTCCGTCGAGTCTACCTCCACACCCCAAGAACCTGAATCACCACTCGGTGAAGATGGTAAACTCACCTCCGTCGAACGTCAGAGATGTTTCGACCTCTTCCTATGTATGTTCTGTGGCCTCCCAGGACATAAGGCTAAGGACTGCCCCAAGTCCACTTCTCGCTCTGCGAAGCCCCATATGCAAGCAACTCTGGCATCCTCCTCCGAGAACACCGACTAAGCCTCCGACCCCTGACTCCATGTATTATGAAGGAATGTTACCTTCTACTGCACAACAAGGAGTATACCCAGAATCAATGCATCCAGTCTTTTCGACACTCTGGACCTCATGAACTTCAGTTCATGTTGTTACCTCCCTTCTTCTTGTCACCCCGAGAGAGTTTGAGGACATGATTCTTCACCTCAATACTCCCTACCCCTCCACTCCTCAGAACTCTGTTTACCCCAACTCTCATCTCCATTACCCCGACCTCCTCATAACTCCTCCGACCTTACCCTACGATCACTCCGACTGCACTCCGTGCACCTCTGTTGGGTCCCCCTGTTCTCTTGATTCTTGGATACCACTGATCCACTCACTAACACTCTGTTGAGTGACGAGTTATGGACAGTAACTTTTTCTGTTCACCTGAACATGGACGCCAACACATATGAGCTCGACTCTGCGCCTTTGGGTGTTCCCTCTGGCAACTCCGGCTACTACTCCGATCCTCTAGGTTACTCCGGTCATCCCTCCTTGCTCGACATCGAAAACCCATGGAACCTCAGCGATGTATACTGTTCTTTCCTGGATTACTTTGAAAGGCACTCACATCCCTCCTCCTTCATACCCTGAACTTCCTCTGCCCACCTCTGCTGCTAGATGCTGGGACGTCTAGCCTAAGAGGGGGATATGGACCTCCCGTTCCCCACACTTCCATCTCCGCTCACTCTGTTTTCCTCCGAGAATCGTATCTTGTTGCTTTTTGCAACTTCATAAGTACATTCTGTTCTATTCTACTTCTCCCTCCACATCCGCCAAGTTACCCATCTCCACCTCCATGCCCATCTCCGTGAGCTCCTTTTCGCCCACCTCCGCATCAACATCCTCGACATCCGACTCCCCCGACTTCGCTCTGTACACCTCCTCCACCTTCAGCTCCATGAGCCTCGATAACAGAGCGTTCTGGTAATCCAGATGCCTGTTTTGTGACCTCATCGCCGCTTGGAGATCCCTCACAGCCTCCGTCATCTGCTTTGCAACTCCTGCCCACGACTCCACTGCCTGCATGAATGTCTCCGGGAGAGACGAGCCCTGAGCCCCGCTTGGACCAGCGGACAACAACTTGGTCCTTGCCTTTTTCTTTGACTTTGGCACCTCCTCCGAATCCTCCACCCGTTTCCTCCAGCGCACCTTCTTCTCCATCACCTCCTCTCCAGGCCTCTCGCACTTCACCTTGGCGTCTTGACAAGGCTTGCAAGCCATTGACTTTCTCCCTGTGCCCAGCACACACTCCAGGCCTCGGTCCTCGCACCTAGTGCATACCTCCCACTCCGACCCTCGCGCCTTCTCCTTGCCCTTCTCCTTGGGAGCACTCTGCTCCGCATGGACCTCCTTGGCCTAGTAACTCCGTCAGCTCCAGAAGCCAGACGTTGTGAACCACTTACCCTTTTCTTGGCCTCCTCGACCTCTCGCGCCTCGCACTCCTCCACAGCCCTCCTCGCTTTCTCTGCCTCCTCTGCCTCGTGCCTTGCCTCTTCAGCCTTGCGCGCCTTCTCAGCTTTCTCCACCTTCCTCCACTCCTCTGCTTTCCTCCACACCTTCATCCATCGTTGCCGCTCCGTCGCCTTCGCATTGAACAGCTCGTTGCTGTCATTGTCACATTCCTTGAGACGCGCGTTGTCCCACTCCTTGATGTTGCTGATATCAGACATGGTTGGAATTAATGGTTAAGGAATGAAACAGCCATCCGCCGGACATATATACAGAACACATCACCCACACTTCGAATTCAAACTCCACACATCTGTCACCTCCACCCGCACTTTGTTCGCGCTTTGACTCCGCTTGACTATTGTTCCTCACTAAAGGCCTTCAAGGGTTCAGGCCTAAAAGGGGAATACTGTCATATATCTACCTCCGTTCTCTGCACGTCTGAAATATAGGGACAGACTGTGACAAGGGCGCACCACATACGGTGAAGCCAAGTCCCGTCAGACGCTACAACTCTGGAGATCTGGAGTTGGCTACCTCCGAGTCGCACAGTCTCTAACAATAATTCCCATCCTAGGGACATAAGAGTGTGTGATTTTGAAAGGGGAATGTTTTGTAGTGGTGTTCTTTTTGCTGTTGTATAAGAACTGGGCTAGGGGTAGCTAGTTGGACCAAGTAGCGACCTTCTCTGCACAGAACATGCAAAGATATTGTTGAACTTCCTGATTCATTTGCTCTGATTGTCCGTTGGTTTGCAGGTGATGAGCAGTGCTTAATTTGGGTGTAATTTTCAACCCTGAGCATATGTCTCTCATAAGCTGAGAAGTGAATTGTGGTCCTCTATCTGATATGATGGAAGTAAGGAGGCCATGATGCTTCCAGATGTGTGAGAGGTATAATTTAGCAAGATCCATAGATGTACACATTTTGTGGCAGGGGATGAATTCAACTTCTTTGGAGAAGCAGTCCACAACCGTGAGAATGAAATCATAGGAGTGTGAAAGTGAGAGATCAGTGATGAAATCTGCTGAGATATCTTCCCAAGGTGCGTTAGGGGTTTCTAAGGGTTGCAGGAGACCTGCTATTTTCTGGTTAGATCCCTTGAACCAAGCACATCTTTCACAGTGAGACACATGTATGTTTTCACATTTTCCTTCATTTGAGGCCATATATAGTTTTGTGATAAAAATTTGAGAGTTTTGTGATAACTGGGATGTCTGGCTTCAGGTGTGTCATGAAATATCAAAATAGCTTTGGGTCTCAATTTGTCTGGAATGAAGATCTTACCCCCCTTTCTAAGGAAGGCATCCTTAACTGAATAACCAATAGATAGGAGGTGTTTCATGGCATTTGGGGATAGTTTCATAGTTTCATGTTGAACAGACGAGAGGAATTTGTCTCTGTTGTATAGGAGAGTGACGGCTGATCTGATTTTCTCAGGGTCCATGAGAAGTATTTCCTTGTTATTATCTTCAATACTGATCATGTGGTCCTCCCTCCTGCTCAAAGTGTTTGCTTTTCCCATAGTAACACCTGCCTTGTGGTGCCAAGTAAAGTTAAAATGTAATAGGTATTGTGCCCATCTTGCTTACCTTCGATTAAGATCTTGGTGAGTCATAAACCACGTAAGGTTTTGATGATCGTTCCATATTTCAAATCCATGTTTTGTGCCTTTTAGATAGTGGTGCCATAGTTCGAGTGAGTGGATGACTGATAACATTTCTTTGTCAGCAATTGGGTAATTCCGTTCCTCTGGGGTCATAGAGTGGCTGTCATAGGCAACAAGGTGCCATGTGAAACAACCTAGAATGAAGACTGAACTAGATGTTTAGTCAGAAGTGATAGAGGATGTAGAAGTTCAGTCAAAGAGGCAAAAATTCCAAGAGAACTTTGTTAGAGCTCTCTGGCTTTATTCATGGGGTTGATATACTACATGGATGTCAGAGTTCTAATCTGAGTACGAACTACATAGATAGGCATACAGTATCCTATTGGATGATAAGGTATGAATAGATATGAGTCATAGATAAGAGCATAGCCTTGCATTGCCAGTGATAAGTCAGTGATAAGGGAAATGAAAGATAGAAGCACATGTGTGAGAGATTGTGGCAGCCAATCAGATATGATCCTTTGGACAGCCTTGACATGAGGCATTATTCTTAGAAAAGGTTGAAAGTATAGTCCATTAAGGGATGGAAAGTTGATATTGTAACACTATCCCCTGTCTGTTGATCAGACTCCGGATGATCTAAGGTTTCGTAATTGAGACGATGGAGACTATTCTCATCTACGCATTTGGTTTTGTCCTCATAATTTCGGAACATAGAGTTAAATTCGGTCTGTGTGACTTTTAATTTTTGTGGGGCATCTGGATGTGCTTTGTGGAAGTTGGATATTGAGTCTGGAGCATTCATTAGATTCTTTAGTGGTTCCTGTGTTCTTTCATCATCATGATAACCTTTCCAGTGTATAAGATATTCTAAGTGGCATCCCTTCATTCAGGAGTCAATGATATAGTCTGCTTCAAATTCTTCTTCTTAGTCATCTCCAATTACAATCGGCCATGGTTTATAGAGCAGCTGATCGGGAAGGTATTCCTTATAAGGTTTGACCTGACAAATATTTATGACTGGGTGTATTCACATAGTGCATGGGAGTCGAAGCTTTAGAGCATTCAGACCGTGCATGGATATTATGTCATAGGGTCCAATCCAATTGTCTGTGAATTTGGGGTATTGTTTGATTTTTAGGTTTGCAGTAGAGAGCCAGATCTTATCACCAATAGAGTAAGAGGGAGGTTCTGATCTCGATCTATCTGCAATGTTTTTCATGTGTTCTGCAGCTTTGTCTATATTAGACTTGGTTTGCTCTAGAACTTCAGAGAAGTCCATGATAAAGTTTTGAGCAGCCAGGTTTTTCATGGAGTGTGGTATAATTCCCATCCTAGGGACGTAGGAACATGTGATTTCAAATGGTGAGAATTTAGTGGCAGAATGTTTCTTGCTGTTGTAAGAGAATTGTGCGAGAGGAAGCCAGTCAGCCCATGTGTTATCCTTCTCTGCACAAAACATGCAAAGATACTGTTGCACTTCTTGATTCATTCATTCCAATTGTCTGTCTGTTTGTGGATGATGTGCAGTACTTAATTTGGGTGTTATTTTTAACCCTGAGCATATCTTTCATAAGTTGGGAAGTGAATTGTGGTCCTCAGTCTGACATGATGGTGTTAGGGAGGCCATGATGTTTCCATATGTGTAAGAGATATAATTTAGTGAGATCCATAGATGTACATGTTTTGTGGCATGGGATAAATTCAACTTCTTTAGAAAAGTGATCCACAACCGTGAGAATTGAATCATAGGAGTGTGAAAGTGGGAGATCTGTGATGAAATCTGCTGAGATATCTTCCCATGGTAATAACGTGTTTCTAAGGGTTGTAGGTGTTACAATCTCAACATTTCAACCTCATATGGATTATACTTTCAATCTTTTCTAATGTTCATACCTCATGTCAAGGCTGTCCACAGGATCATATCCTATTGGCTGCCACAATAACACAGCATCCAACATGACTCATTCTCTTATCTTTCATTTTCAATTCATCATGACTCATACCCACCAGATACCTGTGCAAGGCTATGTGTCTTATCTATGACTCATATAATTCACACCTTATCCTCCAATCACATCTCTCTAGCTTATATACATAGTTCATACTCAGATTCAAACTCCAACATCCATGTAGTATATAAACCCCATGAATTGAAGCCAGAGGACTCTAACAAAGTTCTCTTGGAGTTTTTGCCTCTTTGATTGAACCACCTCTCTCAACCACCTTTCACTACAACTCAACCTTGTTGTACCCCACTACTCTAACAAGTTAAGTCACTACTTGGGTAGTTGAGACGCTCTCTAGTTTCAAATAAGCTGCAAAAGACTCAAGGTCTATAGTGCAGTAACAAGAATGCAGAGGATCCACATTGACCAGAAAGGCAGTCTTTACTGACTTGTCCAATCAGTGTCAGACTCCTATTTCCTTCCACCCTTTGAGGTCACCAGAGAGGAAATTCTTTTCAATCAAGAGGTTGATCCCACCTACATTGACACTGCTCTCTTGGCTCAAGCAGTTGCTACAGAGGATCTTGACCTGGATTACCACTCGCAGGAAGAGACTTTTCATGCTCTCCTCAAGCAATTCCTCAGAGCACAGACTTCCTTATTGGATTTCACATCCAAAACCCATAGTCGGCATAGCAGCCCGAATTTACACTATCCAACAGAGGAACCAGAGGTTAAGCAGGAGATTACTGAACCCCCTCTTATCAAAAGAGAAGCATCACCCATATCTATACCCCTTATTAAAAGGGAAGTCTCATCATTGCTCCTGGAACTTACCCCGAGTAGAGTGTCATCAAAAGAGTCGATGGGAGACCCTAACGGCTATATTCCACCAGCAGAATTAGCCAGGAGAGCAATACATCTGGTTAGATCTAATAGACAGATACTAGCTGCAGCATGCAGACGAGAAGTACCCACTCATACCAGAGCTTACTCATATTATGATAGAGAAAACATATCTCTGAGACCTAGGAATACTCTTAGGATACCAAAGCGATACCAACCTTACTAGGAATGCATATGTTCTTTTATGCAATCCTTCTTGCAATTTTTAATATCACTTGTGCCTTCCTCTACACTCTCCAACAAATAACTAAGAATCTCATCAACTACCAAAGAAGTCTTAACTTCTGAATTCAGCTTAACAAGCACGTAATCATCATCGTGCTCTATTCCCCTTATGAACAACAGGACTACCAATACCAGGCACCTCCTGTTATTAACAACAACACTGGTGGTTGGCAACCCATTACTGTAGCAGCAGATTGGGATGAAGCCAACAATTAAGCAATCATGTCGTGGAACTACACCACCACCACTAGCACCATGAATGATCACTCCAAGGACCTTGACAACAGGCTTGACACCACTGGATGGTTGGTCGGAGTGTTACAAAACAATTTACATAAACTAGAAAATCAAGTAAATGCTATGGTAGCAGCTGCAGTGATGGCCCCAGGTTCCTCTTCTTCAACACAAGCAACAACCACTGTTATCCACGCTCCAAAAGTAGAGATCTTCACAGATCCAGGAATCTATGATGGAGATATGGCCAAATTTGAAAAATGGTGGGCCAAGATGAAAGGATGGATCGAGGTCAACAAACTAGTGGTTGACATGGATCAAAAGAAGGTTCTATCAGTACTCTCATGACTAAGAGGGACAAAATCTTTGCAATTCACCGAAACACATCTTGCACAAGGCTCTAAACTCACATGGGCACAACTGTTGGTGGACATAGAAGGAATGTTCCAACAAAACAATAAAGTCGATTGGGCCTGCTCTAAAATCAAGGAGCTCAAACAAGGAACAATGCAAGTAGAAGACTTCATCGTCAAATGGGAAAATCTTGGGCTCCAAGCCTCTATAGACCCAACACATGCTATCCGCCTCCTAGAGACAAATACATCCAGGGGCATTATCGCCAGAATCTTCATGGATGGACAATGGCAAGATCCGAATGACGAGATGTATACCAATCTCATACATCCCTCCTATACCACCGACAGAAATGAGGCAGTACAGAAATATCTCACTTACATACACACAGCAGATAACTCCATGGAAGCAATAAACCTAGTTTACAGAGAATGCACATGGGGCAAAAAAGACCCCAATGCAATGGACATATCATCCACTTATCACAAAGATGAAGATGGATGGTTCCTGTTACGATTCATTTCTTTTCTTTACTTCACTTGTACTACTTTGCTTCACTCGATACCTAGGTATCTTCGTACGCTCATCCATACGCGTTCACCCTTACGTAACTACATCGGCCTTACCCGATGCTTACTCTTTCACTTTCTCGTCATCATCCGATGGCTTCGCATTTGACATTTCATCATCGTCATCGTCCGCTGCCATCGCATCGTACGATTCCCTTTTATGATTACTGCGCACTCCTTTTGGCCCTTTGGCCCTTCCGCTCTTCTGGCCTCCCCTTTTTAGTTACGTGGTCCGTGCGCAGTTCAGTAGTATAAATACCTCGCAGCGATACTCATGTACACTAGTCTTGATCTCCGCAATCTAGCTGAGTATCTCTGCTCCACTCGGACCCTTCCTTGTGACCACTTGACCTGGGACTTCTCTCGTCGTCCCTTGACACTGACACTCGAACCCCAACAGCGCACCACATACCAAGTGGTGGTTGTTTGAGTTATCGCAGCCACTTGGTACTTGGCGCTTTTGCGGCTACGTTAGGTCCTACCCGGAACTACCGTAACAGTTCCACATGTCTGAAGTGCAGGCTTTAGGACGACAGTCCAAACCAAGAAACTGAAGTGTTACAATTGTAGCACTGATGGTCATTATTCAAGAAATTGTCCCAAGCCAAAGAACCAATGCACAGAGTGCAATTTCTATGCCGGCGGACATAAGAAGGACTGTACCAAATTGAGAAAGGTCAGATCCACCAAGAAGGAAGAAAAGAAGACACAAGTCGCTTCTACTTCTACTTCTTCCTCCTTGGTTTCCCAAAAAGATCCTTTCGCCACCATTCAAGGAATGGACCCTGAACAAGTTCAGGCATATTATTATGACAAATACAAATCAGAAAAGAAGGGAAAAGGCAAGGTGAACTGAGAAAACTGGGATCTCATGTTCACACCACCCTTCCAAAAGAATATGAAAACTCTGTTTCTTTAAAGTTTGACTTTACTTATTCAGCCAATAAACCTCCCAAGCACAAGGATAAACTGCCAAAACTAAAAACAACAGATAATGAAAGCGTTGACAGCACCTCTGTGGAGCATGGCGGACACAATAGTTCCGTGCTTATTTCTGTCACAAAACAAATACCCAAGGGGTCTTTCATTAGATCAACATCAATTGAATGAGAAATCTCTTTACTGATATTGGTCTCCCCAGTAAACCAAATTGGCTATGTTGGAGCAAAAGTGCTTTTATACAGTGGAGCTAATCTGATCTTCATACATGAGGATTATGTTGCTAAACACAAACTCCCATGTCATGTGCTACCACATCCCATACAAGTCTTTAATGTGGATAGAACCAAGAATCAAGCCAGTTCTATTACTCATGCCACCCAAATCCTGATTGATTACAAAGGTCACAGGGAAATAGTGGATGCCAAAAGTACCAACCTTGGAAAGAATGATCTTATCTTCAGATTCACATGGTTAAAGCACCACAATCCCCACATAAACTAGAACACAGGATCAGTCATAATGCGGAGATGTCCGGAATCATGTCACTCACAAGACAAAGACAATTTCTTGGATTCCATTATCACAGAAGAACTTAGATATGCAAACTCTATTGTGGAATCCCATATTTTTACCACAAACATAGAAATCTCACCTTCTCTTCCTAAAGAATGCGCTCTTGAAGAGATGGTCCCATGAGAATATATGCAATATGCTAAGGTTTTCGGAAGAGCTGAATCAGAAAGAATTCCAGTTTGCAAACTGTGGGATCATGCAATAATGATTTATTTGTGAAACCAGAAAAATGTCATTTCCACATCAAAGAAGTTGATTTCCTTGGAATGATTGTGGGAACTAATGGAATTAGAATGGATGATGAAAAGACCACAGCAGTTTACCAAATGGCCTGTGCCCTCTTCAGTCAAATATGTTCGCAGCTTCCTTGGTCTCACCAACTTCTATTGTAGATTCATTAAAGATTATGGCAAAATTGCACACCCTTTACATGATTTAACCAAAAAGGATCAGACATTCAAATGGACCTTCGCTTGTGATGAGGCCTTTCACATGCTTAAAACGGCATTCACAACAGCCCCTATCCTCGCTTATCTGAATCAAGAAGCTCAATATTGCTTAGAATGCGATTCATTGGATTTTGCCATGGGAGCAGTCTTATCTCTCGAGAAAGACAGTGCTTGGCACCCTGTCGCTTATAACAGCCACTCTATGACCCCAGAAGAACAGAATTACCCAATTGCTGACAAAGAAATGTTATCAGTCATCCATTCACTGAAATTATGGTGTCACTATCTAGAAGGTGCTAAACATGAATTTGAAATATGGAACAATCACCAAAACCTTATGTGGTTTATGACTCGCCAAGATCTGAATTGTAGACAAGCACAGTGGGCGCAATACCTATCCCTAATTCAATTTCACTTGGCATCACAAGGCAGGTATTACTATGGGAAAAGCAGACACTTTGAGCAGGAGGGAGGACCACATGATTAGTATTGAAGATGACAACAAGGGTATACTCCTTATGGACCCCACAAAAATCAGATCAGCCATCACTCTCCTATATGTACAACGGAGATGAATTCCTCTCATCTGTTCAACATGAAACCATGAAATTATCCCCAAATGCCATGAAATACCTCATATCTATTGGATATTCAGTTGAGGATGCCTTCCTTAGAAAGGGGGGTAAGATCTTCATTCCAGATAAATTAAAAACCAAAGCTATTACGACATTTCATGACACACCTGAAGCTGGACTATCCCGGTTATGACAAAACTTTAGAACTTTTATCACAACACTACATATGGCCTCAAATGAAGGAACAAGTAAAAACATATGTGTCTCATTGTGAAAGATACACTCGGTTCAAGGGTTCTAATAAAAAAACTGCAGGTCTCCTGCAACCCTTAGAAACTCCTAACACGCCATGGGAAGATATCTCAGCAGATTTCATCACAGACCTCCCACTTTCACACTACTATGATTCCATCCTCACAGTTGTGGATTGCTTCTCCAAAGAAGTTGAATTCATCCCATGCCACAAAACATGCACATCTATGGATCTTGCTAAATTATACCTTTCCCACATCTGGAAGCATCATGGCCTCCCTACTTCCATCGTATCGAATAGAGGACCACAATTTGCTTCTCAGCTTATGAAAGACATATGCTCAGGGTTGAAAATAACACCCAAATTAAGCACCACTCATCACCTGCAAACCGACGGACAATCAGAGTGAATGAATCGGGAAGTACAACAATATGTTCTTGTACAACAGTAAAAAGAACACCACAACGAAGCACTCCCCTTTCAAAATCACATGCTCTTATGTCCCTAGGATGAGAATTATGCCTCATGACATGAAAAACCCTGCAGCTCAGAACTTCATCACAGATTTCTCCATTATTCTAGAGTAAACCAAATCTAATATAGATAAAGCTGCAGAACACATGAAAGAACAAGCAGATAAATTGAGATCAGAACCTCCTTCTTACACAGTTAGGTGATAAGGTCTGGCTCTCCACCGCTAATCTAAAAATAAAACAACATCCCAAATTCACCAACAAGTGGATTGGACCCTCTGACATAATTTCCATGCACGTCCCAAATTCTCTTAAGCTTCAACTCCCATATACTATGCAAATCCATCCAGTTGTGAATATCTCTCAGGTCAAACCTTATAAGGAACATTTACCCGATTAACCAGTTTACAAACCACACCCCATTGTTATTGGAAATGACTGAGAAGAAGAATACGAAGCAGAATATATTGTTGACTCACGCATGAAAGGTTGCCACTTGAAATATCTCATTCACTGGAAGGGTTATGAAGAAAATGAATGTACATGGGAACCTCTAAAGAACCTTACCAATGCTCAGGAACTCATATCCGATTTCCACAGAAGCACACCCCTGAGGCCCCACATTGTCTAAAAGTGACCTTTATGGAATTCAATTCCATGTTCCAAAATTATGAGAACCAAACCGAATCTGCAGATGAGGATAGCCTCCATTGTCTCAATTATGAAATTATAGATCATCCAGAGTCTAATCATCAGACAGGGGATAGTGTTATGATCTCAACTATTTCAATCTCATATGGATTATACTTTCAATCTTTCTAATGTTCATGCCTCATAGTCAAGGCTGTCCACAGGATCATATCCTATTGGCTTAACACAGTATCCAACATGACTTATACCCGCCAGATACCTGTGCAAGGCTATGTGTCTTATCTATGACTCATATGATTCACACCTTATCCTCTAATCACGTCTCTCTGTCTTATCTACATAGTTCATACTCAGATTAGAACTCCTGACATCCATGTAGTATGTAAACCCCATGAATTGAAGCCAGAGGACTCTAACAAAGTTCTCTTGGAGTTTTTGCCTCTTTGATTGAACCACCTCTCTCAACCACCTTCTACTACAACTAGTTCAGTCTTTGTTCTAGGTTGTTTCAGTAGAAGTTGGGCTATTTTCTGATTAGAACCCTTGAAGTGTGCACATCTTTCACAATGTGAGACATAATTTTTGACTTCTTTGTTCATATGAGGCCAAATATAGGTTCGTGAGAGAAGTTCTAAAATTTTGTCATAACTGGGATATCCAGCTTCGGGTGTATCATAAAACATAGTGATAAATTTAGTGCGTAATGTATTGGGAATGAAGATCCTACCCCCCTTTCTAAGGAAGGTGTCATTGACTGTATATTTGATGGATAATAGATATTTCATGGCATTAGGTGCTAATTTTCATAGTTTCATATTGTATGTCAGTGAGAAATTGGTCACTGTTGTATAGGAGAGTGACAGCAGATCTAATCTTAGATATTCCTTTGTTATTGTCTTCGATTCCAATCATGTGGTCCTCCCTCCTGCTTAAAGTGTCAGCTTTTCCCATAGTGACTCCAGCCTTGTGGTGCCAAGTGAAGTTAAAGTGTGAGAGATATTATGCCCATCTCGCTTGTCTTTGGTTAAGATCTTGGCATGTCATAAACCATGTAAGGTTCTGGTGGTCATTCCAAATTTCAAATTCATATTTTGCACCTTCAAGATAGTGGCGCCATAGTTCCAATGAGCAGATAACTGAGAGCATTTCTTTGTCAGCAATTGGATAGTTTCATTCTTCTGGGATCATAGAGTGGCTATTACAGTATAAGTGACAGGGTGCCAAAGTCCTTCTTTTTCCAAAGATAGAACTGCTCCTGTTGCAAAATCCAATGAATCGCATTCTAAGTGATATTTGGCATTCTGATCTGGATAAGCAAGAATAGGGGCTGTCATAAATGCTTTTTTAAGCATGGTGAAGGCTTTGTCACAAGCAAAGGTCCATTTAAATTTTTGATCATTTTTAGTAAGGTCATAAAGGGGACGTGCTATTTTTCCATAATCTTTCATGAATCTGCAATAGAAGTTGGCAAGTCTGAGGAAACTTCTGACATTTTTGACTGATTTGGGAGTTGGCCATTCGGCTACTGCTTTGGTCTTTTCATTATCCATTTTAATCCCATCAGTTCCCACAATCATTCCAAGGAAGTCCACTTCTTTTACACGAAAGAAGCATTTTTCTGATTTTACATAAAGATTGTTTTCTTGAAGACGTTTAAGCACTTTGAGTATGATTTTGTCATGAGTTTCATAATCATCAGTGTTTGTGAATATTATGAGGTCATCAATGTAGATGACAACAACACTGTTCAGATCGGCAAAGATTTCATTCATCATGGTTTGAAATGTGGCTGGTGAGTTACATAATCTGAAGTACATGATGATGGGTTCAAATGACCTGCAGTGGCAGACAAAGGCTGCTTTCCATTTGTCACCTTCTTTGATTCTTATGTTATTGTATCCCCATTGGAGATCTACTTTAGTAAATAGCTTAGTGTCTTTTAGTTTGTCCATGAGCTGCAATATAAGCGGTAAGGGATAGTTATTTTTACTCATGTGTTCGTTTAGATATCAGTAATCTTGAACCATATGTTTCTTTCCATCTTTCTTGGGAACAAAGAAGACCAGAGATGTCTGTTCCAATTTAGAGGGTCTGATGTAACCTTTCTTTTCATATTTCATATATGTACTCTCATGGGACCATCTCTTCAAGAGTGCATTCCTTAGGAGGAGAAGGTGGAGTTTCCATGTTTGCAGTAACAATATGTGATTCTGCAATAGAGTTTGCATATCTAAGTTCTTCTGCGATAATGGAATCCAAGAAGTTGTCCTCGTCTTGCAAGTGACATGTTTCAGGGCATCTCTGCATTACAACCGATCCTGTGTTCCAGTCTATATGGGGATTGTGGTGCTTTAACCATGTATATCTGAGGATAAGGTCATTCTTTCCAAGGTTGGTAATTTCTGCATCCACTATTTCCCTGTGACCTTTGTAATTGATCAGGATTTGGGTGGCATGAGTAATAGAACCTGCTTGATTTTTGGTTCCATCTACATTGAAGACTTGTATGGCATGTGGTAGTACATGAGTTGGGAGTTTATGTTTAGTGACGTAGTTCTCATGTATGAAGATTGCATTAGCTCTGCTATCTAAAAGCACTTTTGCTCTAACATAACTGATTCAGTTTACTGGGGATACCAATATTGGTAATATAATTTTTTTTTCTACTGATGTAGATCTAATGAATGACCCATCAGGGATTTGTTTTGTGACAGAATTAAGCATGGAACTGTTGTGTCTGCCACACTCCACAGAGACACTATCAATGCTTTCGTTTTCTGTTGTTTTTGATTTTGGCAGTTTTTCCTTGTGCTTGGGAGGTTTATCAGCTGAGTATGAGAAATTGAAACCTAAAGAGATAGGAGTTTTCATAGAACTTCAGAAGGGTGGTACAAACGTGAGATCCCAGTTTACTCAGTTCGCCTTGCCTTTTCCCTTCTTTTCTGTTTCATATTTGTTATAATAGTATGCTTGTACTTCTTTGGGATTCATTCCCTGAATGGCAGTGAAAGGGTCTTTTTCAGGCACTGAAGGAGTGGGTGCAGATTTAGAAGCTTTAGGTGCTTCTTTTTGTGTGGTGGACCTTGCTTTCCTGGTCTTTCCACATGAGGCCTTGGGATTACTGGCATAATATTTGCAATCAGGACATTGTACTTTGGGTTTGGGACATCTTTTGGAACATGTCCTGTGTTCCTGCAGTTATAGCATTTGTTATTGGTCTTCTTCTGACCAAATGCTCTGACTTCTTTGCCAGTACACTAGCCATTATTGTCTACTTCATAGTGAGACATGGAGCCAATGTCCATGGTGTTAGGATCTTTCTTTTTAGATCTTTCTCTGTGGACAAATTGGAGTTGTTCCAGGGAATTTCCTGCCTGTCTGATCAAGGCGAGGTATGCCGTGACAGCCTTGTTGCAATCTTTCTCGTATTTAGGGGCAAGTGGATTGTTCTACATAGGTTCTTATAGGGCAATCCTTGTGCTATGTTTGCCTCGAGGAGTCTTATGGCATGAGAGGGGTCAATTTTGGCTTGGTGCCAGAGTGCTTCCCAAGCATTGTTGGTGGCTGTCCCATACTCTTTGTAAGGTGAGAAGATACTGAAGGTAATGGCAAAAGGATAGTCTCTTCTTTTAATAGAGAAGTAGATGGGACGTTAAGATTCTTGTACCTTGTTTGTGAGGTAAAGGCAATGTATGCAAAGAGGTAGGTTGTGAGAGTGCAAGTGACAATGAGTGTGATTGCTACGAGTTCCCAAAACATAAATTTTCTATTTAGAGATATTTGGAGGGATCCTGAGGGTGTTCCTAGGACATAAGACAGGAAAGTCGCAGGTATCATACTGTGAGTAAGGACGAATGCATGTGGGTACTAAATTTGCCCTAAAGCATCTAAGTATCCTTTTTCTCTGCAAGTCAGTTCTTGCGTTTCTCCTTTCTACTTCTTGAGGTGGGAGCCAATCGTTAGGGTCTCCTAGACTTTCCTCTGATGATGCTCTGCTTGGGGTAAATTCCGGAAGTGGAGATGATTCTTCTCTTTTTATGAAAGAAAGAGGGATAATAAGCAGGGTAGCTTCTCATTTGATATCTGGCTCCTCTGTGGGATACCAGAGGTTCGGGCTGTCAGACTAGGATGATTTATAGTCCAATAGGGATGAGATGTCTCCTATAAAGTGGCCTAATAAGGTGTGGAAGATTTCTGTGTCAGTGTTACAATTACTCTATTTTTTGGCTATTTTTTCTTATTTTTTCTTATTTTTCCATAGTGGTCAGCAAGGTGGTCAGCAAGGTCAGGCTACACAATTAGCTCCTAATTGACTCCAGTCATTGGAACCAGACTGTTCCACACTGGTCTAGGCCTAGCTATGGACCAGACCCACTAACCCTTGACCAGTCTAGACTATACAAACCCTCAAACCACTCTAGACCTTTGTGTATGTCATTCTATTCTACACATGTTATCCTCATGTCTACCCTAGTTATTGCACACCATAACTTACCATGATGCAATTGCATTCCATGGCTATGTAGTCCAGATCCATACACCCTATACCCATGCAAACCCTTGTCCCATAGCATAGCATATCTATAGATTCACCTTACACTTGTACAAACAGTAGAATCATATAAAAGGGACATCCCAAGCCTCTCCAGACCCTTGACTCACTTTCATTGTCCTTCCAGCAAATAGCTTAAGCCTGTAAAGGTTTGGTTGTTTCAGTCAGTGTGGTCTTCAGGATCAAGATCCTCTAGAGTGACTACCTCAGCGAGATAGGCAGCATCAAGTACGTAAAACCTGGTTGGTCTTCAAGACTGGGAAACACTTCTTGAGTGGTGGTGACGATAGAGAGTGGTAATGAAGATGAAGTCGCTATTTTTTGTGGTCTCAGTAAAGAGGACAATGAGTGAAAGAATACGCTATCGGCTAGTATGCTATGTGGACCTTGAGTCTTGAGCGGTTTATTTAAAGCTAATAAAATCTTCCATTCAGAGTCTGCGACTTACTTGGGGTGCTACTCTTGATAGAGGTAAGACAGCTACGATGAGGTTGAGGGACTTGATAGTAGTATCAATGGCGAAGAAAGGCAACAAAGTTCTAATGAAACAACCTAGAACGAAGACTAAACTAGATGTTTAGTCAGAAGTGATAGAGGATGTGGAAGTCCAGTCAAAGAGGTGAAAACTCCAAGAGAACTTTGTTAGAGCTCTCTGGCTTTATTCATGGGGTTTATATACTACATGGATGTCAGAGTTCTAATCTGAGTATGAACTACATAGATAGGCATACAGTATCCTATTGGATGATAAGGTGTGAATAGATATGAGTCATAGATAAGAGCATAGCCTTGCACTGCCAGTGATGAGTCAGTGATAAGGGAAATGAAAGATAGAAGCACATGTGTGAGAGATTGTGGCAGCCAATCAGATATGATCCTTTGGACAGCCTTGACATGAGGCATTATTCTTAGAAAAGGTTAAAAGTATAGTCCATTAAGGGATGGAAAGTTGATATTGTAACACCATGCACTGTCTTTCTCAAGAGATAAGACTGCTCCTGTGGCAAAATCTGATAAATTGCATTCTAAGCAATATTTGGAGTTCTGATCTGGATAAGTGAGGATAGGGGCTGTTGTAAATGCTGTTTTAAGCATGTGGAATGCTTCATCACAAGTGAAGGTCCATTCGAATTTCTGATCCTTTTTAGTTAAATCATGTAACGGGCATGCAATTTTGCCATAATCATTAATGAATCTGCAATAGAAGTTGGTGAGACTGAGGAAGCTTCAAATGTGTTTGACTGAAGAGGGAACAGGCCATTTGGCTACTGCTGTGGTTTTCTCATCATCCATTCTTATTCCATTAATTCCCACAATCATTCAGAGGAAACCAACTTCTTTGATGTGGAAATGATATTTTTCTGGTTTCACGAATAAATTGTTTTCTTCAAGGTATTTGAGAACCTCAAGAACAATCTTGTCATGTGTTGCATGATCATTGGTGTCGGTAAAGATCATGAGATTGTCAATGTATACAACTACAACTCCATTCATATTGGCAAAGATTTAGTTCATAGTTTGGAAAGTAGCAGGAGAGTTGCATAATCTGAAGTACATGACAATGGGTTCAAATGACCCACAGTGACATACAAAAGCTGCCTTCCACTCATCACCTTCTTTGATGCATACATTATTGTATTCCCACCATAAGTCCATTTTTGTAAAGAGTTTAGCCAATTTCAGCTTATCCATGAGTTGGGAGATAAGGAGGAGAGGACAATTATTTTTGCTTGTATGTTCGTTTGTGTAACAGTAGTCCTGAACCAGTGCTTCTTTCCATCCTTTTTAGGGATGAAGAATACTGGGAATGTCTGTTTGAACTTAGAGGGTCTGATGTAACATTTCTTTAATTGGTCATCGATAAACGCTGACACTTCTTCTTGTTCAGTAACAGAGAGAGGAATGAGGTGACCCTTCTTAGGTTTGAACGTGTCTTTGAGATCTATTGTGTGATCCTACGGTTTGTGAATTGGGATTCTTTCTGATTTGGCTTTTATGAAAACCTTAGCATATTTCATATATTCTGGTGGGACCATTTCTTCAAGAGTGCGTTCCTTAGGAGGAAAGGTGGAGTTTCCATGTTTGTGGTAAAAATTTGTAACTCCACAATAGAGTTTGCATATTTGAGTTCTTCTGTGATAATGGAATCCAAGAAGTTGTCTTCATCTTGTGAATGACATGATTTGGGGCATCTTGTTAGAGACCATGTGACTCAGAGGTAGCCAACTCCAGATCTCCAGAGTTGTAGCATCAGATGGGACTTGGCTTCACTATATGTGGTGTGCCCTTGTCACAGTCTGTCCCTAGATTTTGGACGTGCAGAGAATGGAGGTAGATATAAGACTCAACACATAAAGTGGAGTCAAGCAGAGTAAAGACTATCAAGGTCTTACAGAGTGTTCAGAGTGAGTTGTACAAATAAACTAATATTCAGACTAAAGTTACAATCAAAGTAACTACGGTTTATATACTTGGAGGAAACATAATGATTAGTCATGGAGCAAGGAGATGAGTAATACGGAGAAACGGAGAATGACTAATTCTGAGTAAGATGGGAGATCAGGAAACAAGATAACCAGAGGTAAGTTGGGTACTGAGGAAGCTGGAGCTGTGCTCGTAAGTGAGACACAGGTTATGTACTAAAACGAAAGAGGAAGCATATATACATAACGGAGGTCCAGGATCACGGAGTTGCGTCCCGTCCTGAGGGTAATCGACCCAGAGTTATTGTCTAAGAGAATTGGAGTTATATCCAGAGGAATGGAGAATGGAGTGGTATATGACACATCTCCACATTACAACTGATCCTGTGTTCCAGTCTATATGGGGATTGTGGTGCTTTAACCATGTGAATCCAAGGATAAGATCATTCTTTCCAAGGTTGGTAATTTTGGCATCCACTATTTCCCTGTGACCTTTGTAATTGATCAGGATTTGGGCGGTGTGAGTAATAGAACTTGCTTGATTCTTGATTCTGTCCACATTAAAGACTTGTATGGGATGTGGTAGTGTGTGATATGGGAGTTTATGTTTAGTGACATAATCTTTGTGAATGAAGATCACATTAGCTCCACTGTCTAAAAGCACTTTTGCTTCAACATAACTGATTTGGTTTACTGGGGATACCAATATCAGTAAAGATATTTCTTGTTCAATTGATGTTGATCTAATGAAAGACCCATCAGGTATTGGTTTTGTGACAGAATTAAGCACAGAACTATTGTGTCCACTGCACTCCACAGAGATGCTGTCAACACTTTCATTATCTGTTGTTTTTAGTTTTGGCAGTTTATCCTTGTGCTTGGGAGGTTTATCAGATGAGTAAGAGAAATCAAACCTAAAGAGATAGAGTTTTCATAATATTTTGGAAGGGGTTGGTGAACATGAGATCCCAGTTTACTCAGTTTGCTTTGCCTTTGCCCTTCTTTTCTGATTCATATTTGTCGTAATAATATGCCTGGACTTGTTCAGGGTCCATTCCACACATGGCAGCAAAGGGATCCTCTTTTGCAACTTTCAGTGAAGAGGTGGAAGTAGAAGTTTTCTTCTCTTCCTTGATTTGGTATAGTCCTTCTTATGTCCTCCATTGTAGAAGCGGCATTCTCCACATTGGTTCTTTGGCTTGGGACAGTCTTTTGGGTAGTGTCCTTGTGCCTTGCAATTAAAGCACTTAGGGGTACAACTGGACTTCTTTTATCCTATTGCTTGTATTTCCAATGTGTGGAACCATCTGTCTTCATCTTTATGATAAGCAGACGATATGTCCATGGTGTTAGGGTTTTTTTTAGCCCACGTGTGCTCTCTGCAGACAAGATTAATTGATTCCATAGAGTTTCCTGCTGTTCAGATGGTGGTGAGGTATTTGGTAACTGCTGTATTTCTATCGGCTTGATAGAATGGATGAGCTATATTAGTATACATCTTGTCATTCGGGTTCTGCCTTTGGCCATCTTTGAAGATCTAGAATATGATACTCCTGGCCATATTTGTCTCAAGGAGACAGATAGTGTGGGTAGGATCTATTTTGGCTTGATGCCTGAGATTCTCCCACTTGACAATGTAGTTTTTGACTCTCATCATTCCTTGTGTGAGGTTTTCGAGCTTGGTTCTTGCCCAATCAATCTTGTTGTTCTGTCAGAACATTCCTTCGATGTCAATGATTAACTGTGCAACAGAGAGTTTGGTTCCTTGTGCTAGTTGTGTCTCAGTGAATTGTGAAGATTTGGTGCCTTTTAGGCATGAGAGAATAGTGACAACCTTCTGAAAGTCAGTATGAATGGCGAGTTTATTGATCTCAAGTCATCCCTTGATTTTGGCCCACTATTCTTTGAATTTGGCCATTTCTTCATTGTAGATTCCTGGATCTACAAAGATCTCTACCTTGGAGGATTGGATAATTGGTGGATTTGTTAATGATGATGATGTAGTCGACAGTCCTGGTGCGGCTGCTAATTGATTGGTTAATGCTGTCACCTGGTTCTCAACTTTATGTAATGCATTTTGCAGTATGGTGACTAGCCATGTGGCAGCATCTAGTCTGTCATCTGCATCTTTAGAGTAATCATTCATTTGGTTCACAGTGGTGGTAAAGTTGAATGACATGTTTGTTTATTAGAAATTTACCAGGCATCAGCTGCTGGTTCTGGTGCTCCCCAAGTGTTGTTGATGGCTATACCGTACTCTTCGTAAGGTGAGAATAGGCTGAAGGTAATAGCAAATGGGTAATCTTTTCTTTTGATAGAGAAGTAGATTGGTCACTGGGATTCTTGTACCTTGTTTGAACATAAGGTAGAATGCGATGTATGTGCAAAGGTAAGTGGACAGAGTGCACAGGATAATGAATGCGATTGCAATGAGTTCCCAAGACATAAATTTTGATTTATTTAGAGGTATTTGGAGGGAATCCTAAGAGTATTCTTAGGTCTGAGGGTAGGGAATTGGAAGTTATTGTACTGTGAGTATGGGCAGATGCATGATGGAACTTCTCGTTTCCTATCTGCATGAATTTTCTGTCTATTTGTCCTAATTGGACCTGCTAACCTCCTAGCTAAATCTGCTGATGAAATATAGTCATTTGGGTTTCCTAACGACTCTTCTGTTGATGCTCTGCTTGGTGTAAGTTCCAGGCGCGGTGATGAGACTTCTCTTTTTGGTAAGGTGAGAGGAATAAAGATGGGTTGCGCTTCCTCTTTAGGGATAATTACCAGGATAGTCTCAAACTTGATCTCCAGTTCCTCTGATGGATAGTGTAAGTTTGGGCTACTGCTCTAACTATTGGTTTCAGACTTGAAATCTGATAAGAGAGACTGCACTTCCTGTAAATACCTCTTCCTGCAAAAGATGATCCAGGTTGAGATCCTCAGCAACAATTGCTTCAGCAAGGAAAGCAGCTTCTAGGAAAGCTAGGTTTGCCTCATGGTCAAAGAGAATCTCCTCTTCTGAGACAACAAAGGGTATGGTGGAGAAGGTAGGCACTAGGAGAGTGGTTTCAGTTAAGAATACAATCAGCTACCTAGTGGGGTGCACTGTCTGCTATCGCATTATTGAAAACCTTGAGTCTTATTCAACAGCTTATTGAATGCAGACTTTCCCTTTCTGTTTTTAAAGTGACAACTTACTCTGGGCATGCTTGTTTATTTTCAGGAGGTGGCAGGTAACATGAAGGAAGTGAGGCTCAGGATATTGAGCAAGGTGATAAGACATTCAGCTAGTTGCTAAGTGTTGTCTTCAGAGTCAGAGGTGTTGACATGTATATCAAGGTCATTATCCTGGGGTTCAGGAAAGGGTAAGATGGGTTCAGGATTGTTATTGGATAGATCTGAGAATGGGGTGTTAGATCCCTGAAGACTCCAACTAAGGTTTGAGGGTTATATGAGTGGGGTATTGTCCTGAAGAAATAGTGGGTAGCTAACTGCATGGTGGCAGGCTGAGGAGGTGAGTCTTGATCTTATGTTATGATAGTCCCAGGTAAGGCCTAGTGTAGCTGCAAAAGCACTAAGTATCAAGTGGCTGCAATAACTCAAACAACTACCACTTGTTACATGGTGCACTGAAGAGTTCAAGGAAGGTTACTGGTTAGTGTAATGCTATCAGTAAGACAATTTAGAACTCAGGCGTTGCTGAGAGCATCCTGTTAGGAATCTATACCCAAAGGATTGAAGATTTCCCTTGTGATCAGGGTGGACCAAGGAGCTGGATGTTGGTCACAGTAACACAGGGTGGCTTAGGTGAAGCCCAAGGAGGAGCAGAGATACTCAGCTAGATTGCAGAGATCAAGACTAAGGAATACAGAGTATCACTGCAAGGTTTATATACATAAAGTGGATTGGGAAAAAGGGTTGGCCAAGAAGAGCACAACCAATCAAAAGGACCAAAAGGAATCATACAATGTGGAAGCATCAGATGGAACAAAAGGAAATGGCCAATGTGGAAGCCATTGGAATGATGATGGAAAGGAAGGGATGACTGATACATGAGAGATAAGTGATAACAGAACAATGGGTTGTGCCAGAGTTGTGTTCACAGAACAAAGTGGAAAGGAAACAAAATGAGCCCAGAAGGGCCATGGAGAAAGCATAATGGGATAAAGGGTTAAGCCCTTGCTGATGTAACATAGTGAGGTACCTGTAGTACCAAGCATAGTGAAATCAAAGTAAAAATGAAAGAAAAGAATGAATTGTAACATCTACTAGTAGGCCACTATCATGCTAACACTGGTTTTCTGATATCCAAATCCATTGGACAAAGAGATGATCAACCTAAAAAGCTATGCAGGAACTCAAGGATTCACTTGCAGTGCTACAGGGATGCTATGATGTGTAGTCATACAAACTTGGTTGAAATGCTAATGTTGTTGGTTATTATATGTCTGGGCCAAGGATGTGCCAGAGGCACTAGAACATTACCAGGTTGAGTTCATTCTTTTTGACTTTTTCCATGAGAGTCCTGTCAAGGGCCAAGGCATGTACTATGTGCATATAGTTTTCTTGAGTTTGTCCTGGGATTGTGACAAAGCTGCTTTTACTCTTTGTGCAGCTTTAGTCATCATGAGGAATATCAGAAGGCTCCTTACAGTCAATTGCTGATTTGTATGTCCTTGTGAGTTGTGGTTCATTTTTCAATGATTCTCCTGCTCCACCTGATACTACATGATGGATTTGCAAAAAATAGACATGGAATTGACCCCCACTGCCCATGATCCCAATGCAACATTGTTTGGCTTGGATGTGGCCCCAAACTAGTTTGACCCAACTTTGGGACTGGAAATGCCAGGATGTATCAACAAGACATGAGCATGCTATGTGTCTGAATGAAATTGAGAGGACACTGGAGGACTTGATTGAAATAGCCTAAGGGTGCTGCACAAGTTTGCATGACTTGTTTCTGCCCTCTGGTGTATTGGTTGCTAACAATTATTTGCCTATCTCTTTCTTTTCTTGAAGATTGGTGGCTGGCTTATAGCTGGAGAAGGTATATGATCTTGCTGAGACTACAGTGCTTGGATTCAGGGTGACCATTTGATGGAGAGGCAACAAGTTCAAAATCAGGAAACAGTGTCCTCCATTGTGTGCAATTTGATTAGAATTATCCTGTATTCTGGAACCCAGTGACAGTTCAAGGCACTGAAGGATTCAAGTGCCAATTGGACAAGACTTGAACTTAATTTCTGGGAATACTGAACTTTGAGTGATGTAAGCCTCTTGATGTACTACCAGCAAGGCTGATTTTTTAAGAGTATTGATAAGGGAGTAGCTCTCACAGCCTTGATTATCAAGAAGGATATCTCTTGCACTACAGGGCTCTTTGAGGCAGATTTGTTTGAGTAAATTGCAATGGATTAGATCTCATAATCATATACATTGAAAGACAACACAATTCCCAACACAAAAACCACAACAGAGACATCAATATACAGAGTTACTGAGAATATCTTGGCATTTCAGGGACATCCTTCCCATGTTCCCAAAACATATGCTTAGGCATTGCCATGTTGCCATACTTGATCTGTGCATCCAGGTATTTCTTTTATGGTCTGTCTACCTCTGGAATCTATTGCCAATGCACCAGATCTTGCAGAGTGCTTATCAGTCCAGGGTGATTGGATAAAAATGGATACATGGTTGTGTCAACCCCTGCAGCATAGATGTGGAGGCACCAGTCATTGATCTGCTTTTCTGGGAAGGTGATGAAGAGAGTAAGGGTTGTTGACTAAGATCAACCAGGATAGCAATATATGGATAAGACTTAGAGGAGGATCGTTTTTTGCTGCTGATGAAGGGACTTGCTCAGGTAATCTTATGAAAAGCTATCTTAGAATTCTTTAATATTTGAGCCTTGTCTAAAATGAAGATCTAGGACACCTGTGACTCTGTTACGATAGTTCCGGGTAGGACCTAGCGTAGCCGCAAAAGCGCCAAGTACCAAGTGGCTGCGATAACTCAAACAACCACCACTTGATACGTGGTGCGCTGAAGAGTTGAACAAGGGATTCTGGTCAGCTAGATGCTACCAGAGAGACGAGTGAAAACTCAGGCGTTGCTGAGAGTTGTCCTGTTGGGAATCTATACCCGAGGGACGGTCGAGGGTCGTGAGTTGACTACGATGAGTCCGAGTGTTGAAAGGGACTAAGAGTAGTCCAGTCGAGTGGTCACAAGCACAGAGGCGAGTGGAGCAGAGATACTCAGCTAGTATTGCGGAGATCAAGACTAGAGTACAGGAGTGTCGCTGCGCGGTATTTATACTACGAGAACTGCGCACGGACCAAGTAACTAAAAGGGGGTGGCCAGAAGAGCGGAAGAGCGAAAGGGCCAAAAGGAGTGCGCAGTGATCGGAAGAGGAAATCGTATGATGCGAAGGGTGCGGACGATGACGAAGAAAAGAATGAGTAAGCGCGATGCCATCGGATGATGACGAGAAAAGAATGAGTAAGCGCGATGCCATCGGATGATGACGAGAAAAGAAGAACGTAAGCATCCGGGTGAGGCCGGTGCTGAGTTACAAAGCGGGAAAGTAGAACGCGTACGGATGAACGCACGAAGATACCTAGGTATCGAGTAGAGTGAAGTCGTACAAGTGAAACGAAAGAAAGAAATTGTAACAGACTCAGATAACCCAGTTTTAGGCATGTCTTTAAAGTATATGGGTATAATATTGTTGATAGTGAACTGTTTGTCATAGCATTGCGCTGTACTCAATTGCTTCCAGTGTCACACTGTCCACTGGTCCAAGCTACCAAAATTAGTACATGAAATGTTATGTCACACAATCAGAAACTAATCTCAAACCGTCCTTCAGCTTTGGTCCAGCAATGCTCATCTCCATGTATATCCAGTGTTAAAATTTAAGATACACATCTTTGAACTCTTCATGGGCAAGCAGTGCTTGCACCCATACCTTAGGTCCAAAGATCAACTTGAGCCAGTTAATCATGGAAATCATTTGGTAATCAGGGATATGATGTTCCCACATCAATGGCATCTTGGTCACCATGTTTTTTACTGGCACTGTATGAATGAATAAGTCCTTGGCCAATAACCACAGCAATCAGCTAGTCAGCTTGCCACATTGACCAATGTTGATTATGCCAGAGTTGACTTGGTTCAGTAGCATTCATAGAGCATTGTAGGAGTTGGGAACTCCTTACAGTTGTAGCCTATGTTTTCCCTGCCTTTAAGCATGTCCTATCACTCCTCCTCATCCCATCCACCATCAACTTCATACTGTTCCAGTTCTGTTTTAGCATTTACAGATCATCCAAATCCAATCTGAGTCCAATCTGAGTCAACATGATCTAATCCAGTCTCATTGTACATGTTTCATTTCATCCATTTCAACTTGTTCTTTCCAATTGAGCCTTATTGAGGCTGTTCTTTTCATGGTACACTCTTTTCTTTCATTACCTATAAGGTTTTGACATTTCTTTCCTTACATACCCATCCTACCCCAATCCTGTATGTTTACCTAGGGTTGGATTGCCTTTAACAGTCTTGGGTTGTGCCCAGAACTATAAAACTATGTTTTCTGACATTCAATATCATCTTTCTGCATTCAGGAGATTACCTGTCTACTCTTCCATGTGTGAGTGAGCTGGACATCATTCCTCATCTTTCATTTTAGTTCACCTTATTGTTCTCTCACTCACTATCTTCTCAGATTATCTTCTCATTGTCTTGACTCTAACTAGATTACTTTTCCTGCAGCCACTTTCATTCTGGATTGCTCAACAAGCTCTAGGACACATCAACAAACCCTTGTACAGTGAGCAACAAAACTGATGCAATGTTTGTAGCATTTTGATTGAAGCATGAATATTGAGAGCCCTGTTGATGCTAGACCCCCTAACCTAGGTACCATTGGAAAGCCCTGATCAAGGGCTTTCCAATGGTATATGGGTTTATTATGTAATTCTCACTATATCGGGAAATATTTCGAAATTGATGTGAGGTACTCATTGTATCAGTTTTGTTGCTGGTATATGGGTATTACAAATTAGTATGAAGTGTATCCTCCTTTGGCTTTGATGACCTCCTGAACTCTTCTAGGCATGCTCTCAATCAATCTCTGACACTCCTCCACCCCAATCTTATACCATTCCACTTTAATCCTCTCCCAAAGTTCCAATATTCCCTTAGCTGGCTCAGGATACTCTGCAAGTCTTCTTTTGAGGAGAAACCATAAATGTTCTATGGGATTAAGGTCTGGAGACTGAGCAGGCCATACCATGACCTCAAATTCATGGTCATCAAGCCACTCCCTAGCCTTCCTACTGGTGTGCTTGGGGTCATTATCTTGCTGGAAGATAATGTCTTCTGGGGAAAATCCATAATCCACCAGAGTTTGTTGGAGTTCATCCTCCAAAATCTGCACATAGAGATCAGCATCCATCTTACCATCAATCTTGCAAGCCATTCCAACACCTTCCCAGGTCATACAGCCCCATAGCATCACTGATCCTCCCCCAAACTTAACTGCTCCCTCCACAATCCTGTCACTAAGACCCTCTCCTGCCCTTTTCCATGCCTATTTCCTGCCATCTGACCCAATGCAATTAATTTTGGTCTCATCTGACTATATAACTTGCTTCCAGTCCTCAACAGTCCAATGCTGATGTCTTAGAGCAAAGTCCATCCTTGCTCTCCTATGACGCTGGGCAAGAAGAGGGCGTTTTTGCTTCACTACAGCCTTCATACCAGCTTTCTTCAAGTGGCGGCAGATGGTCTGGGGGAAGATAGAATGGTTCTTCACTTCTTGAAGTGTTTTGGTCACCTGAACTGCATTCTCAGCCTTCCCAGATCCAATAAGATGAATAGCATGACATATATCGGTAGAAGAAATGATGGAAGGACGACCACCAGAGGCTTTGGGTAGGTTGGGAAGATGTTTGGACCTGAGTCTACTAATAGTAGATTGGTTGAGACCAGTAGATTGAGCAATTTGATGGGTTGATTGTCCCAATTCCAAGAGAGAGATAATATGATGAGTTTGGTCAACTGAAAGAGATTTCATGATGGTGGTTATGGACAAAGTGATAGTGTGTGTGTGTGTTTGTATCATGTTGAACTTATTACATGTCACATGATCCATTGCTTATGTAATAACCACTTGCAATATGCATTTTGAATACTTTAGAGTGTCAGCAACAAAACTGATGCAATGAGTACCTCACATCAATTTCGAAATATTTCCCGATATAGTAAGAATTACATAATAAACCCATATACCATTGGAAAGCCCTGATCAAGGGCTTTCCAATGGTACCTAGGTTAGGGGGTCTAGCATCAACAGGGCTCTCAATATTCATGCTTCAATCAAAATGCTACAAACATTGCATCAGTTTTGTTGCTCACTGTATAACCCCCCTTGAGATGAACCTATCGCCCCACTTTCTTATTACACTCATTATTTGTTTTCTATGGTGTCTTCCAGTCTTCCAGGTCTTTCATGCAGGACATTTGCAGTGGTGCAAGAAAAGAGGGTTCAGATGAATGGCTTATAAATCTCCAATGTCTGTCCAATGTTGTCACAAGGCATATGTGCATGTGGCTCACCACACCTTTTTGAGATTATCAACCAAATTCAGGTGTCTGAACATAATATTCACAGTGAATGATTGCCCTAAGACAGCAAGCATATGGTGAATCCCTGGAATAGAAGCTTTTGTTTTTGAGTAACTTGCCATCTACTAGATGTAACATTATATCTGCTTGATACTAGTGCATGCTCTTGAGAGAATGTCACCTATGCCCTGTTGAAATTGCATAAAGAGGTGAGTTATTATTGAGGAATGATTGAAAGACAGGAATTACAATGGTCTCCTATAACCAATAATATGGTTCAGCTTTGCAATATCTTCCATAGCAATCTCTCCTGGCACCAATGCATTTTGGTCCTAACCTAGTTGGGTGAATGGAGGAAAAAGCTGTTCACCTAGAGTAGCTATGTGACTAGAATTATCTGAAAACCATATGATTAATTTCCTGGGTCATTTACACTTGGTCACACCTGCATTTTTTATTTAGAGGAGAAAAGTCAGTGACCTTGGATGTCATTGAGGTGAATACGACCCAGACAGCATGGTTCTCAGTGTAGGTGTAGTCGCTCACTGCTCTACAAAGGACATCCACTGGATGGTATCCATCTGCATCTTTAAGTATCTGACTGAGTGGATGTGTCTTATCCATGTCAATCACCAATTTCAGCTCATAACAAGTGTCAGGGATTATCCTTTTGAGGCTGGCCCTGAGTTTCTTGTAGGCAATAGAAACATTGTCAATGAAGCTGGTGGGAGGAAGAGGGGGAGGCTTGAGTTCTGTTTCTAAACAACCAGTCAGTTGATCACTACTTCTAGAAAGCAATTGAATACCTACTTGGCGTGGACAGGGAGAGGTCTTGGAACATCTTCACAGCTTTGTTAACATCAGGATTCATTTCTTATTGGTATTCCTTGCAGTATCAGGAATTGAAACCTGGACATGTTGCTTGATTTACTTTGATGTTGGCAGGGATATTTTGAGAGTAACTTGGTGTGAACCTAGACAAGGGTATTGAATTAACCTAGCACAATGGGATCATCCTGACTACACATGAGTTGGTATTCTTCATTAAGTGCTCAGAAAGAAGGCTGCTCTTGTGGCAAATCCTGTAGGATGGATTATATTATATATTTGTTTGATTAATTCTCTGGGATTAGAGATGGTGTTACTATAACTTGAGAGATATCCTCCAAGTGTATAAAATAGAGCTATGAGAAAGGCATGACAGATAGCTAGGTAATTTTCCACAACATTAGGAAAACTGGTCAAGATATCTGCTGGGATCAGATCACACAAAGGAAAGCTCTGATCCTTTCACTCATGCAAGTTCATGTAGATCACTATGACATCCTTCTTTATCAGCTGTTGTTCAGTTGAGCTACCTTGTCAACATGATCTAAGGACACATTTATATCTGTTAGCATCCTTGATTTGCCAGTTCCTGATCTCTGGACAATGGAACAGAACTTGGCAAAGTACTGAGGAACTATCTTGGGGATGTTTTGGAAACACTTTTCATTGTATGTCAAATATTTGTATAATCTGTCAACCATTGCATTGCAATACTTTGCTTTAAAGGCCTTCAATAAATCTTGAGAGATTCAATAAAGGGAGACAGATGGTAATGCATGAAATACATACCTCAATATTCAATGTTAGATTCTGTGTCATCTGTTCATAGTCCTGACTTTGATGCTGGTATTTTCAGGATCCCTAGTGAGATGACCAGCTGTGTCAATAGAAATCAAATAAGTAATACATACATACCAGTGTTTCATATCTCACAATATGACCTGAGCTTCCATGTGGATGTGAGCATGTCTTGTAGTTCTTGATGGTTCTTGATCAAAGTTGTGGCTTTCTTGTTCCCACCAAGTCCATACTTGGGATTCAAGCAGCCTTTCAAGTGACTGGCAATGGACATGAGGAAAGTAATCTATTCCAAGAGTGACATTTGGGAGTCACTGGAAAGCTCATCCAAAAGATCTAAAAGATCTGTGTTCACTGCCCTGTTGAGTTTTTTATGAGTGGGAGTATTGAAGTAGTCTGGGAGAATTTCAATAGGCATGCTTAGGTTCTAGTTGCAATGTGCCAAGGTCCTGTGACCTCTTTATATGTGATATCTAGATCTGGTCACTGAAGCATGCTCACAATCAATTGTCAGATAAGGTTAACTGCAACATTTAAAGTTTCTATTATTTTTCTCTCATCATGATCCTGTGATGGCACTGATGTGACTTTACCCATTTTGGTCACAATGAGTGTCAATGGCCACAATGGTGAAGTGCCACCAATAGGACATCACTACAGATTCTACAAGGTGAGTCTTATTCATGCACACCTGGACTTGACAACAAACTCAATACTGAAATCCAGCAAAAAGACCTACTAAATATATGCACCTGCTATATTTGCTATGGCAGTTGGGAAGTCTGCCCCTGCACATGAGTAACTTGCAGGTACTAATGTCCATGACCAAGTTGGATGTTGTTGACATGACATCTTCTTGCCAAGTGCTGTCACCTGGAATCACGTCTATAACATTGAGGATTCCTTCTACTTGCTAGAGTTCTTAAAAACACACATGTCAGCTTGCATATTCATCTTGTGTGGCAGTTGGGTGTCTGCTGAACAAGAAAGACCAACCATTGTCTAAGTCTTGTCATGGTCTCTTATGGTCAAATCCAGCTTGTGCCTGGGCCAGCATGAAGATATTCAAGGCATGGTTCCCTATTGTAAACAGACCACATCTGAGGACAGTACTTACTTGCTGGTTTCCAGCCAAGGACTCTCCAAACTAGTCATTGTCATTGTTAATGTTCTGTATTCACACAATAGACAACAAGCTATCAGACCATTTCAACTTATACTGGGTCCAAGACAACAAACTAATGTTGACACATTTCTTTCTGTGAACCTTCCAGTCTGCATGTTGATACACTTGAGAGCAGTATTGCACATGCTTGCACCAACTACATATGAAACCACCTTCCTGGTCATACCACTGACATTGATCTGCCACACCATCCTTCTTTGTGCCCATTTTGCCACCTTCAAGGTTCCGGTCAGGCAATAGTGCCTGTACACCAATGACAGGCACATCCACTTCCTTCAAATATGGGACTAGAAACAGGGGCTAAATGCTGCCCTTGTGAGGTACTGTGCCACCAGTTCAAAGTACTTTGGCAGGATGTTGATGTCTACAATTGTGCCACATGTACACAGTGGGCTCTGTCTCATCCACATGCCATGGGATTCTTGTGCACCCTTGTCATGCCAGTTGAAGGCATGATAGTGAATACTTGTCTTCTTATGTGACCACATTTGGCACTGCTCTGTCAGATGCAGGATTAGATGGAACCATGCCACAGCCTCATCACCATCTGTCTTGATATATTGGTTTGCAGGGTCTAGTAGATAATCACCACCCATGGTCATCAATATCATGAGGGAGTTGGCACACAACTTGAAGGTCATGTCCACTGCTACTCACATGGCAGGTGTCATGTGTGCCATGAACACATCTGCAATAACTATGTGTGAGCCAATGTTGAGACACATGTGTGCAATGATAATGTACAGATATGGTGTCCCCTGTTCCATGTCAAACAATGCAAACACACTTTCTAGAGCTTGATTGTGCAGGAGAAGGCACAGCATGTGTTTGAGTTCACGGAGCATGTCCAGGGTGCTACAACTTGGAGTGTATGTATGGGTTCTTGGGGCAGCCTGGATTGCATGGACTGTATGCTCCTTTTTGAGGTAAAAAAATATGAGACTGAGGTACAAGTCATATTAATTGAATGGGATTTTGAATTTCCAGAGCTTGAACATGGGGCACTTGTCAAGACTGATGTGATGAATCCTGTCAAGTATTGAGGTACCATCCTTGTTCAATGCCAGGCACAAGGATGTGAAATGGCCTGAGATATTGCATTCAGGTTGGATGTCAAATCAAGCAAGAGGTACTATAACCTAGATATCCTAAGACATCAGTGCCAAGAAAATTCAGTGCATTGGCAGTGCCATGCAACTCACTTTGATATTGGTTGATCATCTCACAACCCACAGCTTTGCAAGTGTGATATCCATGAGCTGCACCAGCACAAACAATATGTTCTGAATTTTAGGTATTTTATTTGAATTTCTACCACAAAAACCAAGTTGCAACCCCTCTGACTAACATGCCACCCAGAAATGGCCATATTATTTGATTCTGTGGTCCAAATATTATGATCTAAGGGTCAGTAGGTATCCATGGGTCCATAGTAGATTTTATTTCACTATGCCTAATCATTGTTCCCACAGAAAAGGGGTCAAAAGACCAGTTTCGCACAAAACCAGTCATAACTGGTTGCAACTGATCAAAAGACCATTTTGGGCTAGTTTTTTTTGGACCAGTTATGGTTGCAAGGGTCCAGGACCTTTCTAGGACCAATCTTGGTCCAGTTGCCTCATTTGGACCATGGAAAGCTGGACTGGACTGGACTTTAAAACACTACATATCAGATGCAACACCAACATCACCATTACATTTGGGTTTTGCTTGAAATACATTAGTGAGCTCAACAGAACTGTGAAGGTAATGATCATGGGTGCCCGTGTCTGCCACAGGGGTTATGTCCTGGTACCCATTGCCCCCATGCCATTGCCTTTGAGAACAACACCTCTTCAGTTCTTGCTAGTGCCAGTAACATGCAATGTCCCAAAGGTGGCTGAGGTCACTGAATGTATTCTTATGTGGCCCATCCTGCATATTGCATTGCAATGTTGGTGTTCCCACCTCCATCTTTGTTGAAGAACATGTAGATATAGACACAATGGAAGAAAACACCAAGATCTTTTGGTATAAAACACACATGCTGAAGAGATGCAAAAACATTTTTGGATCTATAAACCTTGGGCTACTGGGAGTCTCAGACAAGGTAAATCAGTGATGTCGTGCAAACCCTGATCAGTTTTTGGCCAAGGTGTTTGGCTGAAGGGTTTTTTTTTGTAGGGTCCTAGTCTTTTGGAGTGGATACCTGACATTGAATTGGGTACCTTGCTGCTGAAATATTTCCTTCTGCATTCTCGACCAGACTCCAAAAAAAATGTCATGTTCAAGCCATCTGTATCATTGATCATCAATGTGCTGTGTGCACATTGCAAGCAAGATTTGCACAACAACGACAATAACATCGTTTGGAGCTGGATGGATGGTGAGTGTATGATCAAGATCCATGTGAATGAAACCTAAAGAGGCACAGGCACACTATTAGAGACCATATGACTCTGAGATTGCCAAGTCAGATGGGACTTGACTTCACCATATGTGATGTGCCCTTGTCACAGTCGGTCCTTGTATTTGTGGATGTGTGGAGAATGGAGGTCAGAGTAGGACTTAACACATAAAGTAGAGTTAAGTGAAGTGAAGATCATCAAGATTTTCTCAAAGGGTTCAGAGTGAGTCATAGAGATAAACTAATATTCAGACTAGGGAGTTACAACCAAGTAACTATGATTTATATACTCAGAGGATACAGAAGGATTAGTCATGGAGCAGAAAGATGAGTAATATGGAGAAATGGAAGATAACTAAATATGAGTAAGACAGATGATCAGGAAACTATATGTATAACTGGAGGTAAGTCAGGTACTAAGGAAGCTGGAGCTGTGCTCATAAGCAAGACATAGGTTTCTGTATGAAAACAAAAGGAGGAACATATATATATAATGGAAGTCTGGGGTCACAGAGTCACATCCTGAAGGAGAATGACCCAGAGTTAATGTCTAAGAAGGTTGGAGTTGTATCCAGAGGAACAGAGATGGAACGGTATATGATATGCAGGGATTTTATTCCCACAGTGTGACTGTTTAACATTGGAGCTTATTTCTCCTGACAGTTGGATATGATGGATGGGTGTGTCAAATTAGTGTTTTTAGTATGAAAGGGATCTGCTGACGTATGAATTTGCACCTAATGAATATGTGAATGCCCTAGAGTGCATGACATTGGGAACATTGAACATGGAATCCAGAAGTAGAGATTTCATTGCTATTGAAATGAGCATCAATTGCAAGCATTTGGCTGTATGTCATATCAACTGTCTCCTGCATAGAATTCAATCCTTCAGCATAAATCCTTCATTTTGTCTGGTTCATCTAGCCCTTCTTTGCTTTCTTCATGTCACTCCTTTTTTTCTGCAGAATAGTTGATCTTCATAGCAGTTAGATGACTCCTGAGCCCTCTGCTCTACCTTCTGATTCTTTTTCTTGGCTATCCTTTCTGGAACCTTCCCATGCCAAGACCTCTCAGCTTGATTCTCTCAACAAAGAGGTGGCCTCTCCATCTTACCCTAGATTTTAACTGTCCACTCTCACTTCCTCAGCTGAGCTTATGGGTGCCAGACTCCAGCTTGATGGAATCCTCCCTATGGTCAGGGTCCAACCTCCCTCTGACAACTCCCCTCCCCCCTTTTCCCCTCATGCTAGCCTTACTCACTGTAGTTCTCCCCCTGTTCCTGTCAAGAAGTCATAGACAGGGAATGAGAAGGAGGCCATCCTCTCCTGTATTAATTCCTGGTCCTTTGGAGTTCCTGGCTCCTTCTCCCTTAACCCCAATCTCACTGGCCCTGGCTGTCTGGGTCTGTCTTTCTCTGGTCCCCTGGCTTCCTCCTCCACTCCTTTTACTAGTTCACTTGGCCCACCTTTAGTTCCCATCTCTCAGCCCCTTGCTGGCACTCCTGCTAGTTCTAGAAGACCCTCTCTGAATGCTGCTTTGGGTCACATTAGGTCTTTGTGCTGGATTAGAGACCCTGCCCTTGTTCACCAAGGGTACCTGCAGGCCATTTTCGATAAGGCTACCATAGATATAGACCTCTCCAATCCCTATCCAGGATTCTGCTCTGCTCCAGATCCTAGCCCAGGTTACTCCTGGGAAAACATTTGGTGCCTTTCTCATCTGTGCTATCCCCACTCCTTTTCCAGCCTTTCTAGGCTCAGTCTACCTGTGTTTTTCTCTTAGGCTCAGCTTGCCCTATCCTATTCTCTCTGGCTCTCTCTTGCTTCTTCTGGTGCTGTTGCTCATGCTCTCCTCCCTTCCTCTGCCCAGCTTACCAGGTAGTGTTTAAAAGTCTAGTCCAGTCCAGTTTTCCATGGTCCAAATGAGACAACTGGTTCCAACACCTTTAATAACCTTTTTAGAACCAGTTCAGACCAGTTTTTCACAAAAACTGGCTTAGTCATCAGTGTACTGATTTAGAGTAGATTCTTGCCTTTCTGGGCATCCAATTTTGTGGGAATTGGTCCAGAAATGACCCAGATATCCTCATTTTTACATCACATGTTATCTATGGGTTATCTACTCATCTGCAATAGAGATCACAATTGAGATAGGTATATTCACACAAAGCATGCTTCACCATCAGTGTACATAATGTAGAGTAAACCCCTGGCATGCTGTGGGTCCAATAATCATGAGCATCAGTCCATAACCTAGCAGAGATATATAGTCGACTCTCACATAAGCGATACCCCTTGGGACATGCCCAAGGATATAAGCTATGAGAGAGTATACATTCCCTGAGAGGTCAGCTTGCTGAGACAAAGCAGTTGAATTTTCTGAGTAGTATTGGTAAGGACAATATGTAGAGTAATATGATCTCAGGCTATGTACATGTGAAATGATCAATAACCTTTACTGTTCACTGCGTTCCGCAATGACTGCATCTTGGCGACTCAAGTCATCTGTTCAACATGCATAACATACATTCAAACTCCTATCCAAAATCATCATCAAGCTTGTCAATGATATCTTGCAGTGCTGCCTCAAGAGGATGTGGCTTTGGGTCGACATTTGTGGCACTGTGATCCTGTTTATCAGTCTCACTCTTTTCCCATGCCATGTGTGCATTCATAATGGACTGGTAGATGTCTTCATCTGTCATGTCAAAACTGTTGTCGTCTGTGTCTGAGCTGAGGAGCTTGGAAATGCTCATCCAGTGCGAGAGCTGAAGGATACCTGTTACCTCAAAATTGTCTAGAGCACTTTTGAGAAGGCTTTCAGACTTGGCAGCAGGGTCCAAGTTGTCATGTGCTCTGACAGTGGCCAATAATGACAAGACAGGAACAGACTTTGAGTCATTTGCCTTTGTACATGTTATGATGCAGGCCAATTGAGGAAAATTATATAATACAGTTGCCTAATTTAGTATCATTCCAGAGGTAGTATCAGTTATGGTATTGAGAAATCCCTATTGAATATGTGTTTTAAGAGAGTATTCATTATGCAGTGAAGTCCCTGCATTCTGAGCCAGGAAATCTCAAAAGGTATACACTATGAGAGAGTATCACTTTTACCCCCTATTCCTTATGTGAGAGTCGGCTGTAGCCATTTCTGGGTTGGATGTCATATTTAGGGGGTACAAACTTGATTTTGATCATAGAAACTCCAAATAAATGCCTAAAATACTGCAAAACTTATAGAAAGTATCCCTGAGTGGGGGGACCCTAGGTCAACAATGGTCTTTTCATTTTTCTCAACTTTTGAAAGACCAGGACCACCCTGGACTGGTCCTAAGCAGTCCAGTTCAGTCTGGTTGCAGTTTTTGTCCTGCAACTGGACCTTAAAACACTAAATATGATTCACAGCATCCTGATGTTCCAAGATATACTGCAGTATATCAAATGTCAAATTCCATCTCATTGTGATGCCTCATGGTAAGTTTGTCACTGTCATGTTCAGACTCTGAAGAGTTTGTTGCCACTCTGGCAGCAGCTTCCTAGAGGAGCTGATGACCTTGTAGCTCAGCTTTTGGATCTATGACATCAAATTGAAGTGGGTTATACAAGGTTGCTGATCTGCAGTGGTGTGAAGTGCAGCTACAGAGCTAAGTTTTTGAACAAGTGGAGTTTCCCAGCACTCACTTCACTTCTCTCACTCATGCTGCTGCTTTGCTCTCCCCTTGCACTGTGTGCTCCCTCATCCTTGGCTGACCCCAATCTCAAGATATGCCCCAACTTTGTGACAGCACCTTGCTAGCCTGTGCATGTAGCCATCATGGCTGTCTACAACATCAACAATGACAAAGCTGTCGCTCTGCTTGAGGGCACCTGGGATACTAGTGATTTTCAAGTAGGCTATCATAGGCTATGATTTGTCAATTATTTTGCATTTATGTATGTCTATTTTTGAGTCAGACAAGCATCTTTCGAAGAAGTTACCATCAGGGTTTCAAAAGATACCTCCCTCTTGTTGCCTTCCTTGACGTTCTGAAAGATTCCAAGCCCTCCATGTAAACTGCCCTGTGGTCATGGCCAGGAAAGGTGTTGCTGCAAACATTGTACCCTCTGAATGCAATTCTCCTCCAGGTTATGCCAGCAACTTCAAGGGGTAGTGTACCTGCCACTCAGAAGAAACACTATGGGAGGGGTGGCAAGGCCCCAGTTATTCTGGCTCCTCAGTCTGCCCAAGAGACTGTCACCAAGTCCACAAGGAAGTCAAATACAAGCATAACCTGGGAAGGCATTTGTACAGACCAACTTGTTGCCTGGATCACCAGCCACGATGCAGATCACCACATCCTATTCCATGATTGTGCTTCATCCAACTCTCAGGCTTCCCAGTCACTCCCTGGTGACAGGCCATCTGGAAAAAATAAGAAGAACATTGTAGCTACTATTGCCAAGCATATCTTTGAGCACAATTCTGATCATGCTGATGCCTATGCAGATAATCCTGTGTGATATGGGACCTCAGTTGTTAACCGTCTAGCAGAGTAAGTGTTTCATCCTTTCTTATAACAAATGCTCATAAGGTATCAGCCTCAAATCCAAGTATCATGAGCAGCATGAACAATTCAAAAGTACAGGCAGTGGAATTATTCCTGAGGGTGATGGTGTGGCTCCACCTGCAAACCTTCTTGTGAGTTTAACCTTTTCCATGGTTACTCATGCTGGTTACTGACTGCTTGGCCAGAGGATGTCCTCTGTGTGTTCCCATACTATCAAGAACTCAATGCTATTTGGAAGGGAATTTCATCCTTTGACAGTGAGCTGATCTCACCCCGTTCAAGCACCAATCATGCCAAGAGCTTCCTTCACATCATTGCACCTCAGGCCAGCAGGACTGGTGGAACTGCTGAGAGTGTACAGGACAAATTATTGTGGGAAAATGATGAAAATGTCACCATGGAAAACAACGAAGGGGAGGACCCTGAAGTTGACATAACTTGAAGTCCCAGTGTGCAAGTTGCTATGGACTTAGATTGTGAAGGTGAATACTGAATGGATGAAGAACACCGGATCACAAGATCACTCCAATGTATGTATGTCCATAATGTCCCCTTATACATACATATTAAAAATTGTATCCAATGTTTGCAAATTTAGCCCCCCTAGCCTATTTCCCTTCACATTTGCAAATGTATAGCCAGGGGACTCCCTCACAAGAGGGTTGTGGTGCATTTACATGGCCCATCCCATATTCATGTCCTCCAAGCTTTTTGGGCTCTGTGATATCCAGACATAGTGGTTTGTCTGGTAGCATTGCATCATCAACCAAGATAACATCTACTACTGGGATCTAAAATCGCTTTGCAGCTAAGCTTGATGAATTGGATAAAGCAAGCAGAGGACAAGTGCAGTCCAATGCTGTCATCAGCAATATCTGATTGACAAGGTTATACCAATCTATTTCAAGGCCAGCATTGAGATAAAGTTCCAAATGTCACAGATGTGTATTTCTGACAAGGCTAAGGAGTCAACTGTGTCGAAGATGGTTTGTAGGCCATAACAAGAACCAACAAAGACATATCTAGAAGTGACTTTCCCAAGGATTCTTCTCTCCTTCCTTACATTGCAATGTTGACTGATCTCAGTTAGCTGCCAGTGTTCTCTGTCATCTTCCCAGAGCAGGAGATCAATGATTGTTGGCCTGTGCATTTATGTAGCTGGTGTTGACAACATCACCTATCTGTTTCTAGCACAATATCCAATGGTCATGGAGGTTTTGGAAAATTTTGTATGCAGGGCAAGGATTCCTGAGATGGAAATAGTGTGCATGAAATACCTAGATACACAAGTCAAGTTTGGGAGCATGGTGACTGCTCAGTATATGAAGTAGGAGCATGGATGCAGTATACCAGTTATAGAGGTGAGGCCCATGATTGGTGGTCAAGAACCCTAATATATCATAATGCAATTATGATTTGCCAGCCCATTACACTGACATGCAGTTCCAATGCACGACTGTTAGGTCTGACAGATGTGAGCCACCTCTCAATAGTTATTCAGCATGCACCATAGTACTTGCAAGAATAGGAAAGAGTGATACATAGATCACTTGTGTCCCATTGAATGTGTTCTCAATTTCAGGATCATTTCTATTGTGACCTTTTGTCTAAGGTCATGATAGAAACAGTGTACCATTTGTGCATAATTTGCCTATATATTATGGTACCTTGCAGTGCTTTGGATTCATGCTCAGGATAGTAACAACACTTCAAAAATGGGCTAGATTGCTTGCAATAATGATTATAAGCTTCAGAGACTAAAGTATTTTTTTTCTTGCTCTCCCCTTCATAATACCATATCAGCCAACATTGCCCAGCTGAACACTGCTGTCCTTGCTGTTGAAAACTTGAGCAAAGTTTTTTCAAGTTCAAGGATAAGCTGAAAAGCAAGTTCAGTTTCTCTATCAAGAGAACAAGCTTCTGAAATCTGAAAATACATACCTCACTGACTTACTGAGAGCCTGAACAGATAGAAATCCAAGGCTGTAATTAACTGTGTAGTCTTATTTGGCCAGTTTGGTATACACTATCAGTTACAATAGTCCCAGGTAAGGCCTAGCATAGATGCAAAAGTACCAATTATCTAGTAGCTGCAATGACTCAAACAACAACCACTAGATACTGTATGTGGTGCACTGAAGAGTTCAGAGTGGACTGTTGGTCAGTGTAAGCTACCAATGAGACAAGGTAGAACTCAGGTGTTGCTGAGAGTGTCCTGTTGAGAATCTATACCTGAATGACCAAGACTTCCTCTTGTGATCAAGGTGGACTAAGGAGCTGGACATTGGTCGCAGCTGATGAAGGGGTAGCTTAGGTGAAGCCCAAGGAGGAGCAATAATACTCAGTTAGATTGTGTAAATCAAGACTAAGGAGTATAGAGTATCATTGTGAGATTGATATATATGTAAGGTAAAGTGGGGCAAAGGGTTGGCCAAAAAGTGCAGAACTAATCATAAAGGCCAAAGAAGAGAGTCATATGATACAAAGGACAATAGACGATGATAAAGATGAAATGACTAAAAGGTGATGTAATCAGATAATGACAAGAAGTAAAATGAGTAAGTGATGAGTAAGAGATAAAGGATAAGTGGGCAGAGGGTTGGACCCTATGCCTTTTGTAGCAAGTGGACAAATATATATAGTGAGGTACCTATAGTACTAAGCATAGAGAAGCCAAAGCCTAAGGACAAGAAAAAGACTAAATGTAACAAATGCTGGCCATCAGAAGTTTCCCCTAACCCACTTCCAAATCTTGTCAAGGATTTATCCACAACTTCTAATCAACTAGAATCACTCTATTCTCACCTTATGGATGGTGAGCCTTAAGCCACTGGTGGATCTGACTCACAACCCAGTCTTCAAACTTATACTGCCACCAGTGAGCCTGGTAGTAACTGCAGGTGGTCTAAGCTTGACATTCAAGTTATGAGCAAATTTTTCCATCAATATTGTGCCAAGTAGACCAAGGGTTCTTTCAAGGGTCTAACCATCAGACTTTGTGCTCAACATGTCAATCAGTACAGTAGTTATGAGGGCAAACCAAAGGATGTTGCAAGTGTCAGAGCTAAATTCAAAATGGTATGTGAAATTTTCTACACATAGATTGCCATTTTAACTGATCAGGGTCATCTAGATCAGAGATTGCTATTTGATAATCAAGCCATGGGCTGGCAAGTCTAGAGTCCATTATGATAAGACTGCAAAGGTGTTTAATGCATTTTCCAGCAAGATTACTGTAATTGATCATGTTTAATCTTGTAGCTAACTCCTGGCAGGGTAATATGAAGATGAAGAACTTTTACAATATCAGCTACTGTAGTGCATGGCCCTATTTTGATCTTATAGAAGAAATTTACCCCAAAGGAAGGGCTTTCAGGAACAACACTTGACATGGTACTGAAGGAACATTAGGAGCTTGTTTGGTCAGGTTTGATTTAATACCTCAATTCCCTAGCATTTTGATAGTTTGGTGGTTTGGATGGCTTAGATATGTTAGGCTTTCTTGGTTTGTACCATTCTTGCTGATTTACCTCTCTTTCAGCTAGCATTGCTGTTTTGAGTTGTTTCAGCTTGTAGCATTTATCACTCACTATGTTATCCATCCAGAATCCATATCTATCATATCTATAGCCTTGCATAACCTTTTGGCAGTCCCAATATCACCTTCTTCATCAACCAACTTGACCTTTTTGCCTATCTGGCCTCCTGGGCCTGTCCTTCAACATAGCATCCTTTGTTTTGATGAAGTGCTCTGTTCTGTTACTTTGGGACATTCTAGGTGAGTGGAGAAGTTGACTGATACAGCTGCTTTATTGTCCAGGTTGTTTGTTTCATCTGGACTGGACTGCTTGCTTCCTCCTTCTTCCTATCTCTCTATCTCAATGTGGCACTTTTGAATTGCCATTGGATTCACTCATTTCACCTCTGGGGGCATCTAGGAGAGTGGCAAAGCTGTTTGGAAGGTATGTGTCACCTTGGGAGTGCATGTTCTTCCTTGGAACCCACTCAGGTGAGATATCTTTCTTGCTCAGCTCTGCCCATTTGTGCTCCCATTCTGACCTATTGTGCAGCTTCTTTGCTCACTTCTTAGTATCCTGGTCATCCTCAGATGCTGCTGACATGATCATCTTATTGCCAGGACCCTCAGCATCTCAGCTTGCAGGTTCATCCTGCTTCCCCTCAAGCTGGACAGTTGGGGGTTTGTGCTCTCATTGTGTGATGCTGTCAGGTGGCTTCAGGTACTAGGTCATTTGGCATGTATTGATATTGTCCATCAGGTACCATATTGGCCATGGTGTCCAGAGCTTCAGTGCTCATAGACATCTGTCTTCTCTCCTGGAGACCTTTGGGTGAGTTCTTGTTGATTTTTCCATCATATTGATCAGTTTCATCAACCAGTGTTGTTGATTACTCATGTACTGTTGCACATCTGCTCTCTTCCTCAATCAACATGGTTTGACATTGTTCAGCACTCTCCACCTCACCATGCACATCTCTGTGTATTTTCTCTGCAACCCACAGTATTTCTGACTTGATTTTATCTTCATCTAACTTGATTTCAACTATTCTGCATTTGCATGCAGCCACTTCCAGCTTTTTGTCACTCTGCTCTTCAATGTTCGGTAGTCATTCTTGTAGCAGTTGTTTTGTAGATCTGTCAAATCAATTTGTGAGATAGCTCTAACATTTGTGTGCCATTGTGAGATAAATCATGGATCTGAGAATTAATCTGGGATTTCAGAGATAAGAATGAATTTTACTGTTGCTATGAGCTGTCTATTCAGGGTTTGTCACAGGTCTGTTGAGGTATTCTGACACTCCATGCTCAGTCCACAGCTTGCATTATGACTTTGTGCCATTCTGACCAATTACTGCTATCTGCTGAGAGATTCAATAGTGCTGAAACAGTCCATTTTGATATTTTTGGGTCAGGTGAGTGAGATAACAGGTGCTAGCAGGGCTCATAACCTGTAAAAAACTATAGTGTAGGGATTAGAAGGAAGAGAGGAGACACATCTGCTCACAACTATATGATTGTAGGTCCTTGCCTTTTTGGAATGGTTATGTTATCTGGTGATGTTGATAAAGAGCTACTAATCACTATCAATCACATGTATAGAGCCTAATATACAGTACATATGTATATATGCACAAGAAGCAAAACACATACAGCAAACCATGGAACATGAGTGTCAATTATTCTCCAAGACATACTTTGCTCAATACATTAACATAGCTCTAGGCATCCTCAAAGATGCCATGATATTAAGAACACTTTTTGTTATGAAACTTAATGAGAAACAATGTCAACAAAGGAAACAGCGCAAGACACAGACCAATGATGAGAGTTGACAAGTGAAGAGTGAGGCTTTTCTCAATTCAAGCTATTTAGAGACTCTGAACAAATGGATAAGACTAAGGTAAGTTAGTTGCAATCCTACAGTTTAAATAGTGTCTAGTTATGACTTTAGGGCTGGCCTAAAGTATATAAATAAGTATTGTATGATAGTAAGAAAGAGACATCAACCAATGGCATTAAAGGTGCAAGATAGGAAGTGTGGCCTAAAGATAAGCAAATAGCAAAGTAGTAACCAATCAGAAAGTTTCAGATAAGGGTCATGTGCATCAGATCATGTGACTGAAAGTGAATAGAACCAATGTAGATGCATGAAAAGGGAAACAATGATTGAAGTACATGTAATCACTTGCCTTCTAGGGCTAAGTGTAGTAACAGTTAGATAAAAGATGTGTGAAACCATAACACTTTTGAGAGTTTGTCCTGTGACAATGTGAATTGGATCAACCAACACCCATTCAAACTATAATCAGACAATGTACATGAGCTTTGTGGAAGGACAATAGGATACTCATCAACATTCATCAACATGTGTGTCCTGTCCTGTGTGTTAAACATGGCATCTACCATGCACACCATCCAGGGAGATGTCTAGTTCATCATTGGACTTAATTGTGAGATCAATTGGGTTTTCAAGCAACTCTCCCTAGTGGCACCTCTGGCTCAGAGTTGGAATCAAATGCCATGGTGAGGTCAATTGGGTTTTCTGGCCCTGACCCTGGCACTACTGCTGTTGGGCATGTTGGGACTCTTATCACAGGCAGGCTTCCCTGTTTTCTGTTAATTGGCCAGGGAATTGACTGCCACTGCCATTGCTTTGTCCAGGACATGGTTTGGTGATGTTAAACTGGAGATGCTGGAATGTCAAAGAAATCTTGACAAGGTCCTATTTAACAATGAATCTGATAGACCTCAATCACATCCACACTTGACCACCCCACCACATCAGGAATAAGACTCAAGACTTGGAGAGACAATAGATACCTGTGTCAGCTATAAATTAGAGTATGACTGAATCAGGCAGTGAATGGAACATTGGGGACAGAATGCCACTAGTATCTGGCACTGCCTTGCATGATTTACAGTAATTATCATTAGCAGAATTGCAGGATACACTATAGCAAGTTCTACTAGTGTTGCTGCATATCCACACAGCACACATGAATTGCCAATTATCACACATGGCATTGCAAGATACATAATGCCTTGTTTTGCAATACAACTCATAAGATCTTAAGACTTTGCACCTACCGCCCACTGACTGACATGTTGTAAGGTCTCCCAACTTGTTCATTTTGCAATACAACCAACAAAACCCAGTGTTTGTGCCAACATTTTGCAAGATACTGTATATCTCCCTGTCTACCTCCTGACATTTTACCCACCTCCCAACATTTCATGCCCCCACTGTTGTTACTAGTAAGGGTACTGGTGTCTGATGAACTGGTAGCAGGAGCATGTTTCTGTACCCTAGGTTCAGGTTGATTAACTCCTGCCCCACAAAATGGTCCTCTTTCTTGCAAGGCATGTGCCTCTTGTATTGTGTCCCATTCAAAATTGCAAGATATCACCTTCCCCTTTGACTGTTATGGTGGGTATCTTGCAAGTGGAAATATGTCTCTATTTGATCAAGTCATTCCTCTGTTATGCAAGGTGTGTGCTTCCTATTCAAAGGAGTCCCCTTGTCTTACAATGTACATACCTTTTGTGTTGTACATACTTTGCAAAGTGCCCCTCCAAATCCTGGTCTTGCAAGGTATGGACCTCCTGTTTTATACTTTGCAAGATCCAAGTCTCACAATGTTTTGTCCTGTCTTGCATGGTATGATTAGATTGTGTGTCCCTTTCATTTTTATTCTCACTTGCATCACCCTGAATATCTGCATACTATTAGCTAGTAGGTTCTGTCACACCTCATGACAAAGCTACACTCTCTGGTTGGTTGCAGTGCCCATCTCTCATCTTGCAGGACTTGAATGTACAACAAGGAGCAGTTTCATTTGTGTTATAGCAAAATCAAAATAAGTTAAGCAGTACATTGTACAAATATAAAATTGTGCTAGTTCTTTGTACTCTCAGCTAGTTGATCAGATTTGCTAGCAGCCTGGGTCACCTTTTAATGCTTCAGCAGCCTGGGATGGCTTGAGGGATCAGAAGTAGCATCATTGATTGACCTCCAGTTGATCATTTAGCTAGGGCCCTCATTCTCAGTCCAGGCCTTTGAGAAGCCTGATAGTAATAGATTTTTTAGTAACAGTATTTTGACTCATAGTATAGCTTATACTTACCACTAGCCCATTAACACTTCCACTGCTTGTCTCAACTAGAGGAACTGGAAGAGGGGAAAGAGAGAGAGGTAAAAAGCCACGATCTTTGTTTATTTCCTGTTTGACAGTCTTACCAGTTGAAGGAGAGACAACATGACTGTGAGTAAGAAATCCATATTTTCTGCAAGCCTAGCAGTGATAAACAGAAATTTTATTTTATTCAGAATATAACTGGCTTGGATACTTACTCTGAGCACATTGGGCCTTTCACTGTATGTCTCAAAGGCTACCAGGGGAAAAGGGAGAAAGGGACAGCTACATTCCTCTTTGATTTTCCATTTGATTGCATTCCCAGCAGTAGTGGGGACAGTACTATGAGTGGTGGTGGTCTTAGGGGTGCCATTGATGGTAATGGGTACATTATGGGTAGCAGCAAACACATTGTGGACAGCAGCAGGTGCATTTTGGGTAGCAATGGTGCCTACAGATCCCACTAAGCAAGAAGGTGGCAAAAAAGGAGATGGCAGGCTCAGAGTCAAAGAATTACTGGATGGTGAGGACAGTAGGTCGCTGAAGGCCAGTGATTAATGCCTCTGAGGGTTGGGTGCCATGTTTACATGCAATGTCTAATTATCAAAGTTAGCTTGAATGTCCAAGTGTGACTTGAAAGCATTTACCACTAGACCATTGTGATCATAGTCACATGTCAAGGACACATTGATCAGCAAACTAACCCAAAGTTTGCCATATTTAAGGCTCCAGGCTTGATAGACCATGACAGTCTAGACAGTCCTGGAGGATGCTGGGAGAGTTCTAGATGATACTAGGAGATATTAAAATGTTGGGAATTGAGGTATTAAATCAAACCTGACCAAACAAACTAAACATACCAAACAAGCTAATCATGATCAACCATACTAAATTACCTGAAATGATGAATTAAATTCAATATTGTTAAATTATAAACAAATAAATAAAATGTCACCAAACACAACCTTGTTTCCTTTCCCCACAGAGATTGGTTTGCCAATCTATCTTGCCCAATAATGGCAACAGAGTGAGTAGGGCTGCATGTGCTGCCTGATATCTATGTAGGAACCAATATTGAAATGTAATGCTTGACAAAGTTCCTCAAGTGCATCATGTGCCTGGCCATAATGCAGGTTCTATTTGATCTCCAAGAGTTTCAGATCACATGGTGTGTGGCATGGGAGAGCAGATGGTAGCCAAAAATGAAAATTCTCTAGCTTTTGAATTATCCCAGGATTGAGTGTTTCATGAGCTTAAAGAGATGCAACAATTGGAACATACAATGTTTGAATTGCAGTCCATGCATCAATGCATTTCATGAAGTGATTGCTGTGTTGTTGGTGCTTTGCATGCTGATAGTCCATGGCCTAGGAGCCAAGCTTCCCATTGTCATTACAAAGTCATCATCTCTTGAGAGCTTCAGCTCTTGTGAGTTGAAGGCATATGCTTGCTTGTGTGATTGCTTGTACCTAGAAGTTAGTAAGAATGACATGATGTTTTTGGTTTGAAGTCACATACTGCTAGCTTTAATCTTGAATGGGTTGGGCAATAACATGTTACTTTCCCATGTCTCCACCTGTTCTATAATTGTTCACAATATCATCTGACAAGTAAATCCTCAAATTCATGCAAGTCTTCTAGATGCTTGTTGTGTTCTAGAACAGCTCCAATGAGCTTACAAAGAACTGTTTCTTCTGAGTTCTATTGGTTAGTCTAGGTCTTGCAAGACAATGTCATACACCCATTTCAATGAACTTTTTCCAGTTGTGATTACCAATAAGATCATTGAGGGTGTCATGCCAATGGTCAGGGCCTATTTCCTTTATAATAGAGACCATATTATTCAGTGTTGACCAACCTTACTCAGGTGCTTTACCACAGTGAGCCCAGTTGATGACTTTGTGTCAGCACTGTTCACCACACTATGGCTAGCACAAGTACTTTTCCAGACATATTATTTTTCACTATATTCAAAGCACTAAAATAGTAAATGAACCAACCTCTTGACATGTGTTAGAATGCTCTGAAATATATAATTGATAGGGGAATCCTTCAATAAAATATGCCCAATCTTGGCTAAGGCTAGAATCAACTGTGTCCTTGGATCTGCCACAAAAAGAGTGTATAACCACCTGAGAATGTTGAGTCTCATGTCATCCCAGTTGTCTGAAATATTATTCCCTGGCTGTGGACACACTGGGCATAGCATGCAACATTCACCCTCACAAGTACCCTCCATTCCATTTGGATCATGGCCATAACCAGATCTTTTCAATATTTTAAGATGACACCATTCACAGACCATCCATATAAACCAATCATAATGGTCCTACATATGGCCACTTAAATTCCATCATTTACTATGATAAATATAGATGTACCCTTGGAGCAAACATCCCTGTGTTGTCAGTGTGACAAGCTAGTGGACTGTAAAAGTAATATGTGGAGACCTTCAATTCAAGTCAAAGCAAATGATATTCATTGAGGACCCAGAATGTGGCTACCATTGTGATCTGTCCATTCTGGTAGGGAATAAGCAGTGGCAAAAGAGCTGCTGGATTGAAGTACTAGCTGATTCACAACCACAGAACTAGAGCATTACAGGATGGATACCATTGCTATCAACTTTGACAAAGTTGTCCAAATATGGTGCTCTCAGAAGGCAACATGCCTGTCCACTTGGGTGTCTGAGCTGTAGTACAAGTTCTAGATTTTTGAGAACACTTTGAGCCCAGTAAGAGCCAGTCTATTCCTAGTTTCAAGAAATCAAGTGAGAATATATATCTATGTATGACACCATGTCAGCTTACCTTCACTATATGAAATGGTTGACTTTCATGTATCCTCAGAAAACAGCCTTTACAGTAGAGATCACTGGTTGTACAGTCATCACATGAAAAAATGCTGGACTGCCATTGCCAAGTGAGCAAAGAGTAAGGCCAAGTCCAGGCAATGAAAAGTGAAATTTGAAACTTCTGTTTCATGTCACGTGTGGGCACATGCAACCAGCAATGTGATCAACACCACACCATGGAATCTCCTAGATTCCACCACACCAACATCCTCAGACTGCCACATACCAATGTCCAAGTCAAGGTCAAGTTCATCAAGTTGCTCGTGATCACTGCGTTCGCATGGTAGTGTTGTTGATCCCCTCGCCATCAGGGATAGCCAAGCTGAGCCACAGAGCTGCAAGCAACCTGCCAAGTGGAATAATAAAGAAACAGCAATGCTCCTCGACTTTCTTGCTAGAGAACTACCAAAAGCTGGCAATGGCAGTAATTTCAAGAAATCAACATGGAATGCAGCTGCATCAATGATGGCCAAAGAATATCTGGTCATTAAGGGTGGGGTGAAAAATGCTGACACATGTGAGCGCAGGTTCCATCTAGTAAGTTACACAATGTTCTACTATGTCTAGATTGACCGCTGATGAGAAGATCAGATGAAGAAACAACATGCTGCCATTGTGGCTTTGAAGAAAGCTTCAGGCTTTACATACTCAGATAAGGATGGGGCTGCGATCGTGCTTGAGCAAAAGGATGTTTGGAGCTGATATGTCAAGGTGAAACAACCTAGAACAAATCTAGACTGTAAAGTGTAGGGGATGAAGTGAGAGGGGGTTCAGTCCAGATGAGAGGCGAAAACTCCAAGAGAACTTTGTTAGAGTCCTCTGGCTGTCATTCATGGGGTTTATATACTACATGGATATCGGAGTTCTAATCTGAGTATGAACTACGTAGATAAGCATACTGCATCCTATTGGATGATAAGGTGTGAATCGATATGAGTCATAGATAAGAGCATAGTCTTGCACTGCCGATGGTGAGTCAGTGATAAGGGAAATGAAAAGATAAGAGGCATGTGTTGATAGGTGCTGTGCTATTGTGGCAGCCAATCGGATATGATCCTTTGGACAGCCTTGGCATGAGGCGTTTGTAATTAGAATCGATTGAACGTTGGAGTTGAGAAGTGAGGAAAAGTTGGTATCGTAACACTATCCCCCTTCTGTTGATCAAGCTCCGAATGATCTATTTCATAATTGAGACGATGGAGACTATCCTCATCTTCCTGTGTGGTTTTATCGTCATAGGTTCGGAACATAGAATTGAATTCGGTTTGTGTGACTTTTAGTTTTCTTGGGGCATCTGGATGTGCTTCGTGGAAATCAGATATGAGATCCGGTGCATTTTTCAGATTCTTTAGAGGTTCCCAAGTTCTTTCGTCATCATCATAACCTTTCCAGTGTATGAGATATTCTAAGCATCGTCCTTTCATTCGGGAATCGACAATATAATCTACTTCGAATTCTTCTTCTCGGTCATCTCCAATTATGACAGGTCGCGGTTTGTATACCGGCTGTTCGGGTAGATGTTCCTTATAAGGTTTGACCTGAGAAATATTTACAACTGGGTGTATTCGCATAGTGCGTGGGAGTCGAAGCTTTAAAGCATTCGGACCGTGTATAGAGATTATGTCATAGGGGCCAATCCATTTATCCGTGAATTTTGGATGTTGTTTTATTTTTAGATTCGTGGTAGAGAGCCAGACCTTATCGCCAACTGAATAGGAAGGAGGTTCTGATCTCGATCTATCTGCGATGTTTTTCATATTTTCTGCAGCTTTATCTATATTAGACTTGGTTTGTTCTAGAACATCGGAAAAATCCGTGATGAAGTTCTGAGCAGCCGGGTTTTTCATGGATTGTGGCATAATTCCCATCCTTGGGACATAGGAATGTGTTATTTCGAATGGTGAGAATTTAGTGGCAGTGTGTTTCTTGCTGTTGTATGAGAATTGGGCGAGAGGAAGCCAATCGGCCCATGTGTTATCCTTCTCGGCGCAGAACATGCGAAGATACTGTTGCACTTCTCGGTTCATTCGTTCTGATTGTCCATCCGTTTGTGGGTGGTGTGCGGTGCTTAATTTGGGTGTTATTTTCAACCCTGAGCATATATCTTTCATAAGTTGGGAAGCGAATTGTGGTCCTCTGTCTGAAATGATGGTTTTAGGGAGGCCGTGATGTTTCCATATGTGTGAGAGATATAATTTAGCGAGATCCATAGATGTACACGTTTTGTGGCAGGGAATGAATTCGACTTCTTTAGAGAAGCGATCTACCACCGTGAGAATGGAATCATAGGAGTGTGAAAGTGGGAGATCTGTGATGAAGTCTGCTGAAATATCTTCCCATGGTAATGACGGTGTTTCTAAGGGTTGCAGGAGTCCTGCTGTTTTCTGGTTAGAACCCTTGAAGCGAGCGCATCTTTCACAGTGTGAGACATAATTTTTGACTTCTTCGTTCATTCGGGGCCAGATGTAGGTTCGAGATAGAAGTTCTAAAGTTTTGTCATAACCGGGATGTCCTGCTTCCGGTGTGTCATGAAACATAGTTATAGATTTGGTGCGTAAAGCATCCGGAATGAAGATTCTATCCCCCTTTCTAAGGAAGGCGTCCTCGACTTTGTATCCGATAGAAAGTAGGTGTTTCATGGCATTAGGTGATAGTTTCATTGTTTCATGTTGCACGTCAGATAAGAATTGATCACCATTGTATAGGAGAGTGACGGCTGATCTGATTTTAGATGGATCCATGAGGAGGATTCCTTTGTTATCATCTTCGATTCCGATCATGTGATCTTCTCGTCTGCTTAGAGCATCAGCTTTTCCCATAGTGACTCCAGCCTTGTGGTGCCAAGTGAAGTTAAAGCGTGAGAGATATTGCGCCCATCTCGCTTGTCTTCGGTTAAGATCTTGGCGTGTCATAAACCACGTGAGGTTCTGGTGGTCATTCCATATTTCAAATTCATGTTTTGCGCCTTCAAGGTAGTGGCGCCATAGTTCTAAAGAGCGGATGACCGAGAGCATTTCTTTGTCGGCTATTGGGTAGTTCCGTTCTTCTGGGGTCATAGAGTGGCTATTGTAAGCGACAGGGTGCCAAAGTCCTTCTTTGTCTAAAGATAGAACTGCTCCAGTAGCGAAATCCGATGAATTGCATTCTAAGCGATATTTGGAATTCTGATCCGGATAAGCTAGGATAGGGGCTGTCGTAAAGGCCTTTTTAAGCATAGTGAATGCTTCGTCACAGGCGAAGGTCCATTCAAATTTTTGATCCTTTTTAGTAAGGTCATGTAGAGGTCGTGCTATTTTTCCATAATCTTTAATGAATCTGCGATAGAAGTTGGCAAGTCCGAGGAAACTTCTGATGTGTTTGACTGAGGTGGGAGTGGGCCAATTAGCGACTGCTTTGGTTTTCTCATTATCCATTTTTATTCCATCAGTTCCCACGATCATTCCGAGGAAATCCACTTCTTTTATGCGGAAGAAGCATTTTTCTGGTTTTACGTATAGATCGTTCTCTTCGAGGCATTTAAGCACTTCGAGTACGATTTTGTCATGAGTTTCATAATCATCGGTGTCTGTAAAGATCATAAGGTCATCGATGTAGACAACAACAACGCCATTCATATCAGCAAAGATTTCGTTCATCATGGTTTGAAACATTGCTGGTGAGTTGCATAATCCAAAGTACATGACGATGGGTTCGAAAGAACCTCGGTGACAGACAAAAGCTGCTTTCCATTCATCGCCTTCTTTGATGTGTACGTTATTGTATCCCCATCGGAGATCCATTTTCGTAAAAAGCTTAGCGTCTTTTAATTTATCCACAAGCTGCGAAATGAGCGGCAAGGGGTAGTTATTTTTACTTGTATGTTCGTTTAGGTATCGGTAATCCTGGACCATACGCTTCTTTCCATCTTTCTTTGGAACAAAGAAGACCGGAGATGTTTGTTCGGACTTAGAGGGTCTGATGTATCCTTTCTTTAGTTGATCATCAATGAATGCGGAAACCTCCTCTTGTTCTGTGACGGAGAGGGGTATTAAGCAGCCCTTCTTAGGAACGAATGTCTCCTTTAGGTCAATGCTGTGATCCCATGGTTTGCATAATGGTATCCTTTCGGATTCTGTTTTTCCAAATACTTTAGCATATTTCATATATTCTCGTGGGACCATCTCTTCAAGAGTGCGTTCCTTAGGAGGAGAAGGTGGAGTTTCCATGTTTGCGGTAAAAATACGAGATTCCGCGATAGAGTTTGCATATTTAAGTTCTTCTGTGATAATGGAATCCAAGAAATCATCTTCTTCTTGAGAATGACATGATTCGGGACATCTCCGCATTACAACCGATCCTGTGGACCAGTCTATATGGGGATTATGGTGCTTTAACCATGTATATCCGAGGATAAGGTCGTTCTTTCCAAGGTTGGTTATTTCGGCATCCACTATTTCCCTGTGTCCTTTGTAATCGATTAATAGTTGTGTGGCGTGAGTGATAGAACCCGCTTAATTCTTGGTTCCGTCGACATTGAAGACTTGTATGGCATGAGGTAGCACGTGTGTGAGAAGTTTATGCTTAGTGACGTAATCCTCGTGTATGAAGATCGCGTTAGCTCCACTATCAAGAAGCGCTTTTGCTCCAACGTAACCAATTTGGTTTACTGGGGACACCAAAATTGGTAGAATAATTTCTTTTTCTACCGATGTAGATCTAATGAAAGACCCATCGGGGATTTGTTTTGGGACAGAATTAAGCACGGAACTATCGTGTCCGCCGCGCTCCGCAGAGACGCTGTCAACGCTTTCGTTTTCTGTTGTTTTTGGTGATTTAGGTAGTTTATCCTCTTGCCAGGGAGGTATTTCTGAATAAGCAAAATCAAACTTTAAAGAAACGGTGTTTTCATATGATTTCGGAAGGGTGGCGCGAACGTGAGATCCCAGTTTACTCAGTTCGCCTTGCCTTTTCCCTTCTTTTCGATTTCGTATTTGTCATAGTAATATGCCTGAACTTCTTCAGGAGTCATTCCGCGGATGGCCGCAAAGGGGTCCTTATCCGGGACTGAAGAAGTGGAAGCCTTAGGGGTTTCCTTTTGAGATGTGGATCTCGCCTTTCGAGTTTTGCCACATGAGGCTTTATGATTGCCGGCGTAGTATTTGCAATCGGGGCATTGTACTTTGGGTTTAGGGCAATCCCTAGGATAGTGACCCTTTTCTCCGCAATTGAAGCACTTGTTGTTGGGGTTGGCCTTCTTTTGACCAAATGCCCTTACTTCCTTGCCGGTGAACCAGCCATCTTCATCTTGTTCATATGTCACAGCCCCTATGTCCATTGCATTGGGGTCCTTCTGTTTCCAGTTCCTTTCTCCTCGGACGTAATTGATTGACTCGAAGGAGTTACCTGCCGTGCGAATTGCAGCGAGGTATTTGGTGACTGCTTGGTTGCGGTCGGAAATGAAGGAGGGGTGTGAGGAATTTGTATAGATCGGATCATTCGGATCTTGCCGTTGTCCATCTTTGAAGATTTGGAATATGATGCTTCTGGCTGTGTTGGTTTCCAGAAGTCTTATGGCATGTGTGGGGTCGATCTGGGCTTGCTGCCACAGATTTTCCCATCAGACTATGAAGTCTTTGACCCTCATGTTCCCCTGTTTCAGGTTTTCCAATTGGGTACGAGCCCAGTCTACTTTATTGTTTTGTCGGAACATTCCTTCTATGTCCATGACTAATTGTGCCCATGTGAGTTTAGAACCTTGAGCTAATCTTGTCTCGGCGAATTGCGAGCTTTTTGCTCCTTTGAGTCGTGAGAGTACAGCGAGTACCGCATGGTGTGAGTCAGGGGCGATAGCCCTCTGATTAATGTCGAGCCATCCTTTCATCTTAGCCCACCATTCTTCGAATTTGGTTTGGTCTCCGTCATAGAGACCGGGGTCTGCGAATATTTCGACTTTTGATGAGGTGGCTGCTGGTGCTGCTGCTCCAGTATTGATCTTGTTTTCTAGTGTGGCAACTACATTTGTCAATTCTTGGACCAGCCAAGCCGATGCCGTGAGACGATCCCCATCATTCAACAATTGGTTGTTTAGATCTTTAAGGGCGGTGGCGTAGGTGTATCCTGACATATCTAGTTATCGGTTTGGTTATCCCAATCGCCTGCGTTTACTGGTGCGTTCCAAGGACCGGCGGTGTTGTTAATAACAGGAGGTGCCTGGTACTGGTAGTCCTGTTGTTCGTAGGGTGCGTAGAGGGCAAAGATGACCGTGTACTCGTTAAGTTGGATCCTGAAGTTTAGGGATCTTTGGTAGTCAATGAGATTCTTCGAGACTTGGTAAAAGATAAAGACGATTGTAAGGAAGATTACAAAGATTGCTGCCAAGATGAAACAAGCAAACATCTACTGAATGTATCTCCTAGGTGTTTTTAGGGTGTTTCGAGGTCTAAAGTATGGACGCTCGATGTTACCGTACTGTGAATAAGGACGGATGCGAGTAGGTACTCGATTCGCTTTGTAGCGCCTAAGTATTCTTTTTCTCTCTAAGTCCGTTCGTGCGTTTCTCCTTTCAATCTCACGAGGTGGGAGCCAATCATTAGGGTCTCCGAAACTTTCCTCAGAAGGCTCTCTTAATGGAGCAGGAGGGAATGGGGATGGTTCTCTTTCGGGAAGGGGAGCGGGAAAGTACTCGCGCTTAACCTCTACTTCCTCAGTGGGATACCGTAATTCCGGGCTGTCAGACCGGGTTGACTCTCTGGTGGTTGAGTAGTCTGGGAGCGATGAATTGTCTCCTAAAAAGTGGCCTAATAAGGCGTGAAAGATCTCTGTGTCGGTGCGGTCTTCGGGATCTAAATCCTCTAGAGCGACGACTTCTGCAAGATAGGCGGCGTCGAAGACGTAGGGTTCGTCAACGAGATCAGGGAAAGCTTCCTGAGCGGTGGTGATGGCAGAGAGAGGGAGGTTGGACACTATTTTTTGTGGTCTCAGTAAAGAGGACAATGAGCGTCAAGGGGTGCGCTATCGACTCCTGCGCTATTGTGGACCTTTGGTCTCGAGCGACTTCTGAAGAGGATATAATCTTCTGTTCAAAGGGTTGCGACTTACTCTGTGCGCTTGTTCCTCTTGTTTAGTGGTAAGACGGCTACGACGAGGTCGAGGGACTTGACAGTAGTATCGACGGCGAAGAAAGCAACAAAGTTCTAATGAAACAACCTAGAACAAATCTAGACTGTAAAGTGTAGGGGATGAAGTGAGAGGGGGTTCAATCCAGATGAGAGGCGAAAACTCCAAGAGAACTTTGTTAGAGTCCTCTGGCTGTCATTCATGGGGTTTATATACTACATGGATATCGGAGTTCTAATCTGAGTATGAACTACGTAGATAAGCATACTGCATCCTATTGGATGATAAGGTGTGAATCGATATGAGTCATAGATAAGAGCATAGTCTTGCACTGCCGATGGTGAGTCAGTGATAAGGGAAATGAAAAGATAAGAGGCATGTGTTGATAGGTGCTGTGCTATTGTGGCAGCCAATCGGATATGATCCTTTGGACAGCCTTGGCATGAGGCGTTTGTAATTAGAATCGATTGAACGTTGGAGTTGAGAAGTGAGGAAAAGTTGGTATCGTAACACAAGGTGTGTACTAGGCACTAGTATAGACAATACAATGTTGTTAATGATTGTATGATATTGCCCAGTCTCATATCAATGCGAAACCCTTCAAGAACAAAGGATTTGTTCACTTCGATTCAATAGAGCGTTTTGCTTCCTGTGCAAGCAAGGGCAAATTTCTTTTTCGGCCACCAGGAGCCTCAAGTACCAGCCATTCCAGCACTGTCAATGTTCATGAACTTTCAGCCATGACACATGGGCTATCTGTGAGCAATGCCCCACAGCTGGTGGACAATCCTCAGGCTCCACCATCCACTAGCACTTGTGATCCCAATTTCATGCCCCCATCCACACCATCAAGCTTTCTTTTGCTGTCTAATGTATCTGGGCCATCATCTGCCGTCACTAGTGTCAGCCAAGCCAAACGAAAAATGGCTGCTGAGTCAGACACTGGGAGTAGTGCATACAAATGAACCCGTCCACTCTCCACCTCTGCACATGCACAGCAAGTCGGCAGCATTGCCATGCAAGACATCGTCGCTGTGGTCCAGGATATGTCACACAATTTAGCTGCACCACCAGTTGACTCTTTTAGTGCCATGGTGGACGTTCTCAATAAACACAAACTATCAGCTGCAGAGAGGCTTGATATCAGTGAATATCTTGCTGATCCGAGCCACAGAAATGATATCACACTGTTTCGTAAGTTGAGTGAGGAGGAGCAAGCGCTATGGTTGAAGCACTGGTTGAGAATGTTGAGAGAAATGGCAGCAAAGAAGTGTGCTGAAGGTAGGATGGCATCAGATGATGATAATGTTGGTTGCTCTCAGTCAATGGATGCTTCATAGGCTGGCACAAATTTATGTTGTATTCTCACCCAATGTTGCAATCAATCATGAACATTTGAATTGTGATGTGATATGATGTATTGTACTACTACAGTCCTCAATGGACAAGTTCTTGTTGATAATTGTCCCACATTTCTTGCGCAATGTTATCTCAGTGGTTGTCCACATGCTGTCATTCAGCTGCATCTGCTGGGCCATCCCCGAGAATACCAGCCTCATTGTTATCGCCCCTGTCTGCTTCAACTTCCAGTTCCAACACATTGGCACTGAGAGACTTGGAGCCACTGGGCTCTTGGCAATGAATAAAATTGTGAAGTGCACATAGTGCAGTGGGAATTCAGGCTTGAATGTTCATACCATACTTGAGAGGGATTTGAAGAACACAAAATTGATGCTTGAGGACACCAAAAATGTGCTCAACAATGTTCAGAAACTTGGAAGAAATGGAATGCTTATAGCAAGCTCAAATGAAAAGGGAAAAATAGTCAAAAAATAGGCAAAAAATAGAGTAATTAGGAAAGTATATTGTTTGATTGTAACACTCTGTATCTGCAACAGCTCATCATGGGAAATCTAAAGGCAGTAAACACATGCCAATCCATTAGATTCAAATTTCAAATTTGGCCCTGTTCATGCATGTATGATTCTGACTTTCTAAGTTATTATCCCCTTTGATGGATCTTGGCAGTGCAGATGAGACAAGCATCCAAACACCTTTAGTCTCATTTTTATCTGGCATGAATACAGAGCTGATTATGAACAAGCTCAACAGCCTCATGCACATTGCCAGAATGGGAGGTCAGATACCAGTAAATCTAATAGTCACATAGCTTTTATGACCCTTATCAGTACAACAGGTTGGGAACATCTGATACTGATACTGTACTGTGCATTGCATGAGGTGTCACAGGTGTGTTCATATTGTGCATGGAGATTACTGATGAGCTCAGTTTACATGTTGCAACTACAAAGTGATGATCAAAGTGACATCAAAGAACAAGTCCTATAATATGATTGTCCAGAAATAGTACCTTGATGCAGGGCTATACAATCTGTCCATTGACAAGAGGGCAGAAGTTATGCAAATGACTCGTGAAGCAAATGCATTATGAAATCCCCTTTCATTGATTAAATCAATTAGATCATTGCTTTCTTGAAATTGGGTCAATCAATCTACCAGAGTTTTGTTTTCACTGGCTTCAATCACTCTACCATTAGTCATATTCACATAGAACACTGTCACAATCTTTCCAAAGTGTCTGATGGGCATCCATCTATCATTTCTCCTACTAACATGTACTATACTGTGTGATTACTTGATACTGGAAAGGCTGGAAATGCTGTCCAGGTCATTAAAACTCTTCAATATGTAAAGAACCATCCTATATCCTCTCAAACTGTCTGCTGTCAATTGAAAACAGCTGGCATGAAAGCTGTGGCAAATCAAAAACATCCACTTCTCTCCAAGCATCATAGGAGAGACAGACTGGATTTTACTTTAAGCCATAGATTTGGACTGTGGAGGATTAGAAATATATTATATGGTTACATGAGACCAGATGGTTGGAAATAGGCTTGGAAAAGGGCAGGGGGGCCTCAGTGATTAGTGCTGTGCCAGCCTGGCCTCAAGCCACCAAGCTGGCTAAGCTGAGCCCCAAAAAGCTGGGCCAGGCTGGGCTGTTTCAAGGGGCTTGCAAGGGCTCAAGGCCTGGCCTGGGGATTCATGAAGCCTAGGCCAAGCCAGGCCAAGCCAGGCCAAGCCCCCAAAGCCCCCAGAGCCCTGAAGATGTCCGCACTCACCTCAAGCCTGGCACCCATGGCCCCTAGGTCAGCACTTCAACTGTGAGAACATTGTGCTGACATTGTGCAAAGTCACAACCACACAATGTTTGTGCTACCTAGACACAGTGACGATGCAATGTGCTGCAACATTGAAGCAGTGCATTGTTGCATTGTCATTATGCCACTGCATCTTACACCTTCCCCTCCTCTCTCCCTCTCCCTCTCCCTCTTCCTCTCCCTCTCTGCCACCCCACCACAGATGCCATAATAGACAACACAATGTGACAACACCCCTCATCCCTTTCCCTCCCTCTCCCCTCCCTCTCCCTCCCTGCCACCCCACCATGGATGATGTGATAGACAATACCATGTGACGTGCCACAATGACAATGACTACAGAATGACGTGACTCAACCACACCCTCATCAACATCCCTTTCCCCTCCTTTGCCCTCTCCTTTCCCTTTGCTGCCTCACCTCAGACGATAGAATGGATGACATGACATGACGTGCCACCATCACAATAACAACAACAATAATGATGGGGCGACATGATGACACCCCCTCAAGGCCTCATCAATCATCCTTTTCCCCACCCTTTCCCCCCCCTCTCCTCTCTTCTCCTCTCCCTCTCCCTCTCTGCACTCCACCACAGATAATGCAATAAACAACACAACATAACATGCTACAATAATGATCAATGACATGGATGATGGATCAACTTGACAATGCCCCCTCCTTTTCTTCCTCCCCTTCCCTCCCCTCTCCTTCTCCACCATCCTACCACCAGTTCGTTGTGATGGATACAATGCAATGACAACATGACACATTGTTGTCGTCACGTTGTATCCATCTCCTCCCTTCTCTCTTTTCCCTCACCTTTCCCCACTGATGGGATCGGGATGATAATGCAATGGGACATGAACGTGACAATGATGTGACACATTGTCACACTGTACCACACATCATATCCGTTCTCAACAGCCAACCTCGCGTTCTCCTCTCTCTCTCCTCTCCTCTCCTCTTTCCCTCCCCCTCCCACTTTTTCTCCTCCGAGATGTTCGACAAGATGGGACAATAATGCAACAGGACACGACATGACACATTGTTGCACTATCCACATGTCGTATCCATGTCCTCCCCTCCCTCCCTCCTCTTGTCTGCAACAATAAGACATTGACAATGCGATGCAACAACAATGCGACCAATGTGTCACATCGTCTACACATAGTGTTTTTCCCCCCCTCTTTCCCCCCTTCTCTGCCCTTTCACCTGCATGTCAGCTTGTACCACCACCTGGATGTGATGATGACAACAAGGACAAATAAGACGTAATCACAACATGTGAACAATGCAACACATTGTTGCATCGTCCACATGCCGTGTTTGCCCCCCCCTCTCTCTCTCCCCTCTTCCACCCACAGGTCAACTCATACTGCCACCTGGACACCATTTCAGCGATGAACAGACGTCAACATGATGTGACAACAATGCAACACATTATCACATCATCCACGCATCATGTTTGCTCCCCCCCTTCTCTCTCCCCTTCCACCCACATGAGTAAGCCCTGGCTTAGGCCCAAGCCCCGGCTTTCAGGCCAGGCCAGGCCCTCATCAGGGGCTTTTGAGGGCTCAGGGCTCAGCCTGCAATTTTACAGGGCCTAAGCCCCCCTAAGCCAGGCCTGAGCCAGGGCTTTCAGGCCAAGCCAGGGCGGCACAGCACTATCAGTGATAGGACTACACAGGGTATAGTCAAGTTTAGAGAAGGATTAGTGCTAATATAGGGTTGTGCAACTTGGAAAGAGGTTGGAGCACCTTGCAAAATTGATGGTAAAGATGATCCAGGATTGTCTGTACATCTTGGAGAGGTTTAATGACCTGGACAGCATTTCCAGCCTTTCCAGTATCAAGTGATCACATAGTATAGTACATGTTAGTAAGAGAAATGATGGATGAATGCCCATCAGAGGCTTTGGAAAGATTGTCACAGTGTTCTATATGAATATGACTATTAAATGGTAGAGTGATTGAAGCTAGTGAAAACAAAACTCAGACTGGCAGGTTGATTGGCCCAATTTCAAGAAAGCAATGGTCTAATTGATTTAATCAATGAAAAGGGATTTCATAATGAACAATGTGGTAAAGGTGATGATGCTTGGCTGTGTTTACATCATATTGAACTGTTTATGCATCATATGACCCATTGCCGGCATAATATCTCATTGTAACATATGACTTCTATACACCAGTAGATCAGCAACAAAACCATTGCAATGACAAGAGTGCTTTAAAATGGAATTATCTCCACAGCCACTGATCCAAATCACATGACCTAGGGAGACATTTTATAGCCAGGAGTATATACTACATTTTATCTCACTATAGCATGGTTAGATTCCTTCTTGTGTTTGCAGTGTGCTTTGCACACTGTATTGTGTTCAGACATTGCAACGGTTTTGTTGCTCACTGTAATTATTAATAGGCCAGTCTCTGATGCTGTTCATGGTCATGCAACTCACTACTGAGTGTAATTTCCTCATGTCCAGTGCCCACACGCCCACACCCTTGTTTCTACTCACAGTTAGAGTCAGAGGCATAAACCAGCAATATAAGTGTCTGATGGTACATTCTGTCATCCCTCGGAACAATATAATATCTGAAAAGTATATAAGTGCATGGCTACATGACAACAAGGCCCAAGGAGGACACATCTACCTCTATAGCCATGTAGCCCACATGATGGAACTTCTCAGATCTCACTGTCTCGTCAATTTGAAACAATATGAGCATACTCACTATGGCACATAGCAGTGCTAGCATATCTATGGTGTGTGTCTCAGATATGTGGGATCAAAATTGTGTCAGACAATCAATCCTAGGCCAGGAGGGAACTGTGTGCACTTGAGCATACTGGGATCTGATTTTGCATGACCTATCAAAAGTGACACTAGTACTCATGTAAGTCATTGACATACCAATAAATACATCAACTGCACAAATTCATCAAAGCTTCACTGACTTGAGAACAAATGGAGTCCAAAAGCAAATACACATATATAGAAGGAAACTATGTCACTTTTCCTGGTACAAACTTCACACAGCAAAAAGGTCAGAAACACATCTCAATCTAAGGACATCCATGCAAACAACTTCTGGGTTTTCTGTTCATGACTTGAATACACAAACTGAATAATAAAGTGATACAACTTATTGGGAAGTATGATTATTGCTAATCAGACTAGCAAGATACATAGCAAGAAAGTAGGAGTAAGTCAATTGGCCAATGACCTCAATGGTATTGCTGTGATAATCATTGAATTCTTCCTGCACTTCTGTAAAAAAATGTTCATCTCACAGCTTTCCCCTTTGTCAGTGCCTGGCACTAGAGCTGGATTATGTCCTGGCATGAGAGAGGTCAGTCCAACAAGGTTAGTTAAAAGTTACAGATAAGTTAGAACCAGACATCAGTGTAGGCAACATGATGGAGCATACCAACTGGGAGATCACATCAAAAGACACCATTTTACTAAGCATAGCATGGTCCTCCACTGGTTTTTGGAGTAAATGAATTGGATGACACAATAGTAATGCTTGTGGTACATCTCTAAGTGTCTGGTTGAAACTTGGGTGTATACTTTGGTGAAGTCTCTTGAAAACTTTGATCTGTCAAAGTGGGTCTGGGTCAGGTTTAAAATATGTGGTCAGGTATGCCTCACCAGTAGAGTCTCTTGAAGACCTTGGTCCATCAACACAGGTCTTTTTTTAATTTGGCAATGTTGCTGAAAAGATTAGTGATACACAATGCATATAGTAGCAAGCTTACTTACTGTATATATGACACCCAACAGTTTGCTATGTGTGTTGCACACATCTTGGCCAATGCTACTGTGAATACCATCCAGTTGCTGTCATAGATCCTTTGGTTGGAACATATCTGCTAGTAGTTGGGTGAGGCTGCAGACCAAGGAAGAATGTGTGTGCTTGATTTCATTGCCATGGTGCCTTGCACATGCATTCTTTGTGTGAGAATAACAATGTGGGTGGCTACCAGGAGGCAAATCCTTGCATAATCATATACCTCATCCTTTACACTGCCACAATGTTCGCTTCTCAATATCCAATGGCCACCATCACCTCTGATATACCAAATATCTTTGCTATGGACAGTAACCAGACAAAGGAGCTTCCAGACCACTATCTCATTTCTCCTATTCTTATTTTTTAAAGGCACTAATTCAAGAATAACCAAGTGATATTCACTCACAATGGCAATGGTGAGGCCATAACTCATATCTCCATCAGCATCAAAGATTGTGTGAATGTCATGGTACAGAACCGTTCAGAAAGTTGTTGCACTATCCTTGGACAATTTCCCTGTATGTGGTGTCCTCTCACATACATAGATTCTGATTTGCCTATCCTCAGCTGGAGAGCCAAAGGTATATGTGAAGATACATTGGTTGTATTGATGCCAGAATGTCCTGGAAATGTGAAAAAAAAAATACAACATCATAAGTACCATTCACCATCACATTCCATGCCACTTATGCTGATACTATGTAGACTCAATGCTCCCAAATGAGCTTTACTACATAGCAACTACATGTCAATAACTGACTACTGCACCATTGCCTGTATGTCCTATGCTATTCATTACTCTTCACCACTCATATGATATGTAGCCCACATTCGTGTCTACGAATTCACTCACAAGGTCTCAGATAAGGTTATCCTGTGCATCTCTGCTGGAATTGCATTTACTCAATGGACTGGTGGTGGAGACTACACGAAGCAAATAAATACCTGTATTTCTCCATCAGATATGTGACATATTGTTCTAGAATGACAATGAATGAAGAAGACCTATGGATATAGTAATACAATTAGGTGTACATATTCAACACTAGTCAACAGCATTCAACACTACATTCAGCCACATGGATACTATCACTTGTGCAACAACTCAAGACCATATTCAACCATGTTTATCATCAGGTGTACCCACCAACAATATTAGACACTATGTTAGTATTATGAATAGCTATTGCTTACTTAACTGTAGGCATACCATTTAGTTATACCATAGTGTTTTTCTCTATTGAAGTCACAATATTCCTTAATTCCCTCCCACCCTCCCCAGTCACTCATGAGACAACCAACATGGACCCTTCCAACTCTGTTGAACTACTTCTGGATGGAAGCAACCATTGCACATGCCATTCACATGCATGGATGAACACCATGGCAAAGATAACAGCATCTCCAGGAGGTACATCAGCAGACACAGCTGTACCTAATCACATGCCCAGCATGTCCACTCAAGGAGGGATGACGTCAGAATATGACCAATGATGTGTTATCAGCTGGAATCACACAGCTGGAGTCCACAGTGAGAAACTAGTGTATTAGAGGCTAAATGCGACATACCTGGAGTCCACAGTGAGAAACTGAAGAAAGCGAACACTGTGGAACTCCGACTATAAACTAGGTGTGAAACAAACACAAACAATTAGCCACAAGTGTGGCGCAATATCCAAATAAAGTATATTAGCTAAAATGCGCGAAGTGCGCAATCAGAAAGCTAACATGATGCTGGAGCAACCAGCAGCAGGACTTGAAACTGATCTTCTTCAGCAGCTTGTGCATCCAGATGATCTCCTTGCCAGCTTCACATGCTGGCTTTAGTAGTGGAGAGGGTGATAATGGGCTGGTACCAAGTTGGACATCCAGGAAAAGATGCCAGTAATGAGTTTGATTACATATGCTCTGGACCATGGAGCAACCAGATTCCTTGTAACCGCCATCATTGGCGTCAGTAGAGGTCCAGATGGTCCTGATCAGGTGCCCCCCCCAGGAAGCAGAAGCTCAGGAGCATCGTCATCAGCCGCATCCTCAACATCTCACGCTGTATAAGGGGGATATGGGTGCAGAATTGGAGATGATTGTGCACTTGGTGATTGGGAAAAACATGTAACTATCAGGATACCCAATAAAGACGCAGTGGTCATAGTGTGCCCACAAAGCGCTGTTAGATGCAGTGATTGCGCATCAAACCCTTTCTAGGTGCTTTGTCATTCATACTTAGAGTTTCAGCCACTTGGCTGTTTGGTAGTGTATCTATCTACTGTATTTAGACTTGGAGTTCGATGTAGTCGCTTCCTTAGCTTCTGACAGCGAACTCCAGGTATGTGGTCGCACTAGACTCCCAATTGACAGCTTCTGACATCGAACTCCAGCTGTCCAGTGCAGTTGTCTTTACAAGCACGGCACTTGTCCTTCTGGATATGGACATATCTGGTCGATGCCCCAGACTCGAAGGTGAGAACGTCAGGCTTGGGACCATGCCATCGCTCGAAGGGAGTAGTGTTGTCCAGAGCGGCTGTAGGGGATCAATTCCAAATGTGGACGAGTGCTGCTAGTGCTTCGCCCCAGAACGCCATGGCAAGCCCAGATTCCTTGAGGATCGCAGTAATGCGCTCAGACACGACGTGGTTTGCTCTAGTTCTCTCTGCAAACGCCTTGAGCTGCTTGAAAGCCTGGAAAACGTCTGATTTCGATTTCCTATCCAGCTTCATCCCAGTGACCTGGTCATGTTGCTGAGATCTCAATGAGTGATATGACCACCAATGTTGTGATGGGCAAACAGAGGCGGTCCAGAGGCGTGCGAGGATGTCATATGGGTCGCATTGATATGCACAACAAATGATGACTGACAAGTGAGGTATAGATGACAGATAAGAGAGCTCAGGAAGATGCAGGACATCAGAGAACTCGACCACTCGACCCCTTTTACCTTCAATCACTGGAGGGAATAAATACTGTGCACAGACCCAACTCCAGCTGAATAGACCTAAAATTTGGTGTATAGTTGCGCAACCAGTGGCAATGGGGCGTCATATGAGAAGTGGCCCCCCAAGTCTGCGTTCTGATCATGGTTGGAAGAAAGACTTGCATTGCCTGCGCCCTCGTACCCATCTTCTCCTTGCCCTTGTTCAACTTGTAGTATTTCTTCGTTCTCTGTAGTAAATAACACTTGCACTATCAGTGGGGGCTTCTCACAGAACTTGCATGCGGGCGCATTCTTACTCCTCAGGACGTTTTCGGATGCTGAAAAACTCGTCAGATGCGATGAAGCCAGTGTCACCTGTCTTCTGGACAAAGACAGCCTTCTCAACTTTCCAGGCCTTGGCAGGATCATGTTGGTCCACTCGGATGTGGACTTCTCACCAGCAACTCGCCCTGTCCTGCTTGATGTCCCAAGCGGTCTGGTCTGCCCCAGAAGCGGTTGGGTGAGGCACCTTCCCATCAACCAATCTCCAGAGGGCCTTTTAGCGAAAAGGGGCCTCGCTCCAGGTGACATAGTTCGTGCTGGAGAGAGCCTCTGTTGGAAGAGCTGTTGGAGGTCTGAGGACATGTTATAGTGCGAGATGAGTGTGGAAGCGTAAGAGCATGAGAGAGAGGTGCAGAAAGCGAAGAGGGATGAGGGAAGTTTCTTGTAGGCGAAAACTTTTCGTTGAGTGGCCTGAGGCTGTTGGGAGCAACTAGAGCGCCTGGCTCATAATCTGTTAACAGCTGGAATCGCACACCTGGACTCCACAGTGAGAAACTGCAGAGAGCGACCACTGTGGAACTCTGACCAAACACAAACAATGAGCCACAGTGTGGCACAACATCGAAATATGGCAAAGTAGCTAAAATGCGCAAAGTGTGCAATCAGAAAGCTAATATATTATTCAGGTGATGTAATTGAAACACTACAGCCAGTGGAGACGTGTGGCACACTGCCTCCTCTTCCTCCTTTGAGTCCATTTGAGATGCGCTGTTTTCTCCCAATCTATGGTCAAGTCCAAACTGGCTTTCCAGGACCAGATTGGAGGAGTCTGATTCCATATCCTTGTCATGGAGGAAGTTGCTACAAATGGTGGGATTGTGGACTGTATGAGTCATGAACACATATGTTGCCTTGTTTTACCTTGTTCTTCTCCTTTGAATCAGCAGTTGAAATTGAGAAGTCACTCCACTCACACTAGAGTCCAATATCTTCCCCAAACATCCCAAGAATTAGAACTTCAGTTGTGGCATCTAACCTTGTACAAACCACTGAGGGTCAGAAGAACTGCACCATGATCTGGAAATGTCCTGTCAAATGGGTGGGAGTTGTCACTGACTACTATTCTGCCATTTGTCTTCTGCCAGAGATTCCCATCCATCATCTTTGATATCTTTGTGGGGAAATTGACTGATGAACTAAGAAATCCTGACTGATCCAAACATATAGATGCTACATCTTCTCAATCATCATATAAATAGTTGTAGTTTCCATACTAGAGACCTTGTGGTTCTTGTCCACATACCAAGTCTGTCCCGAGACAAACCAACTATGTCACTTGCAGCGAGGAGATGAAGTCCCTGTTTCGCTCTAACCTGACCGACTTGGTCAAGGTCAAGGTCAAAGCGGCGTTCCAGACTGAGGAAATCAACCGTCGCCCTCGCTCTGATGCCCTCCCCACCACTCTTGCAGATCTGCGCTCTCAACGACGTCTGCTGGCTGTTCGTGCGCTCCCAATGCGCCATGCTATTCGCTCCAAAGAGCGAAGAAGTACTACAAAACGCAGAAGGACACCAACAAACGCTCTGAACAGGCCAAAGCAGCGTCTGTATCGCCCCCAGCCTCTCAGGACACGAGTCGTAAAACGCGCAGGCAATGCAAGTCTTCGTTCCAGCGATCCATGTGATCCCTCTTCACCACTCCTACTCGATGCTGACCATGACTGGAATGCAGACTCGGGGGCCACTTCTCATATGACGCCTCATCGTCATTGGCCGCGCAACTATACCCCAAAACGCGACCCAATCAAACTCGATGACAATACCATTGTCTGCTCTGCTGGAGTCGGGTCTGTGGTGTTCCACCCAGTTATTGAGGGAAAGAGCGGTCGAGCGGTCGAGTTTAGCAATGTCTTGCATGTTCCAGAGCTTCGCGACAATCTCCTCGCTGTTCTGTATCAAACTTGTCACTCCTCCTTCGTTGTACACATCATCAGTACGACCCAAATGACGTTTTCGCGCGCTTCTGGACCACCTCTCTTCGTTGCTAGCATGGAGAGCAACAATGCTGCATTTCTGGACAGCACGACTAGCCTGTTGACCATGCATGCCCTGCGCCGACTCTGCCACTCGACTTGGCGCTTTGGCATCGTAGATTTGCACACCACAACCTCACTAATGTGAAAGCACTCTCTGAGCGCCAGCTTGTCACTGGGATGAAGGTGGACAGCAAGTGGTCACCAGATCCTATCTGTCAGCCATGTCTAGCGGGCAAGATGTCTGCCAACCCCTTCCCCAGCTGTCGCTCATCTCACCCTCTTGAGCTCGTCCACTCCGATGTACATCAAGTGCCCGACGCCACCTTCACTGAGTATCGCTACTGGGTTGGTCACTTTCATCGACGACTACTCTCGATATCGCTTCATTCTGCCTATTCGCGCCAAATCGGACGATTTCGGGGCATTTAATCAGTTTAAGGCGTTTGCAGAGAACCAGAGCAAGCAAAAGATCAAAACCCTGCGAGACGACAAGGGAGGAAAATATATGAGCAATGCGATGCTCAAATTCACCACAGAGTGCGCGTCCTCAGCAGAATGGAGTGGCAGAACGAGCTACCTCCTCCTGTTGATGAGGATGATGAGAATGCAGAACCCCACACGCCTATCGCAGTTCCCAAAGCTCTACCTTAGGCTCCTGTGACACCTCCCCCTGCGCCTGAGCCAGTGGCCATTGGTGCTCGTCTACCTCGCAGAACTCGAAACCGACCTTGCGAATGGTGGAAGCTGAGCCCAGCGCAGCTCTTTGACGATGCGGACGACTCTGCACACTGCTTTGCCACCAATACCACCCATCCGCGATCGTTTAGAGACGCCATGATGCGAGACGACGCTTCTGAGTGGAGACAGGCTGCTGTGGACGACCGCGCCAAGGATCGTCCTGTCATTGGTTCTAAGTGGGTCTTCACCAAGAAGTATCATGCTAACGGCTCTTTGAGCGTTACAAGGGTCGTCTGGTCGGCCAGGGCTTCTCCCAGCACCCTGGATTCCGAGGTTGTCGCTCCAATAGTGCGCCTTCCCACTCTTCGCATCATCCTCGCCCTTGCTGCCATCCATGACCTCCATTCTGGTCTGTCGACGTCTCTCACGCTTACCTGCATAGCGACATCGAGTGCAACGTCTATATGGAGCAGCCTGAAAGCTTTGCAGAAGGTGATCCGAAGCGAACTGTGTGTGTTTGCTCAAGAAAGCGCTGTATCATACATATACTATGGCACCAGACAGGGTGGTCACAGATGGAATCGCAAGATGCGATCCATTCTCGAGACTCTGGTCTACACACGTGCGGCACCTCTTTCGCTATATCCAGGCCCTGCGAACTTCAGCATCACTTATTCCCGTGACCCGTCGTCTTCAGAGCTCTTCAGCACCTTCTCTGATGCGAACCATGGTGGTTGCAAGAATTCTGGATGCTCCACCAGCGGATATATCATCAAGATTGGAACTGGTGTTGTCTCCTAGATGTCCCAGCGCCAGCCCATTGTCGCTCTCTCTACCACTGAAGCCGAGTACGTCGCTGCATGTGAGGCAGGCAAGGAGATTGTCTGGATGCGCAAACTACTCCAAGAGCTCGGCTATGAGGCGACTGGAGCTTCGACCCTCCATATGGACAACCAATCAGCAATCCAGGTAGCAAAACATCCCGAGCATCATGATGAAGCATCTGGACCTTCCCTGGTATTGGCTGAGAGATGTAGTTGAGAAAGGCCTCATTGTGCCTTGTGTCCTTCCTACCTCGGGTCAAAGTGCAATATTTCTGCGCTTTGCTTGGACTTGGCTCATTTCTGTAGGTTTCGCTTTCTTACAGATATGCGCAATCAGGGGTGTGTGTTAGATGCAGTGATTGCACATCAACCCCTCTTTGTTTGATTTGTCACCCATACTTGGCTGTTTGGTACTGTATCTACTACCCATTGTATGTGGACTTGGAGTTCGATGTAATGGCTTCTTCAGTCTCTTACATCGAACTCCAGCTGCCCAGTGCAGTTGTTTTATGAAGTTCATAAGCCTTTGCTGTGTCCCATTTCAAAGTCATCATTATCTTCAAGATGTAAAACTACCTGTCTGCCAAGTTCCTCAAGTTGACACTTGGCCTCAGGCAACCACATATTGGCTGTTGCACACTTGCATACAACTTCCCAAGCTGCATGAGTTGCATTGGATTTGTATGTAGACTGTGGCAGCACTGCATTTGAAGTATGTGAAGTGTTTGATGATTAGGAGGTGAGATTATGTTTTGTGGCTGATAGTCAATAATGATGACCAGAACAGTTGTCAATGCACAAACACATGTGCCCTCTTTGTCCATACATTTCAATATCAACAGATTTGAGCCATCTATCATATGCATTTTTAGTCTGTGGTAGAGAGCTACTGTAAGCAAACATTTTTACTCTTTGAATATGACCCTTGTCATCCAACCTTTCTAATTATTGAAATAGACGAAGTTGAGTGACTTTACCAGGTGTACATGATTTGAAGCACTTGACTTCCCAATCAGAGTATGGGAGTTTCTGGCTTCCATCCACATTGCAAGTAAGCCCAATTGTGAGATGAAAATTTTCTTTCTTAAAGTGTTCCACTCATCTGCTGTGTCATGAGTCCATGTTCAGGTAGACCCCAATCATTGTTGATGAGTTACATATAATGTTACATGTAATTATGCCATGCTCTCAAAGATTTGATGAGCTGACACAGCAAAAATGGTGATATGGAGCCAGCCTTGCTATGCCTGTAAAATCTTATGATGCCATATGCATGTTAAAGCTTGGCAGCCAAATATTGAGCTGGTCTTCATACTTTTCCCATTTTGCAATGAGCATTGAACCTGAGATCTGCTTGCCTTTCTTCCATGTGCTTGACCTGATGGAAAAGTACCTGGTCAACTGGACTTGTCACAACATGGATATGCTTGGAAGTGACAAAAGACCATTCAGAAATGGAAAAAGTGTTTCACCATGCAAAACAAATTGCTTACAGAGGGCATTTTGGTTGGCTTGAGTTCTTTAATCTGGGTCAGTCATGCAATCCTGAACATACACATGCATTCTCATATGATATCATTCGTTAGAGGCTTTGTGGGATGCAAAGCTAATGTTGTTCAGCATTTTGTCCAATCGCAGGTGCCTCATTGAGACCTTGAAGACACTCAACTGTTCAAGAATTTGCTTCATTGTCTCTGAATGCTAATGGAGAGCTGAAACCAGAGGAAACCCATAATTATAGCCATGATTGAAGACTGGTGTCAGGCTTGCAGTCATACAAACTTTCAAGCAGGATAGGTCTTATAGTTCAAGGATCTGACCAACCTGTCCAGATCCATGTGTGAAGTGCACAGTCTAGAAACCCATGGATTGACAAGCATCTCCATGCTGAGAGAGAGTTGGAATCCGTACTTGGTAGGGTTAAGTAATGCCATGCATACAACTCACACATGCACTAAAATGGGCATGTCTCACAGTTGATGATAACCATACTCCAGCCCATGTGGGATGGTATCAAATTTCTTGTCACTCCAATCATTCTGGAGGAGCCTATCAAAGCACACAAGAAGCTGATATATGCCATCAGACAGGAATGGAATGTGAGCAAAGTCTATTCTAAAACCCAGCCCATCCTGTCCATCTTTGACATGGAACTCAGCGCTTCGAGGATGATGAAAGTGATTGGCAATTAATTTGGGACAGTCAACTTCTTAGCCATACTCTCCCTTTCGATGCATCTGTTTGGCTCTTTTGAGGAGGCAGAGATACAAGCATATCGAGCTACACATGAAGAGTACTTCTTCTGCATGTTGGGTGACATGACAGAGGTTGTCAGAGCGCTCACCAGCTCAGAGGACAACAACACTGACATTACTCTGCTGATGTTGAAGAACATGGTCATCAATTCGAGCATACAACCAGCCCTTGACATCAAGACACTTCCATCACTCTTTTGGACTGATCACCATGCACCTGAGGTGATGATGACCATTTGGAACTCCAATTGCATCACTGTCTTACCTGGACAAGAATAATTTAAGCCAAGATCAACCTTGGTCCTGTACTACCACAGATGTGTGCAATTCCAATTCTTGGAAATTTTCAGTGCATGCATGGCGTATATCAATGTGTGATTTAGTGCATTTCCTGGATTATACTGATGGTCAAGTTTGGCTAGGAGGGAAGAGGAGGAGAGAACCATCATGGGTCTGGATTGACATTTAGCAAGGGATGAGGGTATACCTGAAACACGATGCAAGACAGAGCTGGACAAGATGATCATAGAGGTACAATAGTAGCATGCTCATTTGCTAATGATTGGGAAAATTGACACTAAGTTGGTCCTGCCATCATCAGTCCCATCTTTGATAACGTATACACAAACAGCATGTCAAGGACATGAACAAAGAAGTGACAGAGCTTCTGAAACTAATGGGAGATCTAAAATAGAAGATCTCACTGAGGAATTCATGAACACTTATCACAAGCACAAGAGCTGAAATCTCAAGAGAATGGCATTGTCCAACCCAAGGCCAGCAATGGCTTGTATCAGAAGGGGATTGACAAGTCTCCCAGCCAACCACAGAAGGGGCTTTTCAAGCTCTTGTACAAGCCTCGATTGCACTGGGAAGCAAATGACCCTCACTCAAGAGAAATGTACTTTCATGACCCATGCACCGGAAGCACTGAGACTGCACGAAGCATGGATATTCTCTGATCCAGTTGTTACATCTTCAAGTCCTGGTGGACAAAAATTCAACAACTTTGTTTCTAGGTTAAAGATGCCAACACAAGCCTGGAGCAGCTAGCACCTTTTGCAGCCAAAAACCACAGCCCTTGGGAAGTACTTTGCAGGAGATTCTCAAGGAGAAACAGCCAGAGCAGCCACGGAGAGGGCAGTGCATGTTCATATCACTGGATGGGGCAGCTGGAGTCCGATGTAAGAAGCTAAGGAAGCAACTACATCGAACTCCGAAGCCCAAGCAACACAGGTGGCACAAACCCTAATAAAACATGACAACGCATATTAATAGGGATTGATGCGCAATCACCCTGCATCTAACACTCCCCCCTGATTGTGCATCTCTCCAGGAAAGCGAAATCCACTGAAATGGACCAAGTCCAAGCAAAGCTCAGAAATGCTGCACGACACAAGGTAATGTTTTATCGATGGCATCTCTGAGACAGTCAGTACCAGCAAAGGTCCAAGTGCTTCATCCTCCCATGATGCTCGGTGTGTTTGCGACCTGGATCGCTGATTGGTTATCCATGTGTGGTGTCGATGGTCCAATAGCCTTGTAGCCAAGTTCCTGGAGGAGTTTGCGCATCCAGACAATCTCCTTACCTGCCTCACATGCAGCAATGTATTCTGCTTCAGTAGCAGAAAGGGCAACGATGGACTGGCACTTGGACATCCAATAGACGACGCCAGTACCGATCTTGATGAGATATGCGCTGGTGGAGCGTCCTGGGTCCTTGCAACCGCCATGGTTCGCGTCAGAGAACGTGCTGAACAGTTCAGGAGAGGTCGGATCAGGGAAATAGGTGATACCAAAGTTGAAATAGGTGCTTAATAGCGTTCAGTGGGCCACACATGGATCTGAGGTGAATGAGGCGAGCTGACCTACAGCGAATGCGTTATCTGGTCGAAGGTACTGCACAGAACCAATGGCGCCACCATAATCGACAGAACGCATGAAATTGCGCTCCTCAGTCGTTCTGGGACTCTGCTCGCGCGACACTGTGGCACAAACGAGGCTCCATGGGCGTCGTGACAGCCTTACTACAGTTGGCCATATTAAATCGGGACACCATGTCGAGGCGGTACTGAGGCTGAGAGTGTCAAGAGGGGCGCTTGGAACTGTTGCGATCGATCAATTGCCCAGGATCTCTGTGGTCAGCCACAGATTGCGCAGTTTGAGGTGTTTACCCAGCTCAGCGACTGCCTGCTTGGTGGCTTCAAGAGATTTGGATGCGAAGGTCATGTCATTGACAAAGACTGGGAGGATGACCTTGACATTGCCTCGAACAAAGATGTAGACAGCAGCATCGGAGTAGGCCTGGGTGTGTCCTAAGGACTCGAGGATGGTGCACATTTTGCGATACCACATGTTTCCACCCTGCCTAGGCAGGTACCATACAGCACTGAAATTCTTCAGCAATTTGCTGTAAAGACAACTGCACTGGACAGCTGGGAGTCTAAGTGCGACCACATACCTGGAGTTCGATGTAAGAAGCTAAGGAAGCGACTACATCGAACTCCAAGTCTAAATACAGTAGATAGATACACTCCCAAACAGCCAAAAGTATGAATGACAAAGCACCTAGCAAGGGTTTGATGCGCAATCACTGCATCTAACATTTGCTTTGGATGACCTTCAGCAAATCCCACAGGCTGCTCTATGTAGACGTTGACAGACCAGAGATGGAGGGTCAGGATGATGCAAAGGGTAGGAAGGCGCACTGTGGGAGCGCAGACCTCGAGGTACTTACTTGAAGCCAGGTCGCTGACAGGAAGCCCCAGCTGGGTGATGCGAATGACCCTTGTAGCGTTCAAAGGAGCCATTAGCGTAATACTTCTTGGTGAATCCCCACTTAGAACTGATTGACTGGATGATTCCCCAAGTGGGGTGATCCACAAGTGTCAATGTGCCATTTGTTTTCTGGGCAGCTAACTCGTGCACAGCAAGCCTGTCTCCACTCAGAAGCATCATTGCGTGTCATCGTGTCCTGAAACAGTCTGGGATGAGTGGTACTGGTAGCAAAGCACTGTGCCATGTCCGATGCTTCGTTGTCAGAGTCATCTGAGTTGTCAGAGAGTCTGAGCTTCCACCATTCACGAGGACATTGTTAATTTCTGTGAGGCAAATGAGCAGCAATGCCAACTGGACTGGGTGCTGGCTCAGGAGCAGGGGGAGGCATCCTCTGGGAACTGCGACCGGTGTATGGGGTTTAGAACTATATCCTGATCATTGTTATCAACAGGAAGAAGAGGAGGTGGATGTCCCCCATCCCCCCCCAGAGGTAGAATCCCAGGAGGATCGTTGTCCATGGTGTGGTTGCCTTAAGTGAATTTCCCCAGTTGTGCTGGATAAAATTTCACATGGTCACAAATATGGTAAGAGAAGGAGTTGTACATTTGGCAACACAAACCTAATAATGCAGGTGTGGAATAATGTCAGTTGTCAAAGGGCAAGGCATCATTATGTTCCTCCTAATCATTTTGGTCCACACAGTATTTAAGTGCCTCATTGATTAGATAGATGATGCTGTCTGCTTGGAGATTCCAAGTGTCTTCATGTTTGCTGATCCTGTGAGCAGTTGACACATCTCTGGGATGACACACATGTTTACCTCTAAAAGATCAAGCATGAAGTCAAGCATTTCCCAAGCTCCTGCTAGTGCTACTGGTCTTCTTCATGGGACTCTAATACCAAAGATATTCAATAGGTTGACATTCATCAATATCCATGCTACTATCCATGTTACTAGTAATTCAAATATAGTCCTTCTCATATGTCTCTAGCAATTCCATATGTGAATGTATCTGACAATCATACTATCATAGTGTCTGTTTGGAAACATTGAGTCTATGCATGTTTAAAGTGTGACTTACATATGATAGTACATACATAGCTCACAGGAACAAATGTGAGTGATATCATATTACTGAAATTGTAATCCTTTTCCCAGACTGTACTATGGGACAGGAAAGTGCTATCTCTTCACTCCCAACAGCAACCTATTTCGGTCAAGGGCTTCTGTGTCCCCTGTGGCAAAGCCAGAACTTGGGAGAGACCACTGGGACACCACACTTCTCTCCAAACCTTGGCATAAACCCTCCATGAGATGCCAAGACATACCCTTCTCCCCCACTTAGTGGCTGGGTGGTAGGTATATGTAGAACCAGTTACCACAACCTTATCTTCTTTTGCCAATGGGTGCCCCTACTCTGGTTCATATTCTTCTGGTCTTGATTCGAGCCTTCCTGACTCCAGGGAGGTAGACTCATGAGCCACCAGGGCCTCTCTCAATAATGGGCAATAGGCAATGGTAGGTGGATTCACTATATGGGTAAACAACACACCAGTTGTTAATCCAACACAAGCCCCCAACCCAATAATGGCCCACTAGCCACACATAACTAGGACACACAGTCCTGTTACCCGAAACAGAGAAACCCAAACCCCACCTTACTAACCATACTGGAACAACCAGACCTAGCAACAAACAATGTTCAAGAGTGAATGTTCTGATAGCAACCTTAAATGTCAAGAGATATACCACCAGTATACTCAACCTATCCTACCTGGTCTTTAAATGGATGGAAATCCACAGAATCCTGCACTTAAAAAATATAGCAATTCTTGCTATACAAGCCTACCTAGAACCATCCCATGTAGATCTAATTTGCTAATTATTTGAGAAATGTGAGTATCTGGTCAATTGCTAGATGATCCCTGTAGGAGATTGGCTCAAATTTGTATTCAGATCACAGATTAGGGATGACCAAACAGCCAAAAGGCCCTCAGCCTCACTCACAAAGCATTTGAGAATGTATACCTGAATTTCTGATACTATGTATGCATGGAGGTGAGCATTTTTTTATTCTAATGACAGTATAGATTGGACCTGTGGACATAATGCCACTGGCAATGCCCTTGAGACAGGATCCCAGTCATCCTTGCATTCTGCACTACAAATAAACTACTCACTTTGAAAGCAGGAGCTAGAAATCCAAAAGGAGGAGCTTAATGCTAAATGAACTAACACTGAAGCTCAATTTAAGTGTCAACAGGAGCTCAAGTTACTGGATCTCAGGTTGAAGGAGATGGAGAAATGTACCATCTCAGGTCATATCGACCTGTTAAACAAGCAGCTGGAATATGCACAGGCAATGCAATGGCTAGGTATCTCTTCTGGGCCTGCTGGGCCTGGGGGTCAGCCACCTTTCCCTACCTCACCTGACTCTTCTAGAAATTCATCTGACCCATACTCTTCATATCCCAATTCCACCTTTCATTCCCTACCTGCCCAGCTACCTTCTCATCATTTCGACCACACCGCCAGCACATCCTACGGTCACCCAGACCATTCTTTTTCTAGTTCTCCAGGGCCTTCATCTTCAAGTGCCCATATGTTTTCACCTTTCCCTCCAAGTCATGGTCGTCGCCAAACTTAAGGGCAATTGTATTCATCATATGACATCTGATCATCAGGCTCTTTCAGTTCACTGCATCTCTTTTCTTTGTTTAAAAAATTTGTGGGCTCTGAGTTGTGTGGTTTGCAGTCTGTATTATCATACTACTAGTGTTGTTTGTCTCAGTTAAATCTACACATTCATTCCCCTCCTTCAGGCTTCCCCTGCTTCATCAACAATGTAAGGCTCACCAATTGCCTCAAAGAGGTAATTCATCAGCTGCATGCAGAATATTTGCCCTGGAGAGCTGATGGGTACCTGAATGGGAACATCCACCTCACAAGCTTCTTCGGCAGCACTTCATACCTGCACTTCCCATCCTTGCCCAAGTCACTGGAACATTCCTTGCCAAGGATAGCTTCAAAATGCATGATCATGTTGTGCAAGATTAGGCAACACTGGATCCAGTGTACAGTGTATTTCATTTTCTGTGCTGATTTGATACAAGTCTGAAGTTCACAGCAGAGACTGAAACCTTCCTTTCAGGGCTGCAAACGCATGTTCAATGTGAACCTAGACCTATTGTAAGTGGATCAAGGTCCAAGATAAGTCATTGTTTCTGGGATTAACTCAGAGAGGATGATCCCCAAACTTACCTTTGACAGATGTCAATTGTATACCTTTTGTGCCCTTGACAGAGGTGCATTTTGTGTGGCCTTGAAAGGGACCACACACCAGGTTTTTGATGGGTAAGTGCTATCAGCCCAGACCCAATGATCCTCAGGAAAAATTGTTGGGTCCTTTGCAATCTCAGTTTCTTGGAATGTGAAGGCATCATGGACACTCCCAGGGTGACCAAGGCCATAATCAACAATGTATAGATTGTGCACCATGATGGTAAGCTGCCGTGGACTCCGTATTGAGAACAGTACACAATATACAAGGGAAGTAACTGCACCTGACAATTAAGAGAAAAAATTCCCTTTCAAGCTGTGAAGGTATCACCATAGTAGCCTTTAGGCTTCTCAAAAAGGTCAACTGTTGACCCATCGGTTGTGAAAATCCCCATCCTCCAACCCATGCAAGGTTTATTTTCAACACATGTACAAGCCGATTCAAGATCCTCTGAGTTGTGGTGTGCATTCAGAACATAGATGAAATTGTTGTGCCAGCTGAGAAGCACAATCATGACACAGTTAATGCAATTTATAACTGTCCCGAAACCCACTCCTGCCCATTGAGTTACTTCTTCCATAGCAGCAGAATTTCCATAATGCCCAGCGTGGTCGAGAAAGATAGCAAGCTGACTGGAAATGGGAAGCTGTGTGTTGTTCAAACCTGAAATAAACACCAGATTACCACTAATTTGGTCCAGGATACAGTTGAAAATGTTGGGATCCACACAAAGTTTTTGATGAAACAGATGGGGCTGAAAATCTGCAAAGTGAGCTAGGAGATGCAGTTGTGAAGCACACAGAATTGGTGGCATGATGCAATTCAAATAGCATGATCTCTCCACCTCGTCTCACAGTGCACATATGGCATCGACCAATTGACAGTAGTGTGAATTTCTTCTCTCCACTGAACTAATTGAGCTGTTTCAGGTTCTGTGTCAGAAAAAAGGGTGCTGGTGCTGGTGGACGTGATGAAGGTGAATTCAGTGGAATTGTCTGATGCGATCACCTTTTCTTGATCCTGTAAGGTTATCTCCATTTGTTGTGTGATCTTGATCTCTAACTGAGCAATGGACTAGAGCAGTGTGGCTTGTTCAGAAGCTCAGGGCATGGTGGAGAGGGGGAAGCTGGGATCTTACTAGCATCTCAATCTAGCTAATTTGTATTCTAGTAGAGGAACTATTTACAATGTATTCTTGATCAAATTTTACTAAGTATATTCACATCCGCATGAGCAGCATTTCAAATCCATTGAAAAGTATCATCAACTCATAACCCAACCATAGCAAAATAATAGCAAAATAATGAACAAATCATAGTCTATGATAGTCTACTTGAAAATTACTACTGATCACAATGCTCATATAGCAGGTTGGAACCAACAGCAAATTGCTAATCAACAGACCTCCTCTTCTCTACAACAATAACCTCTACAACCACTTCTGTGGCCTTCTCACTCACTTTCCCAACCACCACCACCCATCTGCTTTCAACCAGCAAGGAGCTGACAAGGGAAAATCCAAGGCCATTGACTTTGATGTCAACTGCCCACCTCCCTCCACCTTAACTCATTGCCCTTCCCAGTATACCCTCATCAAACTTTCCTCCTTTTAATACATAGAAATGTGGTACTTCACCCTGGAAGGCTATTCAGAGACATCATACCTACATCGCACCAATGCAGACAACAACTTTGGCATTACCAATAACAATAATGTCCTCACTCTTCATTTTGTTGCTTCAGTAAAAGTGGCATGCAATGCTTGCGCAAATCATGACCTCTCCTTTTACCAATTTCTACAAGGCCGAAATGTCTTCCTCTATTACACCAAGCAACTTGGTTGGCCTGTGAGGCACTTAGATAATATGGCTATTTTTTTCTGGAATTTAGAGAACCACCCCCTACATAATGCCCTACATAGTGACCACATCATCCTCCATTATGCTGAGCACATTTGACACCAATGGCACAATGAGATGAAGTATAACTCCAACAAGCAGGAGGTATTCAACATCAGCCTAATGAATGACTTGTTGATGAACTCCAGTCGCTCTTGAAGTCAGCATGGCCATACACACCAGGATACTACATCAGGTCAGTTTTTAAACACACTTCATTATGATTCATGTGATGCTCACTCTTATCCCCCTCCACATTGTGTTCCACCCACTGCCCCTCTCAACCCTTCCTTTGCTTTTTCCCATCCTCCCCTTTTCTACCCCAATGGCTGTGGCACATATGCCCCATCGATGCCTTATCTATCATGATCTTGCCTTCACAATTTCCCATAGACCCCATGGGCATCCCAATGAATCAGTTCACCCCCCCCCCCAATTTCACAGAGGGCAGTGAACATTCTCACATTGTTATGAAGCTGCAGCAGAGCAATGTCACTCCTCTCACTTTGCTTCCCCAGGCTCATCCCAATGCTGGTTTCGCCCTCCTAGGCATCTCCCCTAGATCTCATTACTGCAGATCCACTAGCCCAGCCAAAAAAGGGAAAGCTGCATGCCTGGTTTATCTCAGAAGATACCCACACCAGATCAATGAATACAATGAACCTGCCTATGCTCACCACTCCACCAAAGGTCGTCTCATTAACATTTAAGGAAACATTCTATGTAGTGATTGGCAAAAACCAAATAGCTGCTTCCTCATGCATAGTTCAGCATTCCATGATTGCTCTGGATGTGGAGACTCTGGGCATGGCACTCAAAAATGACATTGTGCTCAGAAGGGTCTGAGCCCTCACTCCTTATAATCCTGAGGCATGGCGTGCACTCCTCACCAGTTATGGTCTACATTCTCTATACCCACACATATACAAAGGACTCTCTTGTGGCTTCATTGCCCACATCCCATCTCTCCTTTCCACATTCTTCCCCCTTAATAACCTCTCTGTCTATGAGCTATACCATATTTTCAACAAAAACCTACAAAAAGAATTCTCCAAGGGCAGATACTTGGGCCCCCTTACCCAACAAGAAGTAGAAGATGCCATGGGACCCTTCCGAACCTCCCCCTTATCCCTTGTTCCCAAACCAGGCAAACCAGGCAAATTCTGCCTCATCCAAAATTTGTCCCATCCACACCCACCATCCTAACCCCCCACCATCAACTCCCTTGTTAAAACAGATGATTTTCCCTCCTGCTATAGTACTTTCCCTGTAGTAGCCCTATTATTAGGCAGTCTTCCACCAGGCTCTCAAGGAGCTATACATAATGTAGCAGAAGCATACCGAACCATTTCTCTCCACCTCTCACAGTGGCATAGACTAGTAGTACAACTTTTGGACTTCCTCTTTGCAATCAATACTTCATTATGTTTCAGATTTGGACTCTCTGCAGGTATCTATGGTAATGTTACTGGTGCAAGTGTGGACATTATGTGCACAGAGGGCATCGGGCCTATCTTAAGATAGGTAGATGACCATCTATTCATCAAATTCCCAATGTCACCTGCACCAACAATGCCCAACAGGCACAGATAGCTGCTTGCATCACACAGCATCAAGGCCCTACTACCAAGGGTGGCTGTTGTTGGTTCATTGGCTCCTCCCTTCCTATGGCATATTGGAGGAATTTGATAAAGTTATTCATGCCCAATCAGGGACCTCCCCACTGCATCTCCAAGACCCTCAGATGACTCCCTTTTCATGCATAACCTTAACAACATTGACTGCATCTCCAACAAGCTAGGGATCCCATGGGATCCATCCAAAGACATTTCCTTCTCCACCACTCCCACCTTCCTTGGTTTCCTTTGGAACCTTGAAACACACATGGTTCAGCTAACCCAAGCCAAGCAACTGAAATACATTACAGCAATATGGGAATGGCTTCTTCACCTGTAAACACAACCTCACTGATATACAAAAACTCCATGGAAAACTCACCCATGCTGCATGCATCCTCATGGATGGAAGACCCTATCTTATCAATCTTGAGGCAATGCTTTCCACATGCAGTAATAGACCCTGCCTCCTATGTACTCTACCTAAAGGCACCCCAGATGACCTGACCTAGTGATTAAAATGTCTAAGTAATCCCCCCACCCCATTTCCATTCCATCCTCTCTTCCCATTCACCAACTCAATGCTTACTCAGATGCAAGCTCAATCACCAGTATTGGCATTGCTCCCAATAGCAAATGGCAAGCCTGGACCCTCTGCTCAGGATGGAACTCCAATGGACACAACATTAGATGGGCTGAAGCCATTGGCTTCAAGCTCCTTATTTACACCATCCTTCACATAGGCACCACCAACCTTCATTTCCAGGATTTTTGTGACAACCAAGGAGTGGTTGAGACCTGGCATAGGAAACACAGCCACAAACCCCTATCAACGACAACTTCAAATGTCTATACCCCACCTTGGCTAAAGCCAACTGCTTCGCTTCTCTCAGGTTGGGATTAGATAGAAGTCAATGGGTTCCACTTTCTGTTTCATGGCTATATTATAGCATGAGTATCTTGTACAATTGTACTACCCATAATACTGCTTCCCTTGTTTAACATGCAAAATCTATAGCATTCCCCAGCCTTTAGTGCTGCTCTCAGTTCATTCTGGTCCAGTGAGGCAAAAGTGGCCTCTTCAGTGGTGGCAACCAAGTGGATGAACCTGACATACTGGAGAAATGCTAGTGATGACACTTTGCCAATACAAAAGACATACTGGAGAGCTTGATATCAATATGGCCCTGGACACAGCATTGAAAGGTTGGATAGGTCTCAGGGAAGCCAAAGGTATATCATAGGTAAAATAGAACAATGACATTGATATTGAGGAACATAGGGGCCAAGGGTGTCAAGTGAGGTAATAATGGTGTGTCAACATGGCTGCTTGGAATCAAGCACATAGCAGCAGGTGTCAGTACTACTAGCATTGGAATGGACCTGACAAGGTCAAGCTGGAGGAACCAGGGGCTTGTGCTCCTTGGATTCACATTTCTCCTTGCATTCCTGGAGCTCCTCCCATTGCTTTTCAGGCATGACCACAAAAATGCTGAACTGCTCTGTCTTGAACAGCATTGCTTTCAAGTTCTTGGCCTTGCTTATATGGAGGCATTTATCAGAGAAGTATGGCTGTGGATTGCTGTATTTCACAAGGTTAACCCATATTTTGTCCCAAATGACAAATACATTCTCTTACCATGGAAACTGCATCTGATAAGCTTTAATCCACAGAACTACCATACTAAGCACAAGTAGAGGCAATTTCTTGAGCTGGAATACTGAGCATCAACATCTTTAAAGCCTTTACAAATACTCTGAACAATAAGTTATTGAGATATGTTATTCAAAATGAACAGTGGACAACATATCCCAATGACATTGTTGTACAGATTTCTCTTTCTGCCAGTGCTTTCAAGGATGGCAGTTATCTACAAAGAAATTGTCTTTGCTGTGGGAAGCCAGTGGGCAACACTTGCCTAGCAAGCACATCAGGCTGCATACTGCAAATTGTGAATGCTGTGCTCCAGAATCAACAACAGAGCCTGGAGGATCTATTGATGGAACAACTCCTATCCATGCAGAGGGATTAGAGGGGGAACACTGCAGAGGTCCCATAAAAGGATGGGGTGATGACAGCTTGTTCCAGGCAGATGGAGCATGAATGACAGGCTCATTGTACAATATTGCTGGGCCAGGGCAATGTGTTGCAAAGATGCTAGGGGAAGCATGAGTGCACCCAAGCCATTGAGAACTTGGTTATGGTTGGTCATTGTGACCACAGGAGGAGAGTTGATCAAGGCTAAATTGTCATTAAGTATAATGCTCAGCAGCTATTGTAAATTCCAATATTTGCTTACCTTGGGATTGCACTGTGCTCACACTTTTGCAGATGACTTATGGATCTGGTAACACTAAAAATATACAACAGGGTAGGTTACTAGAATGTGTTCTAGATAATAGTAATAAATACATACCACTATGTGCTGCTCATCCTACCACTCAAATGGTAGTGGGCTTGTTGTAGTATTTAGTGTTTTAAGGTCCAGTTGCAGGACTGGTCAAAAACCACAACCAGACCAAACTGGACTGCTTAGGACCAGTCCTGGACTGGTTGAAACCAGTCTTTTTGGAAGACTGGTATTGGCCCACAAATGTTTGCAGTATTTTAGGTATTTATTTGGAATTTCTATGATCAAATTTGAGTTTGTACCTCCTAAATATGACATTCAACCCAGAAATGGCTATATCTCTGCCTGTTATGGACTGGTTCTCATTATGATTGGACCCACAGCACGCCAGGGGTCTACTCTACATTACATACACTGATGTCGAAGCATGATTCATGCAAGTATACCTATCTCATTGTGATCTCTCACTGAGGGAAGTAAAAACACTTTTAATAAGAGACCCTGTCCCTTACTGTTAAAGAATCAGGGACACAGTCTCTTATTGGACGGTCTCATGTTTTAAGTGACACATCCTTGTCACACATAATGAGAGTCATCTCCATGTCAACTCTGATTTTCAGTGTCGCTCCTATCTCAGCACTGATTTTCAGAGTTGCTCCAACAATGAGTTTATATGAGAGTTAAGCGACTGCAAATGCTTCAGAATCAGAGTTCGGATACCGTGACAGTTTTGGGGTGCTCATGAGACTGTTATTCTAGGCTGCATTCTCCATCATCTCTGAGTTCTCCCCAAATGTTACCAGTACATTCTCCTCTAGTCAGTCTATAACTCCCCACTTCCTCTGAGTCTTGACAAGGCCAACAACTGCATGAAGATTCCTGACGCCTATAGTTCTCCTTTGATGCATCCTTATCCTCAGTATCCATGGTGTGATCAGTGCAACTATAATTGTTTGCTCACTGAGATTGATGAAGAATGGATCTGCAGGTAAGGTGACTACCAATACCCTCTCAAGGTCACCATAGCCCAAGATATTCATGGTTCTGGTGGGTGCTTTGTAAAGAATCTCATACTATAACAAATATCTCCTTTGAGACATTGTTGATAAATGACTTGGAATGCATGCATACCTAAACATAACAATTGTTCTGTTTCAACCTCCCCGACTTCTGAAGGATGTCTCAACTCTGAAAGTTGTCACCCCCATGACAAATTCAAAGTTTCCTGACTGAATAAGTGGGTGTTTCAAGATGTAGGTGCCGCTTGACCTCTGAATGTCATTTTCCTATCACTTCTCCAAGGTATTTGGCAATCTTTGTGTACAACTCAGGTTTGATGGGCTTCATATCTCTGTATGGTGGTCGTAGCACATGATTGGTATCTCTCAAAACTCAGCGCCAGCACAAAACCTCAATGCAAAAATGTTACACACAATAGTATGTTCATACCTAATTGGTCCATCATTTACATGCTTGCCAACTTGCTGAAGTTCATCTAATAGGTTGTAGCATATGGCAAGTTGTTCCAAGTATATTGTATGAAGTAGTGCTTGATTCAGGTTGCTCCATGGCTGAATGTAAGACCAAAGGTTTCGTTGAATCATCCCACAGAACCTCTCCATGAAGAATGACCATGTGGTCCAGACTGGTCCACAGTATTGAATTCCATCTGTGATGTGGAGTAAACTGTGAATTGTCAGTGTACAAGCTGACAGTCTCTCAACTTGATACTGGTAGTAGTATCTGGTGAAGTCAAAGTATCAGGGAACACAATATGCAATATATTGTAAATCTGTAACATACTGTTCATATTCTTTGACCCAATTGATAAGATGTTCTTTGATGTCCTGGACTTGTTCTGAACTGATATGAAACCATAACATAGTTCACATGAGATCTCCAAGCTCACACATGTGAGTATAATATTTTTGCTTTTGAAAACAGTTTTCAAGGAGCTTGGGGGTGAGGTAGATAAACCAGAAGCACCAGGACTCGGCAGTAAAAAGTGAGTGATTAACAGCAAGATTGCTAAGAACACAAATGAACATTGCCAGGATGTGCTGAATAGCAGCTGCTGTCTCTCATCCAACCTCTTCCCAGATGTGTTGCTCAATCTCAAATTCTTCAGCTCCTTGACCCAAGCCTTTGAATCTCCAAGTCCAAAATCAACAAGGTTGGGGATAACATTTTCAAGAAGCAAATGAAACCACTCCCAAGGCACTGAGCAAGCGTAATCTAGGGATTGGACATGGGTCATACATGGAAAGTCCTTGATCCCTGTCCCCTTGGTAATTGACTCCTTTTCAGCTTTCGTTGTCACTACATGTATTCTCATAGTGGTTTCAACAAAATCAGAGTGATGGCGAAGTGGAAGGGCCTCTGTTTGCCAGGTCACTGGAAGTTGACCATCACTCATGTTCTTTGGAGGGCATAGGGGACATAATATGTTTTTCCAGTCCCACAGATAGTGCGAATGCAACAAGAGTGACAAGGATAGATACTATTGTGACCCTTGATCTGTAGAAACTTCTCGATTGTGACAATGTCCCCAAGCTTGAAGAGAATGTAGGCATGTAGTAAGAATGACATTTGTTGTGTTGCATCAAAAGTCTTGACACCATGTGTGAGCTGCGCAAATTCGTCATCAAGTGGAGATAGGAAGGAACCAAGATCCTTGGGTTGTTTAGGTCCAGGAATAATACCAATGCAGATCAAATGCTGAAGTCAGATTCATAGCTGTGGTGGCAGATTGTAGTTCTGAAGAAGTATGGGTGTAGCAGATGGTCCTTTTTGCCATCGCTTGAACAGCAGATAGCTGTCCATGCTCACCACAAATGCAACATCCTAAGGATTAGAAAAGTGACAATGACTGAGTTTCTCTCCATTGACAACTACCATATGCCTAGACAGTTTTTGATAGTATAATCTGTTGAAGACATCCGAGATCAGTCCTGGTTGGTGCTGATAAGTTGATCAATACAACATCAGCTTGATCATATTGGTACTTTGAAAGTAACCTTGGAGGCAGGGTATTAAGGGAAAGTATATGAAGGTGCAGCAGGGGTTTTCCATCTTTGAAGCGAGGTTCTTCACAAAATGGGCATAGCTAGTGATTTGCATACTTTGTTGTGTATGTGACACATGAGTTGGGACAACAGTCAAATGTGATTGGCTTACTCCTGATAAGATCCCCATCCAACGAAGAATGGTATATTCAGAGCCTAGTTGAAGTCTACCATGGAAGGTGAAGTGAAGCTGCTCAAAATATTTATGTGATATCTGACTTGACATGAGTAGGTGAAATGCTCAAATATTGTCACGATCTTGGTCCGAGAGTATATCATTACCTTCACAATGTCAACTGTTTGTAATTAGTTACAGTGATCAAAACTCTCTATAGGTAACATCACCATGCATGAACTGCAAAGAGCTCTGGGTCAACCTTGTCATGGAACATGAGGCACTCTTGTAATTCCTCAGCAAGTTCTTCATATCCGGGATGGCAGTTATCTAATTCAGACCATGACCAAGTCAAGTCCCACTCTCTGACATAGAATCCAAGTCCAAGTGGTCTCCATGTGCTGGCTCCTCACAATCAAGATTGTTACCCATTGTGATATCTATACACACATAGAAAGTAGTATAAACACTTTAAGATGTCACTCTTACTGTGATCAGTCACCACTGGCACCAAGGACTCGAATGTATTGGCAGCTGCATTTTCATGTTCCTCAGTCTCAGATGCCTCAGGATGGCTGGATTAGATCTCCATGACCAGTTTTGAAGGCTGTCTGATAATGTCGGCATCAGGCCCTGTGACTGAGAAGCTTGTTGCATGTAGGTTTACACTTGCATTGTTTTTTTTGTTCTGCTTGGGCCATACTAGTACTGTTTGCTACTTAACACAATGTGGCAATGGCAGCAGCTCAGTCACATGATGTCATGTGACTGAGCCTGAGTCTCGAATCAATATAATATTGGGCTCTGAATGATGACAGGCTTGACCAGATACCTCCAACTACTCACACATTCGAAGGTCAGTATTCTCATTACAAACTGCAGGCATTAACATATACAAGTAAACAATGAAAAGAGCAAAGGAAAAACTACCACAAGACATTGAAGATGTGAACTATTCCACATCCTCAAGGTCGCCCTGGTCACCATAATGGTTATGAGATCAAGAGGGCTATGTTTCTTAATATATTTATTTCATTGAATGCTAATCTTACATAATTGACACATAAGGATCATATTCGCAAACTCATTCTGTGCAGCAAACTTGACACAAGTCATCTGCTCAAGAAACAAAAGAACAGACTCCTTGTGGAGAATATTGTTACACAGGTAAGTAACAGTGTAACACCGCAATATCAGCACATATATGCACTATATTTATAACTTGTTCTTGTTTTTGAATGCAGGCACAGATAGATATACCCTTCCTGGCAAGATTTGAAGGGAGTTGGCCAGTCTATGACATAATGGCCCAGTTCTTGAGAAAAAAGATGACTCAAGTGAAAGATGACAATGTACGCACACAGACCTTGAAGGGAAAGAGTACCAAGAAGAAGAAGAAGAATGTCATCTGGGATTCCGACATAGATGACTCGGATGATGCTGATGTGACCAAAGGTAGTGTTAATTCAATCGGGTGTAGTCAATATGCTAACGATGCCAAAAACCTTCAGAGCAAAGAAAGCATGTACAAAAGATAATGAAAGACAACAATGTATGCACACAGACCTCAAAGGGAAAGAGTACTGACAAGAAGAAGAAGAACATTGTCTGGGATTCTGATGTAGATGACTCAGACGATGCTGATGTGACCAAAGGTAGTGCTAATTCAATCAGGTGTAGTCAACATGCTAACAACGCTGAAAATCCTCAGACTCGGAGCAAAGAAAACATGCACAAAAGAAGACTCAAGTGAAAGATGATGATGCCTGCACATAGACCTCAAAGGGAAAGAGTACTGACAAGAAAAAGAATGACTTGGACAATGCTGATGTGACCAAAGGTAATTCTAATTCAATTTGGGCATAGTCAACATGTTAATGGCACCCAAAAACTCAGAGCAAAGTAAGCAAGCACAGAAGAGAAGGGCCATTGATAGTTTCAACGACCATCTGGAGGTGGCACAGCTTTCAAAGAAGCCAAGGCTGGATGGTGGGTGGCAGGCTGAGTCACGAGACTTGCACCAAGGTCCACCAACTTCAAACAGCAAAGCTCAATTTTCTGTTCAGGCTAAGGATGTCTGTGACATGGACATGATGGTATGTCGCACTAGTAGGGTATGATTTTTAATACCTATGTATGCTCTCATTTTGTCTAACTGGCTCGATAAACCTGGCTCATGACACAGATGAAGAGGAATTCCATATCCCTGGCCTTACAACCAGTGAAGATGACCTGGATGATGCTGGAGCCCTTGTCTGATGTCCAGGGTTCTCATGCAAGGACCACATTCCTGCTGCTGAGAACACTTCAGTGGAGCTCATTGATACAATAAAGAGCTACATGAAAGTCTATCAGGGCAAAGGCCATGACAACATGTTACGGCTTGGTAATGAGGTTTGCACACTGATTAGGTCAAACAAAGTGCGTCTCATGCTGTTGCATGAGGCATGAGAAAAAGGGTGGCCTGTGTTGTCAGCAGACTTCAAGGGAATCCCTCGACGCATTGTGGCAATGTTTGACTTTTTACAGCAGCTTATGATCCAGGATGGGGATTTCTGGGAAAGGTGGACATGTGTTTGGAACTGTTTCGAGGCCAATCTAGAGGAGGATGGGTGGACAATCAAGCAGTTTGCTGTGATAAAACCTTCCAAAATTTTGCAGTATAGCCAGACTGCATCAAATGCTTGACCAGGATAGTAAGTGTTTACTTCATGTTTGCTTCTAGTGCTGATAGATCTGCTCAGTTATGGACTCAAGGGTGCATTAATCATTATGCACATGTGTGATTAAAAATATCAATCTGCCAATCATAATAGCCTGAAGGTCACATGTTTCACTTGCCCACTGATGCTCTGCCTTCCAAGTCCTTCAACAGATCATTTATGACATCCCAACTTCTATTGGACAGATTATGGGATAGTTACACTCTTTGTCAGCTACACTTTTCTTGTCTCTAATGTAGTTTGATGCTCACTAAAAAAAGATACCTGAACTGAGTGGGAAGATGCTTTACAGGCTACATCCTGGGCATCTTTCCAGGCAGTGATTAGTGTTCAGAATGATGTTGACTCTGCCTCAGGGCAAGAGTGCAGAGGGCAGTGATGAGAATCCAATAGTCTTGCATGACATCATATAGCAGGAATTTGATCATTTACTGAGGTTCTTATTTGACTGGTAAATTCTTACTGACTCATGTAGAAAACTATAGTGTAGTCACTACAGTAATTACAGTAGCTAGTGACCAATGTAAGGTCAGCTTATGTAATCTACCAAATCATGTCCATATGAGTTGACTTGAATTTCAGATTCATAACATGATGCATCAGGTACAATGGTGAGTTGGGGACACATCAACAAGAATTCTTGATATCTGAGTCAGTGCTCAAGCTATCAGATTTCTTCCAGATCGACTGCAGGTTTCAGTATGAACTCAAATGGCTGGACCCCATTGAAGTTTCTTTAAAATTAGAACTCAGGCATCAGTTTTGTATCCATGAGTGGGTTGAGCCATTATTCCAAGTGATAATGGATTGTTCAGTGTCATCTATTAGTCATCTTGAGGCCAAACATATGGGTTTGGTCTATTTTTCCATTTTTCCATTATGTTGAAGGCTAAAGTCAAAGACCACTACCACACTCTGGCCTACACAGAACCTCCATTGGACTAGTCCAGCAAGTGTAGAGTGGTAAAATGGTGTGCCTGCCATCTCCTTCATCCTGAGTTACCCTGCTGAAGCCATAACAAAATCTTTGCTCTCCTGTGGGAAACCGATGTTGTGAGCAGGATTTGTATGAGTTGCAGAGATGGTATTCTATTGCAACTTGAGAGTTGCTCAGCACTTCAATATGAGAAAGGATTGTTATATACTGTTCCATCTCCATTCCTCTGGATCCAAGTCTGACCCTGTTAGACATTAACTCCAGGTCATTCTCCCTCAGGATGCAACTCTGTGACCCTGGACTTCCATTACATATATCTGTTCCTCTCTTCATTTTAGTACAAAAACCTGTGTCTTACTTATGAACACAGCTCCAGCTTTCTTAGTATCTGACTTACCTCTGGTTATATAGTTTCCTGATTATCTGTCTTACTCATATTTAGTCATCCTCCATTTCTCTGTATTACTCATCTTTCTACTCCTTGACTAATCCTTCTGTTTCCTCCAAGTATATAAATTGTAGTTACTTGGTTGTAACTCCCTAGTCTGAATATTAGTTTATCTCTATGACTCACTCCAAACCCTCTGAGAAAATCTTGATGATCTTCACTTTTCTTGACTTCGCTTTATGTGTTGAGTCTTACTCTGACCTTCATTCTCTGCATGTCCACAAATATAGGGACCGACTCTGACAAGGGTGTACCACATACAGTGAAGCCAAGTCCCATCTGATGCTATAACTCCAGATATCTAGAGCTGGCAACCTTGGAGTTGTACAGTCTCTAACAAGGATACCTAGATTGATGGATATCTATAGTTCTTTGAGTTAAGCCATACTTCATGTATTCATGCAGTGCACTGCCAGACACCGTGGGAATATTGCTTATCTTTGGTAGAATTATCCATAGCACTTACTCTCAGCTACAAATCAGCCCCCAAGATCATGTGATTTGGTTCACACACCATTAAGATATGACCATTTTGAAACAGCCATGTCATGAAAAGGGTTTTTGAGCTTTTGAAATCACAAGGATATTTGGGTATTATTAGTACTTGATTTTGCTTTAAGCACTACCTGAACCCTCCTAGGCATACTCTCAATCAATTTCTGATACTCCTCAACTGGTATCCTCTCCATCTGAACTCTTTCCCACAACTCATGAATCCCATTGAGAGAGTTTTCATGCTCTGCAAGCCTCCTTTTAAGCCATCCCAGCGATGTTCTATAGGGTTTAGGTCAGGAGACTGTGCAGGCCAACCCATGGTATCAAATTCCTGCTTCTCTAGCCATTCCTCAACCTTCTTGCAGGTATGCTTGGGATTATTGTCCTGGTGAAAGATAGTATCAGAAGAATTGAAACCATAATACTCCAATGTTTACTTCAGCTCATCCTTCAAAATCTGAAGGTAGAGGTCCATATCCATCCTACTATCAATCTTGGAAGCAAATCCAACTCCCTCCCAAGTTATACAGCCCTATATTATCAGAGAACCTCCCCCAAACTTGAGGGTCCCATTTACTGGTCTATCACTAAGCCCCTTACCTGACCTTTTTCAAGCCCATTTACACCTGATGATCTGACCCTAGGCAATTGATTTTGGTCTCATCAGACCATATTACCTTCTTCCAGTCCTCTATAGTCCAATCATTGTGGGCATAAGCAAAATCAAAACAAGCCTTGTGGTGCCTATTGGACTTGACCATAGCCTTCATACCAAATTTCTTCAAATATAGACAAACTATACTGGCAGAGAGAGGTTCACTGATGATATTGGAAAGAGCTTTGGTCACTTGGACAGCAAATGTTTTCAGCTCTGCCAAAGGTGATAAGGTGCTAGGCATGGTGAATGTTGGCAGGAGACAGCTTGGAAGGATGACCTCCAATAGCTTTGAGAAGGGTAGACCACTTCTTGGAGTGAACTTTGGATATAGCAAAAGGGCTAAGAATAGTTTGCTTGCCAATGGGTTCACCAGAGTGGCCAGCATTAAGCAAAGAAAGAATAGTGTTTTGCTGAGTAAGAGAAAGGGATTTAACCATGATAGTAGTTAAGAATCAAGAAGTGCATGAGCTTTTTTAAACTCAGACATGCTATTTACATGTATATCCTTGTTTGCATTAATAAATAATGACAAATAATGACAAATAATGAATGATTTGACTGAAATCCTAATCATCATTTCAAAAGCTCAAAAACCCTTCTCATGACATGGTTATTTCAAAATAGTTATATTTTAATGGTATGTGAACCAAATCACATGATCTTGGGGGCTGATTTGTAGCTGAGAGTAAGTGCTATAGATAACCCCACCAAAGATAAGCAATATTCCCAGTGTCTGGCAGTACACTTCATGCACTGCAGTTGCAGTTAGTATGGAAAGGGTTTTTGAGATCACTGTATATTTACATTTACAATACATTGCATGTGCTATGTGGTCATATTCAAGTTTGTGCACACGCTTGCCTTGTATCACTACAGTGCACACTGTGGTTCTATCAAAATCTGTGCATGGCACAATCTCCCCCAACTATATGTGTCTGAATTAGTGTGCAGTTTGATACCTATAATGTTTCTAACTCCCTTACATGACAAGTATCTATGAAACTGCTCTACAAACCCATCCACAAACATTTGTACACCAATAGAATGTGCCTTGCCATATAGCCTCCTTTAAAGACCTCTCTCTACCCTAGTGACAAAGTAATTGTAAGTCTTGTTTTTTGAATGTCAGATGATGGATAGATCAACACAAGACCATAGCCTCAAGGAGCTTTGGAAGCCATGCTTTTCCTCCTGCATCTGGATCAGCTTTGATAGTGCCAGCTTCACAGAATCATTTAATTCTGCATCTGCAGCTCTGATGTTGTAAATGGTTCTACCCTCTGGGAACATTATGTTTCTGGTGTTTTGGAGTCTAGAAAATGATGTCAGACAGTGGCAGGATATATTATGAGGACCTACTGATACATTCCTACCAATATTCTTCCATCCTCATGCAATATGAGGCCATCAGGACTGTTCAAGAGGATGTAGTTGATCATTTGACCACCAACAATAATACAGTGCCATTGTCTAACTTCAGTCCATTCTGGTATCCATTCTTGACAGTACCAGCAACAGGGTAATCTGTCTTTCATTTGGAGAATACTTCATATGTGGTTTCAGTTGCATGTTTTCACAATTGTGTTTTTTCCACAACTTCTCTTTTTCCTCTTCAACACTAGCAGCATGTCTAGGGAGTTGGGAGGTAACAATGAAGACCAGGGTTGAATAGTCTTAGTCTTGATCATGGCAATTTTGTCCAACATGGTGATGGTGTCCAACTCCCATAGCTGCAACATTTTTTGTGACAATGGCCAGACTGTGATCACCTTCTTCAAGTTCTAGATGCCCTTGATGTACTTTTCAAGCTCCTGACCTGTAAGCTTCACCTGATCAGAATTACTGCTGCATTGTGAACAAGAACTGTGAGTCAGTGTATATAATCTGCCACTATACTTATCCCAATGTTAAATCCAAGCCCTCCTATACAGCAGAAAATTTGTTGGCTAAATCATGCAATATGTCATCACCAACCAGAATGTCATGGAATATTTTGAAATCCATGAATACTGGCTGTATCCTTGTTGAAAGAGTTTTGCCAATTTTGAGCCAAAGAAGTAGCTACAATAGACCCAAATCAATATACCAAGGCAGGCTGCTACGCCAGAGGGTACTTACAATTTCATTGATGTACATAGCCATGTACTCAACTCTGATGAATTCTCTGTATTCTGATGGCCATGCTTTGTGAACAAGTAGTTCCTTTACATCCATAGTTTTCAAGAAGGCTTTTGCTCTGGTCACTGGAAGGCACATCAGGATCCAGTCAGAAAATTTCCCTCCTCAAACATCTTTGATTGTCCATAGGTGAGTGGGGTTGGGAATCACTAGGATCCTGAGCTTTTTAGCTGCAGACATTCACAAAGTATTGGATAGTGTCAAGGTCAGGCTACAGATATTAAAAGTTTTAATACATGATGGAATGTCTACAAATGCTTTTTTTTCAATGATAAGATTTTTTTAACAAACTGAAAGAATTGGTCTGTGCCACTATTCTATCTTGCATAATTCCTGGACCCTATGGGGACAGGTTTAGATTGCTGCTGATTTGGTTCTTTCTGATCAATTGTTGTTTTTTGCTCAATCTGTCTATGCAGTCACATATGATGGTAGGGTGGGGGCATTGCTTAGGGGGTCAGTATATAACATGCACAGGGCCATGATGGTGTGGCAGAGCCTGCTACATGCTTCAAATGGTTGACAGTAGCAAGATAAACCCTTGTGCCATTAAAGTGCCAGACATGGCCAAGTGTGAAAATTGAAAGATCAAAGATTTGCATTTAAAAGTCAAAAGCAAGGGAGCAGATAACAATCTGATGACCAAGTGAAATTGATAGATATGAAGATACACATATGTAATAAAGAGTATTTGACAATAGTACTGTTAGTTGGGAGATAATGTGTAATACAGTTCCTTTGACCAATACTTGTTAAGCCAGAATTCGCTGCTTAGTTTGTAACTATTCAGTTTGTTCAGGCATGGATGGGCCTTGGCACCAAAGTGAGGAATAAGATGAACAGGGCAACAAATCAATGTTATTGGGATTACATTCCCAATGCAATCCCTGTTTACCCTCACAACTCACTTGAGAAAAGGCATCTGAGTCACCATACTCATGCTTCCAACATTAAAATGCTGTATGTATGCTGCAAAAAAGTTGCAGTGTAGGGGTTGGAATATAACACACAGTTGGATGATGGTATGTCCAACCAATCCATGTTTTGGCCAATTGCTTTCAGATTGATTGCTGATAATCACTGAGTTGTATTCACCATACAGATTGCTGGCTGAGGGTGAAATTGCACAAAGTGTTTGCAGTGGTTCTAGATCCTTCTTGTGGTAAGATGTTTGTTGCACGCATACACTGTGCCAGATTTGCAATTTGATGTTATCCGGTGCCAGATTGCAATTCCATTGTGCTATGAAATTGCAAATGGCTGGAACAAGGTCAGGTAGCTTATATTTGAGGGCTGCCTCCTGAAGGGTGAGTTGCAACAAGGGTTTGGGAGCAGTGGGATTGGATCCGTTCAGAAGCATAAACAATATAGCAAAGTAGTTGACGATAAGGTGTGTTGGAGTTGAGTACTTGGAAACAAGCTTTTCTGCATCAGGTTTGTGATCTTCTTCGTCCTCAGAGGATTCTTCATCAGCTGCTGGACCCATCTGGTGCCATTCTTCAATGTATATAGCTAGATCAAACCTAAAGCACTTATTCAACCTGTTGAGATGTTGTGCAATTTGATTGTAATAATTATGATTGTTGCCAGTATGGGCAGGTACTTTGATCTTGTTGATGTGTGCATGCCCTGTTATATTGGTGGTCCACTGCATCAGGGCTCCAGACTGATGAATGCCAGGAACTATACTCTAAAGCAGCTCAAGCTTCAGAATTTCCCAGTTACCTCATGTGCTATGGTGGATTATGGCATCTTTGTGATCATGGAATTCTTGAAGGGCCTGGTGACGGAATGATCAGTGAACACAGGAGCCTGTGCGAGGTAATGAAAGTCCAGAAGAGCATGGATAGCAATGAGGAACCTTCAAGAGACGCCACCAGCTACAACCCCTATGAGGTACCACTATATGGCATGGTGATTGTGACCCATGACTTGCTTCAGCTTGGATACACCATCAGTAAATGCCTGATATCCTAGGGGGGTCTGGACATGGGAAAACTGGAAATCTAGTTCTTCGGTGCCAAGTACTGAGATGCACCATTTGACATCATGATCCCAAGCAAATCTGTGAAAGTGATGCAAGGGTTCTATTGTGATGAAGTCACAAGGATTTGATACTGCCCAATCCATCCAAATTGGCTCAACAACACCATTCAGCCCCAATGATTTGATAGTCTTGAGGAAGTTCTTGTAATTCTTGGGTGAATGCTTTGAGCATGCAGAATGAATTGCAAGAAAAGTTTTCTCTGCAGTACAAGGGGGGTGTTGATGGGGATCACCAAAGTTCTTGAATGTGGCGGTAGTGACTGGAGACACTTTTGGACCCGTGACTGCCACCAGACTCTCCTTGGGCATATCTATGATCCAGGAAGCTAAAGTAGTAAAACAATACTGAAGATTTCCAAGGGGGTCACTCATCATAACCCCCACTTTCACAGCAGCTGTCAATGGCAAGAGCAAGGTATTGAGGACCTGATGAAATAGATAATCTTGAAGAAGGCTGCGAATGTGAGTAGTTTTGTGAGTAAACTTTGCGATGGGGAGGTGAGCAGGAGATACGTGTGGAGAAATGTCTGGCTGTGGATATGGGTGTTAATGTTGGCAAGGCTAATGAGAACTGGGTGAGCGACACAGTTGCCGGTCATGACTGAGATGTTGGTCTTGTCGGATAACAGGACCACTCCAAGGAGCATAGCTCCTGCTGGTAACTCCTCCTTGGACAGAATCAGTCGCATTTTCTCTGCATGCTTGAAGCATATTCTTACCTGGATCTTCCAGGCATGATCTCCACTTAACCATTCATCATAGATCTGACAGACTTTTGTGGCACAGGTCCAAACCTTCCTGGGAACAAATGAAAGATAAGAGGTGAACAGAGAGTAGCTGAGAAGGGCTTTGAAACAAGCTGAATATAATGAGGTGTGTAGTAGGGCAGGATACAACATATAACAGTTGTGAGAGTGCTCATGGATGAGACAAGACCCTAAGGTCAGCTCAAGTGCAGGTTTTAGTGCTATTAGGCACCTGTGCGTTAATCCAGAGGTGAAGGTAATTCATGAGTAGTGTCTAATGACTGCTCAGGCAGAGAAGTTATGGTCAAACAAGTTAATTATCAAACTGGGGAATCATTCCTCAGTTTGTCAAGGTATATATACTAGATACATGTGGCTGTACACTACTGTATAAGGAAAGGACAGCAGGTAAGCATAATTACGAATAGTCCGAGGTATTGGCTACATGAGATAACAGTGATGCAGAGCATGCAATGATGGTGTGACATTGACCAATCGGATATGATCCATATGAGTCAGGTTAGGAGTCATGGTGAGTCATAATGACTCGAGGAATGCATGAGGCATTAATGGAAGGATCTAGTGTGCGAGTACACATTCAATGTCTTCATGTAATACAGACTCCTTGGGTGGAATAGGCTCAAGTGCTTTATCTTGAACCTGAAATGTGCTGCTATGGGAGGAAGAACCAGCATCTCCAGTAAGTCCTATCCCATCAATTGGACTGTCATAGTTGATGAAAAGAGGTAAGTTTCCAAGTCCATAGCATGCACTGGAGGGCTGATTCATGTGCTGGAGAATGTTTGTTTCTGAACAAACATACATTCTACAGCAAGGGCAACAGATTGTCTTTGCTCAGGACATGGCTGCCAATGTGAAGGTTCACAAATAGAAGGAGACTCTCCTAGTAAGTTGGGGACATTACAGCATATCTCCAGTTGAGTGTTAATATTACAACATATCCTACACATGTATCTGATGGTATGTGCTGCATAGTGCCATGGCATGACTCTCCTTCCCACATAACCTGTGGCCCTCAGATCAACACCCTCACCAACATCCCCCACTTCACAATGCTTCAAAGTTTGACTATTGACCTGGAAATCTCCTAATCTTTCTCACCCAGTTTTCCTGGAAATTATTTGGCAGGTACAATTTGGTCAAGATCACAAGAATACTGGCAATACTAACTACAATTTAAATCTTTGATGAAGAACTCCAGCTTGCTCCAAGCATGGACTGCCACAAGCATGCAATTCCTTCTATGTGATCTTTCTCCAATTCACATCAGTTTAAGCCATTAGCATATATACAGTCTTACCAATGAAAGTCACGAAACTAACTCACAATGCAGACTCCCCAGAGGATGACTGCTATAATCACTACGACTCACCACTAGTAGGTAAACCCAACATGGTAAGGGTTTGTGCACAACTTGAATATTTTGTCATTGACTCATACTTCACAATTTAGACATATCCTGGCCACATTGTTCCTCCTCCACACAGTATTACAGAGGCTTACTTGCTTCTAGAGGTGGCATGGAGTAACAGGGCAATCTCACGTATGCAAAAGAATCTCACATATAAGATCATTCATCGAAATGTCATTATCTTGCAACTCAATCAATTATTGTCTGAAGACGCTGAAAACAACTTGTGAGCTGCAGATGAAATTGTCAGCCATGTTCGTTTGTTGATTCACCAGAATGGCTACTCAGTCATTAACAAACATGCAATACAAGAAACCCATTCCCCATCACATTGTACGTGTACACTTGTTCTCAATGCCACTGTTCCCTGACATTCCCCACATTATTGTAGGTCTTTTGTCACAGTCACATGAAATATCTGCTCTCAATGTTATCTTGGATTAGTATTTGGACTCTTCACTGAGATCTGCATGAGAAAAAAGAAAAACTTTCATTAGGTAGTGTTGTTATATGTACAATATGTACATATATACTCTAGACTGTCACAGGGAGTGTTAGGTTGTGTCATGCTGTGTTGAGTTGTGCCAGACTAGTGCTCAGCTAAAATATGTGAAAAGTTGGAATCTTGGCTATCGAAATGTGTCAGTTTGCTGATGTACTCTCTCACGTGAGCTGGTTCCCCTTGCTTTTGATCATTCATTTTGCCTCCTATCAATGTTCCCTCACATCAGATTGCTTCCCCTTGCTACCATCAGGTTGACTCCCTCCCACTCTTTTTCCATTCTGGATTACTCCCTGTGATGCTAGGACACCTACACAATCAATATCTAACTCCTCCTCAACCTACACCACCCCTTAGGACAAATCTATCACCCCACCTCATTCTACACTACACACATTTGTTGATTTCTTCAACTAGAGCCCACCATGAGAGACTTCCAGTAGTTGATATTAGTGTTTGAAAGTCTGGTTACATAACTGGACAAAAACCACAACCAGACTGGACTGTGACCAATCACAACCAAACCGATTGGTTATGGTCATGGCTCTCTGAATGTTTGTGTTGGTTCAGTCACAAGCCACCTCACATCAGTGAAAAACCAGTCAAGGCCAGTTTTGAATCAGTCATTTGTCAGAACTGTAGATACATGCATCATGTACTTAGGAGCTTGATAATTCTTGCCCCAAGTCCAAGCCCCGTCCCCATTTCTCATCCATATCATATATATCTTTGAACTCCTGAGAAATAGTCTTGAGATCCACTGAATTTGTGGTTGCATGATCAACCATGTCATCTTGCCAGGCATGCTTCATGATTTACAGCTCCTTGAATAGGCCATCTCCAAGTTGAGATTGGTGGTCTATGGCAGTTTCAGTGCCAGCAGAAAAGAGACATTTGCATGGCACAGAATACACCAGGATAGCACACACATCTTGTGCAATGTGTGAGAGTGTCAGGTACATTGCAAAATGAGTCTATAGGTAGTTGATGAAATGAACATTCATCACAAATTAGCTAGGAGTTGTACTTACTCCCCACCACTGAAGAATATCCATATATTTTGAAAGTTGGTCCTTGATGATCATCAGGTAACATTGTAGTCCAGCCTCCTATCCCAGGGTGCTGGCACCTTGCTTGTTGACATTCTCCCTGAGTGCACATTGGTGCAGATCATATTTTGCTGCTAATGTGACCTTGCTGTTGCCATTAGGTAACCATGACTGAGCACAAGGTGGTGGTGTTGATGCCCATGTCTTGTTCCAATAGTACTTCATGGTCTTCTTGACAACTTTCATTGCTTCGTTATATCAATTTTTCGCATGCATATTACCAGATGCTCATTCCTGTTCCTGTTCCTTGGCCCCACCCCATGCCATTTTGATATAGTCCATCTTGTAGTATGGGTGAAGAACTTGTACACTGTTAGTAATATTAAAAGAAAACAAACCTAGAGAAAGAATATATACCAGTTTTTAATAGAGTTTGTTGGAATACTTGGTGATTTTGTTCAACCCAGCACCAATTGCTGTAGTGTAGTGCTTGTACTGGGGCTCTTGGATTCTCAACTCCCAAGCAGTCTGTAATTCTTCTAATGCTGGGATTGCCTATCACAGAGTTGGGTGTTGCTCTCCTGAACAATATTTTTGCAGGTCATTTGCATTCTAAAATAACACAGTTAACTTAGTATGCAATGTGCAATAGAACAAGAGGATAAAGGACTCACCAAGACAATGACATGTAAGTCATTTACATGCTCCCAATCCAAGGGTTTGAGTGTGAACACAGTCCAGGATATGCACTTTGAGGTACCTTCATGGTAAACAGTCGTGATTGGGCTGAAGAGCTCATTGGCTGAGCTGATGAATAGGTTAATAGGCTGAAAAAAACAATTAATAAAAATACTTTGAAGTGAATTAGAGATGTACCTGATGTAGATTGTATGCTCAAGCAAGCATACTATTAGCATTACCCCAACAAATGTTGCTGTGAAGGGAGATAGACAGAGGAGGGTTGATTCCACAGTTGCCTTGAAGAGTTCAGAAGTATTTGATCTGCTGGCCACTACACTGGATCTATATGATGCATCAGTCATGTTCAATGGTCCTGGAAACATGTAACCCATCTTGAGTGTTATGATAGTCCCGGGTGGGGCCTAGCGTAGATGCAAAAGCACTAAGTACCAAGCAGCTGCGATAACTCAAACAACCACCACTTGATATATGGCGCGCTGACAGAGTTCAAGGAGGGTTACTGGTCAGCAGATTGCTACCAGTGAGATGAGTTAGAACTCAGGCGTTGCTAAGAGTGTCCTGTTGGGAATCTATACCCAAAGGACCGAAGACTGCCCCTTGTGATCAGAGTGGACCGAGGTGCTAGACATTGGTTGCAGCGATAAGAGATGGCTTAGGTTAAGCCCAAAGAGGAGCAGTGATACTAGCTAGATTGCGTAGATCAAGACTAAGGTACAGGAGTATCACTGCACAGTATTTATACTGTGAAAGTCGAGCATGGACCAGGGGTCCAAAAGGGGTGGCCAGGAAGAGCGGAACAGTCAAAGGGCCAAAGGAGTCGTGCGGAGCAGGAGCACCGGATGAATGAAAGTATAAAAGGTAAAACATGGAAGCTGTCCAAATGACAGCAGAAGTGAAAGCGATCCCTACCAGATCAGGAAGCGGAAGAAAGGAAGCAACAACGAAACAACAGGTTAGGCCGGAGTTGCGTAATCGGATCAAAGAGATAAGAAATAAGCAGGGCAAAGGATAAGGCCCTTGCTGGGTAATCCGAAGCAAGGGTAAGCCTTGCAGATTGAACGTAGGAGGTACCTGTAGTACCAAGCATAGTGAAAGTAAAGTGAAAAGTAGAAGAAAAGATAAATCATAACAGATAGCAAGTGTACAGATTGTCACAATGATATCCAGAGAATCTCCCAAGATGTGATTGCTAAAGAGCATTGGGTCATACTCCCATTTTGAGGATGTGTCTCTATGGCAGAAATGTTAGTAAGTACCAACATCACAGCGGTAATAGCAAGATTTAGAACATGCCCAAGGCATGGAAGACAGTGATACATTGGGTCAAAGTTGTAGATACTGCATTTGTTAAGTAGTGCCTTGATCTTGTTGCATATCATATCATTGTTGGAAGCATTGTTTGCAGTGATACAAAAGAGCTTGAGCAACCAGTCAGGACAGGACAGGAAAGAAGAGTAAAAACAACACCCCTGGGAAGACAATTTTGTGATCACCCTAGCATGCTTGCAAAGAGAAAAGAAGTACCATGTGAGATTCTTGCCCATGTGCACACCCAAGACAGCCCAGAATCCAATGACACTGGTCTGAAGATCCCATGTTGCTGCCTTGGTATCTGAGTGAATCCAGTGGGCAGTCAAACACATGAAACTGGCCTTCATTTGATTGACAGACCATAGATCAGATATGGTAGAGATGAGGCCAGTATCTGCTGACTATAGTATATAGATAGGATATGTGAGCAAGTTAAACAAATCTGATAGTGGTACTCACAAGAAGTTTTGCTTTAAGATCCCTGAAAAAATCTGAGAATACATTGTGGACATAGGCTTTAACATCATGAGTAGATGGGAGATTGGCCTTGATAGCAGTCAAACACATGGCTACCAGGCAGTTTTGGAATGTAGATTTGTCAGCGACATGAAGTGACTGCATTACTACTTTAGTTTACAGTACACATCCAATAATCAGTGTCAACTGGTCATCATGCATGACAAATACTACCACTTGCTTCAACACTTCTTCTCTTGAAAACACTTTTGGACCTTGGACTTTTGGAAATAAACCATCAAGGGTTGGTTGTTGTGAGTACTTTTTCTTGAACTCTTCTGGAATTGTCCAGTGGTTCTTGTTGATACCTTGCTCTGCACAGCATTTCAAATACTCCAGATAGTGGATGCTATAGATGTGGTGGCAGCAAGATGAATTGCTCCCCAAGAAGAAGCTCTTTTGCTTTCCATGCTTCTTGACAAAAGCCTCATTGTTTCTATTGTATGTCAATGGTGAGTCAACTGTTGTTTGTGCTACATCAACTCATCTAACACATACGTGCAGATTTCACACTACCATCCTTTCAAGACCTTCTTGGTATCATCAGATTGAAGAACCACTTTGGTAGACACAAGGTCAGAGAAAATGGTGAGTAGATTGGCTGTGTCCCTTTTCTTTATTGTTTGTGGCTTAGGGGTCTCAATATCCAGGTTGTCTGTCTCTGCGATATCCTAGGATTTTTGTATTAGCACTCCAAGTCATCTCTGAAGTCTTTTCATTCTTTACCGTGATTTCAACACCCATGGTTCAACTACCTGTCCCATCATTAACACTGTATCCCTGTAAGTCGCCAATTGTCGATGCTGTACTGGCATCATCAACCATCTCTTCAAGTTCTACTACCTCAGAGGTCCTTGGACTGCTTTATCTCCTGTGTTTCTTGATTACTTTGGATGTGTGTTGATCCTCTGACTCTCTGTGACTGTCTGTCCCTGATTCATTGCTGCTAGACATTGCCTTTTGCTTTTTTCCTTTCCATCCTTTCCCTTTTGCATCACCTTATCTTTTGGAGGATATGACCAGGTTTCACCCTTCTGACTGTGCCCAGAACAAGTCCAAGATGAGTTCTGGACCTTTTCTGTAGGCATACATGGTTGAGTGGACTTGTGAAACCCAGGCTTGTAGATGGAGAAGGGAAAACTAGGTAGACATATGTATACAACTGTTCCCAATTATTATAATACTATTACATGTTGCCTGTGCATGGTCTAACATGGTCACAACTGGTCATGACCATCCACAACCAAACCATGACTGTCCATGACTAGTTATGGATGGTCACAGTTCAGCCACAACAATTTGATAGATCTTTAAAACTGGTCATGGTTTGGTTCAGCCAAAAAAGGCAAGATAACAGGACTGAACAAGACTTTCAAACACTATCTGAGTTGTTTGCCTCCTGGTGCAACATGCGCAGGACATCATCAATGCTCCCAGAGGAACCAACCACAGCATGTGTCTGGATGTTGTACTCATGTGCACTGCTGGCAAGGGTGCTATTGTTGCTGGCCAAGATATTAGTGATGTCTGGCCATCTGTGTCTAGCAAGAACTGTCTGTGCACTTGATGACATAGATGGTACACCAACCTGTGTCTGAATGTGACAGGAATAAGTGCAACACCAGTTTTATTCTGCAACCACAAGCTCACTGTTCCATCTAGCTGGTATAGGGATACTTCAGCAAAATACTGATGCCACATCTCCTTCTCAAGTAACCTGGTCTCCCAAGAGAGGGTAGTGGCGTGCTCCCTTTTCAGCACCTGTGCCATTATATATAAATCCTTTTCTTGCTTCAATACCTGACCAGAACTGCTGTGATCCAAAGTGGTCAGTAGATCCACCTCCCTGAGAAGCTGCAAAGTGCTCAGTGTTCTGTGCCAAGCATGAATGGGCACCCATGAACCCTTTTATTTTCCTTGTGCAAATGAACCATGGCAGGATCAGAGTACACAATCAGCTTCTCTGAGATTGGTGCTATGATGGGTACACCAGGGTCTGCCCCTTTGGATATACTTTCTGACACCTGGGGACTGGTTGAGATTGCTGACCCCACAGAGCATGAACCACAAATCAAATAAGACACGCCACAATGATGTCCAAGTGGTCCTTGACCTGCATTCCTAATTGCAAGCCTTGGAGGTTGGTATGAATTGTGATGCTCTGGTAATATCACTGTGTGGGCAAGACTGGTGAATGAACCTCCTTGGAGATAAGCATTCATCGACTGATCTCTCTCACCTGAAATATCTGTGATCATTGGGTGTGAGCCATGAGTTTATTGTGCTACTTGATGCTGATCAAGGGATCATTGGCCATGAGGTTGGTGGTGCCTCGCCTAATGTTATACAGGTGAACATTGACTGTAGGAATCCATGAAGAGGTGTCAGTGATAGTGCAGGTGTTCTATTAAAAGGTCAATGGTAATACCAACATTAAAATCCATTGAGGTGACTAAAGTGTTAAAGATGACAATACACCTGGTTATACCCCAGCATGGCAGTGTCAGATATGTGATATCTGTCTTCTGATCTTGTCACCTCCCTGAATACTGGGAGGTTTTCCTTGTTCAACTTGACCTCCAGGACATGAAAACACATCGGTAGAACTTTTGGGCAAGGGATATCCTCTGGGGCATTAATGCCACTCTAGACTTGGTCTTGAATTCCCATGACAAGCAGCAGCAGGACTGGGAAATAGGGTCTCTCAGTGCCTTGCTTGGAAAACAGATAAAATGACTTGGAAAACAAGCCAATGTGCTGCCTGCCCTTGAGTAAGCACACTTTGATTTCAATGGTGGTGCTGGGCCTGTTTGTGGCCTCAACTCTTGGGAGGATGACGACACCAACATCCTTCCACATCAGCCCCTCTCCTTTCCCAGGATAATAACTTAACTCTATAAGCACACCAATGTGTTCTGCAGATATGGAGAGCAGGTTTGTGAGGGTGCTCATCTGTAGACACATCCAGTTTGTCTGGAATCACTGTGTGTTGGCATGATAGGAATCGACCATGGCACAAATGTTTATCTTGTTCATGTAGTGCTTTTCACACCACTCTGTCAAGATATCCCTGCATTTCAAAAACGCTAGAGAACCAAGGTAGCTCCGGAATCCTGCATGGACATTGTCCAGCACCTTGATGTTCACCAGTCAGATCAACACGGCACACAATGTAGAGAGATGAGTGTCTAATGTCAAAACAATGGGATGCTCTCCCAGTTGCCCCTTGATGGACATCCCCAGAAAGTGAAGGAAGTGCTTGAACATGGCTTGGCCATTATATCAGAAAAGGGGGCATGGCATATTTGCAGTGAATTTAGAACTTACCTAGTGAGGGAAGTTTCATCCTGGGCCAGATCTCAAGCTCTCTATGCTTGATGTCATCATAGTTGGAGATGAACTCAACCCACAAGGCGTGGATGTGATTGTGCAACCACTGAGTGGGCACAGCAAGTTCTTGTAGGTGGTCAACAGGTTGTTCTCACCTGTCATACCATGTGCACCATTCCTCACCCTTGAGCCTGAAACAAGCTAAATATGATGAGGCACGTAGTAGGGTATGATACAATGTATAACAGTTGCAAGAGTGCTTGTAGATGAGACAAGACCCTAAGATCAGCTTAAGTGGAGGGTTTAGTATGATAAAGCACCTGCGTGTTTATTCTGGTGAAGGTAATTCACAAGTAGTCCGATGACTGCTTGGGCAGAGTAAAGGATGTAAACGAGTTAATTATCAAACTGGGGAATCATTCCTCAGTTTTCAAGAGTATATATACTAAATACATGTGGCTGTACACTACCAGATAAGGAAAGCGGGTAAGTAAGCATAATTATGAATAGTCCAAGGTATTGGCTACATGAGGCAACAGTGATGCAGAGCATGTGATGGAGGCATGACATTGGCCAATTGGATATGATCTGGATGAGTCAGGTTAGGAGTCACAGTGAGTTATAATGACTCAGGGAATGCATGAGGCATCAACAGAAGGATCTAGCATGTAAGTACATGTGTATGAGGCATGCAATGAAATGGAAGTGCACGGAGATTAATAACATGCTTGAGGGTCATGTTGTAACCCTAGACAATGTGGTACACACATGTCGTGAGAATAAAGAGCATGGGAATCATGATCATAACAGAGCTTCTCCTGTCTGATTTCCACATTTGTCTTTTGAGGCCTTGTGTGAAGTACCATACTTGTGGTGGGAACCTGATGGTAGACAACAGGGATGACACAACCCACCACTGTGATGGGACACCCAGATTTGGATGCCATTCTGGACAGGCCACATTCCAGGGATACCAATGGCCAATGAGGACTGGCCAGTAAGTGAGCGCATACCAGGCAAAGCTTAAGGGCTTGAAGGTATACAGTTGCTGAAGGCAGGGCAAAGCTTTGGAACAAATAAAAGTAAACAGCATCCACATAGCAATACATACAGTTGGCTGCTGATGTACACATTCCATCTCAATCCCGTGATACATTCTAAACAACATATGCAGAAGGACAAAAGTCTGCAGTTGCAGGCATTGTGAGCATCTGCATATTCCCAGCCAGAACACAAGCTTGCTCACAGCAGCAGTAACAGTGCAGGCTTACATACTGAACAGGTGCAGGTAAGGGACCATGGCAGATTGGTTATTCAGAGTTGTCCTTTTGCTCACACGTCAGACTTGATGACAGTTGTGAGCTGGACTTTCCACTGAGTTGTCCATGTTGAGTGATAATGCCAACCATGTTTCATGGGCTTCATATCAGCATTCACCCCCATGCTCATCACGTCTGTATCACTGCTCACCTTGACCTGTGTGATACTCTCGCCCCACTCCTTACACTTGAGCCCAGTTTCAGCTAACCTTTGTGTGTTCATTGGCAGTCCTGAAATGCACCACTGGGATGCAGTATTTGTGAAGCACCCAATCAAATAACATGGGGAGGACATATGTCAGTTTATGAATCTGGATTGACCCTGTTGCAGCATTAGAAGAGCCAACAATGCAATGTCATTATTCTTGCTTTGGATAAAAGACAGTCCCAGCCCCTATGGAGAGCATCATTGGGTCATCTCCACTGGTGCAAGGTGTCATCATGTTTGGACACAAGAGAAATCAAGTTGGCATTCTTATCAAGTCTTGCTAATGTAATCAATGTCAACAATGAAAAAGCTGTAGCCAAGTTCAGAAATTGAATGTGGTATGTATATCATCATCCCCGCTGAAATTACACTGTCAGTATGCAGACATGAACACTAAGAGACTCCAAAGGTATAAAACAGTCAAAGCCAGTTCAGTGCCTTTGGATGGCTTGGCTGGTTTATCTACTTGGAATAGTGATGTTCACTAGAACATGCTTGTGAAATTAGCTCCAATGGCAAAGTTGATCCCCATACCAACCTGTTTTGCATGCACAAGGCTCTGATAGGTATGCAATCTCACATAATAACTTGAATCTAGATGATAGTGATATGATTTTTTTTCTCTGCAATTCAAGTGTCACATATCTTCACAAACTGGATATTGGGTGCTCTGTGAATGCCACCTGATCCAGAAGTCAAGAAGACAGCTCCTCATCTTCCTCCTAATGTCAACCTTGAAAATCCAACCATCCAGCTTTTTGGTTCATATATTGCTGCATTCGTGAGTGGCAATGGTGAAATGCATATGTCAGACTTGGTATGGCAACATGCACAAACCATTAATGCTATGATCGAAAAGTACTCTGTAGGCTTTACTGGCCCTGTTGATGGTGTATTGCCCAGCAGCAGATTGATTGAGCCCACTGTGGTGCTTCTTACTAGATCTATGGGTGGTCTCAGATTTTCCTTCTTGCAGAACTCCTCCAAAGTTCCATAGTTGAGTGTGTCTTTGAATCCAATCATTCCCTTCTCTACAAAATTAATCAAGGAACATTGAAAAGCAGTGTTTGGTGATCAGGGATTGCTGGTGAACCTATTGGACTCTGATAAGATCACCCACATCAAAGCTGATACATCTCTGGAGAAGTGTGGTTTGCCTTCAGCTCAGTGTGAAGAAGTAGATCTACATGATCCTCAAGTACCACTTGTTGATGCATCCTTCTCAGATGAGAGATTCTATGACATTGATCATTCACAATGTGTGGCACCTGAATTTCAACTTTATTTGAAGACAGCATCCAGCCTTCCCAGAACTTGAGGTGCACCCCCATATGTCATGCTGCCATTTACATGTGATCGATTGATCACAGAGTCATGAGTTCTCTGCATTGCATGGTTTCAAACCTCAAAATTTGCCACAACAGATGGAACTGAGACTGCCACCTCAGGCATTTCAGAAAATCTGTGATTTGGACTTTCCAGGCGTCCTGGTGTTCAGGAGTTCCAGGAATCAATTCCTGCTGTTTGGCAGTGCAGGTTAAGGTTCAAGCAGAGTCTCAACAACAATGCACATCCACACACTCCAACAATGACACATGTGACTAGCTTAGTGCCTCATTCAAGTCCAATGATCATTGATGATCAGCCAATCACTACCATGGAGCATGGCATCAACTCATCAGCACTTTGTTCAAGGCTTTACAGTCCTGTCCAAGCCTTCAATCAATGCAGATCACTTCTATATTTCAGTTCATGCAATGTGCTAGCCTGTTAAAGGACAACATCTCACTTGCTCAGCCCAACACTGTCCTGATCAGCACCACACCTCCATTCTTGCTACCTAGCATCACCAACTTCCTAGTGGCCAAGTTCAATCTCTTGAGTGATAATGTTGACATACTCTAGGCCATCTTAAAAGACACGCTATGGGCACTACCGACCGAAAATGAGGACAAAGTAGCATTCAATATCCAGTTTCAAGAATTTGGAAGCCAACTTGGCTTCAGTAAGTGCTGTCTCTCTTCTCCACTTGTGAGATCATCAACCTAGTGTGTAGCTCCAGTATCTCTCTTTCTGCCCATCAATGTCAATCAAAATGCAACATGTATGATATGAGAAAACAATCCACTTATGAAATGTGATGAAGCTTATCATGTTGTTCTCTTTACCTATGCTCTAGCTAGGGATCTGTGTGGGTATACCCATGGGTATCTGTGGTCTTACCCATACCCATACCAACCAAAAATGATACCCACACCTAAGTAGCATTTTGAAGTCTACACTTTTTGAAACTTTCCAACTTGGCTTTTGATATGAGAATCAGGTTTAGTAATATAGACATGGAATGTAGCATTCACACATAGTTACATATGAGCACTTAGGCCAAAGGAATTCACCCTGAAATGAATGAGATATAAGCATTTTAAAATGACATGTCATACTGATACCTCTAAATCTTTTATCTAGGTCATTATTGATAATGTGGGAGTCATGCTTAGCCATACAAGGATAGCTTGCCCTACAACTAGAAACAGGCACAATATGAATATTTCTTGATGACATGTCAGTTCAAAAGGTCAGTCAAAAACTATCAAGAGATATTGAAGGCTAGAATTAGGAGTATTAGTATATCACAAAGACTTTTTTACACTTAATTTTACACTAACTTTGCTAACTTGTGGATACTTATAGTAATCCCCAGGCACTTGAGTCACCACGGTCACTTGAGCCAACCAACTTTCATGCGCACTATTTATATCAGAGCAGTACCACAACTACAGTAGCATGTCAGGAATGTATATAGGAAGCCATGGAAATTAATAGAGGTCTACACTGTTGTCTGAACATGAGTAATTGCTGAAAATGTGTGTAAAAGTGAGCATTTGTGTGTCATATGAGTGCATGTTAGACATGAGCAGCACCTCATGTCACAGAGACTTCGCAGTCAGCCATTGATGGCATGTTCTAAATGATTAATCCATTATTAGTGGATGGGATAACTTGCCAGCGACATGCCGATTGAGTATGCATTTTGTTTGTTTATCTTGTCTTATCAGTCCTGAGATCTTATCAGTAAGTATCTACAACAGCATTGGACAATGCTCAACCTCATCAAATTTTAGGTGCTACACATTTTGTTACAATATACTACTCAAAGCACACCCCAATTGTTGGCTGTGCATGCTCCATCAGCAAGAAAAAACATCAATGATCATGGATAAGATGGCTTTCCCACAACAAATAATCACATAAGCGGTTGATATACTACTTTTGGACTGGCTCAAGTGACCAGTGATGCTATGATAACACAATGAAAAAAATCCTGCGTGAGAGCAGAGAACTTCTATTACAAACACAATTTCCATGCTTCTAACTTTTCCATGACACGTGTTTACCATGTTGTCTAGGGTTACAACACACCCTTAAAGCATGTTATTAATCTCCATGCACTTCCATTTCATTACACGCCTTAACAATGTGTACTTGCACGCTAGATCCTTCTGTTGATGCCTCATGTATTCCTCGAGTCTTTATGACTCATCATGACTCCTAACCTGACTCATATGGATCATATCTGATTGGTCAATGTCATGACTCCATTGCATGCTCTGTATCACACTCACCTCATGTAGCCAATACCTCGGACTATTCATAATTATGCTTACCTACTGGTCTTTCCTTATACAGTAGTGTACAGCCACATGTATTAGTATATATACTCTGACAAACTGAGGAATGATTTCCCAGTTTAATAATTAACTCGTTCTACCATTACTCCTCTGCCTGAGCATTCATTTGACACTACTCATGAATTACCTTCATCTCTGGATTAATGCGCAGGTGCTTCATCGCACATAACCCTGCACTCAAGCTGACATTAGGGTCTTGCTTCATCTACAAGCACTCTCACAACTGTTACACATTGTATCCCACCCTACTACGCACCTCATCATATTCAGCTTGTTTCAACTTCAAGTTTATGGGCCCATGGTGTTCCTCCAGTGCTACAACAACACAGAGGCAACTTGGTCCTCATTTGTTGAGGAGGGCTAGTACTATATGGGAGATATTGGTATCATCAAGGATGGATCCCTGAGGCTTAGCAGTTATATCCAGGAAACTGTCATTGTTTATAGTGCCTCTTACAGGATTCTGGAACTTGAGATCCATCTGCAGAATGTGAAGGGTGTTACCTACTCTTTTCTTGCTGCCACACCTTACCATGTGCCTAGACAGCAAACGGAAGGTTTCCTTATCTTCTACTTGCCAACATTTGACCTGCAAGGTGAAGATACTTCCACAAAACTGTTGGCGACTTACTGTACACTACATGATGTCTATATCAAGATGATCACACTTTCTTCTCAGTACATTGTTCCTATTCCCCTTGACCAGATGGAGAAGACCACCCTCGGCAAACTCTCTTGCTCTTGTCATCTCATCCAGTTCAAGAACAGTGAGCTTGCTAGGCACCTTGCCCATGCTGAGAAACTTCTCAGTGAGGCACACAGTGCCTCCTTTGTCATCCCTTTGAGCTAGACTGAGAAGACCCTTGCATGCATCTATGCTAACATCTTTAACGTGGATATTGGGTATGTCTCTTCTTCCAACAACTTCTTTGAGCTTGGTGGTACCTCTATCAATGTCATTCATCTCAAGCACAAGGACAAGGCTGCCTTCAACATTCCCAACATTCTGGTAATTTAGATTCTCAAGCATCTCATCCTTTCCAGCCTTGCTAACTACATTGAAGCTATGAAGTCTGAGAATGTCGATGCTGAAGAGTAATGCCCAGCTAGTGTTACAATCACATTTCACCATTATCTTTTCGCCTTTTCTACTCAACGCTCTACTCCATTATACAAGATACTCAATATCTATTATGGCATCTCTTGCCTCATGCCAAGGCTATACTCAGGATCATATCCTATTGGTCACCACATTATGACTCATTATGATTCATCATTAGACACGTGTTATCACATGCTGTCATTACCTATGCACAACACACGTGTATTCACACATTATCTCTTACCATGATTCCATATGACTCATATCTATTAATAAGGCAGTGCTTATCTCATAATATGTGCATAACGCATTGTTACAGCATTGTATCCTCATGTCTTTATCTATGACTCACCATTACTGCCAGATACCTGTGCAACCTCATGCTTTCCTCATGCTTTTACACTTTATCTTCCAATCAGAACTTTTTCCTTTATCATGTAATTCATACTCAGATTAGAACTCTGCTTGTACTTTTAGTATATAAGACGTGAATGCAGCTCCGAGGGAACTCTCCCATTGTCTCTCATAGACGGATCTCCTCTGTAGTTCTTGCCTCACTTGTGGGACTCCTTGCATCTTACACCCTTACACTGCACTATAACCATTCGTAAGTCCCTCATAGTCCACATTTGTTCTAGGTTGTTACAGCTAGAGTACTTTCAGTACAATTTGGCTTCAGCACTCAGGACATTCCAAGCAGAGACCCTGCAACAGGTTTTTTGTTCCTTTTCTCAGTCATCTGGATCCATTCTACTATACCTATAGACTGTGGTTGTCTAACAAGCAAAGTTTGCTGTTGATAGCTTAACACATGACATATTCTTCTCTTATGGAAGTGATACAGCTAGTTTCTGGTCATGCATGCCAACAGCATACCCAACAGCATACAGCAAGTCTGTTCACAAGAAGCAATGTCAACCTGGAATGACCTTGCATGTCACTAGCTACCAAGCTCTCTATCCAAATGCCATCTTGTATGTATGCTGTGCTGGAATTCTGGTCATGCAAGCTATCATCATTGTTGTTGTTTGGTTGGGGAGTACCAAAAATAGAGTCGATAAAGATAGGAAAAAGGCATGCAACATGATATACACAGTCCAAGCAAGTTTTCACACATACTAGCCTCCTCAGGACTATTTACAAGAACTATTAGCTGCTCACCATTCACCAATAGACTGTTTTGTTCCACAAGAACCTTGTGATGCCAAAAAACCTGCCAGTGGAGAAGATGCTGGCAATTGAGTGGCATGGGTGTGCTAGTGCTCATCCCAGCAGCAGCTTTACCTGTAGAGCTGGCATGCATGACCAAATCAGAGTAGTACCACTCATAGTACATCGAGGTAGCTGATGGGGGAGGCTTATAATGGCATGTGGACAGAAAAGACCTGGCAAACCGAGCTCACACCATTGCAATACTAGGTATCTGAGCATCATCTCCTCTGGAGTTGATGATATCTAATAGAATTTGGATGAACATATTGTGATCACAGGCCAGAGTAGTGGTTTCAATGGTAAAAGCACTTCCCTTATGCCAGATGACCAGATCAGGGGGTAAAAAGATGTCAAAAAGCTTTTGCACTCCTGTATTGATGGCATTGTCATCCCAGAAAGGGTGAAAGAACCTCTTGAAATGGTCCTTGTTTTAATGGACATCTTGCAAAATTTCACTGAATGTCTCTGCCTTCCCATCCCACCTCAACCAAGACAGGGGTTCACTTCTCTTATGACAATCCATGTCATTGAGCTTATCCACTCAATGACATCTATTGTCATAAGGTCCTTGGAGATTGACCATGCACCAAATGATGATCCAGAAAAAGGACACCAGATCGTGCAGGCTTGTGTGCAATTTTGGCACCATCTGATCGTAGAGTAGATGTGTTCCCATAAAAGGCAGAGTACCCTAATAAACAAAACAATCAGAGAAAACTGCAATGAGGTTGTTAGTCAGATTTACCATGTGATCAAATGGTTCAGTTTCCTCTGATTTCGAGATAGGCCAAGGGTATGGCACTTGTTCCTTTAATCCAGGCAGTAAGGAGGCCAGCCCCCAGTCCAAGATCCACACAGCGTGGCTCCCAAGACATGGTGCCTGGCATTTTGCTGATCAAACATGTACCATGCATCCTTGGAGAGGTGCCAGTCATGAGAGTATTTGACCTGCAGAACAGAGAGTGGTCCCAACACAGGTACATGTATGTGCTATGAGATACTAGTACTAAGTTAAATTTACACTACTAATTGTCTAGAATGCATTCTCTGAAAAACTCAGCATATTCGGCTTCAACTTCTACTCACTCTTTGTACCAGATTTCATGCACGAGTTTGAGCTTGGTGTATGGAAAGCAATGATCACCCACCTAATACGAATTCTATTTGAAGTTGGCGAGGGCAAAATTGAGGAATTGAATGCATGGTAGGTTGGCATTCAGATCTCATACTCAGGTCCACCATATGCTAAACTATCTTGTCCAGTTTTTGCTCAGTACTCACATTTGGCCGAGACACAATACACCAATTCAGCTCAAATGTATCAGAGCTCTCAAAGCTTGCTGCATGTAACTTTGAAGATATACTTCAAGTAAGTTCATTTTCTATTCATTAAATCTCGAAACCTCATTCTTTCAGTGCTCAATACCTGTTTTCGATGGTCTTCTTCTCAAGCCATTCAATTTAATCATTCTCGATTTGCTATTTGAGCTCGCAACCTGGCATGCATTTGGAAAACTTTGGATGCACACAAAAACTACACTGTTCCATTTGGGGAACAGTACGACACGCCTGGGTTAGGCTTTTCGAAGATTCTCCAGTGAATGCTGTGAGAAATTCAAGATTCATGAGCTCCTGTGCAAGACCACAGCATATGCATGATGCAAAAGTGCAAAGGCTGCTCAGAGATCAACATCTGCAGGTCAAACTAGCAACACTCAGTCACACAAGCTCCAGGCCTTCAATATGTCAACATACAAGCTACATGCTCTTGGTGACTATGTGAAGACCATTTGGAGATACGGTACTACAGACAACTACTCTACTCAGGTGGTAAGTATAACGTCCTTTGAACTATACCTGATGCTGAGCTCAGTCTAAGGGAAAGCTTGAATATCACCATGTCAAACAGTTTTACATCCACATGAACAAGATTGATTTTGCACATGCGATTGCCAAACATCAACACCGTGAATGTTCCCTTTACAATACTGGAGCAGAACACTGTGCTGCAAAGAAAAAGGATGCAGAACAAGTAGATGATGAGGTGCTATCAAACTGTTCACCAAAGGTCCATTACCAGGTCAGCCAGAGCAACAAGCATTATTGGAACCTGGATATGTGGCTAGGTCAAAACAGGAATGATCATGCATTCCAGGTATGTGGAATTAATTCATGAATTAATGATACTGAAAGCTATTATAGCAATTTCTCCCAAAGTTGAAGGATCATGTCCTTGGACAACTCCTAAAGAATCAGGACTTGGAGACGGAATTCATGATGGCCCAATGCAATGGGCTGATATTCATCAAGAACCGGATCTACCCTCACAAAGTACTACTCATAAACTACACGACATACGACCTTCAATGTGCACAAGATTTTCTCAACATATGGACTCATAGCAATATCATCACGCTCTCACATGAAGATGGCAAGGACACCCACCCATACTGGTATACTCGCATAATCGGTATCTTCCATCTTTACGTCCAGTATTGGGGGGCAGAAAGACAGAATGCAGTAGCCCAGGTACCCCAACGCATGGACATCATCTGGGTGTGGTGGTTTGCTTGCAACAGAGAGCTCAAATCCAGTTGGGCTGCCTGGTGCTTACCTTGCGTCAGCTTTTACTTGCATAATGAACCCAATGCATTCGGGTTTGTTGATCCCAATGACGTGATTCGGGCGGCACATGTGATTCCTGCATTCCAATATGGGCATACTGCCAATCTTCTACCTCCATCAATCGCACAAAACAAATCAGAGAATAATGAAGACTGGGATTGGTACTTTGTTAACATGTAAGTCATACTGTATATTGTGTGACAACCTGAGGTATGCCTAGTAATATTTCTTCCAGTTTTGTTGACCGCGACATGTTTATGTGGTACCGAGGCAGTGGAGTTGGGCATAAGTCAACCCACAATGCTACAAAGTTGTTATCCAGTGACTGGGACGAGCTTGACAAACAAGAATTCACCTTGGAGTATGACCATGAAGCATGTAGCAAGGACGCTGAGGAAGCTGGCAGTGACGACATGTCTATGCACACTGAATCAAGTGATTCCAAGTCTGGAGAGTTCAAGAGTGACAACGAGGGCAAAGACAAAGATGAAGATATGGAGAGTGGCTCCAACCCCGCCTATCAAACTGGCAGGCAGCTAGTCAGTGATGAACTCGAAGATGAAATGGAGGAATATGGATATGGTGGACTAGACCAGGAACTGGACTTGGATGAGGGCCTCAAGGGTGCCAGTGGTGATGACAAGGGAACGGCTCAAGGGAACAACAAAGTTCTAGAGTATGCTGACCTTTGACTTGATGGTATCAAGGATTCTCTGAGTCAGGTATTTCTGCATAGTTGATCTCCGGATATCTCAGGCAAAATAGCTCAATTACTTTTAAGTAGCACCCCAGTGCTAGAGGTAGCTTGTCCTTGCACAGTTGTGTTAGTACTTGCATGACCTAGTTCAGACAAGTGTGTTCATACTAGTCCTGGCCAAACCTGGCATGGGCATGATGACTGTATGTTAAGGTCCATGGTAGTCATTGCAAGATCTGTCATGGATGCAAGTCCTTGCAATGGCTAGCAAGGGCTTACTGGATCTAGTATAGTACAGCAGGAATTAGGTCCAACTCGTGCGAGGTTGTACAAGATCTTGCATGGTCTAGCTATGTTATTCTAGAATCTCCAATTTCTTCCCAGGCTTGCTAGCCACTACTAGGTTTAGCCCCACTGGCTGATGGCAAGTGTGTGACAGTACTGGTTCAACCATGTCTTCTTGTTTAATGTCTTAACAACAGTGGCAGTTGCTAATAATTATTCCACAGACAAGTACCATTGGGCTTGATGTTCAGGAAGAAATGGACCGTGGTCAGATCCTTGAAGGAGTTGAGATCAATGATTGTGATTGCAGGCATTGCTATGCAGTCCTCCTCAGTATAGGCTTCATCTGGTTGAAGGTCAGCTTGAGTTGGTACTGGAGGTTCTGGATGAGCTTGCTCTGGGATATTTGCAGCTATAGCTTGCTGAACAGCATCAAGGACTGTTGAACACTTGGCATTCCTGTTGAAGGAAAGCTGAAGGTGATGCTTTGCAAGGCATTTGAGATTTGAAAGAGTGATAGGTTGGTTAGCATCAATCTTGTCAAGTGCATCTTGTAGCTCAGGGTGAACTTGCACCAGCATGATTCTCAACAACTGAAGTGTGAACGTGGTTCAATTATAGTGCATGGAAGGGTGGACTTTGAATATCACTCAACTCTGACAAAACATTCCAAGTCTTGAACCATCTACTTTACATAGGGTGCCTCAAGTAGTCTAGTGACCCGAGTGGATTGGTTACTTGAGGTTGTGACTGAAAGACATATCCTTGAAATGACTCATCCATGGGCTCCTGTTCAAAAGCTCCTGATGGCACAGGTGGAAATATAGGGCTCAGAGTCATAGGGTATACATAGCCACACATATGAATTCATATCCCTTTTTTCACAGGGCACACTCAAGGTCCAATGAACTAAACTAGTCACTTTTTGCATAGTCTGGTGTCAAATCAAGACTGCAGAAAAAAAATCAGAGATTAAGACTTGCAATGAGGCACTCAGGTGTACTCAAGACCTTGAACATAATCTAAAACTGCCATAGCCCAGGGTGTAGTGGTGGGTTAATTTGTGAAGGGCAAAATTTTTGCTTTTCTTTTAAATATCATTTAGCATTGTTGTTTAAATGCCATGGAAGTGTGCCATGAGTAAGGTATATGAGTATATATGCAAGCGACATAAGGTTGTCCCTCTGACCATAGGTTTAAATGTGCCATTAGAAGATGAATGGGGTGTCCAAATGATCAACTTATGTATTCCCATATGTACATTTACACTCATGAAAGAAAAAGTCCCTATAGCATAAGATGATTTGTGATTCCTCATTCCTACCCCATGGCACTTTGCATGCCTGAAATCGACAAGGCATGGTTGCATCTTACCACTCAGAGGAAGCATTATGTTATCTGGCTTATGTCTCTATGGACATAGTCATTCTCATGGACAGCTGCCAAGGTTCTGACCTGGGCAAAATTATAGCATAGTCATAGAAATGGAATGGTTAAGTACCATTTTCTGACCAATCTTGAAAACTTACTTGGTGTGAAGGATCCCACCCAAAGAATGTAGATGTTACAATTTCAATGTTTCAACCCTTAACAGATTTCATCTTCAATCTCTTCTAACAAATTATAATTATGGCATGTTCTGCCTCATGTCAAGGCTGTCCAAAGGAACATACCCTATTGGCTGCCACAATATCACACACATACACTTCTATCTTTCATTTCCCTTATCACTGATTCACCATTGGCAGTGCAAGGCTATGCTCTTATCTATGACTCATATACATTTACACCTTATCATCCAATAGAATACACTTATGCTTATCTACATAGTTTGTGCTCAGATCAGAACTCCAACATCCATGTAGTATATAAATCCCATGAATTGAGACCTGTTACAATCATGTTCTTCAGCTAAACTCTTCAGTCACTCCTTAACATTCATCATTAACTATTATGGTGTCTTTTACCTCATGCCAAGGCTGTCCTCATAATCATATCCAATTGGTTGCCACATTATGATTATTATGACTCATCATTAGACACATGTTATCACACAATGTCATAACCCATGCACAACACACACACATTATCATTCATATCATTATCGATGATTCCATATGACTTACAATGCAGTGCTTATCTCATAACATGCCTGTAACACATGCCCTTATCTATGACTCATCTATAGTTGCCTTAACCTCATGCATCACTGCAGATACCTGTGCACCTTATGTGTTTCTCATGTATTCATACCTTATCCTCCAATAGCGATACAGATACTAGTTCATACTCAGATTCATACTCCAATGTACCAGTAGTACATAAACCCCATGAATACAGCCAAGGGAACTTTAACAAAGTTCATCTTTGGGTTTCTCTCTCATTGTCTCTGATTGAGTCTCCTGGATACTCTTGCCTCACTTGCTTGGAGATTATTATCTCTCACTTCATACTCCAGTACTTGTTCTAGGTTGTTTCAAGACCAAGGAGCTCTAACAAAGTTCACTTGGAGTTTTCGCCTCTTTGCTGGACATCAATCACCTCTCACATCTACCACTATACTTTACAGTCTAGCTTTGTTCTAGGTTGTTTCAGTAGGAAGGTCTGGAGGGTATGGGCAAGGCATTGTAGGACAATAATGCCATGGCCTTTGAAGGTGTAGGCTGCAAAACATTGAGGAATTCCTTCAATGTACCCCAACCTTTGATAAATTTGATATTCAATGTGAGTGTGAATAACCCCACATTCTGTCTTCAATACCACTGTCTTGCCAGTGGTATGATTATCAGCAACTAACACATGTCCTGTGGGTTCCAAGGTAGGTTGCATTCTGACTAATCCAGGAATGGGAAGATGTACCATAACCTCCTTTACTTGCTATGCAAGTGAGCATGTATCAGTCAAAAATTGGAGTAGGTGTGTTAAACAGGTATGTACATATGTGTGCATGATGGCATTTGGAAGTATATTGGATGGTGCAAATATGGCAAAGCCTGAATATGGTTGTGACAACAGTGTTAGTTGCAAGTGACTAGTGACTAGTGACACCTGGAAATACATCAGCAGCATGCCATTCAAAGGCATTGGAACTAGAATTGATGGGCCCTTTGACAATTGAATGACCAGTTCTACCTATTCAGATAAAGACCAGCTACAGTACCTTCCTCTTTTTTTGTCTGACATTTAAGCCAATAGCCACTCTCAAAGCATACCCTGTCTCACCTAGGGTTCTGCATGGGTATGGATAACACTGTAGTTATTTGTTAATGTATCATGGGTATGGGTATGGTGTTGAGGAGCCATACCTGCATGTAAACCATACCTGTATACCATGGGTAAATGGTGCTCTGTGAGTAAGACTTGGTCCTTGGAATGAGTCAGGAATGTCAAGATCCAACTTGGAGGTCTTACTACCTGACATATTGCAAGTTGCCCTCAGGCTCTGAGAATATGCACAAGTTCCATGGGCCCGCATTGCTGATCGACTAGATCCAGAGACCTCATCAATGAAGACCAAAGATATTCATCAAGCAATACAAACACGATGTCTTGTACCTAGGGTTCTGCGTGGGTACACCCATGGGTATCAGAGCTCATACCCATACCCATACCCACCAAAAACCCGTACCCATGCCGTGGGTATGGGTTTTCCTGTGGGGATTAAAAACCGTACCCATGGGTTTAGTAGTACCAAGCCTAAACTATAGACTAAACCTTGTTCTAAACATCATATCTATACTCATTCTGCTATCTTATACCTTATTCTAACTTAGCTAAACCTCACTCACTCATGGTAAGCCATCATCATCATCACCCTCACCTTGCTATGGACCCACTGTACCCACAGCGTGGGTATGGGTATGGGTATCCAAAGTCCAACCCATACCCATATCCACACAGATCCCTACTTGTACCACCTCATGAGCTCACCCACCTTCTTTTCCTCCTCCCAGAAGCAGCATTTCTTGCCCTTCCAACACCATACCTTGGTCATTACTAGTCTGCTCTCACAAGGCTTGGTGTGGTACATGACGACAAGTACTTCCTTTTTGGGCTGGTATCTGAGTTCATATGTGATATTATCGCTTCATCAGGGTAAGCTGCACATACCAGTGCAGGTATGATCAATATTGATCAGTGATACACCTGTGCTTTTCCTTGCATTGTAGATTAGCCCCTTGATACTTGCAATACACTTATCTAAGATATGTACAACATCATCTTGTTCTTATGAAATACAATTCTGAGTCCACACAGGTGGGTTAACCTGGGACCTACGAAATATGTGACGCAGATTTCTCTAAATCCGTCCGAAGCACTCTAAATCCACCTCAAACTCTATACTTGCTGTTTGTTCTGCCCTTCAGATCTCTAGCAATGAATTCCTAACAGCAAGATATCATGGAGTCAAAGGTGAGCACACACCAATGGTCTGTGGTTGCCACAGCTGAAGTAGGTCTGTGCACTGTGTTGTTATTGGATTTTTACTCACTCAACAATGTAGGCTCAATTTGTATCTCCAAGGCAATTGAAGGTAAATCTCACAAGCATGTATTCTGTCCTTGCTGATCTCTTGCTTTTCAATAACAATAGATAGGTCAGGTTTTCCTGCTAGGAAACACAGGCATGACTGCCCACTCCCTTGACCAACACATTATGTCAGAAGTTGGAAATTTCCACAATTATCCAGTACTCATCCAGGAATTGAAACCCATATTCAATGCAAATATCCTCTATGAAATCACTGGTGACTACTATTCTATACTTCTGAAATCACTTGTCAATACAGGCATCTACAAGCCTTGGGACTGAGCTACTTTCTAACCTGCTAATACAGCAAATCACAAAGGTATGTGCCCCATGACTGAGCTACCCTCAACTTCTCTGATTTAGCAAAGGAGGTTGATGAACTGGCAACAAGGTTGACCTTCACACACTCTACAAAAAGTTAGGAAAGCCAGGGGAATATGAGTGGAAGGTTTGTGAGTTTATCCAGGATCTCTCAGCCAGTATATATACCAGTGACATGCAATTCAGGCCAGCAAAGTCCTTCATGTCTTCTTTCCTTCCTCTATGCATTTTCAAGTCACAAGCAAATACACCCCACAAACCTGACATCATTGTACTTCATGAAGATACAGGCAAACCCATGCATAACTTTGGTGATGTAGCGACGTGGGTCTGAGGAGACCTTCAACCACCTTGCTCACCACACTGCATCCAAACTCAAAAATGGAGTTGTGGACAGTCTCAATTGAAGATTGCCGATGTTTGTTGTCAATGCATTCTAGTTTGTCATGTATATACCTATCATTTCTGGTGCCAAGTTTGTAGATTCTGTCTTTCTTCACTAGACAATGTGGACAAGGGCACCGTCTGAGAAACTTTGTACACGCAAGAAGAATTCTAAAGCATCATGATTAGACACCCATTCAGCGTGAGTCAACTTGAAAGGACTTACTTCTCTGGATAATCAGCAGCATAAGTTAAAAGCCGAAGGAAGACTTGACAAAATATGCCATCAGCAAACTTGATGATGATCCCAAATTGATATGCATGCAGGAAGTCGGCATCAAGTAGAAAGTCCCAGATTGTCTGCATGAGTTCATGTTTGCAGTGCATCAGTATTGTTGCTGTAACGGCTCTACCAAAGGTTTTGGAGTAAAACTCACTGATTGAATCAGGGAGCTACAAGAGAGTACAGATTAGAACACAATGATGTAAATAGATAGTGATTACCTTTGGTATATATGCTAGATGGTGAGTGGCAAATGAGGAGGGCTTTGCACGGTCATACTTTGATTGGTTACCAATAAATAGATAGATCAGCCATAATGCAGCGTTTCCAAAGCTTGCAAGGTGGGTGAAGTCAGACCATAACATAATTGCAGCAATGATAGTTTCGAGGTTACAACCAGGAACTGGGGAAGAATTCTTGATTTTTTGGTGAGCCTCGAGCATCACATCTGCAGTATATACTTCTGTAATGATCCATTCAGGTGAACGAGTCTTGTCAGGTTGCCAGAATGTCTTATAAGGTGCTGTGTGGAACATTTCGGCCATAGGTTCCTTGTAAGCAGACTTGATGATGTCAGTGATCTTGCGATAATGGAGGCCCTTGACAACAAATTAGGGGGCAGTGTTTTCTGATTGCTGGACCTTTTCACAGGGGAGCTGAATCAGAATAGATGTACTATGCCATCCTGCAGGCACAGATGATGATGACAGTGATGGTTCCAAGGACTAGCCAGAGTCTGAGGGCACTGCTAGTGGAGTATCAAGCCGTTTTGCCTCTTGTCGAGCGTTGAAGTCAATAAAGTGGTCATAGTCAAAGTTACTAGCAAGAATGACATTGTGTACAAGCTCATTCAAATCTTTGAGTGACTTTTGAGCGGAACTGTAGAACCATTTGAAAAGACACCATATGTTACGGTAGTTCCGGGTAGGACCTAATGTAGCCGCAAAAGCGCCAAGTACCAAGTGGCTGCAATAACTCAAACAACCACCACTTGATACGTGGTGTGCTGAAGAGTTGAACAAGGGTTTCTGGTCAGCGGGTTGCTACCTGAGAGACAAGTGAAAACTCAGGCATTTCTGAGAGTTGTCCGGTTGGGAATCTATACCCGAGGGATGGTCAAGGGTTGAGGGTTGACTGCATAGAGTCCGAGTGGTCAAGGGATGACTTGAGAAGTCCCTGGTTGAGTGGTCACAAGCTTGTGGCAAGTGGAGCAGCGATACTCAGCTGGATTGCAGAGATCAAGACTAGTGTACATGAGTATCGTTGCGAGGTATTTATACTACTAGAATTGTGCACGGACCAAGTAACTAAAAGGGGAGGCCAGAAGAGCAGAAGGGCCAAGGGCCAAAAAGGGGAGTGCACAATATCCAAAGGGCATGGCCAAGAAGAGCGAAACAGAAGAAGGGGCCAAAAGGGGAATCATACAATGTGAAGGCAATGGACGATGATGAAGGTGAAATGACTAAGTGCAATGCCATTGGATGATGACGTGAAAGGGAAAGAGTAAGCATGCGGGTAAAGCCGATGCTGGTTACATAAGGTGAAAGAAGACGATGTACAGATGAACGTATGAGAATACCTAGGTATCGAGTGAAGAGAAGTAGTACGAGTCAAAGAAAAGAAAGAAATCGTAACACCATATAGATGGATTGAGAAATGGCAAAAACAAAGTGTTGTTATCTATTGCTTCTACTAGCGGAGGGGCAAGGCTACAGTCGGGTATAGTAGGATCGCTGTTGTCATCCCTGGATTGAAATGCTGGACCATCACAAAGATGATCAAGAGTTGTAGAAGCTTCAGGATTGTATAATGGGAATCCACTAGGGTATTCATGGAACACATTGTTGGCATCAAGAGGAGTGCAGTAAGGGCCAGGTATAGGTTCTGAGTCTGCTTGTGAGCTGCCCTGACCATTACCATGACTGCTAGTGTGATCACCAGTAGAGTCGGTGTTCATAAAATGGGCAGGAGATGGATAATTAATGGCAGAGGGTTCTGGGTCTTCCAAGTTATTAAATGGAGTGGGGACTGGGATGGGTAATGGTGGGGGATCATCACAATATCACTGTGGAAGGCAGCATGTGCAGGAAGGTAGACCAGATGGCTGCCGATTGACCTCATAGTCTCCATCAGGAGCATCAAACTATCTTGCTAGTCAGTAATGGATACTATGTAAGAGATATTGGATGATCAGACTCACTGCAAGGCTTTGGAATACAGCAACCCACTGGGCTTGCACTACATCTTGTTCCCTCTCTCTCTGTTCTCTCTCTGCCTGCTCTTGTTCCTGGAGACGGTACCTCTCCCTTTCTTGTTCAGCTACAGATGTGATGTGTTCTTGGTGTTGTTGGAGCAGGTTGGTAAAACTTGTCTGATTTCTCTGACAATAACATGAAGCATGAAGCAATAGCCCACACTCTCCCTTGCAAAGTGTTTGACAAGCTGGACAGGGAATCATTCTGGACACAAGAAAGGCAAATAAAATGAGTACACCAAGTAGGTGCATTCAAGTTGGAAGTATGGTGTATATTGTGTATGAGTGAGGCTACCAAAGCATATCATCTCATGTGTGCAGGTGGTGTACTAGTATGCTTCCTAATTATTGGCAAAGACCGAAATTTTAAACTCAGGATTTTTTACTATCTCTTGATCTCGCTCAACTTCTGACCATCATCCAAGTCATGCCAGTCAATGACTCAGTTATTGATCCTTGTCTTCTCAATGAATCTTCCCCACAATCTGCACCTGCAAGTCTTAACAAACGCAAGGCAGACCTTGCAGAGCAACTTCAGTTCATGCCTCAACGTCAATGCAAGAAGCTAAAGTGAGTTTCACACTCATATGAGTCATATCCTTCTATAGATTAATTGCTAATGAGAGCTATTAGTACTAGTACTCAGCCTGTAGATAATACAATAGGCTTGGTTGACCCAGTCAAATATGAACGAGCAGGAAGGAAACTCACATTCCTTGGACACCTATTTGGGTCACCAAGGAATGCTATCGATGTTGGACTCAAAGTCGATGCGGATCAAGAGGACCAACTCAATATATAACCGTCCTGTAATTCATTCGCTACAGCCGCTAACAACTCTGCAGGTGTGAGAAGAAGATAAAACATTTCTATTGATTTTATGAGGCAATCCTCTCACATGCACCTGGACTCATCAAAGACCTCAACTCTGGTGAAATTGAAGCAGAGGAGCTTACAAGGATATGCAATTGGGTAAGTAGAATATATGCACATATATTCTGCTACATATCACTAACTTTGTTGGCCTAGATCACAACTGGTATGAGCAATCAACGCTCCACAGACGTTGGGGCTGTTAAACATGTTGGCCTCACGTACCTCTCATCAATCTTCCAACCAGTCTAACCTGCCATTGGCAAGCTTGCACAGTTTGACAAAGATCCCCAGCAGTATGCTTTTTTTCAAGCCAGTCAGCAAGCTGATACTTCAGATTACTCATTTAGGATGATGCAGGCGCTTCAGGATGGTTCCATCAACACATCGGCTGCAAACTGGCTGACCTGTTTCTATGTGGAGGGAGTTTATGATCCCTAAAACAAATTGAAGGAATTGTTCTGCTCCCTCTCTGCATTTAGGGTAACAGCATCTATTTTCAATCTCATGCAATGCTAATTACTTCCTTTTTTAGTTTTATATGCACCTCTTCATTGGACTGTCAGCATCAGCAACAGATATGATAATTAGCAACACTTCGAAGCCATCCAAGAATCAAGCATAGGGGCTCACTGAGGTGACCCCACAAATCATTGCATACGTGCACATTATCATATGTGGCCATTCTTATGTTGTGGCCTCTTATGAACCTTTGTCAGCTTTATTTTACTTTGAGGACTGCACCTCGCTGGGAGCCAGTTGTCAGACAGATGAACCTCAATGACCTGGCATCGGCTATCATCAAGATGTTCAATGAGAAGGATGTGTGGACAAGGGAGACATTGGCATGGTGGAACTCGTACGTGCTTTCATGTGACACTTAGCATAGAATCTCAGGATGATTATATTTAGCCGAGCCTTTCCAAAGGACCATCTGAGACACCAGGGGTCAAACTCGGACGACAACATGACAGAGATAATCACTCAGCATGCAGGTAACCCGAGACCAGTGAAACATCTGTCTAGCCTCGAACATCAAGCTGCCACTGAAGGCCATGAATTTGGGACGCCACCACCACGTGTGGAACCTACAAGGGAACAGACAACATCAACATCCAAACAGTCATCATCAGTCACCACCATGTTTGACACTGACCCAGGACTAGGTGAGATATCTGATTTATCCAACTTGGATGCCCCATCTACATCGGCAAAGGACACCAATCATCCTGGTCCCTCTGGCATCACTGTTGACAATAGGCCATGACCAGCCCCAACCCCCAGGCCATCGACCACCAACAATACAATGCAGGAGCAGGCCCCATCCAACTCAAAGACCAAGCGCAAGGGCCATGCACCCACTGCTACAACTACCGGCACTAAGAAGACTTGTCATAACAAGGACAAGGTCTCAAATGGGTTTTGAAAACAGTCGATCGTTTCTTCTGTCATGCTTTGCTGCTCTCTTGGGAGTCTTGTCAGCTGGTTTGTAATGTGTATGATCATTGGTCACGGTGAATGAATACAAGTGTTTGAGTTGTATTAGACCTGGTGTGCTCTAGTAAAAAAATGAGAACCTAGCAAATGATTGGATCCAGATGAGTAACATACAGTGCTTGCAAGCACTCGCAAGAAATTTCAAGCCTAGCAAGGCCTGGCAGGTGTCGAGATTCAGATGGGCTAGGTGTGATGCTTGCAAGACCTCGTGTAGTATTGTAGGCCTAGCAAGGCATTGCTAGCAACTCAGACTCGCTCAGGTCTTGCACGGAGATTAGGCTCCTTGTGAGAAGTTGTGGCCAGCTGCAAGAAAACCTAGTTCCCCACTATCAACACAAGACCTATTTACCCTAGCTAAGTATAGTAAGCCCAGCAAGGCCTAGCTGGAATATGGCCAGTTGGCTGATGGTGCTGGTAACCCCCATGGTAATATGCCAATAAGGAATGAAAACAGGTCTCTCATCTGTGACATGGACCAGCACAAAAGCTTCATAACCATTGCTCCAAACCATGAGTTTGTCATTGACCATGTTGAGGTAACATTCTCCCTTGCTTACATTTTCACTTACTCACATCAGTTGCAGTGAGTGCAACATGTCATGACCTCCACTATGACTATCAGCTCGCTCCCAAGCAGCAGAGAGCCAACAACTGTTCAATCAACCAGCTTGGAGGACAACATCCAGTGTTTTTGTAATATGATTGACACATTTTGAGCTAGTAATCCCAGAATCACCAGTGAATGGGATCATCTCAGGTGGTGTTCCAAGCTCAATATGCAACTGCTTTTAGCCTTTATGCAGTTTCAAGAATCCATATATCCCTTACTAGAAAAGGTTATTTTTTTGTTTACATGTCTTGATCGAAAACACTTAGATAGCTTCTCAGTCAGGTGTGTTGTCAGGACACACAGCTATGTCTCACCTCATGGAGGCCTGCAAAAGGCAACAGGCTCCCACAAAGGGGATGCTTGAGCTAGGCATGTCGCTCATTGACCTAGACTTTGCCAAAGTCAATGAGTTCATCCAGTGCAAGCCAGCATTGAAAGCTCTCGGAAAATCAGTCAGGAAGGGACTGAAGCATGCCCTCAAAAGATTCATGGAAATCTTTGAGGGTGGTTCAGACTAGTAGGTGGTGATCAGTAGTGGGCTACATTGAATATTTTGCTTGTCATGCAATGGGAAATGGAGTTTGCATCAACAATTGATCAACTTTCAAAAGGCCATGTCTCCACTCTTGGAAGCCTGGACCAAATGTATTGTGAGATCACTCAAATCAATCTACTTTGTTGATGCTACACAGCCAGAAACCATGTAGACAGCAAGTGCTGGCACTTGAACTGTCATTCTGCTTGGGCATGTCTGATTCTAATCTGACACTTTCAATCATTCAAGTAAACCAGAGCAAAGTATGCTTACTGTCTCAAGAGCTGGCACCGTTTTCCCACCACACAATGGTTCATGGTGCAATCCACACATCCAAAGAGAGAAGACATATGAAGGCTGATTGATATGGACACATTAAATACTTAGCAATCATGGGAACACAATTCTGCGGTGGCGGTGAGGGTGCACATTGCCAATCCCTTCAGATTAATCTATGTTGAGTGCGAGATACACTTGCTAAGGAACAAATAAGATGCAGCACATTGATCATGTAGGAGTGCCTTGAGCTTATCACAGTAAGTCTACCAATGGGATAGCCAATGCTTTCTTAACTATGTGGCACCTAGATGACCGAGAGCATGGACAAAGGGAAAGACCACATCTCAATGACATCATGCTGGTGTAATGCAAGGTGTGGATGTCAACATAGCGACCACCACAAAAAATAATTTGTTGCTATACAAACAGGAATCATTCTACAGTTGGCTGAATGTTGTAGGAGTTGAGAACTCCTTATGGTTGCAGTCTACCTTTTCCCCACTCTCCATCATGTCCTATCACACCTTATTCCATCCGCTATTGACTTCATACTGGTCCAGTTTTATTTCTACCATTTACAGATCATCCAAACCCAATCCAAGTCCAATCTGAGTCAATGCATTCCAATCCAGTTCCATTGTACATGTTCCACTTTATCTAGTTTAACTTGTCCTATCCAATTTGGCCTTATTGAGGTTGTTCCTCTCATAATACCCTTCTTTTCTTTTGTTATCTACAAGGTTTTGACATTCCTTTTCTTAAATACTCATCCTACATTGATCCTGTATGATTACTTAGGGTTGGATTGCCTTTAACAGTCTTGGATTGTGCCCAGGACTATAAAACCATGTTTTCTGACATTCAATACCATCTTTCTGTGTTCAGGAGATCACCTGTCTACTCTCCCATGTGTGAGTGGGCTGGATATTGTTCCTTGCACCTTGTTTCACCTCATTTTATTGTTCTCTCATGTCTCATCTTCTTAAATCAATCCTCTCATCATCTGAACTCCATCCAGATACTTTTACATTGATTGCTTTTCATTCTGGATTGCTCAGCAAGCTTTACTAATCAGCAAACCTGCATTTTGTCTACAGGCTCTACAAGCTCTAGAGACCATCCACAGACCCCACAGACCCCACAGACCCACCACTTTTCACTACACTTTTTTAATACACTTTTTAATACACTTTTTCATACACTTTACTACACTTTTTTTAAGACACTTTTCACTACACTTTTTTCATACACTTTACTACACTTTTTCACACTTTTTCATACACTTTACTACACTTTGACTACACCTTCATTACACTTTTTTCACTACACTTTACTACACTTTCATTACACTTTTTTCAATACACTTTACTACACTTTCACTACACTTTTCACTATACTTTTTTCACTACACTTTCATTACACTTTTCACTACATTTTTACTACACTTTTTTGTACACTTTATTACACTTTTCACTATACTTTTTTTGTACATTTTACTACACTTTTACTACACTTTTACTACATTTTTTTGGACATTTTACTACACTTTCTTTGTACACTTTACTATACTTCAAGTGTAGTAAAGTGTATGAAAAAAGTGTAGTGAAAGTGTAGTGAAAAGTGTAGTAAATCTATGAGAAAGTGTATGAAAAAGTGTGGTAAAAAGTGTGGTAAAAAAGTATAGTAAAATGTACAAAAAAAAGTGTAGTGAAAAGTGTAATGAAAGTGTAGTGAAAAAAGGTGTACAAAAAAGTGCGGTAACATATACTAGGAAGCTGAATGGGTTATATATGTGACTTATGATACATAGTAATATCTATGGTCATAACACTTTGTATATATAGTATCTTGTTCAATATGGATTGTTAGGCATGTATATATATAGTTAGGGTTGTGGTGGAGGACCACATTTAATTTCTATAAAACATAGTAATGTTTGTGAACATAATAGCATAGTCATAGTTGGTGAAATAGTTAAGTTGCATATGTAGGTAGTGATAGCTATATGGGTACTAGTGAGTACTACAGTGGCTCAAACAACTGTCCCAATGTTTGCATGTTTTTCACTAAATGCAATAAAACATGGTAACCACTAAACCTTACCAAGACCTGTGGGAATATGAAATATGGTACCTACTCCTGGCTTTCTATTGGACCAAGGATCAAAGGATTTGAATAAGATTTGATGAAATGGCAATCATTTCAAAATGATCACTCATTGGGACAGTTTTTTGACTTTATATGAATGTAAGTATTTAATATTTGGTATGACCTCCTTTGGCCTTGATAACAGCTTCAAGCCTTCTATGCATGCTTTTAATCTGTTTCTGATGCTATTCTGCACAAATATTCCCCCACTCCTCTACTAACCTCTCCTATAAATGATAAACTCCTTTAGGGGCACTTTTATAAGCTGAAAGTCATTTTTTGAGATGATTTCAGGTATGTTCAAAGGAAGTGAGATTTAGAGATTGTGCAGGCCAATCTAAAGATCCAATCTCTTGATCTTTGACCCAGGTCTGAACTCTTTTAGAGGTATGCTTGGGATCATTATCTTATTAAAAAATGATATTACCTTCTGAAATTTAAAATTCTTCAATGTTTTCCGGAACCCCTGCTGTGAAATTGTCACATACTGCTCAGAATCCATCCTTCTGTACATCTCACTCTAAACTCCCACTCCATTCCATCCTATATAGGCCCATAGCCTCCTCTATGCTTGACTGTACCTCTAGCAATCAACTACTCTCCTGCCTTTTTCCACACATACTCTTTTTATATGACCCAATCCTATTGACTTTAGTCTCATTTAACTATGTGACCATTTTCCCACCCTCCACAGTCCAATGCTAGTATTTGAAAGCATAGGCCAACCATCCTTTCTTGTGACTCTTGAAGAGAAGAGGTTTTTGTTTTCTACCACAGCTTTCAAAGAGGCTTCCCTGAGGGTATTTCTGGCTGTCTTATGGTAGATAGGAGTATCAATAATGGTATTGATAAATATAGTGAGCTGAACAGCATTTTTGGCCTTGCCAGTAATGATCTATTGTACAATAGCCCTTTGCTGGTAAATGAAAACTTTGAAGGGTGACCACCAAGATGTTTAGTCTTGTCTAGCTGGATTTCCTGAAGGACCCTAGACACTATAGACTTGCCCAGACCAGTTTCAGAGGTGATTTTCCTGGAAGAAAGTTTAAGGAAAGGGAAAGAGATGTTATTCCCCCTTAAGAGCTGGAGATAGGTTTCATAATGATGATAGGGAAGTTACTATGAAATAGTGGAGTTTATATAGTGCTAGCTGATGATAGTTACATAAATATAACATAATAGAACCATTATCAAATGTATGTAAGTACTTTCCAACATGTTAGGGTCTGATATATGTAATCCAAACTTAAAGTCAAAGAACTGTCCCAATGAGTGATCATTTTGAAATGATTGCCATTTCATCAAGTCTTATTCAAATCCTTTGACCCTTGGTCCAATAGAAAGCCAGGAGTAGGTACTATATTTCATATTCCCACATGTCTCAGTAAGGTTTAGTGGTTACCACATTTTATTGCATTTAGTGAAAAACATGCAAACATTGGGACAGTTGTTTGAGCCACTGTACTAATATGAATGATATTTTTTTAATTCTACTATGGTATATTTCATATCTTCACAGACCTCCAACAGACATTCCTAGACCTCTAACAGACCATGTATAGGTTTTTACAGACCTGGACAGACCTGGACAGACAAATAAAGTTTTGTTGATTAGTAGAACACTTTGACAAACTCTCATTCATCAATCCCTTCTAATATAACCCCCCTTGGGATGAACCTATCACCCAACCTTTTTTATATCACCTACTTTTTGTTATCTATAACATGCTGAGTTAGTGGAACCTCATTGTTGTTGCACTCATTGATGGAAAACCTTCATTTAGTACACCTTGTCGTGGCTGCCAATGTTATATGTGCATCTCCAAAGGATGTGATCTGCTCAGTGTCTCTTCTTCCAGATATGCTAACACAGGGGCCAGATGAATATTTGGTAGTAACCAAGGAATTATCAGGTCTGGTGGTTGAGGAGCCTTTCTTGTGGATATCAGGCCACTGCTCAGCATGTTCTTTGATACCCAAGGCAGTCCCTGTACCTGGGACACTGCTGATTTTGCGGGCCAGTCCAGTCCTACTGCTTTTGGAAGCTTACTAAGACTGGTTGTGGTCCAGTTGCCTCATTTGGACCATGGAAAACTGGACTGAACTAGACTTTTAAACACTAACTGTCTTGTGCGATACATGAGATAAAGCTGAGCAGCAAGTTCATAGGGATACGCTGAATATGATGCCACAGTTAATGTTCAATGTTCTACATTTAGTTGTAATGCCATGTGGGAGTGGCCATAGTGGGCACACCAATCTGAGAGCACATTCTGGAGCATGTCTTGATGAGGCAGATCCAAGAGTGGAGGAATGTGGAACAGTGTAAGAAGGCACCAGTATCCATTGTCATCTGCAACACCCATTGATGGCATCACAAAGGCCTTTGGAAGGACAGAATGGCAGAGGATAGCTGCATGTTTGAGGAAAGGCAATGTAAAGGCATACAGTAATTTTTCAATTCAAGTTTCGCCAACTTGAAACATCTTGAACATGAGCACTTGAACAATGTGATCAATGCAACATGATACATATTGTGTCCACAATGCTCCTGTCCTCTGCAAATTGGCATGTGTGGCCCTTCAACATCTAGTCACAGCATACATATATTAGTATACACCCTATACATATACAACAGAGTCTGTGGTGAATGAGGGAGTATAACCTAACGAAATTGAAGGCTCCACACCAATACAATGAGTAAAGCAAGATGTACATGCTGAAGAAAAATGAAGTAGCACACCAAGAATAGTTCTATCTTTACAACACATGAGAGATCAGGCCCAGGAGCTATAATGTGACTGAAACAACCTAGAACAACCTAGATTGTTAAAGTTGTAGTGGTTTAGTGAAGAGGGGGTTCAGTCCAGTGAAGAGGTGAAAACTCCAAGAGAACTTTGTTAGAGCTCTCTGGCTTTGATTTATGGGGTTTATATACTACATGGATATTGGACTCCTAATCTGAGTATGAACTACATAGATAACCACACTATATCCTATTAGATGATAAGGTGTGAATAGATATGAGTCATAGATAAGAGCATAGCCTTGCACTGCCGTGATGAGTCAGTGATAAGGGAAATGAATAGATAGAAGTGTAAGTGTGTGATATTGTAGCAGCCAATCGGATGTGTTCCTTTGGATAGCCTTGACATGAGGCATTATTCTTAGAAAAGATTGAAAGTATAATCCATTAAGGGATGGAAAGTTGATATCGTAACAGTGACCTACATTGTAGCCAAAAGTTCACTGATGAATGTGTTAGTTGTCATACCATTGGATGTGCTTAAATGATTGACCAGGATTTTGTCAATTGCATAGTAATATAGATGAGATCAGCATGGTGATGAAAGTATGATTATGAATCATACTGCCACACTGCTCCTTGATTTTCCTTCAGAGATCTTTCATGTTTGATTTCAATATGAGGTTTAACTTGTCCACATTGGCCACAACTGATAATATCAATGAAGTGGCCATGGTCAGTCAATGCATATCCTCACCTTCTTTGACAGAGAAGGTGTCATCTACCTGATGAATAGGGACCATCCCATCCTTGGTCCACTCCTTTGGGTTGGATTCATAGTTGTATGGTATGTCTTTGACCATAGTTCAACTTGGACAAGTCATAAGGGACCATGTTAGTTTCAAGCTCAGTTTGGGGGAAGCTAGAGTGCAGGGCATGCACCAGGATTCCCCATGGCAAGGCTGTGCACACCTTCATTAAAGGTACACTAGCTTTTTATCAGTTGTGGGTATTCACTTGTCTAGTCCACACAGGACTTGGATGCTGGCTAGAAATCCAGGTTCATCAACAAGCTGAGAATGTTTAAAGCATAATGACAATGGATGATAATTAGTCTGTGGTAGGTACTACTGTGTCCAAGCAACAATAAGATGGGGTAAGATGCTATGAGGTGTCCATCAGAGTCAGTCTAAATCAGTCTACTGTCAGTCTGGGTCAGAGACATCAGAAACAAATGGAATGAAAGAAAGCAAAAAAAAAAGACTTGGAAAGCAAAACTGTGGGGTCTGGCCCAACTTGTCTTTATCAATCTGTTCTGTGAGGCATCCGTTGGAATCAGTTGGAATCAGTCTACCATCAGTCTGGGTCAGAAACATTGGAAGTGAATGAAACAAAATAGAAGAAAGCAAAAAAGAATGACTTGGAAAGCAAAACTGTGGTCCAGCCTGACTTGTCTTTATCAATCTGTTTTTATACCCATGCCTACCAGATAGCCCAAAGCATGAGTATCTGAATTGTCCTTTCTTCTTTATGCTTGTATTCCTGCAGAATGACCTGAGGTGTGAGTATCTGACTCAACTTTGCTTCATGAATCATCTGTTCAGCACCAAGTGCATGGCTACTTTTCTTCAGTTAGAGAGGGGTTATCAAGATGGGTGTGTGTCTCTCACTGGCACACATGAGAAGTCCAAACAGATACAAATTCATGGACCATATAGTAACTGAAACAGACAAGGTAGGAATAACACAGATGAATGGGAATGTATTGGACTAACTCAGGGCCAGCTTCTTTTTGCAAGACCATGGGGAACTGTCATATCCCATATCTTTCATCAGTCCAACTCCAAGATCTCTGGGTTAACTCCTTCACAACTCTGGTACGATCTCTCTCCAGACACAACTCTTGATCTCCAGACTTCTTACTTAGAACCTTCTCAATTCCTCTTGTCTCTTTTTGTACTAGTGTTACATTTGTAATATCCTGTGTCTTGCTTAACAACACAGCTCCAGCCTCTGTACATACCCAACTCCACTCTGGTTACATATTTTCCCAATTCCCATCTTACTTAGTTTCTTACCAACTCCATTACTAATCTTCATTCTCCTCCAAGTATATAAACTGTAGTACTCCGACTTTGTACCCTCAGTCTGAATATTAGTTTTATCTTCTATTCCATCCAAACTCCTTAAAGACCTCAATGATCTTAGCATCTTCTCTGCTCGACTTCACTTCAGTGTTAAGTCTCACCTCCAACCTCTGTTCTCCAAAATAATGGACAGACTCTTGACAAGGGTGCACCACACACAGTGAAGCCAAGTCCCTCCAACCAGAATAACTCCAGAGTTCTGGAGTTCACACCCAGAGTAGAACACAACTTAACAGGAACTGTCATCTAACTTGATTACCAGCTTCAGTTTCAGGCCATGGTTACTGGGAGATGCTGTCTAGGAGATCAGAAAGCCATGTGGATACACATGACAGTTTGGGAAGACTCAATCTTGGCAGTTCTGTGCCAGATTATATTGGTCAGCCTACAAATGCTATAGTGGGATAATGGGACATGAGGAGGGCAGTGACAAAGGTGGTGACAACTCAGGCAATCAACAGGTCAAAAGGAATGGTCACTGTAAGCAGGAGTGAGGGAAGAGAGGACATGGATAACGAGAGAACAAAAGGAAAGCACAAGGAGAAGGGAAAGATGCTGGAACAGGGAGAGAAACGAAAGGTGCATGGCTGGATGCTCACAGATGCACACAAGACTGACCAGTGTGTTTATACAGCACCTGATTGTCATGGAGGACAAGTCTAATGATGGCAATGACGACAAGCCAATCATCATCAAGACTGGAATGACCAAGAGCACAATGACAGTGAGCAGCACCAAACCGGTACAAGGAGAAAATGATATCAACCATGAGATGCCATGCACACAAATGTTGTGAAGACACAGGGTACTCTGTTTCAGGATGCTGAATCACATATGCAGGCAGTGTGTGAAGAACTGACAAAGTTGTACATATTTGAGTGGGCATGGAGGCAAGTGGATAAAGGAGATGGGAAAGGCAGAGGTGGTGAAGGGTCCCAGTGAGTAACAATGTGCTGTTCGTCAATCTGCATGTGCTAATATAGGCTCTAGCTGTTCTGAAACTGGTGGTGATCATACCACTGTACAAACCACAGACAGCCACAGCACTATCCAATCTGGCTTCAGAAGCATGTAAAATGAGACCCTAAGATAAAGCCGCCTGCAGAGAACATTGACGATGAGGTTCTGGTTGTTAAGAATAAGCAGAAAATGTTGATTCAAGACAGTCCTTCCAGTGCAACAAGGCAGGCCATCCTGGCCATCAAGGTGGCAATCCTGTCATCAAAGACCCACCTCAAGAAGCTCAAGATGGAAACAGTCAATACTGCAGGATCAATCAAGGCATTGGAGGAGGTGCTGAGGTCATAGATAGAATTTTGTTCAATTCTGCATGTATTGTGGAATAGAAATCCAATTCACACATCCAGTGTCCAATCTGAGAGTGATCCCTATGTACAAAATGAATACAATGTGATCAATAAAACAAAATGAGAACATAACAAAGACACCCACTCCTGCATGCCTTTTCCACCAAGCATTGTGATGAGGTCTTGGTTCTTGTTTGCTATATTCAGACCATTTTGGATCTGAATGCTAATTGACTCACAGTGAGACAGACTCAGTCAGTGACACTTGACATTCTCAATATGCTAAGGCAGACTTGGAGGTCAAGGCCACTGGTCTGAGGAGAAATGCAGTTACACGCTTTATTTTCCATTTTGGTAGGTAGAAACTGTGTTGGGTAGGATTCCCATGACATTCAGGTTTGGGAGTCCTGGAGTAATGCTTGCTATGAGGCTTTGAGACATCTGACTCATCCATACTGTTGTTATTGCCTGAGTTTGAACCATCATGTATGGATCACTGTAAGGCCGCTAGTCTAGCAGGTGGTGGCAGGCAATGCAGATGGTTCTTTCCATGGTGTGCTTTGAGTACATCCATATCCTGGTACAAGGCATGAAAGTTGCATAGTCAATCTTGGTAAACAAGTTTTTCACCTTGTCTGTTACAATCACACAATATACTATCCTAATCCCTCTATTTTTTGCCTATTTTTCCATATTTTTCCCTTTGCATTTGAGCTTGCTATAAGCATTCCATTCCTTCCGAGTTTCCAAGTTTCTGGAGTTTCCGAAATTCCCATGCTCTTGGAAACTCTGGAACTGAACACTTAGCAAATACAAAGTGATATATGATTGAAATACATTGACCCATGCCTTGCTATGGTCTAGAACCACTAACCCTTGACCAGCCTAGACCATACAAGCCCTCAGACACCCTCTAGACTCATAGTATGTCATTCCATTCTACACATGCTCACCTCATGCCTACCTCACCTCATGCCTACCCTCATATCCATTCCTCCTCATGTCTATGATGCAATTACATTCTATGGCTATGTATTCTAGATCCATATACCCTATACCCATTCAAACCCTTGTCCCATAGCATAGCATATCTGTAGATTTACCTTACACTTGTACAAACAGTAGAATAGTATAAAAGGGACATCCCCAACTCACTGAAGGACCCAGTCTTGTCCTTCTGGAGTTTCCCCAAGCCTCTCTAGTCACACAGACTTGCTTTCATTGTCCTTCCAGCAAATAACTTAAGCCTGTAAAGGTTTGGTTGTTTCATTGTCTGCCCTAACATCGTCTCAACACAGATCGTTCTCTGTATGGTATGCTTCAAGTGCATTGATATCCTGGTAGAGAACTTAAAGACTGTGTAGTTAGTCTCAATAAATAATGTTTCTCACCTCATAAAACAACCTAGAACAACCTAGACTGTTAAAGTTATAGTGGTGTAGTGAAGAGGGGGTTCAGTCCAGTGAAGAGGCAAAAACTCCAAGAGAACTTTGTTAGAGCTCTCTGGCTTTATTCATGGGGTTTATATACTACATGGATGTTGGACTTCTAATCTGAGTACAAACTACATAGATAAGCATAATGCATCCTATTGGATGATAAGGTGTGAATAGATATGAGTTATAGATAAGAGCATAGCCTTGCACTGCTGATGATGAGTCAGTGATAAGGGAAATGAAAGATAGAAGCATATGTGTGAGATATTGTGGCAGCCAATCGGATGTGATCCTTTGGACAGCCTTGACATGAGGTATTATCTTTAGAATAGATTAAAAGTAGAATCCATTAAAGGAGGAAAAGTTGATATTGTAACACTACCCCCTGTCTGTGGATCAGACTCCGGATGATCTATAATTTCATAATTGAGACGATGGAGACTATCCTCATCTGCAGATTGGGTATTGTTCTCATAATTTCGGAACATAGAGTTGAATTCGGTTTGTGTGACTTTTAATTTATGTGGGGCATCTGGATGTGCTTCATGGAAATCAGATATGAGATCCAATGCATTCTTCAGATTCTTTAGTGGTTCCCATGTTCTTTCATCATCATCATAACCTTTCCAGTGTATGAGATATTCTAAGTGATGTCCCTTCATTCAGGAATCAACAATGTAGTCTGCTTCAAATTCTTCTTCTTGGTCATCTCCAATTACAATAGGCCGTGGTTTATAAACCAGCTGATCAGGAAGGTGTTCCTTATAAGGTTTGACCTGAGAAATGTTTACAACTGGGTATATTCGCATAGTGCATGGGAGTTGAAGCTTTAGAGCATTCAGACCATGCATGGATATTATGTCATAGGGTCCAATCCACTTGTCTGTGAATTTTGGATGTTGTTTGATTTTTAGGTTTGCTTTTGAGAGCCAGACCTTATCGCCAATGGAGTAGGAAGGAGGTTCTGTTCTCAATTTATCAGCAACATTTTTCATGTGTTCCATGGCTTTATCTATATTAGATTTGTTTGCTCTAGAATCTTGGAGAAATCCATAATGAAGTTCTGAGCAGCCAGGTTTTTCATGGAATGTGGCATAATTTCCATCCTAGGGATGTAGGAATGTGTGATTTCGAATGGTGAGAATTTAGTGGCAGTGTGTTTCTTGCTGTTATATGAGAATTGTGTGAGAGGAAGCCAATCGGCCCATGTGTTATCCTTCTCTGCACAGAACATGCGAAGATACTGTTGCACTTCTCGGTTCATTTGTTCTGATTGTCCATCTGTTTGTGGATGATGTGCAGTGCTTAATTTGGGTGTTATTTTTAACCCTGAGCATATATCTTTCATAAGTTGGGAAGCGAATTGTGGTCCTTGGTCTGACACAATGGTTTTATGGAGGCCGTGATATTTCCATATGTGTAAGAGATATAATTTAGTGAGATCCATAGAAGTACATGTTTTGTGGCATGGGATGAATTTGACTTCTTTAGAGAAGCAATCCACAACCATGAGAATGGAATCATAGGAGTGTGAAAGTGGGAGATCTGTGATAAAATCTGCTGAGATATCTTCCCATGGTAATAATGGTGTTTCTAAGGGTTGTAGGAGTCCTGCTGTTTTCTGATTAGAACCCTTGAATTGAGCGCATCTTTCACAATGTGAGACATAGTTTTTGACTTCTTCGTTCATACAAGGCCAAATGTAGGTTCATGTGAGAAGTTCTAAAGTTTTGTCATAACCAGGATGTCTGGCTTCGGGTGTGTCATGAAACATAGTGATGGATTTGGTGTGTAAAGCATTGGAAATGAAGATCTTACCCCCTTTTCTAAGGAAGGCATCCTCAACTGTATATCCGGTAGATAGGAGATGTTTCATGGCATTTGGTGATAATTTCATAGTTTCATGTTGTATGTCATTTAGAAACTGATTGCCATTGTATAGGAGAGTGACGGCTGATCGAATCTTAGATGGATCCATGAGTAGGATTCCTTTGTTATTGTCTTCGATTCCAATCATGTGGTCTTCCCTCCTGCTTAAAGTGTTTGCTTTTCCCATAGTGACTCCAGCCTTGTGGTGCCAAGTGAAGTTAAAGCATGAGAGATATTGTGCCCATCTTGCTTGTCTTCAGTTAAGATCTTGGCATGTCATAAACCACGTAAGGTTCTGGTGGTCATTCCATATTTCAAATTCATGTTTTGCACCCTCAAGATAGTGGCACCATAGTTCCAATGATTGGATAACCAAGAGCATTTCTTTGTCAGCAATCAGGTAATTCCATTCTTCTGGGGTCATAGAGTGGCTATTATAAGCAACAGGGTGCCAAAGTCCTTCTTTTCTAAAGATAGAACTGCTCCCGTTGCGAAATCCAATGAATTGCATTCTAAGCGATATTTGGCATTCTGATCCAGATAAGCAAGGATAGGGGCTGTCATAAATGCCTTTTTAAGCATAGTGAATGCTTCATCACAAGCGAAGGTCCATTCAAATTTTTGATCCTTTTTAGTAAGGTCATGTAATGGTCATGCTATTTTTCCATAATCTTTAATGAATCTGCAATAGAAGTTGGCAAGTCCAAGGAAACTTCTGATGTGTTTGACTGATGTGGGAGTTGGCCATTTGGCTACTGCTTTGGTCTTTTTGTTATCCATTTTAATCCCATCAGTTCCCACGATCATTCCGAGGAAGTCCACTTCTTTTACACAAAAGAAGCATTTTTCTGGTTTTATGTAGAGGTCATTATCTTGAAGGTGTTTAAGCACCTCAAGTACGATTTTGTCATGAGTTTCATAGTTGTCGGTATTTGTGAATATCATAAGGTCATTGATGTATACAACAACAACGCCATTCATATCAGCAAAGATTTCATTCATCATAGTTTGAAATGTGGCTGGTGAGTTACATAATCCGAAGTACATGACGATGGGTTCAAATGACCCATGGTGGCAGACAAAAGCTGCTTTCCATTTGTCGCCTTCTTTGATGCATACATTATTGTATCCCTATCGGAGATCCATTTTTGTAAATAGCTTAGCGTCTTTTAATTTGTCCATGAGCTGCAAGATGAGCAGCAAGGGATAGTTATTTTTACTTGTGTGTTCGTTTAGGCATCAGTAATCCTGGACCATACGTTTCTTTCCATCTTTCTTGGGAACGAAGAAGACTGGAGATCTCTGTTCTGTTACGGTAGTTCTGGGTAGGACCTAACGTAGCCGCAAAAGCGCCAAGTACCAAGTGGCTGCGATAACTCAAACAACCACCACTTGGTATGTGGTGCGCTGAAGAGTCGAACAAGGAGTTCTGGTCAGCGGTGGGCTACCAGAGAGACGAGTGAAGACTCAGGCGTTGCTGAGAATTGTCCGGTTGGGAATCTATACCCTTGGGACGGTCAAGGATCAAGGATACCCTGTTGAGGGTTCGAGTGGTGGTCAAGGGACGATGAGAGAAGTCCCAGGTCAAGAGGTCACAAGGAAGGATCCGAGTGGAGCAGAGATACTCAGCTAGATTGCGGAGATCAAGACTAGTGTACATGAGTATCGCTGCGAGGTATTTATACTACTGAACTGCGCACGGACCAAGTAACTAAAAGGGGAAGGCCAGAAGAGCGGAAGGGCCAAAGGGCCAAAAGGAGTGCGCAGTAATCGTAAAAGGGAATCGTACGATGCGATGGCAGCGGACGATGACGAAGATGAAATGTCAAATGCGAAGCCATCGGGTGATGACGAGAAGGTGAAAGAGTAAGCATCGGGTAAGGCCGATGTGGTTACGTAAGGACGAATGCGTACGGATGGGCGTACGAAGATACCTAGGTATCGAGTGAAGCAAAGTAGTACAAGTGAAGTAAAGAAAAGAAATGAATCGTAACATGTTCCGATTTAGAGGGTCTGATGTAACCTTTCTTTAATTGGTCATTGATAAATGCAGAAACCTCCTCTTGTTCAGTGACAGAGAGGGGTATTAAGTGACCCTTCTTAGGAATGAAAGACTCTTTTAGGTCAATGCTGTGATCTCATGGTTTTCGTAATGGTATCCTTTCAGATTCTGTCTTTCCGAACACTTTTGCATATTTCATATATTCTTGTGGGACCATCTCTTCAAGAGTGCATTCCTTAGGAGGAGAAGGTGGAGTTTCTATGTTTGTGGTAAAAATACGAGATTCTGCGATAGAGTTTGCATATCTAAGTTCTTCTGCAATAATGGAATCCAAGAAATTGTCTTCATCTTGCATGTGACATGATTCAGGGCATCTCTGCATTACAACCGATCCTGTGCTCCAGTCTATATGGGGATTGTGGTGCTTTAACCATGTATATCCAAGGATAAGATCATTCTTTCCAAGGTTGGTAATTTCAGTGTCCACTATTTCCCTGTGACCTTTGTAATCAATCAGGATTTGGGTGGTATGAGTAATAGAACCTGCTTGATTCTTGGTTCCATCTACGTTGAAGACTTGTATGGCATAAGGTAGTGTGTGAGTGGGAAGTTTATGCTTAGCGACGTAATCCTTGTGTATGAAGATCGCATTAGCTCCACTGTCTAAGAGTGCTTTTGCTCCAACATAACTGATTTGGTTTACTGGGGATACCAATATCAGTAATATAATTTCTTTTTCTACCGATGTAGATCTAATGAAAGACCCATCAGGGATTTGTTTTGGGACAGAATTAAGCACAGAACTATCATGTCTGCTGCACTCCACAGAGATACTGTCAACTGCTTTTGTTTTCTGTTGTTTTCGGTTTTGGCAGTTTATCCTCATGCTTGGGAGTTATTTCAGAGTATTTGAAATCAAACTTTAGAGAAACAGTGTTTTCATATTCTTTAGGAAGGGAAGTGCGAATGTGAGATCCCAGTTTACTCAGTTCACCTTGCCTTTTCCCTTTCTGTTCTTGTTTTTGTACATGTCAAAATAATAAGCTTGCACTTCCTCAGGTGTCATCCCTCAGATAGCAGCAAAGGGGTCTGTAGCTGGTACAGATGGGGAAGAAGTGGAAGTGGAAGATATGGAAGTTTTCTTTTCTTCCTTTTTAGTGGTTGTGCGGACTTTGCATGAGCATTGTGTCTTATGTCCGCTGCCATACCATTTGCACTCAGTGCATTGGTTTTTGGGTTTGGTACATTTGTTGGTTCTGTGACCTGTACCATTGCAGTTGAAGCATTTGTTGGAATTCTTATTTCCAATTGCTCTAACTTCTTTTCCTGTGAACCAGCCATCTTCGTCCTTCTCAGTGTAAGTGGCTGTGCCTATGTCCATGGTGTTGGGGTCTTTCTTTTTCCAATGGTCATGTCACATGAAATTAAGTGCTTCCATGGCATTTCCGGCATTTCATATCCAGGAAAGGTACATATGTGATTACCGTGTGGTTGTGGTCTTTTATGTAATCAGCCCTTGTGGGGTCTGTGTATATTTCATGGAACAGGTCAACTCTGTGCCTGTCACGGAAGATTTGGTAAATGATGGAGTGGGCAATGTTTGCCTCAAGGAGTCTTATCACATGGGAAGGATCTATTGCAGCTTGTAGCCAGAGCACTTCCCATTGGATGATATAGTCTTCTACTCTCATCATTCCTTGTTTGAGATTTTCTAATTAGGATCTAGCCCAATTGACCTTGTTGTTTTGTCTGAACATTCCTTCGATGTCCAGTACTAGTGTTGCCCATGTAAGGAATGTTCCTTTTGCTAGGTGTGTTTCGGCAAATTGCACAGCTCTCTTTCCTTTTAGGCGTGAGAGTACTGCTTGTACTGCCCTGTGCAAAGCTGGGGGTATGGCAGTGTTGTTTACTTCTAGCCATCCTTTCTGTTACGGTAGTTCCGGGTAGGACCTAACGTAGCCGCAAAAGCACCAAGTACCAAGTGGCTGCGATAACTCAAACAACCACCACTTGATACGTGGTGCGCTGAAGAGTTGAACGAGGGTTTCTGGTCAGCGGGTTGCTACCTGAGAGATGAGTGAAAACTCAGGCATTGCTGAGAGTTGTCCGGTTGGGAATCTATACCCAAGGGATGGTCAAGGGGAGGCCAGAAGAGTGGAAGGGCCAAGGGCCAAAAAGGGGAGTGCACGATATCCAAAAGGGGTGGCCAAGAAGAGCAGAACGGAAGAAAGGGCCAAAGGGGGAATCGTACGATGCGAAGGCAATAGACGATGATGAAGGTAAAATGACTAAGTGCAATGCCATTGGATGATGATGTGAAAGGGAAAGAGTAAGCATGCGGGTAAAGCCGATGCTGGTTACATAAGGTGAAAGAAGACGATGTACAGATGAATGTACGAGGATACCTAGGTATTGAGTGAAGAGAAGTAGTACGAGTCAAAGAAAAGAAAGAAGTTGTAACACTTTCATTTTAGCCCACCATTCTTCAAATCAGGACATATCTCCATCATAAGACCCTGGGTCTGTGAAGATTTCTACTTTAGAGGAGGAAGGGGCAGGTGCCGCCTGTTGTACATTTATTTGGCCTTGTAGGGCCACGATCATGGTTGCTTGTTGGTTTATTATGGTGAAGGATGCTGCGATCCGATCACCATTTGATTGGTTTGGGTCATTGATTATGCCCAATGCTGTTTGGTAATCCATACTTGTTTAGTTGTTGGATTCATTGTCCCAGTCATTTGCTACAGTAACTGGTTGCCAAGCAGTGTTATTAATAACCAGGGGTGCTTGGTATTGGTACTCTTGTTGCTCATAGGGAGCATAGAGTGCAATGATGAAAGTGTGTTCATTGTATGAGAACCTGAAGTTCAAACTTCTTTGGTAATCGATGAGGTTCTTCAAGATGTGGTAGATTGCTGCAAGTATGAAGTATGTGAACATCTACTGTAGGTATCATTTAGGGGTTTTGAGAGTATTCCGAGGTCTTAAGTAAGGGTGTTCAAAGATGTTGTACTGTGAGTAAGGATGAATGTGTATGGGTACTAAGTTTGCCCTGTGACGTCTTTGTATCCTTCTCTGTTGTACAGCCATTCTATTGGCTATTCTCTCAATTTCTCTGGGTGGGAGCCAATTGTTTGGGTCTCCTAAACTTTCCTCTGATGGTTCTCTCAAAGAAGCTAGTGGGAAAGGTGACGGTTCTCATTTGGGAATGGGAGCGGGAAAATATTTGTGCTTGACCTCTGGTTCCTCAGTTGGATACCGTAATTCCGGGCTATTGGACCAGGTTGACTCATAGTCTGATAGGGATGCATAGTCTCCTATAAAGTGGCCTAATAAGGTGTGGAACATTTCCATATCTGTACAGTCTTCTGGATCGAGATCCTCAAGTGTGATGACTTCAGCAAGGTAAGCAGCGTCAAGAATGTAGGGTGCATCCTCAAGACCTGGGAAGGCTTCCTGCGCAGCGGCAACGGTGAATAAGGGTAGACTGGATTGAGACACTAATTGGGCAAGTCAGTTAAGGCTTCCTTTCTGGTCAAGGGTACGCTATCTGTTTCTGTGTATGCTAGACCTCGAGTCTTTTGCAAATTGGCTTATTGGGAACAGATGTTTCAACTACTTTTCAAGCTTGCGACTTACTTGGGTGCTGCTGTGTTATTTTGTAGTAGAGGCTACGACGAGGTTGGAAACTTGACAGTAGTTTGTCAACAGTGAAGATAACAACAAAGTTCTAATGAAACAACCTAGAACAACCTAGACTGTTAAAGTTGTAGTAGTGTAGTGAAGAGGGGGTTCAGTCCAGTGAAGAGGTGAAAACTCCAAGAGAACTTTGTTAGAGCTCTCTGGCTTTATTCATGGGGTTTATATACTACATGGATGTTGAACTTCTAATCTGAGTACAAACTACATAGATAAGCATAATGCATCCTATTGGATGATAAGGTGTGAATAGATATGAGTCAGTGATAAGGGAAATGAAAGATAGAAGCGTATGTGTGAGATATTGTGGCAGCCAATTGGATGTGATCCTTTGGACAGCCTTGACATGAGGCATTATCTTTACAATAGATTGAAAGTAGAATCCGTTAAAGGAGGAAAAGTTGATATTGTAACACCTCATCTGTTCCAAGTCAGCTGGTTCAAGCAAATCAATATCCTGGTACTGAAGTTGAAAATTGCGTTGTCCATTTCAATGTACATTGTTTCTCACCTTGTCTGCCCCAATGTCATCTTGTCTGGACCCATCCTGCATGAGAATAAGCAGAAGAAATGAAGAAATAATTTTTTTGCACTCACAACTCCCATTCCAGGCTCATTTTCCTTCAAGTTGTCATCATTATCACTGACTTTCTCTGAGGCCAGCAAGTCCTCTGCATGATCTTCTACTTCAGAACTTGAAGATGACCACTGATATCAAGCTATTACTCTGTCATTGCCCTCATTATAACCAGGAGCACAATGTTCACATGAGTTGGCTCCAAATGAGTCTTCATAGCAAGCTTTATTTGGATACCTTGCAGCATAATGTTTCCTCACATCTCCAAGAATCTCAACACCATTTCTGAGAGTTGCCCTGTCTGGATCAGGGAGCAGTTGTTTATCCAGATATTGACTCATATTTCATAGTAACTTGTTGCAGCAAAGAAAGGGATACAACTCACAAGTTGAGTCCTGGCAGGCCCCTCCCATGGTCACATCAGGTTCCCCCCATCTGCTTAGATTCATTAGCACTTGTAACATGTTCATAGGCTTCAAGTTTCCCCTTTCTCTAAGTTCACCTTCAAAAGAGAAGGATGGGTACACAACCACACTACAAGAGGTGCTAGATTTTCTGCAGAAGAATGACACTGAACTAGGGGCAACTGCAGGGCCAGTTGATCGACTTGAGAGGTGGTATGTTTTAACTCAATTCATGAATGTTTGTACATCTCTTGGCAGGTTACAGGACAACATCATGAAAGTGAGGAATGAGTATGTTTCTATCTCTATCCAACTTCCTGGCTGACTTTCCCCACTTGAGATCATCCATATGAGAAGCAAACTTTCAAATGGAGAAGGAAAGGAACAAAATGCTTTGTAGAACCATTGAGTTCCAAGGAGTTCTGCCAATTAGCAAACCACCAATAATCACCCAAAACTCCATAGAACTCCATGGAAACACCACCCAAGTCCCAGAACCACACAGCACCCTAGAAGTGTACAGACTCCCAGAGTGCTAGTGTGACAGAGCCACAGAACGCTATTTTGTGTCCAGAGGGAATGCTGTCAAAATGTCCCTTGCACCTCTTTGTGTGTGTCACCCCTGTCAACAAGCATTGAATGCTTGACACCCTCAGCAACCCAAGTATGCACTTACTAACTTTCTCTATTATGGCAGAGAACAGCTACCAGAAAATGTCTCCCTCACATCCAGGACTGCATTCCCTTTTGATTTGATATTGATTTCTTGTTGTCATTCTTTAGTCATCATGCATCACTTTGTCCAGCATGGAAGGTGAGGAGAGTATGTTGCTGAACACAGGGTTTCAGTAGAGGCAACATTGCAATTTTCCCTCAGGATCCTGGACCATTGTGAAGTGTGTTACTGCCTGAAAGCAATGATGTTCAGGACACCATCTGCATGTTGTTTTCAGGAGGAGGTAAAAAGCCATCAGTGGAATTGTTGAAGCAGTTTGGTCTTCAGTCTTCAGCATTTGCACACTCTTTGGGCAGATATGTATCTCAAAATCTCAGCAAAGTCACAGTGCAACTGGGAGACTTGCCTCCCTACAAGCATTTCTTTGCCATCTTTGACAGCAAAAAAAAACATAACAATGGGACCAATGATTGTCCTTACCTTGTGTTTGCATTTTGTCACCAATATTTGAAAGTGCATGTTGTAACTGAAGAGAACATCCTTGACATGGTGGATGTTATTGAAAAGTATGTGACCTCTGAAATGTCTCCACACCTTTGCTCATTTTTCACAGATTACAAACACACATGGGGCACAAAGAACTTGAGTAACTGCCTGATTGTTGGTCCTGATGAGCCCTGTGTAAGAATGGTTTTTGTGTGCATGTATAAAAAAGAACAACAAATATTAGAAAATGTAGTTATGTTGCCATTGAGTCAGCTGGCTTGCAGGTCCAGGGTTGCCTGGAGGGCCATAACAAATTTTAAATCAGGATTACCATTGGAACAGTTTTTGGAGTCACTGCACAATAGATACATATCATGATGGTGTGATCCAATCTACATAAGACATCTGATTCCAAAACATTTTTATAGTGCATCAAAATTGTCTGGCTCAAACAGCCAGCAATGACTATACATAACTGGCAGTCATTGGGGCATATGCATATGTTGTTGCATAATAGAGGTACATATAGTGACATCAGGAAATCACTGAGGTGATAATATTCCTTGATATGTACATGTATACATATGAAATTATATTCTAGACAAAAAATGAAGCACCCAGCCATTATTTACATGTAAAATAAAGATCTGGCTAGTTTAATTTGTGTAAGAATATGTTGGGATTATCTAGAAATATCATCACTTCACTGATTTCCTGATGACCAACAATGACAAGTGCAACTGGCAGTGATGCCGACAATGCTTACTACATGATCCGACAAACACGAACCTCTGCAATCCCAAGTTGTTCAAGTTGTTCTTGGTTCACTTCCTGTTCATTGGCAAGCATCTTTTCACGGGACTCGACAGGGAACCAATCAATCATGAAGTTGAGCAGCCCATAGTCCATGCTTGCTACATGATAGCACATTGAGTGTGTGGAAGAGACCAGCAGGATAAGAATACTCACATGAGTTTGCTTGCAAGACGGTTGGAGCACGACATAATGGACAAGGCGCCAATCCACGGCGTTGCAGCTTGACGAGGCATCTGGATTGACGCACAAGGTTACGCACGTAGGGAATAGCACACGCTCTGAACTAGTTACCTTACGCAAAAGAAATGTCCGCAGGAAAGCCTGATCGGTTTGAACGCGATATAAGTACAGATGAGGCACGAATAATCGTCGATGTGTGGTACAATAGGTAAGAGAACCTCGCCAATTGCTTGTACGAGAAGCCTCGCCAGGGATTTCGGAGGCCGCGTGATCAACGTGAGATGGTGTGAGGACGGCGCGGACGTAGACGTGTCTTGTTCCAGCAAGTAAGAAGGAGTCGGAAGTGTTGTACGTTTGGTGTGCTTCTTGAGGATTTTTCGAGTTGCGTCTGAATTTGCAAGCTCGAACTGTATGATTTCAGATTGTGAGGGGACAATTAGATAATTAGACGACTGAGAAGACTGATACCTTCTTCATGCCTAGAACGAACAGGTTCAAGTTCAATAATGCATCCAGGGCTTTTCGACTTCCGGGAAGGACCAGCGTAGCTTTCTGATCCCGTATCTGTTCTTCGAACAACTTGAGTTGCCTTTCTACTTCCACCGTGCTTCTTTCGCCGTGGGACGACTCTGTGACACTCTCGAAAATTTCCGCTTCTGCATAGAGGCGGAAAATCTCACGCCAGGTATATAGGTCAGACTTTCCTCCAACGCCGGGGCGTATGTACGTGGTATTGCGGGTGGTGAACGAGTACGAAGTAAATGTCTGAGGAGAAGAGCACGAGGCGGGAAGGGCTGTTGCGGATATCGACGCAGCAAGCCGGCTAAGGGCTGAACTGAAATCCTCATGTAAAGTATCCAAGTGGGCAGAGAGGGAAGACAGGGTGGACGTCAGGAGTTGAAAGAACGCAGTATCAGAAGGGAGAGGAATGATGAGATCGGAGGGTATTTCTTGTTCAAACGGAACAGGAGGGAGATGCAGTGCTTGCGTGATCTGGCAGAGCGATCGTTGGGAGATGAGAAGATCGGTACGATAGATAGGTTGTGTGGTAGAATGGGTAGAGTTGCGTGGGGTTGCCATATCATCCAAAGGATATCGTGAAGACAGTCGGAGTCTGGGTTCCGGTATAGTTGAGTCCATGGCAATTTCATAAACGATCCGTAGCGTGTCTGTAAGATGCATCCGACTCGCTTTCAGAGTTGACACTAAGAGATGAACCTTCCAAAGTCCCATCTTGGTCCATCGAATCATCCTCTGAAAGTTCCGCGCTCGTGAAAAGCCTGAAGAGCAGAAGGGCCAAGGCCCATAGCATCGAGCTCGGACACGGTTTTATTAATCAGTTGTTTGAGCTGGCATTTGCGCGTCCGGGTCAATCACATCGATTGAACTGGAGGGGAATACCAGGGGCGCACCTTGCGATATTCGAATGCATTACTCGTGATTTCGGGTGGCAGAGTGGCGAGTAACCGAGCGTAAGTCTTTGAAAAGTGCATTTTGTCGGGACAAAGATCATCGTCAGCGCTGTGTGTCGGTGGGGTCGCCGAGGGCCGGGACGAGTCGGCAAAAAAAAAAACGGTCGTATTTTCAAGTTGTTATCGGTCCACTGTTATCGGACCCTTTATATTTAGTATCAACGAGGTTTCGGCCGACGCACCGTGCACAAGGAAACGGTAACCTTGAATGGAGTGGTACACAAGCAACATCAACGTATGATCAACATTCTATACTAAAACGTTAGGGCAGGTCGGTGCGGTCATTGTTAGCACGACCCGATCAAATTGTACCAATGTATGTTGTCAGTGCCAGCTTACCGGCCACACGACCAGGCGTTCAATGAGGCCTGATCTCGACTCGGTAGTTAGGAACAAAAGCTTTTGCCAAACACGCCTGTTTTGGCAAGTGGCCATGTGTGTCACTGTGTGGAGTCTAATTAACCGCGACGTTTCATGCATTCGCGTGTTCCGACGACCATCAACTATCTCGACGACCTCTACTTTTCTATACATCATGGCTGAAGTCTTGGAATTCTTGGTCCGCGCACTGGAAGACTCTGATCCTGAACTTCCGCCTGGTTCTCCACCAACCTGTGAGTTGTCCTCATCATGCTTTACGCATACTCAACCTCCTCGGAAGACAAGTTCGAAGGTCCCTGGTTCACTACCCAGGTATACCTTGCCTCATCTATCGGAATTGTCTCCTTTTTTCTTTTTTCTTATTGTCGACCCCGATGGCCACTGCTATTCGCGCCTCGCACCAAGCTCAAAGGTACTCGCCTGACACAGGTCGGCCCTGTCCCCAAACTGACCACCATCCGCAGGGTTTTCTCCACACGAAGCCCACGCACACTCTGCATTCTTTGGTTGGATCATGCCGACGTTGAAGACGTCCGAGTACACAATCCTCCAAATAGTCGGCTTGGATGCTGCGGTGGTACGTCTACCTTCAAGCGGATAACCAACCAATACCTTATCGCTTATCCAGTTACTCGGCTTTTTCAAAACATCTTTCTATCTATTTTCTGTATGCTCTTTTTTCGCAATCACGGTCTTAATGCCTATCAACTGGACGGTATGTGGTACCTCGCATGACCTCGTATCCTCCTCACTTGCTAGTCAGCACAATATCGGAATTGGCGCGGGGTCGGACGACGATGACAGCGACTGGCCCCAGTTGTCGTCCTCTGGTGTCGACAATCCTCCCAGTCGAGATTGGCTTGACCTGATCAGTGACGCCAACTCATATCTCACTGTGCACTTCCTCTTCACGTTTCTTTTCACGGGCCTCGCTCTCCGTTTTCTATACAAGAACTATCAACGCTACATTCGCTCTCGTCAACTATTCTCGCTGGAGCTAGTTCATTCCATCCCTGGGCGCACTGTCATGATAACCCGCTTACCACTCCATTTGCGTTCGGAGCGTGCACTCGCGGAGTATTTCGAGAACATCGGATTGAGTGTGGAAAGTGTTTCAGTTTGCAGAGAGGTCGGGACACTGCAAGTCCTCTTGAACCAGCGAACGAAAGCATTATTGAAACTGGAGAACGAGTGGACAAAGTATGTGGGGAACCCGAGTGTTGTCGAGTCATATGATCCTTCGGAGAACGTGATCACACAGTCAAATGAAGCAGAACCGTCCGTGTTGGAAAGTCAACCTGCGAGACTCGTGGTCCCGCATCGAAGGCGTCCTACACTTCGTCCTGGATGGTTTGCCCCTAAAGTGGATGCATTGGAGTACCTCGAGGCTAAGTTCAAGGAAGCGGATGAAAAAGTGAAGAGGTGGCGGCGGATTGGGAAGACAAAGGCCACCCATGTTGCTTTTGTCACATTCGAGAAAATGTCTAGCGCGGTAAGATCGTTGACTCCCATCCCAATTCCCGCATTGAGCCTCCCTGTAGCAAATCGCTGTCCAAGCCGCGCATTCATTTGATCCATGGGAAGTGAAAACCCACCCGGCTCCGGAACCACGGGACATAGTCTGGTCGAGTATCGAACATACACCAGGTTCGCTACTCTGTCGGGAGCTTTTAGTACTCGGCGCCGTCGTGTTGTTGTTGTTCTTCTGGATACTTCCTATCACCGCTCTCGCCAGTTTGCTCAGTTACAAGGAAATCAAGAAAGTGATGCCTTGGTTAGGGGAAATAATTGACAGCAACGACCAAATTCGAGCTATTGTACAAAACTCGCTTCCCTCGGTTGCCATGATCACGCTCAATGCCCTGTTACCTTTTATCCTGGAAGGTGAGGACCTGAACACGAGAGCGTTCAGAGCAGTTTATTGACTCTGCTTAGGTTTGACATATGTACAAGGCTACAAAGCTCGTAGCTTGGTCGAATACTCGGTGCTACAGAAGTGAGTGCCCTCGCCCATAGGGGAATTGCTCGACTAACTCCGACAAGATACTTTCTGTTCCTTCTCGTTAACGTCGTGTTCATCTTCCTCTTGGCTAGCACGTACTGGCAACTGGTAAGAGACTTGGCGAATTCTCCCGCCAAAATTCCGGAAAAGCTAGCACAGGCATTGCAACAAGGACGAGCCAAGTGAGTTACAAGAGCTAACTCACCTCAGTAACTAACATCATTTTCAGACATTTCTTCCTGTCCTACGTCATCCTTCAAGGTTACTATCCTCTTCTGTGCCCATGGGATTAACTGATGTGGCCAAATCAGGGTTTGGTGTAATGCCCTTGCAACTGCTCAACCTCGGGGTGTTGATCCCTCGTATGATCTTCCGGATCTTTTGGACACGAACCCCACGAGGTGCGTACAGTTGCGTTGTTCGCTCTATATCCCCCTGACACCATGTAGATTTCGCCGAGTTGAACGCACCCCCAATGATAAATTATGGCGTCGTATACCCCCAAGCAATCCTTATCTTCGTCATCACTATCTTATACAGTGTAGTACAACCACTCATCGTCATTTTCGGTGCTATATACTTTGGGGTAGCATACATCGTCTACAAGTACAAGCTTCTATTCGGTAAGTCCACGTATTTCGTTTTGGTCCGCGTCATGAGACCGATCCGCGCTTTGCAGTGTTTTACAAACCCTACGAATCCCAAGGACAAGCTTGGCCACTGACCTTTGTGCGACTGATCTGGGGAATCATCATCTTCCAGATCTTCATGATCGGCATCCTCACCTTGCGGCAGTGCTACATCATGTCATCTCTCCTCGTGCCCCTTGTTCTGGCGACTGCCGCGTGGTCCTGGTACATTCACAAGACCTTCAGACCATTAAGTAACGCGGTGTGCCTCAGTTCTGTGTGCGAGGTAGAGAGGGGAGAGGAGGCCGCAGATGTCGTCAGACTGAGGGAAGGTCATCCAGTGACCTGGTCGCAGAGGTGCGATGGGAACTTATCCGTTTTTCGAGTGCTCACTGTGTCCTGGTAGCAACCTGAGCCGAAGGAGATACGCTCAGAATGACGAGACGCTGTACGTTGCTCCCGAGGATGAAAGGACAGACTATGTAAGTGCCTCCTTCCTTGCCATCGGATCCTCTGACGTCGTGTGCAGTCACAGCCCCCGATGGCAAATTGGTACTATGGCATTCTAAAGTCAGTACATCTACCCTTCTATTCTGGCGAGGACGCTGATCCGAGAGTGTAGCACTGGCAAACGACGGTACGGCCACCCAGCGTTCACGGGTGTTCTCCCCGAACCCTGGCTCCCGCTCAAGAAGGGACAAACGCTCGCGAACGGCCACCGCGACGGCCTGCTGCGCATCCCACTGAACTCGACCAACGGGATCGTGCTCAGTCTTCGCAACCGATACAGCCTGCTGCGTAAAAAGGTCTCCCGCCGTGCACGCACCACCGAGAACGGCGAGAACGACGTGGCGAACAGCCCACACGAAGTGCACCCGCTCACCGCCGACACGCACACCACCCCCGATCCGTGGACGGAGTCCGACGCCGCCCCGTCGCACGGGCTGGATAACCACCTGCACCGGCTGAGCTATGATCCGGCGTCGGGCGTGATCATGCTGCCCGAGGGGGACGACTGGCTCATGGATGAGGACGACGACTCGTCGGACGAGTGCGGGGATACGACGACGCCCGCGTCGGGGGAGGCGACGAGCAATAATGCGTCGCAGGAGAATTTGGTGCATCCGTCGTCAGTCATCGTCTTCGGCGCCGACGCCCACGTCACCGTCGAAGCGGCGTCCTCACGGCACGTACTACCATCATCCTGAACGTCGTCGATCGGGCATTCCTGGGGCACTTCCTTCTTGAAGCGCTACCTTCGCTGGTAATTGCTTTTTACTCGGAACTTTTTACTTAGGATAGTTTCCCATTATTACATTCATGAGAGTTCGATACTCTATCTATGGAGCTAGTTCGCAACGGAAATTACACCACAGCTAGAATCGGTGTCAAGTAGATTCTCAAATCTGATCAATGTATAGTGTACTTATGCGACTTCCATATCCTAGAAGACGTTTACCCACGCGTTTCACCACCAATTTCCTCCATCTGTCGTGGACCTAGAGAGTTCTTGTTACTATGGGATACTTCCGTGGCCTCTATCTCTGATTCGGAATCTCAACTCGAGAGAAGCTTCAGCGACTAAGGATCATTAAGATTAAGCAGACAATGGTATATAGACGACAATTCAAGGTATTTCATCTGCTGCATATAATATCATCTACCCTCGAACTTCCATCTCATCAAGCCATGGCGCGTTTACTCGATGGAGGCCCACTCCCTAGCATCACGCTGCTTATTGTGGATCGAAGCATGTGAGGGGACACCATTGATACGGTGATACGCATTAAGGTTCTTATGTAAGGTCAGCTGGAAGACCGAAGCGGATCCTTGGCGCGAGATGATGGTCGAGTATGCAAGGAAGAATACCCAGATACGGTACCACCTGTACAAGGTATTGATATCACCGCACATCTCGACAGGATGATAGAGTGACTGACCGTTCACCATACTTCTCAACAACCTTGTCCTTGTTACTTACCCAGTTAAGGTACCACCTCCAAATCGTAGCGGAGTAGTGGACACCAAGGACGTCGATGTTCTTCACCTCGAATCCAGCAGCCTCGACCTGATTGACCACCCAACCAAGAGAGCACGAAGCATCTGCACCAGGGAAAATGTACTTGTTCATGAAAAGACCCCTGCGGAATAGTTGAGATTTGTCGCGTCAATTAATATCAAACTCCAAGGCTCACCAAATGAGATCCTCGTATTGCCACGATGGACGAATGCCAGCAACTTGAAGGACGAAAATACCCTCGTCGTCCAACAGGTCGTACATCTGTCTCATGAAAGCACCGTAGCGTCTGATCCCTACGTGTTCAGCCATCTCCAAGCTGACAATTTTGGTAAAGTGGCCAGGGCCTCCTGGGATTTCGCGGTAATCCATGCACAAAATTCTGGCCTTGTCGGGGGTAACACCATTGTTCTTGATCCGTTCATTGCCAAACTTGGTCTGGTTCTTGCCAAGAGTGATACCAGTGACATCACAATCATAATTTTTCGCGGCAAATGCGGCCAAAGTACCCCAACCACAACCAACATCGAGCAGACGGTCATTGGGCTGGAGATTGAGCTTAGAGCAAACGAGAGCTAGCTTGTTGTCTTGGAGCTGTTCAAGGGACTCAGATGCCTCCAGAGTAGTAACGACACCGGAGGTATAAATCATGCGGGGTCCGAGGAACCTGAAGGAGTGAATCAACCAAAGAACGACTAATTCATGATGGATAAACGAACCACGCGTAAAAGTCATCACCTCTATCATAGTGATCGCGAACCTGTTCTTCATCCTGGCTCTGAGAGTGAACGATGACTTCGGGTAGTAGGTTCATGAAGACGTATTTGAAGAGCTCGGGCGTGAAGACCATTTTTGCCCAGTCGTGTCGCTGTTCCATAATGTCAAGCACGTCGCCTGCGCGTAATGAGACAGAGGTGATGATGATATTGAATGATGAAACGAACCATTGAACTCGATCTTTCCCTCAAAGTACGCAGTCGTGGAACACCTGCATGGGGAATTTTTTCTTTGCCGTGATAAAGAGCTTTGAGCTCGGGGTCCTTGATGGTGATGTACTCCTCGATTTCCTTGGAAGGAAGAATGACCTTTTGGTTCTTGCGTTTGCCGTACATAGACTGCGAGAGTCCAGTAGGCAATGGTGATAGGAAGGCCAAGGAGAACGACGAGGAAGATGTAGGTCTTGAACCCACCACGGTTGACAAAGGGAGTGATACGTTTCAAGAGGAAAGGGACACCGAGAACGAGAGCAGCGAGGTGGAGATTGGAGAAGTAGCCATTGCCCTCAGCAAGACCGACGAGAGGTGCATTTTTAATGGCGAGAGTGTTGGTGACGCGCACTGGAGAGAAGGACATGGCGACGCGTGCACAACGAGGAACACGACGTCGAGAAAGAAAACGAATGGATGAACGAACAAGTTGAAGAAAGGACGCGACCAAACGCTTTCATTTTTATGCAGACGTGTCAAGCGGTGTTTGATCATATTTGGCTCACTACTGATCACAATGGTACAACAAATCTGCCTCAAGGGCCACCCCGACCAACACCACCGACAAAGGACGGCCTATAGTCACCAGGTGCACCACCCTCCTTTCTTCGGTAACCTTCTTGGTCACCGCCAGCGAGGCTGGCGAGGACCACCTTCGCCACCAGGGCGCACAGTAGCTGGGCGCGGGGGACGGGCCGCACGCTTGTGCGTAGCGGGCACGATCTCATTGGGAAGGTGTAACCTTGCGACAGTCAGACAACAAGACACACATAGCGGCGCGACACATACCACTCCCGGAGGTAATCCACACCCTCGGGCGTGAGCACGTAATAATACCACTGCCACGAAAACTGAGTCTTGACGAGACCTTTCGAGCTCAGGCTTTGCATTGCCTTGATGACTTCGAGGTTGGGCACGTCTATGTCTTCATGTTTGGGTGCATTGAAGTCTTTTTTGGCTACGAGGACGCCCTCTGTTGTTTTACATGACGTAGTATGCGGCAGCGGCAGTCGGAGAAGTCAACCCACGCAACAGATAGAGGAGTGTAAAACGACACACACCCTTGAAGAGGTTTTCGTAGATGGTGCGCCTGTTTTGCTTGGAAATAAGCATTGTTCCGGCTACCAAGAGGTATCAGATGCATCCGCATAGACAGACAGCCATCCAGCACCCAATGACGTTTAGATCACGTATTAGATTCTCTTAAGATGGCACAGACGAACATGGACGGTACTCACGTTAAAGTTTGACGGAATGAGACGGGTCTTGACGTCGAGTAGGACGATGTACTCGAGCTGGAGCCACACTGGCGATGAGTAGCGGAGTCTGAAATGTGCCATATCGGTACAATCCTCATTAACAACACAGCCACCGACTCGAAGCTGCGCACCAGTATGACCAACTACTACTCTCGCTCGCCCCCGCCTCTCCAGCACCCCGTCCCCACACACCCCGCCTTCATCCCCGAGCCACCCTCAACACCCGGTCCTGGTCCCGCCTCTCCCCAGGGCTACCAGCGATACCAACAACCAGGTTCTGCCCCACACCACATCCCAGACTTTGCCGCATGGGGCATGGACGACACCACCGCCAAGCTCGGTATGCAGCTCGGTCAAAGTGCAGTCGCCGCCGGACAGGAATACGTGCAAAAGAACGTTCGTCACTTCTCCTTCGCCACCGACCTCGCGCTAATAGCCCCTCCTAGTTTGGCGGACTCGTCCCCCTCACCCTCCTCAAATACCACTTCAACGTGTCTAATTCGTACGTCATGAAAAAACTACAGCTAGTCGTGTTCCCTTGGAGGCATCGGCCGTGGTCTCGGAAGATTCACCGTCTCGAAACGGGGCAAACCGAGTGGCAATCGCCACGAGACGATATAAATAGTCCGGACTTGTACATTCCTTGTACGTCCACCTTTGTCCCCCCCTTTCGCACTTGTCATTCATTTCCGCAGTGATGGCTCTCGTGACCTACATCCTCGTCGCTGCACTCCAGACAGGTCTCCAGGAACGCTTCCATCCCCAAATTCTCGGCGCATCCGCATCGCGCGCGCTCGTAGTGGTGCTACTCGACTTCCTTTTCGTCAAGGGTGGGTGCTACTTGCTCAATGTCCAAGGACCGGGTCAAGTTATAGATCTCATTGCGTACGGAGGTTACAAATTCGTTGGGTACATCCCTCCCTTGTTCACATTGACAACCCTCATAGTCTAGCAGGGTTATTTTGACGTTACTGACGGGTTTAATAAACCCGGGGATGACGATATACTCTATCGTGTTCTTGTATGCCTTTGCTGCCAACGCGTTCTTCTTGGTGAATCCTCTCTTCGCGTTCGGCGTGAATGCACTAACCTGTTGTTGGTAGCTCCGCTCGCTTCGCTCAGTCGTCCTACCCGATCTAGCGAGTAGTGCAACTCCCGTCACTGTCTCCCATGCCCAACGTAAACGACGCATCACCTTCCTTTTCTTTGAAGCCGTTATGCAAGTAGTTTATATGGCCATCTTGGTGCGAGTATAGGAAGGCTGGGAGCTTCAGGGCATGTTCACCTCGTCCTAGTTGCCGCAATACATTAGTTGCCGCTTACGGCGAGCGTTTGCATTCGCATTGATCTTGATCGAACAACGTATCGTGCTAGCAACACGCGTGCACTTCTGGTCCCTCACTTTCAGGCGACTTCCATGGTAAGCCGAGGTAAGAGGAATGGTCATGAACTTCAGCCGAGGAGAGCTCTACTACGGCAAGGGAATTGGACCCGCTGTAGGCGAACGAACGAACGAGTTGCTCCTCGGGCTCGACTCTAACCCCCCACATCGACAACCACACCCCGTCCCGCACGTATCCGATTGTTGATCCCGCCAGCATTTCACGTGTGTGAGGTGCAAACACCGCCCACAACTTCGTGCAAGCCCTAGAAACTGCACCGTCAGCACGGCTGCGCGCGGTGGACGTCCTAAAAACGCGCCTTTGACCGGAAGTCGGCACACCGAACAGCGCGGGTTCGTCTGATGACTGTCGCACACGGCGCACGTCACCACGTCCTCTGAAAACTGTGGATGCCCGCACTGCCCACACGCCGGTTGCACGTCTGCGCACGTGAGCGGTGTCTAACATGACTTGACGTACCGAACCACGCACCGAATCGCATATCCGAGCTCTCATGCGGCGGCGTCCTCACGAACGAGGACGTCTTGACCGTGTTCAACAGCTCGATCCGCTTGTTCAGCAGTTGCCAGCTGAACAGCATGTCGGCGTAGACCAGGATATGACACGCCAACTGTGAGAGCAGTTCAGGCTCGAGCCTCGTCCTGAACGAGATGGTCGTCAGCGAACCCTAAGCATCAGCATGAGAGCGTCATCATACTGCGGGGGGTCCTCGTCGAGGACGACCAACTTCTTTTCTTGTATCGCCAGCTTGTCATCGACACCATGCACACGCTCTGGGCGCCGCACCTGGCTCGCGGACGAGAACGGCGAGTGTCGCGTGAGCGGGGACACCATCTGCGATTCGGACCAGGATTTGGAGATAGGCGATACCGTCGACGTTTTCCGGCGCACGGTCCGTGGCGACTCGAGATTCGGCAAACGAAGCGCGGTGTCGCGCGGGGGGATGGACACCGTGAGTTTACCCGGCAGGGCGTCAAGCGGGGTGGAGATGGATTCATGCACGCCGGACATGAATTGACGGACGCTGCCAGTGTTGAACAGACTTGACCATGACCCTCGAGAAGAATTGGATGGTGAGGATCCGACAACGTAGTTGGCAGTGGTTTCGGACGCGGATGAAAGTCGTGGCCATGCGGAGACAATATGGCCGCTCGGGGGTCCTTGGATCTCGACAAGCTGAAGTAGTCGGACTCGCTCTTCGAGACAGTAGGCGAGAGCTGTTTGAAGGATGGCGTGTGGGTAGCAACTAAGGTAGTTCGAGTTAAATACAAAGGCATAGCCAAGAGTCCAATGAGCTCACATCGTTCCGCTGACGAGAGATATGCTCTGAGTAGCACCACGGCCAACATGGCAAGCATTTGCACGTCATGCGTCACGCAAAATTCTCGGTGTCTGTGCAACTTAATTAATAGCGCCCTTTAGAGATCCCAAACTTACCGACATTTGATTCACAATCTGGTGAGTGACTACTCCAAAGACATCTTGCCTTGCCTCGTGAGCAGGAAATAGGCTCTGGAGCGTTCTAAACATTCGCTCATGCGCGAATTGCCCATGTTCCCTGGCAACGTCGGCGTTGAACCGACACAAATCCTCGAGTGTACTTGCCTGGAAGATATATGCCTGCGGCAGCTTTTCGCCTGGCAAGTAAAGCCTCGGTCGGCTTTCTGATGACCACCGTACTCCGTCGCTGTAGGTAATCATGGAGATATTGCTACCCTGATCGTTGCCGACGGCATTATCCTTTGTCTCAAAAGCCATCCCCCACTGTGTTCGTTGCTGGGAGAAAGTAAGAAGGTTGGTCATGACGCGCAGCGTATGTTCGCCGTCCTCGAGTCGTCGTGGGACCATGTCTGGACGTTGGTCTATTGCCGCGAGTCCAAGACGGCGGACGGCGTCCGAGAGCAGTGCAGGCGATTGGAAAAATCGCGGTGTGCGCGAGGCACCCGAGGGGCTTGAAAGCTCGTTGCCTTGATGGGGTCGAACTATACGAGGTGGCGCTCTGAAGAAACAGATCAACTCTCCTGTGAGAAACATATCTCGTGAATGCTCAGCAGTAAAAGGTGAGATCAAAGGTCTTACCATTCGGACCAAAGATGCCTTGTGAAGTCCTTGGCTCCGCCAAATTCTTATTGTTTCTTAATAGCGATACTGTAAAATCCCTAGACTTTCGCGTCGGCGGGCCATCGTCTTCCTCCGAGGATGACTCCGACCCCATGTCCATCGGAATGCCCACTTGTTCGTTCTCATCCCCAAACAACAAAAACCTGAGGCAGAGTTCAAGACACGGTCGCCGACGCTCTCTGATAGTTTTGAGACGTCGAAGCATAAAGGCTCGGTTTTGCATTGAGATCAAAGGACTTCGTTCAACGTCAATTTCAGGTGTGCCTTCGGGATGGGGAGCGTGAGGGTAACTTTTTGGGAACTTGAAAGAAATGCGAATGAAGACAGACGAAGACTCTCCCCAAGGACCGTGAAGGCCCAATGTACAAGCTCGCTTTTTGGTGAGGTCATGCTAACAAGAATGAGTCAATGCGACAAACTGCACGGAAGATCTTACTTTCTCGAGACGAATTTTCGAAGGTAGAAAGCTTCGTAAGGACCGACGTGATTCTAACGATTGTCAGTACTGATTTTCCCAACTAATGAGACAGGTCTTACTCGTCAGGTAGACTCTGAGCTGCCTCAGTGTCTTTGCCTTCTCTGAGTCGACTCTCACTTCGCTTGCGCTTTTGTGCGTGACCCGTCGCAGTGTCGCCATCCATCCTATGGGACGCTCTCGATCTTGAACCACTGCTCATCCCGCTATCTCTGCTAGAACTTTCATCCCTTTTTTCCCCAACTCGCACGTTGGACAACCACGTAAGCGCATCCATCCCCACCTTGGTACCCTTCCCACTACCCGCATAGCCTCGCGACATCGTCATTGTACTCGGGATCGGGATAGCTCGTTTTTCTGGTTGTAGTTGATTCGGAGGTCGACTTTGGTTTTCACCTTGGTCGTCTCGAATACGAGCTTGAAAATTGTCGGGGACGCCTTGAGAGTAACGATGCATTTGGGGTTGGACAGATGACCCTGAATCAAGGAACAACATGCCCTTTCCTCTCGCGGCGCTCCCATGATGAGGTTGTAGCACGGGGTTCGCTGGTTTTTTGACCCCCGGTCCCGCACGCACCTCTGCCAATATACTTCGCGAACCGACTGGGGCGGATAGAGCTGGGACAGACTCTGGTTCTTCTGGACCATAGCGGAAAGAGTGTTGCGATCTCCCAAATTCAGTCAAAAAGCGTGGCTGAGCGGATATTTCGGACAACCCGGGAATATATCCCGTCTTCTAACTTGAAGTGGTAAGCACCATCGATCACAAGACGTTGAAGATATGCTTGCCTCCATAATTTCTGAATCCACCGGCCAAAACCTCAGAGTCCGGTCTTTAGGACCATGTGATCAGCTGATACTCCGCTCCTTCTGCAAGACACGTGAGATACGCAAATGGAAGATAGGCACTGAATGTACCTAAACCACCCTTTCTCCAGACGAATTCCTTCACCACATCGGTATGCCCCTCAAATAGTTCCACCGGTATCATGTCGTTGCCAGTCGCCCACATTTCAAGAGCTGTTTCGCCTCGCTGGGGTAAAGTCAGAATACCTCTTCCGAATGGCAAGTCGCGTGCTCTCCATACGGGATAACGGGTCGTAATCATTGACATGGGCTGAGATAATGGTTTCCAGCTTTTGTGGAAGAAAGAGTCGGTCTGAGGGAAATTCAGGTGCCGCGGTGTCCTGTACATTCCACACCTTGATCGTCTTGTCAAGGGAACACGTGACAATGTCATGCTTTCGAGTGTGTGCCCAGTCGATCCCGTATATCTTGGCATTATGAGCACGGATGCGAGTGGTGGGGAGGGAGCCTTTCTGTGGCCATCTTTAGGGAATATGAAAGAGGTAGTAGGGCAAGAAGACTGACTCGACGATCCCAAATAAGGACCTCGTCCATGTGCGAAGAGGCAAGCACGTTGGGGTCCTGACGATTCCATTTAACTTGTGTACCTCCAGCTGAGTTATGTTAGAGAGGGCACATGGGTGTGTATATTGAATGCTTACAGTTGAATGCGCATAGTCCTGAGAGACGTGAGCGTATCATTAACAATGGGCCATTGTGACTCACCCATGACTGGCTTGCGCGGTTCTCTGAGGTCCCAAGACCACAACCACGAGTCAATCCCAACGCTAGATACAGTATCTGGCTCGAATGTATGCCAGTTAATGTCCGTGATCGCACGGTAATGAGAATGTAAGATATGTTCGATGGAACTCTTTCCGGCCATCGTTAGGTTCCATATGAGACTGATAGCCATGTGAGCGACTGGGTATGGTAGACAACTACAACGTACAGCTTTTCTGAGGAGGTGGAGACGATGTACTCTGCGCGAGCTCGATGGGGATTCCATTGAACGTCGGCTACGTCCCAGGTACCGCCTTGAGGGAGAAATCTGGGAATTTCGAGGGGTGCTTCGAGGTCGATGATGAAAAGCCCGCGCCGGCTGATCGTTCTGTGGTCAGGAAGAGAAGTAATCGGTAGAAGTCGACTTACGCTGCGAGGACGATATCACGACTTGCTGGACTGATACTCATCTAGCTGGCCAGGTGAGGCACACATGGGTCACAGCCGGACTACTCACGTTGCCCACTGCGTCTCCGACGAGGTCCTTCATATCGATCTGCAGATTTTTTTGAAAGTTGCCGCCGTCCTCCGGAGACGTGGAAGGGTGGGACCGCTGACTCGCCGAGGGGATGAAGTGGAGGGTTGGGACATCGCGGTATGAGGCGACGGTGTTGTCTTGAGGGGCGTTGTAGAGCGGTGGTGCCCAGGAGGGTCTGCGGGCGGAGAGAAGACTGAAACTGGACGGAATCGGCCCGTCCTTGTCGCGTTCTTCGTTGGCGATGCGAATGCGTGACTTTGAGGATGAGCGCGACATGTCAAGTCCGAATTCGTCTACTTGTCTACTACTAAACCCTGGCGTGTCTACTCAGATCCCTCAGTAGGATGGTCTCCTCCCTCCCATCTCTCCCACACGTCCCCGGAACGGACCCCTCCTCCTGCATACTAGGATGCCTTCCGGGTCGCCATCGCGAAACGCATCTCCGATCGCTTGCCCCAGCTCTCCGTAGAACAAGCCTACTCTGGCGTCGATTACGGGAAAAAGGGCGTCGACTTCACAGTAGCCCTCCCCCGATTCCGACTGCCTGGAAAACCCGATGAACTAGCCAAGTCAGTTCTAGAAGACGTGCGTACCTCGAAAGCGCACTACATCGTGCTGACAAGTTTTGTCTAGTTCCAACCCGACGACTTCATTGCGTCCATAACACACTGACAAGCAATTCCTTCATTTTCAGCTGAACAACGCCAGTCTGATCCGCGAAGTCCTCAATCAAATACATACCCTCACGCACGACAGCCCCTCTGCAAAACCATCCTATGGAACCAACACCATCGGTCTTGGAAAGAAACTCGTCATCGAATACTCATCGCCCAACATCGCAAAATCATTCCACGTCGGCCATCTCCGGAGCACCATCATCGGTGCCTTCTTGGCAAACTTGTACAAGACGTGTGGTTGGGAGGTCGTCTCAATGAACTATCTTGGAGACTGGGGTACTCAGGTATGCCCTCTCCTGTCGTTCTGCAGACTTCCATCCTGATAGCCACCTTTGATTAGTTCGGTATGATCGCTTCCGGTTTCGAAAAGTACGGCTCCAACGAAGAACTGTCCAAGAACGCCATAAAGCATTTATATGACGTCTACGTCCGAGTTACCAAAGACGCCGATGCCGACCCTGATGTCAAAGCGGAAGCCGCACGTATGTTCAAACGGATGGAAGACGGTGATGAAAGCGTTCTTTCCAGGTGGCGAGAATGGCGAGAGTTGAGCATTGCAAAGTACATCGAGGAATATGAGAGGTTGAACGTCACTTTCGATCGGTATACCGGAGAGAGCCAAGTCGGGAAGAAGTGGATGGATACAGCCGTTGAACGTCTCGATGAACTTGGCCTCATCAGCGACTCGAACGGGGCCAAACTCGTCGATCTGGAGAAGTGGAAGCTGGGCAAAGCCGTCCTCCGAAAAGCAGGTATGCCCGACCTCCATCGTTCGTCTCCGACTTGTTGACGATAAATCTCAGATGGCACCTCAATCTATCTCACTCGAGACATTGCTGGTGCAATCGAACGATGGGAAAAGTACCAGTTCGACAAGATGATCTACGTCGTCGCGTCTCAGCAAGATCTACATCTCGCTCAGTTTTTCCAGATATTAAAGCTCATGCAGTTCCCTTGGGCCGATCGTCTCGAACATGTCAACTATGGCTTGGTGCTCGGCATGAGTACTCGAAAAGGCACCGCAGTCTTCTTGGACCAAATCATCAAGGAGGCCTCTTCCGTGATGCATGACCAGATGAAGCGGAACGAAGAAAAGTATAATGCCATCGAGGACCCAGAGTACGTCAGTCAAGAAGTCGGGATTACCGGCATCAAGATCCAAGACATGGCTGCCAAACGGTATGCCCCCGGAGAAACAACTACACATATGCTCACGTCTTCTTCGTAGAATCAACAACTATACCTTCAATTGGGATCGTATGTTGTCTTTCGAAGGTGACACAGGTCCCTATCTACAGTACGCTCACGTACGATTGACATCCATGGAACGCAAAAACCCCGAACTTCTCCCCCTTCCTCCGCCCTCTCAAATCGATACTTCTTTGCTTGCCCAGTCTGGACATGCCCGAGACATTGCGATCTTGCTCGGGTCCTATCCCGATGTTGTCAAGACTGCACTCAAAACACACGAACCAAGTGGTGTAGTCACGTTTGCGTTCCGCCTCGCACACGCCATCTCGAGTGCTTGGGAGACCCTCGTAGTGAAAGGGGAACAGGACGTAGAGAAAGCTCGAGCGAGGCTTTGGCTATATATTTGTGCACGAGATGTGTTGGGGGCTGCAATGCGGTTGTTGAGTATTCGACCTTTAGAGAGGATGTAAAGTGGTGTCCAATTTGAAGCTGGCACTTGGTATACTCTTATACCTTGCAAAATACTAATCGTAGTCTCGTAGACAATCAGTGATAGATGTTGATTTCGAGTTCTCAGAACTCACGCCTGTATGTACCGCCATGTGCCAATCTCAGCTCCTATATATCCGAAATGAGATGCAACATCGGCCATGATGCATGCATGATACCCGCCCAGAATGAGGTTATGTTTCCAGAGGAACTTATGTCACCGATTCTCTCTTACACAAGCATCTGAGACGTTGTCCGCTTTACAATCTCAAGCAGTTCAGCACATACTGCTATGGGTCCGACAACAAGGACGATAACATCGATCTCTTAAAAGTACAGTGCCAGCTCATCCATCTCTCTCCGAGCCAATTCTGACAAATGCTATAATTCCGCAGGCCGCCGCCGCCGGTGATGGCTGCCCGCGTGATGACTTATGTCTCGCTAAATCATAGATCCTATCTTGAATTGTCAACCTCAGCTGCTGGCGTGTAATAAACCACCTCCCGTTTCAAAGGTGAGATGCAAAGGAATCCCTATTGAATCATTGCTTATGTTCAGAGGAGCGACACAGCTATGTGAACGACGCAAAGCTGAGGTTGCCGCTTGCAACGAACCGTGATGAACATCCGAACGACTCGGAGCCTCCACTGAATCATCGCTTATGTTCAGATGAGCGAGTCACGGACACAACTCGTAATAAATGTGTGACGACGCGCAAAGCCGAAGTTGTCGATTGCAATAAACCTGTCTTGAGCCCAGGTCGTGGATGATATACTTGTCTCTCATAGTTTCTGATGTGCCGGAATCCTCATTTTTGCGGGGTCTTTGATACAATCAACTCCAGGTAATTCCAAGGTCTTATCAAGTGTCAACCGCAACTTGTCGTCGGAAAACGGGCCTGTATCTCTGGAATCACTCAATACCTTCATTTGTTGTACCCTCTCGAGGGGATTGGCCCACGTCGTTTGTGTCAGATCCAGTCAGATCAATTCTGTCCGATACTAAGTTTCATCACTATTCGGCGAAATGCGAGGCCCTCACTAGTCCCGACGATATATGCATTGTGAGGATGTCGAATCATTGTAGCGCGGCCACTGATTCACTCCTGCTAGTTCAGGACTACTATACCAAACATTTTTTGAGCCCGCGATTCTATGGTCAGTTCTCTTGCGCCGCACGGGCTGTCTTTTGACCCATAGTCCATTCCCATTAAAATCATTTGGCAGGTATAACGCTCAAAGTCCGATGGCCGCAACATATCGAGACCACGACGTGGTACGCGATAACGCGAAACAGCGGCCGGCGCAGGAATTGTTCTGCAGAGCAAAAGCCACCAATTGCCACTGCAATCGTCGAACGTCTAAGTCGCACACCCGTATCATACGGGCAGTTGTAACTCCCGTTGGACCTCACCATGTGGCAGGATCGCAGTTATACGTGGCACGCTAGTAAGCAGAGTCCCGCACCCACCGGCCATGGCCAGCTGCATTTATTGATTTGGGTTTTTCCTCTCTTTATCGCCGTACTGGACGCGAATGATGCAGTCAACTGGTGAGTATATATTTGCTGCGGAGCTTCGTGCTGTTCCACTCTCCCTCCGGCACACAATGGCCAAGTACGATGCATCTCTTTTCACTCCCTGTTCACGTGACAAAAATGACCTTGGTTATCTCAGGAAGGAAGAGTGGTTTCAAATCAAGGACGATGTGCTAGACCAGACCGTCCAGAAGAAGCTCGACAGATGGGTTATTCCATTGTGCACTGTGATGTTTCTCCTTAGTGCTATGGTATGCTTTTCGTTTTTATGCTCAGGCTGTGTCAATGAAGTGTAAATGGTCACTGCATAGGACAAGGTGAACATCGCGAGTGCACGTGTAGTTGGCTTACAGCAATCACTGCACCTATCGGATTACCAGGCATGCTAGATGCTTTGTGTAGTTTGCTTAAGTTTGGCTGACCCACTCATAGTATACAGTGGCTTTGACTGTGACTTACATGTACGTGCATAAACGTTTAGGTGCTTCGCCGTCAGCTTACCAGGCACCAGTCCGTACATTTTAAGCGGGTTTCCGTCCGCTCTGGTGTTGAAGGTAAATCATGACAACACCATTGGTAAAAACATCTTACAGTTGGGTGCTAGTATGTAGGACCCGATATCCTGCTTCCTGCCATGGTCACGTTATGGGGTGTGGCTGCTGCCTGTCAAGGTAAGCGAACTATCATCTAAATATCAGATGTCTTCTCACTGAAATTGAAGGTCTTGTGAACGGTTACTCTGGTTTGTTAGCATGTCGATTCTTCCTGGGCTTGTTTGAAGGTGAGGAGGTTCCAGAGAATCAAATTCTCCGTTCACCATTAAATCAGGTGGTGTTGTTCCCTCCATTACTCTCTATCTCTCTTTCTTCTACCCTCGGATGGTGTTGCAAAAACGGTATGCACCAGCTCGGGTTCGCGGCACATGCCCTGACGCCTTCCTGAACCCACAGCATCACGTCCTTGTACGTGGTAACGGTATTCTCTGCACCATTCATGATTATGCTGGGAGCAGCAATTTCCCAGATGAATGGAACGGGTGGCAAACCGGGTTGGGCCTGGATGTTCATTATAGTAAGTTGACTATCAACTGCCTCACGAAATTGAACAACCAGACTTGACAGGAAGGACTATTTACCATCTGCTTCGGTGTCATTTCTTTCTTCCTCCTTCCTCCCTCCCCTGGCAAGGCCCGTTTCTTGACAGAGAGAGAACGAAGCTATGTCGTGTCCGTCCTAAAACAAGCCGGATCTGTGTCGGAAGACGATGTCAATGACAACTTTAGTTGGACTGAGGTGATCAGAGCGGCCAAATCTCCCCATGTATGGCTCCTCGTCATCACTGCGTTCCTTGGAGGTAAATACAAATTTCTCCCAGCTTAACTTCGATTGACAGCAAAATTTTGTAGGCACGATACTTTCCGGGTTGGTTTTGTGAGTGCATCTGTTGATTTCTCTTTTCGATGCTGATATTCATGATGGTAGCTTCCAGCCGTCAATCATTGTTAGTCTCGGATATACAGGTTTCCAGGCTCAACTGATGAGCGCGCCGCCACTCTTGGTTACCGTTGTTTGTGCGTATTGCGATAAAGATCCGGTTGATGGCCACTGATTCGGACGTCGCCCATTGCTCAAAAGTTTCCATTACCGCAGCCGTCATAGCGGATCATTATCGGTGTCGCGGCTATACTTTCATATTATTTGCCTTTCTAGAGATGATTGGCGCTACCATATTTTACGGTATGTTGAGCTCATCACCCGAATGGCCGCGTGTGGATGACAATTTAACCATGCGCAGCGAACAAATCGCGTCACGTACGCTATGGATCCCTTTTCTTTTGGTCTGCGGGCGTGTTTGGTTCGATGCCTGCTGCGATGACATGGTTAGCGAACAACGTAGCGCCGCACGCTCGACGTGCCTCCGCTTTGGCCGCATTTTCCATCACTACCGAATTAGGTGGCATTCTTGCTACATGGCTTCTTGGATATATCTCTCCAGCACCCGACTACAAGGCGGCAATGATCACGTTTACCGCCATGTCTGTCATTTCAGTGATCTTGGCGGTGGTCAACTTGGTATACCTGACGCGACAGAACAGTTTGAAGGCAGTGAGGAGGCGGTATATGAAGAAGGAAGATGAGCCTGACAGCCTTGGAGATCGTAGTGCGTGGTTCATATATAGCTTGTAGATTTATCGCATGGCCGCCCCTCTTTGAGTTCTGCCTACCTTTGGTCCAGTCAACGTCGCATGTTGTAAATTTATTATGAGTAAGACATTCCTAGCCAAGAGTTCAACGTTGCAACGTTCAGCTTTCGCATCTGAGTCGTACTGAACTCTGACTTGGATACTTGGGGCCTGATGTAAGTGACATCGTGGCGAATGGGATTAGAGTCCAGCACTTGAAGTCGATCAAAGTGCGAACGAGGCTCGATGTCTATATAAGTTTCCCTTGGCCTCTTTTTTGCGGAAACGTTTCCCACAAAGCCACGGACCTGTCATCAACTTTGAGCTTGACGCGACCGGAGATGGCTGCATTATTATTTTTATATTGATAACTGTAGGCTGTTAGCACCAGAATCATGTACGACACCCATCGATCGAAACTGGCGCACCGGCGCCGACCACCTGCTGGCAGATCTATAATATTGTTATCATCTTTCTGTATTGTAACCACTGAAACACATGCATGCGTGGTGAGTGGTCTCAAGTGGATCCGCCCAACGTCACAACGTGTGGGATGTAATGTGAAATCTAGTGGTCAGGCATCTAGTAAACTAAACTACTTCGCTCACAGCCTCTTCCATCATCTCCTCTTCCCAATTGCGTCGCATCGCATCCAAAAATTCTTGCACGCCGTCACCTTCCATTAAAGATTGTAGATTCATCAATGACAGACCTATCCGGTGGTCGGTGACACGGTCCTAGAACGGGCAACGTCAAGGTGGACTAATTCGAGTATGTGACCACTCACCTGGGCATAGTTGTATGTACGAATTTTTTCGCTCCGATCGGCCGTCCGAACGAGGCTCTGGCGGGTTGCTCGACGCTTAGCGATTTCTTTCGTGATTTTCATGTCCATGAGACGGGCCCGCAGAACTTGGAATGCGCGGCGCTTGTTCTATACGTATAAAGCGTTAGGACCACTGATCAAAGGCATTACTTGATACGGAGCGAACCTGGTGCTGACTTCGTTCATCCTGCATCGACACCGTCACACCCGTTGGTACATGTGTCAAACGCACGGCCGATTCCGTCTTGTTGACATGCTACAAGATAACATGAGCAAGACGGGACACCCAATAGGCAAGACAACAAACCTGTCCGCCAGCACCACGCGAACGCATCACCTCAATTTTGACATCTTCCATCTTGAATAGATCATCGTCCGCGGCAGGCTCAACCTCCTCGCTGAGTGGCAGTACCTGCCCAAAAGTTTAAATGCAAATGCAACCAAAGCAGGCCCGACAGCGAAAACCAAACGTACGATGACTGCAACAGTGCTGGTATGCACCCGTCCACTCGCCTCCGTCGCCGGCACGCGCTGCACGCGATGAACGCCTGTTTCCCACCGCAACGAATCATATGCCTCCTCCCCCTTCACTTCCACGATCGCATCACGCATCCCTCCGCCCATCACCTCCGTGCTCTGAATCACGTCTGCTCGCCACCCTCGAGTGTGCGCATAACGCACATACACCCTCAGTAAGTCTGTTAAGAAAAGCGTCGCTTCTGAACCACCCACGCCCGCTTTCAGTTCCAACAGCGCCGAAAACGAACGCGTCTGCGAGGGAGGAACGAGCAATGACGGAAACGTTGTCGAAAGATACGTCGACAAATTTTCCTTGAGCGTCGTGAACTCGTCCTCGGCCAGAGAACGCATCGTCGTGTCGGGGTCCTGCAGGAGGGGAAGCGTATCCAGCAGAGACTACTGAGATCGTTATGTAAAACATGCATGTCTGTTAATAGCATGATATGACTGACCTCTCTTGTTTTCACCCACGACGTCCATGCATCGTGCAGCGGCTCCAACTCCTTGGCTTGTCGTGCGCGTGCAATGTCTTCCGAAGACGACATGGATTCTGACATCTGTCTTGGGGATGAGCAGTAACGAAACGCTAGCTATCGGGTTACTCGCCTTGGATAGTAATTCTTGTCGCGTCTGGACGCGCTTTTGTACAGCCTGGAGGATGCGTGCGCCATCCTTTTCAAGTTGTGTTATGATGTTTGCGCAGGGGAGGGTAGATTGAGTACGATGTGGTTTTACGAGTACATGCTGAGCGGAACGTCTCAGAGGCCCATGTACCCGTAATAAAATGCTCAACATCGAGTCGTGCAAAAAGCGCACCGGATCGGACCGTTTGTTTGTTTGTTTTCAAGGCCGTTGCCAAACAGGACTGCTAGTTGTAGGTTGGGTTTCTGGTCTTTGTCAAGTTTGTATTCATAGCTCTTTTTTCTTTTAAAAAGTGTGCCATTCGTTGGAACATTCTTTTATAGAATTCTTTACCTGGATTTACATTGTGATGGTTTGCCTTTCACATCGTTGCTCGATCATGATGTCGTCGCCATGGTCTTCGCTCCTTTGTACAATGGAATATATAACCCGTGTCAGCAAACCAGAATGAAATCCAGCTTCTACTTCATTTCTCCTCTCTTGCACTGGTTGCAAGCAGTCACCGTCACCTGCCATTTATCTTTTACCTCTCGCTAGGCTCTTATATCCTATCGCATCGTTCTGATCCTAACTCCGTTTTCAGTGGCTTTGGCGATGCTTTTCCTGGAAGCTCCGGAGATCCTACTTTACATCTGCTGCCTTGTTTTCGCCATAACGGATGGCCCTTCAGACCTCGCAATTCTTGCTAGGACGTGTCGCGCATTCTACAAGCCAGCTGCCGCGGTCCTCTGGCGTGCTCAGTCGTCCCTGATACCTCTCGTTTGCTGTTTCCCTCGCAACATACTCGATTTTGTGCGAGGTGATGATGACCAGTTGTTGTCCGTGGTATGTCTCCATTAACATGCTCGCAGCGGATTTTGATACCTAGGGTTGACATTCAACAGACATTTAAGCGGTCACCATCCTTGAAAGATTGGGAAAGGCCTTTGATTTATGTAAAATTCGTCAAAGTCTTCGAGTTTGATAAAATGCATACGAGATCGCCACTGATACCGCACCCAAATCTGATACGTACGCTCTTAGATTCATGTCCCAAACTCCCGCTGTTCCCAAGACTTCTGGTTCTCGATCATTATTGGATTACTCTGAACACACAACTTCAAGCTAGACAACAAGATATCCAGGCCGCGTTGGAAGTGGCATGTCTTTACAAGCTGTCGAATCCGGCTGTACTTCGGTCACTTCATGTCAACTTACGAGTTCGTCGAACTGACCGTGACAGGTGTATGTTGTTGCGGCTACTCGCCCGGTGCCATGCAAACATAGAATCACTTCAAATAAGCAATGGTATTGCCTTCCTAATATGCTGGTTATTAGGCTCAACACTATCTAGGGAACGAAGAGTTGGATATTTTCAATTATCTCACACATCTGGGATCGCTCCAGAAACTCAAGTCACTCGAGCTGACTGACTTCGCCCCCGGCAGTGTCTCACCTCTCACTGTTATTCCGGATACGAATACCTGGTTTCCTAATTTACATGAGCTCAAGCTTCGTGGTCACATTCCGCTGGTCAAATTATTGCTGCAGACTCTTGACTTGCCACGACTACAAAATTTATGCATACAAGTCGGTTTCAGAGAGAACCCTGACCCTATGTGTACACTCATTCTCTCAAAACTCACGTGGCGAGAGTCTCTACGGTCGATCGAGATAGTCGGATCAGATCTATCTCCAGGAGTACTCACGAAGCTGTTCGCTTTCAAACATCTCCGATCTCTTACACTGTTCCCCACACATCTCGATGACGACATACTGGAACGAGCTTCGAGAGCATGGCCAATGCTTGAACATTTCTCCCTCGATGACAACGTATTTGGACCTCTGCCATCTCGTGACCTGAACCCCCCTACTTTGCGTGGCCTCATTCCGCTCGCAAAACGTTGCCCGCACCTCCGCCACCTGGAACTCCAACTGGACGCCGGCCACATTCCTCAGGTCCCCGACTGAAGTCGACTTACAGGCAGATAGAAGTCGGAAACCTTTTCTTCTTGTCATCCGTTCCTTTTCCGAAATTTATGATTCGACTGGCGTCGCAAATTTTCTCTTGGAGCTGTTCCCGCATATCGCAATCACCTTCCCACCCGATCCCCTGAACTTGCTTGAGGAACCTGACCCTCGGACGAACAGGTGGAGAACAGTGGCTCATATCGTTCTTCAGGGACGTACGGCAGTTCTGCGTCCCACGGATTCACCCCCTCAGGCTCCTCAAGCAAACGGTATGTTGATTGCTGTTGATGTGCTTATAGTCGTGATGTCACTTATACTTTGCATTGATGCCTGGGCCGCACGTGCGCAACAGACGACGAATTCCCTAATTCTCTGAGCCGATCTGAAACGAACTGAGAGATGGTGGTCAAAGTGACCCAGGTCAGTTTAAATTGTGCTGACAGAATGTTAGTATAGCAGCGGTCGTAGCATATCGAAATATGCCCCAGGCGTCTTTTATTCTGTTGTATGCGATGCGATGTTGTCCTTGATCATGACGAATATATAACAGAAAGTATTGACTTTATAAATGAGGCTGAGCACTGAGCACGTGAGGTATCAAAGCAAATTTAGCCACTCACTCACATAGTACAGATCTGCTTCCTGTGAGACGAAACCGACGAATCAGGTTCACTACTTGCCCATTGCTCGTCATTCCCATGTCTCATGGTCGAGTGGCACCCAGGCTCGATATAATATTATGAAGATTTGAATCCATTCCTTTGTCACCTCGCCACGAGGCCCACGACCAATGTCAGATTGTCCTATCTCCCTCTCAAATCTTCACATGTGGCATTCTCTGATATGCCGGCACTCGTCCACTAAGTGTCTTGCAGCCCACGGTACGCCATCCGAGGGAGTTTGTCTCACCAGGGCCTGTTGTTTAAAGGTCAGTGCACTTGTGAATCCTCATCATTATTTCCCCCACCCATCTGCTCCTCCTTTGCTCGCTATAACGATGTCAGGTGAAGCCCAACTCGAAGCTCTTCTTGAGATAATCAACACCTCTGCTCGCCAAGCCATCGCCGAGTACAAGAAAGGCGGTAACGAAGTCCCTACGATCCACTCCAAGGAACACCACCCCATTGACTTTGCCAATGACACCGTGGCGCTAAAGAAAGCTGTGAGGCTACTCGAAGGAGCCTCTCAGCAACTGTGTGCTTCGTTGGCCCCACCTCAGCATACACTTCAAAACGTAAGTTGTGCGATTAGAACATTCCAACGAACGGTATGACTAAATGACCTTCACACCACCAAAGTTGGCAATGACTTTTGAATGGGCGTGCGTCCGCGTCGTCATTCGCGCCAAGATCGCAGATACTCTCACCAAGTATCCGAAAGGCCTTCACGTCGAGGAGCTGGCCAAGCTGGCCAACTTGGAGAAGGGGAAGCTTACTCGCGTCCTTCGCCTCCTTGCCACCAAAGGGTGTTTTACAGAAGGTACAGCTCTTTTCTTTTATTTCCGTGGAGCGCTCGTATCCCGAATCCAGCAACTTATATGTAACTCTAGTCGAGCCAAATGTCTTTTCGAACAACCGTATCTCGCTTATTACACTCTCGAGTTGCGATGTCTCTGCCCTCTCAAATATCGAGGTAGAAGGACGTTTCCCAAGGCGCGGGAGTATTGTATGAGACGATGACAGAGCCAGAGTGGGCGACAAGCTATCATCCGGACAAGGCACCCCTTATCTATGCACTCGAAAAGAAAGGCTTTAAGGGTAGCTTCTTTGATTGGATAAAGCAAGATGTATGTCGTTTTCTCTGACATCCAGTAGCGGCATGCTGACGCTGACGCTGTAAATCTAGGCCGAGAAACGTGAAGTACGTATTTCCTTAACATCGTGTGGATCAGTGTCTCATTACGTCTGAGTAGAATTATCACCGTGCTATGATAGGTCTTGGCCGTGTCATGGGCGCTCTCTCAGTTTTGGACCGTAAGCAGACAATCCCTTATTTTCCCTTCTCAGCGACCAACAGCATCGTTTCAGACTATCCATGGAATGACGTGAAGACCGTGTGTGATGTTGGCGCCAGTGTTGGGACATTCTCTATCCCTCTTTCGAAGAAATATCCCCATCTCAAGATCATCGATCAAGATCTGCCCGAAGTTCTGGTTCAGGCCAAAGATGTGAGTGTATTCATGATTCCGCCTTGCAATAAACTATGCAGAGTTCACCTATTGCATCACATAGGTCTGGGCCTAAGGACGCACCGGAGGTCCTGCAAAGAAATCAGGTCGAGTTTGCTACTCTCAACTTCTTTGAAGAAAGTCCTGCTAAGGGTCAGGACGTGTATTATGTAGGCGCATGTTTCCTTGATTTCCCTTCCGTTAATGATGGATTTCTGGTTTTCATTCACCACTAGCTTCGTAACATCATTCATGACTGGCCTGACAACGAGGCTGCGATTATCCTGAGAAACATTAAAAATGCAATGGGCACTCACAGTCGGTTGCTTATTCGTATGTCTACATCGGTTTACTGTTCCAGTTTGCATGTCTGATATTCTGCGTAACGATAGACGACATCGTCTTGACCCCCGCCAGCTACGATCTCAAGGCGAAATCTTATGGTGCAGATGTGGCTCCAGAACCATTGCTTCCGAACTTTGGAAACGGAAACAACCGCAATTATCAGCAAGACATGAACATGTGGCTTATACATAACGCGAAGGAGAGGACGCTGGACGACTCGATTGCGTTAGGGTGAGTTATTGGTCTCGCCATCAAGTTCGTTCGTATCTGGTCAAGCATTGCTGACCATGTACTTTTGGCAGATCTATCGCAGGCCTACGACTGGAGAAGGTGTATGACCTTGCGGAGTCTGCGGTACTCGAGTTCAGCGTGGCAGCTTAATGGAGGGGATGAGCTGACCTCTATCTTGCGAGAAGCTCCGACAATTCGATGACGGCAGGATGATAATCTGAGTTGTATTACTAGGTTTCTTTTGATTCACTATCGCAAGCATCATTCAACATGCACATGTTACGATTCGAGGTCTGTAGTAGCTGCCGGACCTGATGCCCTCAACGGGCTCAGATACTCGGCAGATGACTCGGAGGCGTATTCAATAATATTGCTTTTCATCTTTCACTCGTGTTTGATGCGTTTCAAACTGCTGATTTTACCATATAATTGCACTCTGATCCAGGTCGTAGACGTTCCTAGCAGGTATGCAGGTCCACGCTACCTTACAATAGCAACAGGAATGACGGGCTAAGGGGTGATCATTTCATATTTTCAAGGGATAACGCCTGTTGGGTGACAGACAGTCGAAACGTTGACCTATTAGCTATTGGGCTAGAATTTGGCGGACAAAGGATTCGTAGTTGACATTGCCATCGCTGCAAGGAATGTTAGAGCAGAAAGACGAGACAAATTTATGACGTACGATCCAACTTGTACCCCCTTGAGCAGCTCATCCACTTCCTCGTCCGTCATCTTCTCCCCGAGCTGGGTGAGCACATATCTGAGCTCCCCGGCACCGATGAACCCGTTCCCTTCCTTATCAAACACCTGGAACCCGCGTATGAACTCCTCTAGATCATTTTCAGAATCAGCGTTTGCTCCAAATCCTAGAATAAACCCCACCTGGCGTTCCTGCGGGCTTGAATCCATCCGGTCGATCGAGGATCGTCAAAAAGGTTTTGTAGTCCACATCTCGCGGCGCAGAGGCAACGATGTCTGCGACCTCGGATTGCGTTGGGTTCTGGCCCAGTGCGCGGAGCAGATCGCCCAGGGTCTCTCTCGGGACAGCACCCGTGCCCCGCTTGTCGAAGAGCGCAAACGCTTCCTTGTATTCTGCGTCGATTTTCCTCAGTATAGACGATCTGAATGGATATCTGAACAAGCTACCTGAGTTATCGCTTTGCATTTAAGTTGAAGAGTCTGAAACTCGAGAGCGTCGTGACTAAACAGAGTCCGACACGACGCTCAAGTCAACGCTGATCATGCTATCGAGTCACTGCCACAACTGTCAAACTCAGTTTACTGCCACAACTTGGATTACTCGTCTAATGTTGAGTTACCCGCGGCCGGGTCTATCATCATACATCATGTGAATTGCATGGGGGAAATTTCTCAAGGGTAGATAAGTCGTGACCTGGCAGGCACTGGCACCGTTTCCCACAACTTTAGCCTCGAGCGCTCTCGCTCGACGCTTACGAGGCTTCATTGACGTGCGTCGTATTTCTCTGCTCTAGTCATCGTGCAAAGTTGCTAACGCATGAAATCAATGTCGAAGAAAATAACGTTGGCGACGTTGGTTTCAAGCCTGAGAAGTGTCGCTCGTCCACTCTATGTCCTCGGTGTTTGACGGAACGAGGAATTTGGTTCACATTTCACACATCAGAACAGCTCCATTAATATATCATCGGTGGTTTTGGGTTGTACTCGGATCACCTGATGAGCGTGTCAGTGCGCATCAAAGGATCGTGGGGAACAAGAACCCGATCCTGAATATTTGAATGACAGCCATAGACGATATAAGTTCTAGGCTGCCATAAGTATGTCTTCCCTATTTTTGATCTTGCATGATGGAAGCTGCTGCTGCATTCGCACGACAAACGTTTGATTATATTGTCGTTGGTAGGTAGCTTAGTTGTCGTGGTCGACGTTTGACACATACAGGCAACCTCAAGGGGGCGGAACCACCGGGCTAGCCTTGGCTTCGTTGTAGGTCCCTCCGTGGTTTCTTTCTGCGATCCGTGCTGAGCAGTCGTCAGGCTTTCCGCAGACCCGGGAGTGACTGGTGGGCGTTATCGAAGCTGGGCTGAGAAAGGATGACGAAATGATTCTTGTGCCAGGTATGTGTATACCACGATTTGTTCGGGTCTTCGTGAAGACTTGAGAATGTCCAAGGGATGATCGGAAAGCCATTGAACAGTCAGTCTCCAAGCCATTTCGCGCGTCCCTGTCTGATGCTGAACAGACCCCGATTATGACTGGTCATTCCTTACCAAGCCGCAAGCTTCAGCCAAGGACCGCAGAATCCCGATCCCTCGAGGAAAAGTACTCGGCGGTTCGTCCTGCCTTGAACTACATGGCATATACGAGGTAGGTTCCTCGTTTCACTGATTACAACATTTTCCATGACGATATGGATGAAACAGGGGTTCAAGAATAGAGTTCAATGGTTCGCAACAATCGAATTTCCAAACAGTCTGATAGCTCACGTCGGACGATGGTTTTTAATAGACTGGGAGAAGTTGGGAATAACAGGTGAGAAGCAGTGGACAAGCGAGGAGCGAGCGTGCTTGCTGAACTCATCTAGGTTGGGACTGGAATACCATCCGAGATGCTGTCAATGCCTCGGAGGCGTGGGCGCCGCCTTCAGACTACGCAAAGTTGCACAATGCAGACGATGTCGCTCATAACCATGGCAGGTAGGTGCAACAATGACCACGAATGAGAGATAGACAACGAAACGCATCTATAGCCATGGGTACATCAAGACGACAGCGTATAGCTACTACTATGATCTCGTCCAACCGTTCTTTCATACGATGAACAAATTGGGAGTGGCGACAAACCATTCGGAAGTGCGTTCGACTACAACTAGAGATTCCGTCTCCCATGCATTTACCCCGTTCAGGCCTCAGGAGATCTAATTGGAATCTGGACGTATACTGCTTCAGTCGATCCACAGACGAACACTCGGAGTTACAGCACTAATGTAAGCCATGGTTGTGGTTGAGAGTTTGGCTAATTAGCTCGTCCCAGGCATACTACGACCGTGTATCCAGTCAACCCAACATTGTCTGTCTCACAGGTGCATATGCAGCCAAAGTCGTCATGTCGGACGGCGAGGACGGGGCTTTACGAGCTCTGGGTGTCGAGTTTTATGGCGCAGGTCAACTGTTTTCTGCGTCCGTACGCTGTGAAGTGATTCTTGCTGCAGGTCAGTCACGAATGGTATTTCGAGCGTGCCGTAATCATACCTGTGCTTAGGTGCACTCCAGACACCTCAGCTTCTGGAATTGTCCGGTGGAGTAGTGTGGGTTTCTTTGCGGTGACTGCTCTGACGGAGTTTAGGTATCGGGACCCCAAGCGTTCTTCGAAAGCTTGGGATTCCCCTCAAGATTGACTTGCCTGGAGTCGGAGAGAATTTCCAAGTAGGTATTTTTTTTTACCTTTCGATATCGATGGCCTATCCTTTGCACAGGATCATTTCACAGTCACTTTGGGCGCCGAGCTCTCTAGATACCACATCACTGCCGACGACTTATCCTCAGAAAGCTTTGCACAGAAACGTCTTGAAGAATACAGGGAAACTCGGCAGGGGATGCTCAGTAGCACGCTCTCTACGTTGGTTTTCATTCCTACTTCTGCTTTTATTCCCGCGGACAAGATGAAAAGTATGCTCGCATCGTTGGACAGAGCCTTGCAAGCACCAGAGATCAAGAATCTGCCTTATAAACAGTGGTATGAACTTCAAAGAGCTTGGCTCGAAAATGATGGCGTTGCTCAACTCGAAATCATTCTCTTCCCATGTACGTCTTCAGATGGATGTTCTCGCACAGTGCATTTGGATTGACCTATGGAAATCAGCTTACACCCATGTGGGGTGCACGCGGGAGAACGCAAGTCATTACACAATGTCTGTCTTCTTGCAGCATGCTTGGAGTCGCGGTTCGGTTAGTCAGTCGCTTCATTTCACTGAACATATGCGCACGATATGAGTGATTTTTAGGTCCATGCCACCTCGCCTTCGATCTTCGATCCACCAGAAATCGACCCAGCGATTCTCGATTCACCCGGAGACATTGGTCCGTTGTCGTCCCATTCGCTCCAGTAAACACTGACCGCCTCGGATGGGACTGGTGTAGATATGATAATGCTCCTCGAGGCGGTCAAGTACGCCTTCAAGATCATGCAGACTGGCGCCTTAGGATATCTTACAGCCAAGATCATCGAGCCTCTCCCGACGTGGTCTGACTGATCAGCTTCGGGATTATATCCGCTCCATGGTTCAAGAGTGCTCTGCATCCGATTGGTATGATCACGTCTGGTATGCAACTCGAGTGGGACTACATAAGCAATATGACAGGTACGGCTTCAATGCTTCCGAGGTCGGCGAACGGCGTAGTGGATAATGAGCTCAAGGTACGCCGGCAGCTCGTTGGTATGGGTGAACCACCGTTGTCTAATCTGCCCAGGTCTACGGGACAGAAAATTTAAGAGTGGTAAGTGTCCTGAAACATGCGCTGTCTTGGCGCGACTACTAATAACTCGAGTACCAGGCGGATGCGAGTATCTTTCCCATCGTAAGTCCGCTTCAACCTTGGCCGATGCATCTGACCCCCACTCTTGCAGCATCTTGGGACCCACCCTCAAGCGACGCTTTATGGGTGCGTTGTTTGATTTCTTTCGCTTTAAGGCTGATAAAATGACGCGCGACAGTCTCGCGCACCGTGCGGCGGATATCATCACATCTAAGCAGAAAGTGACGGAAAGTTTCTGAGCACCTTTAGCCATCGGGGCACTCAACATTTTATCCTTTTGCCGCTTCGTTCACTTTGACGATATGTACCACATCTCCGAGTCAAGGCCGTGGAATGGTGGGATTCAATTCAAACTATCCTGTCTTTCAATCAGTTTGTTTGATTTTGTTTCATCCCATGTCGGCGGAGGCCCAGCTTGAATCCCTTCTCGAAATAATCAAAACTTCTGCTCGCCCGACGATCGCCGAGTACAAGAAAGGTGGCAACGACGTCCCCATAATCCACTCCCAGCAATACCATCCCATCAATTTCGCAACCCATAATATAGTTCTCAAGAAAGCTGTCCGGTTACTCGAGAGTGCCTACCAGCAGCTGAGTGCGTCATTGGCATCTCCTCAGGCACATGAAACACTGCAAAAAGATAATAATTGAACATCTTACCTCGCGTTTCTCGGGGGAGATAGTATCAAGTCAGCAAGAAAAAGTATCATGCAATATAAAATCGGAGAAAGTCGAGAGGAAAGTGACTCGCATCCTTCATCAAAAGATCAAAGGCGCTACCATCCGTACCTCTTTTTGATTGCATACATGAGGGGTGACTTAGCCGGATCATAACTCGTTGCATAATCGTCGACTCATACAATACAGCTGTACCAAGGGGTACATCCTCCACGCACATGCGCAAGCCTGAGAGAGCACACACGTTGGAACTCGAGAGCGTGGTGAGCGATATACGGTTGTTCGAAAGATATTTTGCTTGACTGAGATTCGTGCCACTGGCATTGCAGTGAAAGCCAGAGTACTTTTCGTGGAAAGTCGGAAGACAAGGAAGTAATTGTATATTCTTCCGTCGTTTCATGATAATATCGGCGTTTTCTTGGCACCGAGAGTCTCCCGTTCTCTCTCCAACTCTGACAGGTGAAACGCGCTGGAGAATCGTAATGGTGGCAGAAAGCCACATGTTGTAGTTAAACCGGACTCATTCCCTCTTCATTTCCCCGCTCCATCTGGCTCACGATCCAAACTTGACCGGTTCTCTCTCCGCGGTGAGCACAGACAAGAGTAATATTCCTTCATGAGGTAGCTGGGGTTAGGTGTTACCTATATTTGCACGGGATTATATTTTCCATCGCACAGGCATTCATAACTATCCTCCTTAACTCTTTTCTTGCCACTGTTCATATTGGCCACTTGCGAGACTGGCACGATATCTGTCCTCTATGCTATCACACACGTCGTCGAGATGCGAGAGCGCGCCGAGAAGTGCGTCAAGTGATGAAAGCCCGTCTTAAGAGCACATTAGCACGGAAATAGTAGCATTTTCCGATGGTGGGACGCACCATACATCTGAATGCGAAGCTGGATGAGGTTTTCGGAGGGATGCGGGACACTACCAAAAAGTTCGGACAAGCCCAAAGGGACAAAGGGATGATCCATCACCAACTCAACACCAAGGACAAAGTAACGTGCTAGCACGCAACTGACTCACCTGTAACCGCAAAACTCTACTTTTGGACTGTATGTAGTGAGTAGCAGAGTCGTTCTGGTGACCAGGTAGGACAGACGCACTTTTTCATGAGCATCCATCGCAGTGCATTGCCCATCGTGTGTGATTCGTCAAAGATTTGATAGGTGGCAGCAGATAGGTCAGGCGATGCGCCTTTCATCTGGCTTGGAATGTTACATGTTGCATCGAGACAAAATGTAAGAACATACGATCTTTATTTTCTGAGTGACGTCGGTCATGATGAGAGTATTACTCAAACACACTCAAACAGGAAGGAGCTCAGAGAAGACTTCCATTGCATGTTAACGTTCAGCCTGAGGCTAGTGACTAGCTCCTTATAAAATGCGCGCTCTCTGGAGTCTGGATATCTCGACTTCCTGCCAATGGTAGGTGGATATCGCTCTCAGCTCAACTCAGAGATCCCGAGTTTCACCTACAGATGACGTTTCCAACGACACGAGCGACTTAGTTCAACTTACTTACCGTTGTCTTGCATGATCGCTTCTTACTCCGTCTAAGCCCCTACTAATCGCTATGTTCAAATTCCCAGTGGAACTGTGTGGGATACTACTAGATGTAACACATGCGGAAGAATTTACGGCCCAGATCACTGCTGGTGCGCCTTAAAAGCCAGGATACTTATGGAGCCAGTTCGCACTACCCATCATTCTTCCATCCGAGCCTGCCCGCCTTGAAAACTTTGACCATGTTCAAGTTGTCAACTGAAGCTCAGCTTGAAGCTCTCCTGGACATAATCACGACCTCCGCTCGCCAAGCCATTGCCGAGTACAAGAAAGACGGTAATGACGTCCCCACAATCCACTCCAAGACATTTCACCCCATTGATTTTGCCACCGATACTGTGGCACTAAGGAAGGCCGTAAGGTTACTGGAGGGAGCCTGTCAACAGCTCTGTGCGTCATTAGCACCACCTCAGCACACGCTTCATAATGTAAGTTGCAGTGGATCGGTCTTCATTACAGAGAACCCTAGCTAAATTATCTTTACATCACCTCGAAGTATGCCATGTCTTTTGAATGGGCGTGTGTGCGGGTCGTCATTTGCGCAAAGGTTGCCGATATGCTGGAGAAATATCCAGATGGTCTTCACGTCGATGACTTGGCCAAGTTGGTGAATCTGGAAAAGGGAAAACTTACTCGTGTCCTTCGTCTTCTTGCAACAAAAGGATGTTTTACAGAAGGTATGACCTCGACATCCCTTCTTGCTACACAGCACTCATGACTAGCATTTCGTATTTGTGCATTTCTCGGCCTTTTGACAGTCAAACCAAACATTTTTGCCAACAACCGTATTTCGCTCAACACACTCTCGAGCTCGAATGTCTCCGCACTTGCGCGTTTGTCCGTGGAGGACGCGCCCCATGGCGCGCTTGTTTTGTATGAAACAATGACTGACCCAGAGTATGCGGCGAGTTACGATGGAGAAAAGTCACCTTTCATATATGCACTTAAGCAAAGGGGCATAGATGGAAACCCACTTGATCTATTACCGCACGAGGTAAGCTTCGTCCTATTGCTCATATCTGTTCTCTCGACCATTATTTTCGTTTACTGACTATGTGGTATCCCTCAGGATGAAAAACGCGAGGTAAGAGGTTTTGTCATGACGTTATGAATCAATTCGCATACTCGACCAGAGTTTTCACCGCGGAATGATCGCCGTTAACGACGTCGCGGGCTCTATTTCCATTTTGCATCGTAAGTGGCCAGCCGTTCCATTTCCCTTGGCGATCAGTATCATCTTTTTACAGACTACCCATGGAATGAGGTGAACACTGTTTGCGATGTCGGGAGCAGTGTCGGAACAGTCACGCTACCTCTTTTGAAAACCTACCCGCATCTCAGAATCATCAATCAAGACTTGCCTGAAGTTTTGATTCAGGCGAAGGAGGTGAGGATGTTTCATATCTTTATGTCTTTGAGCATATACTCGCTTGTGCATCACGAGCATTGTGAAACAACCTCTTGTTCCGCCCTTGAAAAGACTCATTTTCTTCGAAAATGCAGGTCTGGGCTAATGACGCCCCCGAGGCATTGGAAAGCAATCGGGTGCAATTCGTACCTCTCAACTTTTTCGAAGAGAGTCCTGTTAAGGATCAAGACGTGTACTATGTGAGTGTCAATTCCGACTGATCCCCTTTGAATCGTGACTCGGACGAATTCTGGCAGGTCCGTAATGTCATTCATGACTGGCCGGACGACAAGGCTATGATTATCATGAGAAATGTCAGAGCTGCGATGTCCCCTCACAGTCGTCTGCTCATCCGTACGTCCTGTGCCTCCCTCTCCGTTCTTCCTGCACTAATTCCCTATCCGATTTCACGTGCATCTGCTGCGCTACGAGTAGACGACCACCTCTTGACCCCTGTCGCTCTCGATCCGAACGCCAAATCATTTGACATGGACATTGAACTTGCACCTGAGCCATTGTTACCCAACTTTGGGAATGGCAACAACCGGATGTATCAGCAGGACATAAATATGCTTGTCTTTTTGAATGGAAAGGAAAGGACGTTGGACGACTTGATTGCGTTAGGGTGAGTCATCGCCCTCGTATCTCTATGGCATGCTCCTGCCTAGATCCAGCATCCTGATCGTTGACGAATATTCATTTCGTAGATCTTCGGTTGGGTTGCGGTTGGAGAAAGTGTATGATCTCGCTGGGACTGCCGTACTTGATTTCAGGGCGGCTGCTTGATGGCGTAGACGACACCAAATAGTCATGTGTCTAGTTACTTGATCTTCGTCTGATCCAATGTCTTGTGCATCAATGACGCAGCATCGTTCACAAGACTCGAAGTAAGCAGCAGACATCATTGCGCGGTTAAGCACAACCTAGTAATGATTGTGGACCTCCAAAACTCAGGAAAGATTTTTGAAATGCGCGCGCTGGCGTCGAAAGCACACGCGTTGTAATTAAACGAGGGGGCGCAACTTACGTTTGTCTCTCCCGCCACTTCCGCGCAAGATGGTTCCGATTGTTTCATCTGCGACTCGGTTCAAGTCGAATCACTTTGGAATCCCATGCCGTAGAGATGACTAACCTCAGGACAGCCTGAAGGGACGAAACGACCTCTTCTGCCACTCCTCTTACCTTACTTACCACCGGGTCTTATTTCAGTCGTTTCGTACTGGCCTGCATCACCATCGCATCTTAAAGCAGGGGAATAGTCGAATCCAATTCACACCTGTCCTATCTTCCAACCGGCCCCCTTGATTTTGTGTAAACCCATGTCGGCGGAGGCCCAGTGTGAGGCGCTTCTCGGAATGATCAACACTTCGGTTCGTCAAAGAAAGGCGGTTATGACGTCCTCACAATCCACTCCAAACTATACCATCCCATCGATTTCACGACCGATAATGTGGTGCTCAAGAAAGCTGTGAGGTTACTCGAGGGTGCCTGCCAGCAGCTGAGTGCGTCATTGGCACCCCCTCAGCCACACTCTTCACAATGTCAGTCCTATTGGTTCGATTGAGTGAGAGGGTTGGTTGGTTTTAATATGATCACTAAAGTATGTGATGTGTTTTGAATGGGTATGCGTGCGTGTTGTCAACTTGTCATTCGTGCAAGCGTTGCGGATGTGCTGGAGAAGTACCCAAATGGACTTCACGTCGAATCTGGTGAATTTAGAGCAGGGGAAGCTTGCCCGGGTCCTTCGTCTTCTTGAGACCAAGGGGTGCTTCACTGAGGGTATGACGTTCGCTCATTCGTGACCTCTCGCGTATGTACTACGTATCTTGATTATTCATCTATCTTAGTAGCTAGTCCGTTATAGTTCTACGTATGTGTCTGGAAAGGGAGCTTGTAATGTGCCATGTACAATGTATATATAGTGAGCTAGAACAAACAGACCTATCTTGATGCGTTGCATGCCCACGCGCTATGACCAACATGTAAGCCTGTGTCATGTCAATGAACCTGTCGAGTTCCTCTGCGACTAGCGCAACCATCCCTGCAGAGTGCAAGTGGCGAGCCCCAAGGCTGGCTATGATCTTTGATAATAAGTAAATGTCAGTGTTTCTTAAACCGGTGTGAAAGGGAGGTGGAACCCGTTTATATGTGTGAACGATGCTGCGTCATTGATGCACAAGACATTGGATCAGACGAAGATCAAGTAACTAGACACATGACTATTTGGTGTCGTCTACGCCATCAAGCAGCCGCCCTGAAATCAAGTACGGCAGTCCCAGCAAGATCATACACTTTCTCCAACCGCAACCCAACCGAAGATCTACGAAATGAATATTCGTCAATGATCAGGATGCTGGATCTAGGCAGGAGCATGCCATAGAGATACGAGGGCGATGACTCACCCTAACTGCAATCGAGTCGTCCAACGTCCTTTCCCTTCCATTCAAACAGAAAATCATACTTATGTCCTGCTGATACATCCGGTTGTTGCCATTCCCAAAGTTGGGTAACAATGGCTCAGGTGCAAGTTCAATGTCCATGTCAAATGATTTGGCGTTCGGATCGAGAGCGACAGGGGTCAAGAGGTGGTCGTCTACTCGTAGCGCAGCAGATGCACGTGAAATCGGAGAGGGAATTAGTGCAGGAAGAACGGAGAGGGAGGCACAGACGTACGGACGAGCAGACCGACTGTGAGGTGACATCGCAGCTCTGACATTTCTCATGATAATCATAGCCTTGTCGTCCGGCCAGTCATGAATGATATTACGGACCTGCCAGAATTCGTCCGAGTCAAGATTCAAAGGGGACCAGTCGGAATTGACACTCACATAGTACACGTCTTGATCCTTAACGGGAATCTCTTCAAAAAAGTTGAGAGGTACGAATTGCACCCGATTGCTTTCCAATGCCTCGGGGGCGTCATTAGCCCAGACCTGCATTTTCGAAGAAAATGAGTCTTTTCAAGGGCAGACAAGAGGTTGTTTCACAATGCTCGTGATGCACAAGCGAGTATATGCTCAAAGACATAAAGATATGAAACATCCTCACCTCCTTCGCCTGAATCAAAACTTCAGGCAAGTCTTGATTGACGATTCTGAGATGCGGGTAGGTTTTCAAAAGAGGTAGCGTGACTGTTCCGACACTGCTCCCGACATCGCAAACAGTGTTCACCTCATTCCATGGGTAGTCTGTAAAAAGATGATACTGATTGCCAAGGGAAATGGAACGGCTGGCCACTTACGATGCAAAATGGAAATAGAGCCCGCGACGTCGTTAACGGCGATCATTCCGCGGTGAAAACTCTGGTCGAGTATGCGAATTAATTCATAACGTCATGACAAAACCTCTTACCTCGCGTTTTTCATCCTGAGGGATACCACATAGTCAGTAAACGAAAATAATGGTCGAGAGAACAGATATGAGCAATAGGACGAAGCTTACCTCGTGCGAAAACAGATCAAATATGTTTCCATCTATGCCCCTTTGCTTAAGTGCATATATGAAAGGTGACTTTTCCCCATCGTGACTCGCCGCATACTCTGGGTCAGTCATTGTTTCATACAAAACAAGCGCGCCATGGGGCGCGTCCTCCACGGACAAACGCGCAAGTGCAGGAGACGTTCGAGCTCGAGAGTGTGTTGAGCGAAATACGGTTGTTTGCAAAAATATTTGGTTTGACTGTCAAAAGGCCGAGAAATGCACAAATACGAAATGCTGGTCATGAGTGCTGTGTAGCAAGAAGGGACTGTCGAGGTCATACCTTCTGTAAAACATCCTTTCGTTGCAAGAAGACGAAGGACACGAGTAAGTTTTCCCTTTTCCAGATTCACCAGCTTGGCCAGGTCATTGACGTGAAGACCATCTGGATATTTCTCCAGCATATCGGCAACCTTTGCGCAAATGACGACCCGCACACACGCCCATTCAAAAGACATGGCATACTTCGAGGTGATGTAAAGATAATTTAGCTAGGGTTCTCTGTATGAAGACCGATCCACTGCAACTTACATTATGAAGCGTGTGCTGAGGTGGTGCTAACGACGCACAGAGCTGTTGGGAAGCACCCTCCAGCAACCTTACGGCCCTCCTTAGTGCCACAGTATCAGTGGCGAAATCAATGGGGTGAAATGTTTTGGAGTGGATTGTGGGGACGTCATTACCATCTTTCTTGTACTCGGCGATGGCTTGGCGCGCGGAGGTCGTGATTATGTCCAGGAGAGCTTCAAGCTGAGCTTCAGTTGACGACTTGGACATGGTCAAAGTTTTCAAGGACGGGCAGGCTCGGATGGAAGAATGATGGGAGAGGTGACAGGATGAACTCCCGTATAATTCACAAGAACTTGGGGAATACAACGACAGACGCGATCCTTATATACAGCGCCATTACCTAGTCGTCTCTTTTCGTCGACTCCAAACCGTAGCGTAGCACGAGCTCCTCGTTTATGCCCTTTACCACGTGACAATCGTGACGACAGTTATCCGACGAGGACGCTGTTTTCGCTTGTCGCGGCTGTGTCGGCTGTACGTATGAGGCCTACCGACGCTTTTTCGTCTATCTCGCTTCTGTCGTTTAGCAATACACTCAGCCGTTTTTGTGTAATGAAACTACTGGCACGCTGTCCGTTCAGCAGGTCACCCGAGGGTACCTGCCAGCAGCTGAGTGCGTCATTGGCACCCCATCACCACACTCTTCGCAACGTGGGTCCTATTGGTTCGATTGAGTGAGAGGGTTAATAATATGATTATTAAAGTATGCGATGTAATGGGTATGTGTGCGCGTTGTCAACTTGTCATTCGTGCAAAGGTTGCGGATGCTGCTGGAGAAGTACCCAAACGGACTTCACGTCGAAGAAGTGAATCTGGTGAATTTAGAGCAGGGGAAGCTTGCCCGGGTCCTTCGTCTTCTTGAGACCAAGGGGTGCTTCACTGAAGGTATGACGTTCGCTCATCCGTGACCTCCCGCGTAAGTACTACGTGTCTTGATTATTCATCTATCTTAGTAGCTAGTCCGTTATAGTTTCTACGTATGTGTCTGGAAAGGGTGCTTGTAATGTGCCATGTACAATGTATATATAGTGAGCTAGAACAAACAGACCTGATAATCTTGATGCGTTGCACGCACTATGACCAACATGTAAGCCTGTGTCATGTTAGTGAACTTGTTGAGCCCCCTGCGACTAGCGCAACCATCCTTGCAGAGTGCAAGTGGCGAGCCCCAAGGCTGGCTATGATCTTTGATAATAAGTAAATGTCAGTGTTTCTTAAACCGGTGTGAAAGGGAGGTGGAACCCGTTTTCGGCGAACAATTCTAGAGGTGCTCACCATTGTTCACTCACAACTTAAAGTCGGCTATGGTCTTCGCGCTCCTCGCTCCAGCGTTGGTTGTATGTGACATTGATTGTCGTTTCCATGCATGCAACTCGTTGGAAATAAAGCAACGCAGTCAACCGAGAAATTCTGGAGCGTCCAGTGGAGCTCATCACTGTCGTTGGAGGCTTGTCACCATGGTGATATGGCACATTATGCGTATTGTCCACCGGTGGACAAAGGACCTTGACCACAAAGACAAGTACTTTGGGAAAAGGTCCGGATCTATCGTCTATAAATTTGGCGACCGAGTTTAGATGATAAGTCCAAACTTGTTCCCTCCAAGCACAGTTGTATCCTACCCACTCTCTGCCTCACCATTCGAAATGTCACCCTCGACTGAAGTGTGCGAACAGGACAATGGTGGAAAGCGTGACCCCGAGGGTGTCTCCGAAGGTGAGCCCTCCCCTGACCAGCCAAGATCTCCAGACATACCTCTTCCCGCAGAAGTGCATAAACCCTTGCATTGCGATCCCATTCCCAACGAGTTGCACCCGGCAGACTGGTTGGGGAATATCTTCTCCAACGTAGAACGCAAATACGCGGAGATGCAAGCGAGACTCAACGAGAACACTGGCAGCGCATCAATCACGACTTCGGGCCAAGAATGCAAGGCGGGCTTGAAAGGAACCGATAAGAATGGGCTCGTAGATCTGGCTCGGGTGGAAATTTTCTTGGAAATGGTAGAAAGCAGCGCTAATCTGGTGTCGTTCCCGCCGGGGATCGTGGGGAGTGCGAGTGAAGAATTCGGCAGGCGGTGGATGGCTCGCCGCCGGGGTCGCATCCCTGGACCGCGACCGGAGGATGAAATCGACAACGAGCCGGCTGGTGACGAAGAAACCCATTCAGACCACGAAGGAACCAGTGGTCACGAAACCGGCGACGAGCCGGACGAAAACTGACAAACGAAGCCGTCGCCGCGAGTAGGCTCTGGGTGTTCGGGGATCTGAACGGTTCATGTGGTCGGCTACAAAGTGAATTGGCGTTAGCTGAAGTGAGGACACCTACTAAGTATCTGACGAAGAAATGCCATACCTTAAAAGTTACAATTCCATTTTCCCCCACTGCTTATATCCTGTAAAACTGTATTCCTGCCAGCCTGGGGCAATTTCATTGTTCTTTTTTCCCTCTCAATACACCATGCGTTATAATCAACCATGAACAAGTGGCACACGTTACTGTGAGTTCCATGCTGGTATTCGCAACGCGGGGGCTTGATTCAGTTTCGGATCAACTTCGTTCGAACGAGCATCGATACTGTAGTAACTGTACGGAGAGTCGGAGACTCACTCGCAAACATTGACATGCTGGCACGAGAGCCTAACACGTGACGAAGGACAAGGCAATGGCAACTTGAACTTGAACTCGCTAACCGGTACTGGTCAGTTCTGTCTCCGAGTCGACTCGCGCCAGCCTTGCACTGACGTGAGGTTCTCTTTGCTCCACTATTGGTTGGGAAACACGGAGGCAGACCTTTGCGTTCATACTCCCGTCGCGACAGAAAAGATACCAGGATAAAGTGCTAATTAGTATGGAAGATTCCGAAAGACCCGTTCATATTAGCCTCCGTCCGATGGCGCACCACAAGCCACCGCAATGATAGTGATCCGGAGCGTCGCACGACTCACCGACGTGACCACGAACTGCGCAGGTGCCATAGATGGTGACGCGTGACGCAGGGCATGTTGCGTTCTCAGGCTGCGCCACTTTCTAGGAAACCACTCGCCGCGCCATCGTAGGATCGTGTGATACTGCCAGTGAATGGATGGTGATCCACCCACGCAATGCATGTGTCATCTCTGATGCGTTGCTCTGCGTTGGATGAAGATCCTCAAGTCATGCAGAGCCCCGCCGAGCTCGACATGGAAGATCGTTTCCGGACGACGGTATGTCATCATGATCTCCCAAGCGCACCAACAAATTGACCTTTTTGATTCCAAAGGAGAAGACGACCGAGAATGCTGGGTAAAAAGCTATCCCGTGAGACGTTCACATCCGACGCAAGGACTGGACGAGCAGAAAACGCCTGCCAGGATTGATCCTGGAATCGATACCGACAGACGTGTTCGCGTACGACGCCTCGTCGGGTGGCTTGGGTGGCATGCGTCTCCGTCAGCATGGCTCCGGTCCATACTCTGCGCGTGTGACTGAACCGCGCGCGATTTCGACACGCACGGCGGCCTGCACAAATGTCGCTCCCGTGTCAATCTGCTCGCCCAATGTCTTCAGGAATCATTTCGATGAGTACACTCCACTCACACTCCCGCGCATCTCTGTCGTCGTGAATGCGACCGTGGTGCCTGCACAACAGTTGCTTCCATCACCTATGTCGACCCACGCCGAGTCAACCGAGCCAGAGACCCTTTCGTCCCGCAACCCGAGTCAAACAGGTGAGAATGTTTATGATGTAGACGATCAGTGGTGGATGGCAGGTACAGAATACAAGATATACATTGTGGACGACAATATCCACCTTGCATCATACGGAAGAAGCCGCTTTGAACTATGTCCCTTCCCATCATGCCAGTGAAATAGCAAAGCCTGTACTTGAGCACGGGCACCTCTGCGAACGTTGTGATCCTGCGAGCCGGGTCCCTGCTTCTCCAAGTGGGACTTGCAAGGAAACGGTCCCCTCCACGTTTTTCAGCAACATCCCATCGCTGCTCGAGACAGTAAGGCTGTACCAGCGTTGCACGACTCTTTTTTTCCTCTCTTCATATATGCTTCGGGCTTACAAGGAGCAAGGGAAAGACGACGTGCAGGACGTGCGTCAAAGCAGGTCGAGGGATGGGATGCAGACCGAGGTAGCAGCCTCCTGCTGAAACACAGCGTAGGGCAAACCGATCGTGCATTGTTCGCGTTATGCCTAACGTGCTGTCATCAATCGACAAAGGCCGCCCTGAGGTATAAATTTCTTTAAAATTAGTTTCAGTTGAACTTGAATGCATCGTGATGGGCAACACACGCTCAATGGGAGAAGGGTTGAAAGAGAAAAAATGTGTGTTGTGTGGTTACTATCAGCGTCGTCAGATCTTTTTCGCAACCTTGAGGAGAAAACGTAGAGAATATCATACAATGTCATACAATTGCAAATATCTTCTTTGACTCCAATACACAAGGAATAATGTTGCCAATCCTACACTTCTGATCTACAACAAGACGCCCATACCCTTCCCTACGCACCGATTACGCCCGTCCAGGTGTCAATGAGATCGATGACACAGTACCCCTTGACGGGGACGTACTGCTTCGTGATCATCTTGATCGTCTCTTGTGCAACCATCCCCCCAAGGAAGCTCGCCGTATTCGGGAGTTCTGCCGAGGGCGCACGCGCACTGAGCGAGGCGTGAGCAACGTCCCACTCACTCATATAAAGAACTTACATTTCGCCAAGCGCGCAGTCGACCGCCTCGGGCAACTCGACCTCCCCGACCATCGTCTGGACGTGTTCACGGAGGCGTTCGACAGTCGGCGACGCATCGGCGCGCAGTGCACACAAGGCCGACAAGGCGAGGTGCGTGGCCGTTTCCTTGGGATTCGCCACCAAGGAATCCGCTGCGATCCTATCAACGACCCGTCCGCGAATCCTGCGGTGCACGTACCCAACGCTGTCTTGTCGCGATCCAACGCCGCCCACGGGTTGCCCCGGAGCACCCGCAGCCCGTGGGCAGTTCTTGACAAAGAGGTCCACGAGCGCCTCGTCCACAGGGGCGCGGAGATGGCTTTTGAACGCCTGTTTTTCCTCTTCGGCACGTGTCTTGTAGAGTCGCTGCAGGTGGATGTAGTTGGCGGTGTCAGATTTCATGTCGGGTAGGGCGGACGTCAGAGGGAGGGTGTGCGTCTCGGATTGATCGGTGAATTCCTTGAGTGCGGCAAGGAGGTGGAAGAACGGGGATGGGTTCTGGCGGAGCGCATCCGGCGCTATTGCGGGATCTTGGAAGAGCGTAGCGATCTCGGGGGGAACCTGTTATGGTGAGGATCCAAATGGGCTGGGATGGGAAGGGACGTGCCTTGGTTTCTGTCCAGCAACGGTAGGCCTGAGCCTCGGCTTCGTCAAAATTTTCTTCGTCGGGCTTGATTTTCATTGCAAGGATACGTTTTTTGAATGCTTGTCGCTCGGTGGAGGTTTGAGGTGACTTCCCGTCGTGCTAATGTGGCACGTATGAGGTAGAGTGCATGAGAGAAGGATGGACGTACGGATGCCCTCCAATCTTCGAGAACGCGGACGAGAATGACGACGTAGGGGATGTGGCCGTGATCGGTTGGATCCATCGCGTTCAAGTCGAGGGACAATGCGTGATCGCGGAGTGCGGGGAATGGTTTGTCGATGCGAAGGGAGGGGGGATGTTCCGAATGACTTTCGATGACTGCGTACGGATCAGGTTAGCAAGCGGATGGTCGCGAGCACGGATACGCACTGGTGTGTTCGTGAAACTGGATGAAAAACTCGGCGAGGAAGCCAGCAGAGCGAACGACGACGAGGGGAGGTCGGCATGAGTTACTCCATAAAAAAGAAGAGAGTCTGTCGAGGAGAGAGTTGTCGAGGTTATGTGCGATGACGATGGTAAAGGACGCCAGCCAGTCGGGGTCCGCGTCGAGGATGACAGAGAGGGTTCTGGTGTCTGCGATGCCCTCGACGCTGTCGTTGAGTTCTGAAAGGAGGCGGACGGCCTCGACGGCTCTGTTCTTGCCGATGCTGTCAAATCCTTCGAGGAAAAAAGTTGTTGCCCGCGTCTGCGTGGGTGACGGACTCATGGTCGAGGATGGTGAAGCTGGCCAATGCCAGGAGGACGAGGTTCTTGAGGATCGACGGTGGACGTCGCACGGCCAGAGACGACGAGCACACGGGCGGATTCGAGTGCGGACTGACCGCTCGCTGCCCAGAGTCTAGGAGGGGGATGAGGGGGACGACGCTGGACGATTTCGAGGACGTACCGCAGCTGGCGATCGTAGCGTCTGGTTTTCTGATCTGGCTGTATGGTGGTGGTGACGGATTCGATGTCCTGGGAGTCTTGCGACATCGTGGTGTTGGTGAGAACCACCATGGCAGAGTCGCGTCAGTACGGCGATCTCGCCACGCAGCTCATCGTCGAGTCCCGACGCTCGACGGCGAACGACATTGCTGCTCAAGTACAACGGCGAGCTCGTGCGATGCATCATCAGAGAACAGCGCGAGCTCGATAAGCTCGCCGACACGCCCGACGTCACCCCAGAGCTGCTCATCTACCAGACCGCGATTATACGCAACAAGCGCTGTCTGCTCGCATACCATAAGCACAGGCTCGACCGTCTGCGCGACATGTACTGGGCCGTCGGCGGTGCACTCCCCCATCTGCTCGGCAACCCCGACATTCGCAGCAAACTGTCGCCGCATGAAGTCGACTTTCTACGCGAGTACAGTACATCGGTGATGGACTACAGAGCTGGCTTTTCAAACGAGCTGGACATTACGGCCAGCATCACGCATCCGCCCAAAGATCTCCATGTGCTGGTGCGGGTGGTGCGGGACTGCGGGGTGATTCAGACGGAATTTGGGAGTATCGACTTTCAAAAGGGACAACGGTTTATGGTGAGACGGGCAGACATTGAGCATCTGATCGTGCAGGGTTACCTCGAGGAAGTGTAGCAGTGAGTGTCGACGTTTGTTTATTTCTGAAGCCTTTGCCAAACAATCTCAAAGCTTGTCTTCTTTACCTAAACCATCATGTTTGCACTACGGAGCACTCTTTTTCTGTGCTCGAAAACCCGTCCAGTGACTACATGGTCTCGTATTGCATCGTCTAATGGTCCACCACTCTCCATGTTTACGCCCAATAACACTGACCCGACCCCGCGGGACGAGATATCTGACCTAGAGTGGGAGATTCGGACTGGTAGGGCTCGGATTGGACCTGTTGCGAGATGCTCTGATACGACGTGTAGCATGAGGACGTGCGATTTATATCCTTGAGCAGACGCTTCCAGACTTTTTTCATATCGGTCTCGTCTCCAACGTAGACCCGACGAGACCGGATATCGTCGATGTGCCTCTCTCCGAAGGCGGGAACATCGAAAGTATATACAGTCCGACCATTCGCTTGACGTACACGCCACCCGTTGCGCTTCCACCTCCTTTCCCAAGAACGCTGTCGCTCGAAGGTGCGTATCCCCGCGGGAGGTGCGATCACGCCTGAACGTGCCATCAGGACTTCCATTGTACATGACATCGTCGGTGTTCGTTCGACATACGATGAAGACGCTGTACTCTGACCTGCGGGTCGAGATGCGAAAGGTGGCCGTGCAGACGAGTCCCCCGGGCCGACGCGAGAAGAGCCTGTGTGTTGGACTGACGGTGCATGGGACGACCCGGGTGAGTGGCGGGCCCGGGGAGTGGCAAATGTGCGTGGTGTCCTTGTTGACCGGCGTGCGACTCATGCGGAACAGAGACTCGACGTATGGGTTTTCGAGTGTGAGTGGGCTAATACAGCTGCACACGATCGACTCGATACAGCCCGCACCTCACCAGGCAGCGTACGACGCGCTGCATGCGTCGCTGAGCCATGCATTTGGGTTTGGTGGACAGGTACACGTTGCCAAGCGGGATTCACACTGAAAGTGTATATTACCTTATATAACGACCGGGTAACCATCGTTTCATGATCAAGTTAAATTCGATAATCGTGACTCGCCAACCCATCATCTCTTTTCCTTTTCTCTCTCAAAACGACTCTCTTTTCAGATTCCATTCTTTTCGACATGTTCAAAATACTTGCTCTCCTCCTCGCCTTTGTCGCCCAACGTACGTCGTGTCTTGCTTAGGGATACCCCTGACTCACCCTTCTCGCAGTCGTCGTCGCCGATGGCGAACCTGCGTGCACGCGTCAGGCACAGCCCTACGTCGGTGATAGCTGTGACGTGTTCTCTGATCGCAACAACGTCTCGACGTAAGTCTTTACGCCGTCTTGGATCGTGTTCATTCGTGACCTCCTTCAGTTATCAGTTTGCGGTCGTCAATATGGGCATCGTGGACGACGCTTGTGACAATCTTGATCCCAGCCAACAGTACTGTCTCGGCAGACAAGACGAGGATTGCGCCCAGACCCACCTAGTGCAGCTCGGCGATGACTGTGACACGGTTGCCTCTACATACGGCACGAACACCACCATCCTGTACGCCAACAACCCCCAGCTGAACTCGGACTGCACCAATTTGTACGTTGGCGAGGTCAGTTTATTCCTATCTATCTTGTGGCTCGGCCTAACACGATGCAGGTCGTTTGCGTTGCTTCGACCGTGCTGTGCCCTCCCTTGCCTGCCAGTGGTACCGTCCCCGCCTCGGCCATCCCCGCCACCGCGACTCCTGCCCCCACCGACATCCCCTGGTGTGACTAGATCAGACCATGTATGCCTGTTGGACAACACAGGCCGGTCTTGTCGTTGCCCTTGTTTGTCTCTTGTGATTCCTCGGCCTGTCGCCTCGACCGGTGATTTTGAGACTTCTTACCACTATACCCTACCATTATTTTTACCCTTGCTGTCACGGACGGGTTCCCATAGCACTTCATTTCGTATGGCCGTACCAGAAATATCTCGCGCTGTCATATTATTCGGTGGACAATGTTTTCTTGCGCTAGCATTCATTAGACGTGTCCACGTTGTCTTGACAATAAAACTCCGTCACATCAGCAATCTTGTGAGACACTCCCATCGTTGTCATGGACCTCCAACTTGATGAATCCTGTTTCGCGAGGGCGTTCGCTTGCGCACCAATCTATGATCCTATACTCTCATCCCTCTCCCTCCACGCGCTCATCCAAGTAGCTCTCACCTGTCGTGTTGCCTACCATGCCGTCGCGAACTACAAGTCTAGAGCGTTCAACATCAACCGCCATCTATCTCGCTACTTTCTCGACCCCGTCGCGTTTCGTTCGCTCCAGGCCAAAACCAACACGCTCATTTCCGGTTCGAACGCGCTCCAATTCCTTGACCGGTCTTTCTACCCCGAGTCTGACCTTGACCTCTACACCCACCCCGGTCACACATTCGAACTCGCCCAGTTTCTCGTCCAGGTCGAACGGTACACATTCGTGCCCACCGGTCATCAACCAACAGACTGGCGCACAGCCATCCCCGAAAAATGGGACGGCACCCAAAAACGCGTCCGCATGGAGTGGGACGAGGACGAACCGCTCGAATACCCTCTCAAAGGGATCACCGGCGTCTTCACGTTTCAAAAACCCAGCCCGTCCGAGGGCACGCTTAAAGTCCAGGTCATAGAAGCAGCGGCATCGCCCGTCGAGGCTATCCTCCACTTTCATTCAAGTACGTGCGTGTGTTCGTGTGGTGCGACGGTCTGACCCTGCACAGCTTGCGTCATGAATCTGATCTCGTCCGACGCGGCGTACGCGCTCTATCCGATGGCGACCTTGGTCGAGCGGACGGGCCTCGGTATGCCTAGAGGGGCCTCCGCACACGAGGCCATCGCCAAATACATCGCGCGGGGTTGGCGCATCTACTTTTCGCCCCGCCCCTCCGACCTCGCGTACTCCTCCGACCCGCCCTTTTTGCTCGACCAACCGCGCTGGGTGGGCGACAAACACACGTTCGTCATCCCCTTCGACCAAAATGGCGTCCAACCGCGCCCGACGCTGAGCCCGGGCTCGGAGCCGCTCACGTTTGACCCCGTGCGGTGTTATGGGTGGCGATTGGGATCACCGTTTTACGTATCCCAGGGTAACTATGCGTGTCAGACGCATACGGTGCACTCGACCGTGTTTCGGTACAATTATGCGTTCCCGGATCACAAAGGTCGCACGCGAACTCATCGTCTGGGCGGCGAAGCAGGGCAAGTATTGTCATCAGTACGTCCCGGGAGGGCATTGGATGTGGTGGGTCGTGTCTGTTGTCGTCACGTCGTGCGAGACGTTGATGCATGTTGTTAGGTACGATGGCGACATCCCGGCCTTCTTGTGGCAGGAATGTGGTCATTTTATTGATGGTTGGGAACCGCCTAGTAGGTGCATCTCGTGTATGCGATGTGATCACTTACCTTGCTCGTCGTGTGTTAGAGAAAAGTCTTCGCATGCCGCGCGCGATCGTGAGATGACGAAAAAAAGTATGGCATATTGGACGCCATGTTTGTATTCCCAAGTGTATTCATACCAAGTTGGAGGTTTCTTGTCACGTCCACAGACGGGTCTTGACAAGTTTGGACTGATCAATACCTTGTGGTCAATTCAATAATGTCATACTTGGCTGACCAAACGACGTTTAATGACACCACCGTGTTAAGGTAAGTAGCAGATGCCACGAACGCAACTCAGGAAAGTCCGACTTTTCGAACAGACGGATAGAAGACCGCGTAAAATACAAGTAGCTGTGGTGTACACATCGCATCCATGTTCACCTCCCATCAACGCGTGATCTCGACCGCCCTGCTGAGGTGACCGTGAATACCGCGATGATCAGTCATGAGGGAGCCGCTTATAATGGCACCGCCCTGCGTCTTCCGTCATTGCCAGCCTCCCAAGACGCGATAGTGCGCTGGCAGCCACGCCGTCGACGCGGTGGGATCAAAACGTCCGATAAACGCGACTCGAGCAATCACATACCTCCGATGCTACCGGTATGGTGCGTGAGTAGAAGGTGCGTTTGAAAATCAAATGGATGCTCTATTCTCGTTTCTCAGAACACGTCCCAGCGGAGCGGTATCGGCGTCTTTAGATTGCAGTGGACAGTATAAGGGGCTCGGCACTGTACTGGCCGACTCGAAACCGAGAACAATGGATACGAGGTCAAGTGATACAATGAACACACGAACACTCTGTATTGCATCAGGCGTCGACGTACTGTTTTGATTTTCCGGTTCTTTTAAAGGCGATCATGCCTTTTATCACTGAGGAACAGCAGAGACCTCCCATTCGGGTGCCGTCCCTTTTTCTCCCGGAATGGCTTCTCTCCGGACTTTTGATCGATCAGTAGGAGCAAATTCATAATCAGCCTCCACAAGGAATTGAGCGACCTCAAACGCTCATCACATTGTTTTACAGGACTGCGCAGTTACGGGAAAACGCTTTTCTCAAAGCATTGCAGAAGAGACATACCGAGGAGCTCGCCCAGCTGAGAGACGAGGTGGAAGAGGCTGCGCGAGAATACTATGAGGGATTAAGAGTTGTGTGGAATGCTGAATGCGAAGTCCTAGTGGAGAAGTTGCTCCGCGCCGAGGCCACTGGCAGGTAAGTACATTTAGTGAAGTTGGAGAACAGCCCGTAGATACCGAGTATCAGAGTTTCCACAGATTTGGCATCAACTCGAAGTGCATGCTTTCCCGTCGAAAATCCAGATCAATGAAGCGGCCCCATTCCCACTTACTGGCAGCCCTCCGAGTCAGGGGCATTCTTATGGGACTTTGTGACGTTACAATCTACTCGCTTACGCAGCGGCGGACGAAACTTTGACCCCCGATACAATAACGAAAGTTTAGTCGTCTGTATGTTGCCTGCCCCGATGTCTTGCTCTGCTCACGTTCGTGTGTTCATTGTCGCTCTTTGCCTCGTATCTATCGCCGTCGTTTTCGGCTCTCTGCCGGCCAGAGCGCTGTCGAGCCGGTTTACATCTCGTATAATTCATCCGCTGTCCACCGCACTCCAAGGATACTTCTCGGATTCCTATCTCGCCAAACTGCAATGTGCCCGTTGACATGGACGGCTATGTGAGCGTCCTCTTGAGGGCAATGCGTACGTGTCGCGTTTGTTTACATGCACCGTATTTCGACGAAGTTGATATTTGACGCCAGTTGATGCACCCCATGCTTGGGAATTACTTGTCAAGGGCGTTCTTCACTGGATCCTCTTTTGGACCGTCGTCGGCGGAGCTACGTTGTCCTACCGCCTTGGCGGGCTCCGTTCCGGTATGTCTCTACTCGAGCAGCCATTCGAGATCTTGAACCCTGACGCAATTCGCTATCTGTTCAAAGACCTGTGGACCTGCTCGTCAGCACGTGTCGTGTTTCAGGAAGCACGTCCTTGTCGGGTGGGTCTCACCTTGCTTGAAGTTGCTCCGCTGACATGATCGCAGTGGCACGCACGCGTACCGCGGCGGTCATGCCGCCGACATGGACACTTGCGCCATTAGAAGCCCTCCCCTCACAGCTACTCACCACAGTATCGTCTACAAACTTGTCGCCGCCGCGTCAACGGCATCTGCGATCTCCCAGTAGAGTGACCGAGATCAAGTTTTGATGATGGACTCGTCGATACCTTCAGACCAGTTATTTCTATGGTTTAGTCTAATTTTTTTTTCGCGGTGATACATTTCCATGCCTTTAATTAGGATTGGGTATATTACACTCTTTTGATAATATGCAATGGTGTACGCATTTAGCAAAAGTACCCGACAATAAACATTGTCGTTGACCCATGCTCAATGGCAGAAGGAGGCCATAGCATTTCTGTCAGGCAGCTAGCCTGAACTCAATTACGGTGGTCTCTTCAAGGTCATACACCTTCTCCGACTGCAAGCTAGCTGCAGATCTGTTATCAGCAATGCATCGCGGTTTCATGAAGACCGACAACCTACACTAATGCCATCGGGTCATTCAATGTCCTCTCCTTTGCATTATGTATGATCAACATGTCCACATCCTGTTGGTATTCGATGTTGTTTCCATGCCCGAAGTCGGGGAGCAACGATTCAAGTGCAATTTCTGCACCAGCGGATGTTGTGTGACTCCCATCATGATCGCAGCTGACTGGGGGCAAGATGAGGTCGTCTGTTTATAGCCCATGAAATTAGACATCAATCGGAACAGGATTTAATGTACGAAGCAGCAGCCGACTGTGAATAGCCATGGCATTTCTGACATTTTCCAGGATAATCGTGCACGATGTGACGGAGCTAATCATTTGGGAAAATCCATTGCTAATGGCCAGAGAAGACGATGCAAGGAAAGGAGACAAACTGAGTATACATCTGGCCCTTTACGGGACTTATTTCAAAAAGGTTGAGAGGAACGAATTCATCCTGATTTCTTTACAGCACCTGGGGTGCGTTCTTGGTTCGACAGATCTACATCATGCAACAGCATTAGTTCTCTACAACCGCCACAACCGCAGACGATAGGATTCAAAGTTAACGACATAGGAATGTGTGCTCACATCTTTGGCGCGCTCGATCACCTCAGGGAGGTCTTGATCATTTATCTTAAGGTGCGGGAATGTTTTCGCGAGAGGCTGAGAACATGTTCCGATGCTCGAACCGACATCACAGATAGTCTGAATCTCATTCCACGGGTAGTCTTTGAAAGCATGTTAGAGGACTAGGAGGTGATGATGCGATTCACTTACGGTTTAAAATACAGAGAGCACCCAGGTTGGGGCCAAGACCTTTCATCACACGATAGTGACGCTATGACTCAAGTATCAGAGTCTGATCTAGATTTGTGAGTGAGCATCGCGTAATTCATCCTAAGGGTGGTCACGAGGTCAACAAAGAGACGATGGGTATACACAGGAGTATGCATACATCTTGCCTTATCCAATCGAAGAAATCACCCTTGATGCCCTTCTTTTCAAGTGCGTGCATAAGGGGTGCCTTGTCCGGATGATAGCTTTCTGCCCAGTCCGGTTCTGACATTGATTCATACAGTACTATTGCACCTGGGGTCACATTCTGTGCTTCGAAAAGTGAGAGCGCGGCAGCGTTGCAAGTCGAGAGTGCCACAAGCGAGATACGGTTGTTCGCAAAGACGCCAGGCTTCACTATGGGTGATATTAGTGGTGTTTCGCAGCAAAAGAAAATCAAGCCCCACCTTCTGTGAAACAGCCTTTCGACGCAAGGAGTCGGAGCACGCGTGCAAGCTTCCCCTTCTCCAAGCTGACCAGCTTGGCCAACTCGTCGGCATGCAGACCTTCTGGATAACTCTCTAGAGCATCTGCGATCTTTGCACGAATGGCGACGCGTACACACGCAAATTCGAAATTTTTTGCCAACTTGAATGACCTTCAGTTGTGTTCTCGAAGAAAATGAAGTTGAAACATTCCGGGAGATAACTTACACTGTGAAACGTTTGCTGCGGTGGGGCCAATGACGCACACAGCTGGTGGCAGGAGCCCTGGAGTAACCTTGTGGCCTTCTTTAGTGCCACTGTATCGGTGGCCGAATCCAGGGGGTGATATCCCTTGGGGTGGATTGTAGGGACGTCGTTATCGACTTTCTTGTACTCGGCGATGGCTTGACGAGCGGAGGTATTGGTTATCTCGAGAAGAGCTTCGAGTTGGGCTTCGGCATAACTAGAGAGCAAGTCACCAACCTGAGGGTGAGGGTGAGGTGGCGAAAGTAAGGGTGAGGTGACGACTTGGAGGGTGGCAAAGGTGTGAGTGACGAGGTGGCGAGGTGGCAAAGGCACAAGGCGCTTTTCTCGTATGCAAACATAAACGCAAACAGCATAACCATCTGGGTTAGTGTTTGCACACGAGGGTCAGAGTGATGGGGTGACGAGATGGCGAGGGTCGAGACGGCGAGACGGCGAGAGAGTGAAGGCGAAGACAGCATGGGTAGGTAAGTGTACAGGTATCTGACGGCAGTACCCGCACCCGTGCAGTTGCTTAAATGTAGTGTCACGGTCAGTAAGTAAAAGTGACATATAAACGATGAAATTCAATGACAAGACACTCTTGACGCTGATAATCGACGACGCGCAGATCCCGATGATGAAAAAGAGTGACGTTTCTGTGTGGCGAGGAATTGGTGATCAGACTGTGACGTAGTCATTTTAATGGTTTTACTTCCCACAGTGACAGAGGCATTGCGTCAACATCCTGATTCGTCGGCATTGAATCCATTGTTTGAGCATGCTGATTACATCGCCGTGGTCCATAAACGTATCCCAGAATGCGTTCCTCTACCAGCCAGAAACTCTGGGAAACGAGTTCTTCGTCCTCACGTACGCATTTGAATGGACTTTTTCTGCTGTTTGATGACGTCCTTGCGTTAACAATTTTTTGGAGACGCTCGATGACGGCTCCTTCTTTACTTCACCTCAGACAGTGACACCGTCTCTCATGTCGGCACCGTACCCTGACCCATTAAAGATTCCATAACTGCTTTACCTTGCCAAAACTCAACTTGGATTGACCATGGATGACCCCCAAAACTGCTCATGCGACCTGACCGCCACTCGTTGTCACACCTCTTGGGGAAGGCGACGAGTCAAACGGATCCAGATCCAGAACTTGAAAGATACCGATTTTGGCAGAATCAATATCATCAAAATAAGCAATACTCAGCGCTGCGCCCTTCAGATTGGTTGGTTCCGCAAATCCTGGACCGTGTGGCATGCCAGTCGCGGCAGTATCGCAGCTGGAGTGATGCAGTAAGTAGCTTTCTAGGCTCTCCCTGAGAAAGGTGAATTGTAATACCCTACTTCCGAGTCGAGAGTGACTTGGTGAACCTCGATCCGGGTCGTATGGCTCCCAGGTATATATAAATGCTCGCGGACGGCGCTGTCTGATCCAGAAAAACATTCTTCTTTCCTATCAGACATGTCTTCTAGCAATTACGCTACGAATGGTTCCCTCAACTACTTCCTTCCCCCCGCTGACGGCTCGAGACCGTTCAACAACAAGATAGGCGAACATTCTCGAAACTGGGTTGAAGACCCCCGTGTCGTTGACATCGAGAATATCCGCGGCTCAGAAGACCAGTACAAACTTGACAATGCTGGGTTCCAGTTTGGAAAGGCAGTGTCCAGTCATACCAGCTTTGTCAACGAGAAAGAGATCGAAGCAGAATACTATCCCCACTGTACCGAGCTAATCAAGAAGCTCACCGGGGCGAGCCGCATTGTCATCTTTGATCACAGTGAGTCATTCTCGTTCTCAGTGTACCGCGATAAGCGCTCATTTACCATACGTCTGTCAAATAATATTACTCAGCCATCCGCCGCCGTCGACCTGAAGACTCGGAGGTAGATGACAATGCCCAGAAACGACAACCAGTGTCACTCATACACGTGGACCAGACCACCGTGTCATCCATTGCCCGTGTTCACCGCCACCTCCCCCCTTCCGACGCGCCTGCGTTGCTGAAACGCCGTTTCCAAATTATCAACCTGTGGCGCCCCATTTCTCATCCGGCGTTCGACTGGCCACTTGCACTCTGCGACTTCCGCAGTGTCGATGTGAAGAAGGACCTAGTGCCCGTGGCACTTATCTACCCAGACCGAGAAGGAGAGGCATATGGTGTCAAGTACAACGAAGCACACAAGTGGAAGTACATGAAGGGAATGCAACCAGACGAATTCGTCTTGATTAAGTGGTACGCATGTCACTTCGTGGCTTTCTCGGTTGTTGACGTAAACATCTAGTTTCGATTCTGTGCAAGATGGAAGTGTAGCCATCCTTACTCCCCACACTGGGTTCCAAGACCCGAACCGCCCTGAAGGCGCACCTTTCAGAGAATCTATTGAAGTCAGAACGCTGGTTTTCTACGACGAGTAGAAGGGGGGTGAAGCTCCTTGCTAAGGTGTTGCTATTGGTTATCTTGGATCCATTGCGCCTTGCCATCATAATGTACTTCAGAATCACGAGCTATGCATTTCAGCCTTTTCATTCTATTAGAGCGTATCGTTACGATATTTTCTCGCTTATGTGAACCATAGATATGATTGGCACAAGCTACATAGTACACCTACTATGATCGTCGTAACTGTCTTCCGACCATTTTCGCTTTTACTTCCGCGCGTTTGATCAGGCTCCAACTTCTGCGCTGCGACCATGGCATACATACTAAAGGCAAGTACACTTGTAACTAGTCACCGAGTCCGTCTTACGGTCTGGGTGGTGGTAATCTGCAGGTTCACCTGAGTAATGTCGTTTTTGATTTGGCCGTCCTTTTCCGGAAGAAAGGACTGAAAGCATACGCGGATTGCCTGAGATCTGTCGTATGGATTCTAGGGTTGTGCCTACTCTTCTAAGTCTTGAACTTGCAGACACTACCTTGACTGACCGTATGCATGATTTGTCAATGCATGTAGGTCATTTAGCCTGGGATGGGATACTTCAAGAAGTTTGACTACCAAACTAGTACAGTCATCCACCGGCACTTGAAACACCACCGGCACTTGAAACAAACGCAAATAAAGGCTCAACATTTCATACTTTCTACTATCTTTTTGCTGTCAGAGTAGGATACAATATGTAGTTACAACTTGTGATATTCTTCTGTGTATCAGTTGCACCTGATCATGTTCTGATCATCCTTCTTGGGCGAAATTTGTATAAACTACCATCTACAAGGAGAACTAAACCTCATTATATGGTAAAAGTGCTTGGGACACTTACATATGACTCTTAGAAACATACCTGCAATGAGTAATTTAATGAAGAAAATTTGTTTCTTCTGCCAGAACAATGCCAGTTGTGCTTGTCTGACAATGAGCACTTCGACCTTATCATTGTCTTACGAGGCGTTTCACCTGAGTTGTTGCCTCGTAAGGTTAGTTTTTTGGGGGGTTGTAAATTTGAGTAGGTATAATAGATTGATTTTGGATATCATTGTTACAAATGTATAGTAGTACAAATCATATTTGCAAGTTTCTAAATACTTCATTCCAAACGACATTTGTAACTTTGGTAGATTGATGATTGTCTGGATCAGAAGGAAAGAGAATTTTGATGTTTCTGGGATGAGTACAATGTGAAAGAGCAACATAGAGTTGACCATGAGAGAAAACAGGAGAAATCAAGTTGAGACCAACATGGTTAAGGGATTGACCTTGAGATCTGTTAATAGTCATTGAATAGGCAAGATGGACAGGAAATTGCAAGCAATGAAATGGAACAGGGGAATCCTCCAGACCACTATCCAAAGCCATGTGAGAGATGAAGACAATATTGTCATTGGGATTGCCACCCAAGATACAACACTCTAAGATGCAGCGAGTAGATCTGATGAGCCTCAAGCGAGTGCCATTGTAGAGACCATGGATAGGATCAAGATTGTGCAACAACATGAGTGGGGCACCATCCTTAAGCTCCAGTTTGTGCAGGGGAAAACCAGAGGGACTGAAGGTATGGAGGACTTCTGGCTGGATATAGTCATATTCTGTGTCAGTGACAGAATCAGCACTAAGATAGGTCATCTTCTGATCAGGTGCCACAGAGTTGAGAACAGTAGAGTTGATATCATGGACCTGGACATTCCTAGGAGCAAGAATAGTACGATCCAAAAAGTACTGATCAGGAAGAGGTTGGTTTCTGGCAAGGAGCTGAGAGTAGATGGCATCAATGAGGGATTGCAAGTCATTACCACAGTGCATATGGTCAGGAAGAATGAGATCTCCAGGAGTAATACCAATATTCAGAAGCTGTTGTGCCCATTGATCAGATTCAGGATCATGGCCAAGACACATATTTTGAAGGAGATAGTGGACAGTCATGTTGGCCCAGAGGTTGGAGTGGGTAAGAGTGGCAGGGACAATCTGTTCCCTTGAGCCATGCTGAATGACAGGAAGAATTTGTCTAAAGTCCCCACTGAACAGGACAGTGATATCCCCAAATGGCTGGTTTCTATTGAGAAGATCCTGGAGAGTACGATCCACAGACTCAACCACATGATGATGCTGAGCACCCACTTCATCCCAGATGATAAGAGATGTCTGCTCAAGAAGCTGGTGATTGAGATCATCCTTCTTGATGTTGCAAGTGCTCTGTTCATGGCAGGGAATGGGGATCTTGAAGTGTGAATGGGCAGTGCGACCACCAGGGAGTAAAAGAGAAGCCAAGCCAGTGGATGCAACACAAAGGACAATTTGACCTCTTGCACGAACAGCAGAAGCAATGAGCTTGGCCAGATAGGTCTTGCCACAACCACCACCACTATGAATGAACATCATGGAACCAATGGAGTTGATGACACTGTTCATGACTGCATCATAAAGAGCTCTCTGTTGAGGATTCAAGGTAGGGAGACCTCTGTCCACAAAGGCTTGCTGTTCCTGTCTGTCATATGCTCTCTGTTTATTAATGAGCTGGTTTCCTTGGTTTTCTTCCCAGATGTGCTATGGTCTAGGCATAGATGGATAGTCCTCCAAGCGCTTGCCATGTCTCCTGAGATCTTTGGCTATGAGATGCAAGCCATAATCAAAGACTTAGTCCTGGGTAGGGTCAGGGATGTTGAGAGTGTGGATGAGATAATGTTGTAAATCATCACAAAGGTTTTGCTTGGATGCCTCCCATAAGCAATCTGGGTCTACAGGAGAGCAATGGACCAGGATGATGACAAACAAACTGCGAAGTTGATAGCCCATGCTGAAATGAGCAGCCTCCTGAAGACACAACAACCATTCTCTATTATCCTGCAAGAGACCATGTGCACGACAGGCCTCTTTGAAAGAGTCATGGAGATGGCCATTGAGAGTACGAAGATCTTCAAAGGAAGTAGCACCTATGAGAAGAAGTGATCAATGTTGATCTATCTATGTATAATAAGTGAACTGACCTTTGACCACAGTGAGCAATAGACGCAAATAGAAAGCCTCTCCAGCAGTGGCAGGAATGGAATACATGCATCCAATGGCCTTGTATCTCTGATGAACCTTCCAAACAGCATGGCCTTGATGCCAGACAAACCTCTTGGGAAAGTCTTGGTAGAGGTAATGATGTGCTCTAGCAGCAATGAGATCAGGATCCTGGTTTGCCTTGAACCATCCAAGAAGTTGAGTGTCCTTTGCATTGTTGAGAACATCCTGCAAAGCAGCACCAGCCTGAAAGACAACATTCTGATTACCTGGGAGATGGACAGAAAGACGATAGATGGCTGGCCATTTCATGTGCATAGGGAACTCAAAGATGTTGTGGCAAGCTTGGGTAGATGAAATGTATCTGGCATCAAGATAGGAATGAATCTCATCATGACCTTCTGTCTGAATGGTGGCACGATCTGGGCCCTTGTAGATGTACTTGTGAATATATTTGACAGCCTTGATAGAGCCACAGACTTCCAGATTGATGTGACAGTCAAACTGTACTACCAACTCCCTTGGATGAGGGACCACATGTCTGTTGTCAAAGGTATCCTCCCTCTTTTGAATTGTCCTGCCATTGTCAGGGTGAGCATAGTCAGGATAGCCATCCTCTTTGATGATAGTGTGAGGAGAGAAGGGCTTGGAAAAGTGCTTTTTGCAGACATTGTTTTCAAGACACCTCTGAGGAAAGCGAGGACCATGGAGCATAGACCTGGTGATAACAGCATGAAGTTGGGGATGAATCTGAGGATCTGGAATCTGAGCAGAGATGATGGCATCTACTTGTTCCACAGTACGAATCTTGTCAGGCTTTTCCAAGAAGATCAAGAGATGCATATGAGGGAGACCATGCTTCTGGTATTCAATGGTATAGACAAAACCAGCCACACCACCATAGTAGCCATCATGGATCTTCTTGAGCAAAGCTTTCTGCTTGGCATGAAAGACTCTGGTGACCAGATCAGGCCTATTCACAGCACTTTGACCTATTGTGATACATGGTGATCAGATTGTGGTTAGACACAATGAGTAAGAAAACAAACCTGGAAGCAAATTCTGAGTAATCTCTGGCCAGCTTCCATTGGCAGTCATGGTGAGAAACAGGTCAGGTTTTCTATATTCACGGCAGATAGCCAAAGAGTCCTGAAGGAGCTGCTGCATATAGTGAGGACCACCCTTATGAGTGGAGGGCAGAAGTACATGTCCAACCTGAGCCATGTCTTGAACACCATCCTGAGCCAAACAGTCTTGCAATCCCTGATAGAGATCAGCCCTGAGTCTTGTCTGGTTGTTGGCAGCCCAAGTGAGATTACATTGCTCAATGGAAGCCCAGCCATCACAGATCAACTGCTGAAAGAGTCTACCACTCTTGAAGAGATTGGGTGGCTCTATGTTTGGTGGACGGACATGGAGTCTATAGGCATACCATAGCAACTGGGTGACCTTCTTGGAGTAATGACCATGACCACGACAAACATCTTGAAGTGGAATATTCAAGTGCCAACCTTCCTCACCATGAGGAAAGAGGAGAACATAGTAAAGAGAAAGATAGGATGGATGGAGATTGCTGATACAACGTAGGCCACTACCTTGAAGATGAAGAACGATATCACGATCTACCCTTGTGTTCTGTCCACCATCACCAGGAACAATGGCAGCTATCTCATCCACAGTAGGCAAATTATATCTTCTAGCATCATCCCCTTGTTGTAGGTAGAGTCTCATGTGAACATCAGTATGCTCCTCTGGAGGTTTGGCCTATATGATTAAAATGATTAGCTTGATAATAAAAAATATAGAGAAAGAGACCAACCCTCGTGATTTCATAGGCTTGTTTGTAGAGAGGGGCATAGGGGTGAAGATCTCTAAGAGTGGTATGCAAATCAAGCAAAATGCCAGCATCCAGTTGAGGATTGCATTGAACACATCTATTGGTCGCTTCCTCTGGATCATAGATATAGAGCTGAGCAAAAGAGGGCTGGTGACTATCTGGTGGTACAAGGGCTCCCATAAGATGATAAAGTGTGCCATGGATACGAAATGAGGAGGGCCCAGATCCTTGAATAGCTTGATTGTTCACATCCACACCCACAGAAGTGAAAGCCAAAGTGTTGTTGTACTGACAGATTTTTTTTCTAAACTCTGTATGATCTTGTGGGTCATCAAAGAGATCTTGAAGAACACGTGGCCACTGCTGAATGAGAGGAAGAGCAACTTGACCCTGCAAACAACACATGCCAAAGCAAGGATTACGAACACCAGAGTTGGTAAGCTTTTCTGAGATGAAGTGAAGGGCATGGCAATTTGGACACTGAATGTTCATGGGTCCTAAAGAGTGGATTTCAACAGGCTCAGCATATTGCCTTCCACCAGGGGGAATACGATAGGGTGGCTAAGGGTCACCAATGGCATTTTCAGAATCACTGGAGCTAGAGTCAGATGGATTGGGATCAGGATTGGGTGGTGGTGGACTTGGAGATCTTGGAGCAGAACCTGGCAATGGACTTCTGGGTAAAGATGGCCTAGGAGATGGAGATGGAGATGGAGATGAAGGCAAAGATGATGATGGAAATAAGAGAGGAGAGCTAGAATTGGAATTAGGGTGTTGTTGTCTCTGTTGATCTTGCTCATGTTGTTCTGCAGAGTGTTGGCTATGCTCACTAAGAGCCTCTGAGAGCAAAGCTTGAGATAGTTGTTGTATTTGATTAAGTGCATTGTGCTCCTGAGACTGATGTATTTCCTCTTGTTGATACAGTGCCTGCTGTCTCTCTTGCTCCAATAGTCTTTGCTGCTGCTCTACCTCCTGTTGATGCAGTGCCAATAGTTCCTGTTGCAATTATCTTTGCTGCTCTATCTCCTGCTGCTGTTGCTGTTGGTGCTGTAGTTGCAATAGTCTCTGCCTTTCTACTTCTTGCCAATATCTCAATTGTTGCTGCTGCTCCCATAGTCTTTGCTGCTCTTGCTGTTGCTGATAAAGTGCCTCTTGTTGTTGCCATAGTCTTTGCTGCTCCAACTCCCATTGATGTTGGACCTCCTGTTGAAGCTCCAATTGTCTCTGATGCTCCATCTGCTGATATAAAGCTTGCTGTTGCCTTTCCTGGACTACATCATGTTGGAAGTCAATAATGTGGTGGTGTGACTGAATATTTGGCATTGTAGGATGAGAATGAGCAGGACCTGGTTGATCACTGGTAGGCTGAGCAATAGCAGAGTGATGATTAGATCTTCTGTTATGACAATTTTGATGAGTGGAATTAAATCTTTCCAACAATCTGGCATTATAATCCACTCTATTCTCTGAAATAGGAAAGAGCTGAGGATGAGGTAAAGGAGCAGGTAGGAATACTGGAGGTGGTGGCATGTTAGACTGAGAAAAAGGTGGTGGTGGTGGTGGTGAGCGTAGACGGCGCATTCTTTGAAGATCATGATGAGCAATCTGATGACGTAGAATACCTGGATATTGATTCACAGGCACAGGAGGATAATACTGAATGTTTTGGTTAGTATCATAATGAACATGTAAGAATTTGAACACACCATTAAAGCATCAGCAATATTTTGAGGACATTTGAGCAGGATAAGATGGACGGCGATGGGATGGAGGAGAACCAAGAGTCCTTTGATCATGTTCAGCCTGGCAAGAAGCAGACCATGCACATTGAGGAGAGGTTGGAGGAGAAGCCCTGAATATTTAAATGTCAATTACATTACACAAAGTAAATAATATAATATACTACTCACATAAGAAAGAACTCAAATCTAATGAATGATCTAAAAGAAGAAGAAATCTGAAAGAAAAAAAACACTGAGGACTTGGACAGCAGAGTTGTAATGAAGGAACTGGAAATTTCAGAACTTTACTCGTTGTTCCTGGCTAGCCAGCACTACTTCGTAGGTGAAGTATTGACCATGTGACGTTATGGGTATCACACGAACCCACACAGGTTACAACCCTGGAACGTTCCTACACTGCAATATGGAAATGCCAATGGCACAGCAAATACCTGTTTTGATTCCCTGATAAAACACAGGGGAAATCTGGTGGATATGACCAGGAGGCACAGTGCAATGCCAAACTACGCTTTAGATCTGGATCGTATTCCCAGGGCATTCACGTAGCCAACGGTAATTTATACCCCTACAAGGGCAATGCTTTAACCCTAGCTCCGGGTGCTCTTTAATGTCAAGAGTCGTAAGACATGAGTGTGTGGAAGACAGCAAACACTCAGGAAGTGATCCTAAAGGAAGAAGAAAAAGCCACCAAAAGTAGTGTTATCAGTCATAAATGCATATAAGACAATAGAATATGAAATACCAGCAGAAATATGATGCTCCAAGCTGTAAATGTAAGTAAACATGTAGGGAAAGAAAGAGAAAAACACATCTAAGCATTAGGATACAGACATATCATGAAACTCACCAAAGAACACCAAGAAATTTCTTCAAACACACAAAAAATGTGTGAAAAACCTATTACCAGTCATACAATTCATGTCAATGATGTGGGCATGGAAGAGAGTGATGAAAGACACTAAAGGAACAATATCAAGAATTAATGAAACTCACCAACTTGAAGCAAAGTCAAAGATTAGGTCTCAATCCTTGAAATTGTCATATCCCGTATATCTCATCGATCCAACTCCGAGATCTCCGGGTTTACTCCTTCATAACTCTGGTATGATCTCTCTCCGGACACAACTCCTGATCTCCGGACTTCACTTAGAACCTTCTCGATTTCCTCTTATCTCTTTTCATACTAGTGTTACATTAGTAATAACCTGTGTCTCACTTAACAGTACAGCTCCGGCCTCTGTACATACCCAGCTCCACTCCGGTTACATACTTTCCCAATTTCCGTCTTACTCAGCTTCTTACCAACCCCATTACTAATCTCCATTCTACTCCAAGTATATAAACTGTAGTACTCCGACTTTGTACCCTCAGTCTGAATATTAGTTTTACCTTCTATTCCCTCTGAACTCCATAAGACCTTGACGGTCTTATCTCTGCTTGACTTCACTTTGGTGTTAAGTCTCACCTCCGACCTCCATTCTCCATTCTCCAAAATAAAGGACAGACTCGTGACAAGGGCACACCACACACGGTGAAGCCAAGTCCCTCCACAAGAATAACTCCGGAGTTCCGGAGTTCATACCCCGAGTAGACCTGGTCTTAACAGAAATACACCCAAAAAAAAGATCTGTAATCAATTGTTATCAGATGGCATCATGGCTCAGACATCCATGGTCATTTATGGCCATATTTAATGCTATGTTGCACCAGTTGACCCAAAAAAATGATGAATTTACCTAGTTATATTTTCGACTTTGAGGGGGGGAAAGGACAATGAGTTGAATTGAAGTGTTGAGGCTGGGAATGGGTGCGGATAGAGATAGGTTGTGGCTGTGCTGCGATGTTGCACCATCAGTCAACGTGTCCGTCGCGTCAGTCACAGTCACAGTCACATTGTTCAGTCATGTCATGTCATGTCACAGTCACAGTACTACTACTGAACAGACAACAGATTGGGGTGCCAGCTGAGCCACATGGTTTACGTCAAGCAAAAAAGGAAGGATTGTATTGGTAAGTGACAGTTACAGAGATAGCCGACACAGGCAAAATAGCCAAAAAATACGTGGTACGCGAAAAAAGCGTCGGATAGGTATCTTTCAGACCACTGTCCCATGACGTTGTAGGGAATAGGTATTCCCTGTGCTCGCATAGCACGTTTCCACACCCTGTCATCACCTGATCCCGATCCTGATCTGTCTGCTTGTGTGAACTCATCCGGATTGCTGTATCCGTGCCCGTTTTGCCTCGGACTCTTTTATTTTATTTTTGATGCTCCTTATTCATACTTAGCATTGGCTAGACCATGTCATGCAGCCCTTGCAGGGACGTTTGGGTGCCTCTCAAACTTTATACCGTACGAAAACCTTCTTTTTATTATTATCCTTACTTAGGACGAGTCCTGAGGGTATTCCCGAGGACTATAAAATTCACTGTATTGACAAAATACAGTAGCTTTTGCCCATGCGCATCTGTCTCACATCGTTTTCGGTCGACGTTCGTTTTCTCTCGCTCCTCATATTTTCTCGATCCAGATTGGACTGCCATGTCCACCTTTCTATCCAGTTTTAATCCGGATTCGCCCCGGATTCATCTCGGACTACTCAAAAACCATTTCTTGTCGTTCACCAACTCAGTGTTGTCCCTGGGTCGAACAGAATCGCATTCCTTCACCCTCTTTCTATTTCTTTCAATCCCCCTGAGTATTGCACTACAGCCGGGATTTATTACCTTCAACTGGAGCCCACCGCGAGGGACTTCCAGAAGTTGGTACAGACAACGACAACCCATCCACTCATTATTCACCTCACTCACGACACACCTTCGCTTCACTTCTCAGAAAATTTCTGCCTCGGTTAACACCTCCTTGCATAGCATCCGAATCATCCCTATTGAACCCTGCACCACTACCCTTACGCTGCCGCAGAACTCTAAGTGACGTCAGACGAGTCAGATGACACACCTGTCACAGTACACAGGGACCTGCACCACCATCCGAGTCATTACTATGCCATCACCCGGATATCTCCTACAGCTGCCCTTCCGGACTGCCTCTAGTGCCCCACGTTTCGATGCAACCATTCCGTCACAGCTACCTGCCTTTTTGAAACACGTCGATCAGTTAGCTACAAGCATCGGACTCATGGATGCACAGAAGATTAATACAGCAATCTGGTATGCCTACCCAGAAGATGCTGAGCTATGGCGGACATCGCAGCAAGTACTCGCAGCGCAGCCGGATTGGTCAACGTTCGTAGCAGATGTCCAGCACTGGTACTCATCATACGACGACAACTACCCACTTTACGTTCCAGAACCATCCATTGACATCACCACCGACCCCATCCTTGCCTCAGCATCCACCTTGCCGAATCTAGCAGATCACACGCTGCAAAGTGATTTTGTTCAGGTCTATTCAAGAATAGTAGAATGCAATCCTGAGCAACCCGGTAACATCTCAGTCGACCCCATCTGTGCTGATCCTTTGCCTCTCACAGCTGTCGAATTTGTGGTACTGCATGCCAAAACACAGGAGCAAGATGAACCGGATCGCCCCAACACATCTCACCCACTACGCTCACCCCCCTCAGCCACAATCTCTCTGCCACTGGATGTACTCATGCATACATCAATCCAGACGTTCTTGGATCCATCACCACAACCAATCCAACCACCTTCACCCTCTTCAGATATGTCACAACCCAACTTGTCCACCCCATTGCTCTCACCATCAACCACACCAGCCTTGCCACCTCTGTTACCTCAGATGACTATGAAGTCACCACCGACAAACCTCGCACCACCACTCACCCATCCGTCACATAGTACCGGATTGCAGCTCAGCAGATTGATGTTTTCGGCTATGACAAAATGGCCAACCGGGTGCATACTCTCATCCCACTCACTTCCCTCTCACCCACCTGGCTTAGCACAACCACCTCACTTGCCTCCAGAGGACATGACTGTTTTATCACCACCAGATCCGCCATCATCGCCATCTGTTCACGATAGCAGCACACTGGCCGTGTCACCGAAAACATCTATCCAGATAGCTCAGATCATGTCGGATCCATCACCACCTGCATTGCCCAGTCGGTCTCTCATCTCTAAAGCTGTCCCATTTCTATGCGTGTCGAGCTTAGTCGGCTAGGAGGAAGAGAGAATGTATATGAATGTAGATACATGAATGGAGTGCTATGGATACGATGGGGTGGGCGAAACCGAAGGTTTCCAGCCCAAAACTGTGCCTGATCTGTCGGGTGAAGCAAGCTGTGACCCAGGGATTAGGAGTGAGCGACACATCAAGTGAAGCTTGGAGCCCCAACAGTAGGAGTGGCACGACTTACGAAGTGAATTATCTGACAGGTGGGAGGATATAGCGGTGTAGGTTTTCGAGAATCTCTGGGTGTTGTTGGAGGAAGGGGGCTAACACAATGGCATGGTAGCAGAGGTATAGAGTGAAGGATTCGCTTGACCATCTTCCAAGCGTCTTAACTACGTCGAAAGGGACACCTTTGAGGAGGTAGAATAGAGTGCCGCCGATCCGCAAGCTGTGGCCTTTCAAGTCTGGCATGTCGGGATTGGCTTTTACGATGGCATCGATCCGTTTGATGACCTCCCTTTTTGAGAGTGGCCACAGACCACTGACTGGGTGTTTCCACGAAAAAAGGTGGGCTGATTCCGCATCAGGGTTGATACGGAAGTGGCAGTCTAGGGTGGCTTTAGGATTGAGTCGAGAGTGTTGGTCATGCGGAGCACAAAACACCTCTTCCCCTTCCTTGGATGACTTAGTAGATGGCAGTGAGAAACGGAGGACAGGCAGATCTTCGTGGTTCTTGGTAAGCGACATGCCTGAGCAAGTGATGTGTTTTGTAGGGTCAAATTTTGAGATCGCCGGGACTGTGAATTCGCCTAGGCGCGCTATACAAAAGAATGAACAAGAAAGGCATGCAAATATTGCTGCGTCTCGTGGGTTGTCTAGGTCCATAGATAAACTGAATCTTTCAAGAATATCTATTGTAAATGGGACGCGTTTGGATCGTTTGGATGAGGAGGGCGCGAGTCTTGCCGCACCTTCTAGAAGAGCATTGTACTTGGTATCTTTGACTGTCCAGTCGAGTCTGTGTAGCGTGTGCCATGCTTTGATAGCTGCGGCATAATTCGCGATAGTAGAGCCGGAGTATGCTCCTGCACAGCTGGATAAGAAAGCAGCGAATGTGTTGGTAGAGACCGGAGCTCTGAGTTTGTCTGGGATGTCATTGATATCACAATATACATGGAAAATTAGGAGGCCAGTGCCATATAGTTCTTTGGTGGAGTCCGACCATTTCGTGCCAATGACTTTTAGAATGCGATCGATTTCTGCATCTGAGAGTGGCTTTCCAGGTGTGGTTTGAGTGGACCTTGGGGATATGCTGGCTGGTTGCCACATGAGAAGTCGTTGGCGTGCAAGGCAGTGTGGTCGTAGTGGTGATGGCAACGGAGTAAGGTCTTTCTTGTATGGTTTCGGTTTGGAGCTCGACGTGGCCACTGACTCAGGAGGTATGTGGGAATTGAACTTTGGTTTGGAGGCGGGGTCAGAGGTGTGAGATAGAGCCTTGGAGGAGGATGTTGAGCTCATGTTGGTCTGCAGCGACACGCTCAGCAAGCTCTTGCTCGCGCTTAATATGGTCAATGATTTTGGCAGCGGGGGTGGAGTAGAGTCCATTTCTAAGGGCGAGCACTTCAGCAGGGGTGATGGGGTCTGAGAAGTTGACGAGGATGTGGCGAAGATGCTGAGGGATGGGAATGATAGGTAGGAGGTGGTCTGGTGGGCCATAGATGCCTCAGGAGGGGGCGTCTGCTGTGTTAGAGGCACTGGGCATGAAGGTGGGAAGAACGCTGCGGATGCAGGATGCATCGGAGGCAATGAAGGCATGGATACGTTTGAAAACATGGTTGATATGTTTGTTTCAGTGCCTCCCGCCGGTTCGCCAGCTCTCAATGACACTGATGTTGTCGCCGTGGACAATGATGTGCTGTGGTTGTCCCAAGAGGCTAGATATAGTGGTGACGAGGAATTCGAAGCCAATGGCTTCTGCCCAGGCAATGTCCCGGTGGTTGGATTGTCCTTGCCAACCTGGGATAAGTCTCCAGGCTCGCCACCAGTCGCCGATGACGATTGCAATTCCGATACTAGAGCTAGCATCTGAGAAAGCTTTGGGATTGAAGAAGGACGGGGGAAGGGTTATGGGGCGCTGTGCTTTATTCGAGAGAAGTACACGTTTCCACCAATTTAAGTCATCTGCTATAGCTTTATCTGGGCAGTGGGGTAAGAAGGGCTTTCTTGCACACACTGCTAACATGTGCTCAAAGCCTGTTAGGTAAGCTCTACCTTCGGGAATCAGAGAGGCTGTGTGTAGTAGTTTGCCATATAGTTTGCTGACATCCTCAAGACAGTGTGTTGGGTGCTGCTCCCACTCTTCAATTGCTCGTAGATATTTGTCTCGTTTCTCTGGAGTGAGTTCAACAAGCTTCTTGTCTAAGTGCCACTTGAAGCCTATGTAAATTGTGGAGGGGCCGAAAGGCTGGTCTTTCGAGGTTTCCCACGGGATCCCCAGCTCGGCCGATATTGCGTCTATGTCGGCAAGGTTATATGTAAATAGTGCATCGTGGTCTGATCTTGGAGAAGATAGGGAGAGGTCGGCAATGGGGTGGGCACAGCTCTCGCTAAACTCTTGAACAGATCCATCTTCATTTGTGGTACCAGCAAACCAGATACGGCTCCCTGTCTGCTGTAAACCTTGCTGTGAGATTTGGTGGTGGATTGTCGCTCGCATTTGGTTGAATTCGAGAAGGTGAGTGGTGCGGATGCGGAAAAAAATGTGGTCATCAACCCACTTGTCGAGTGGTCCTATGCCACAGTATCTGAAGATTTCAGCTGCAGCATCTGCTACATGGCCATAGCTGCCTGCCGATGGTGTGGCTCCGAAGGCTGTGCAAGTGTCTACACACCCATGTGTGGCTGATGTACGTACGATGGCTGCTGGCCATTGTGAAGGGTGTAGAGGAATGGTCCTATATGCTTCTGCTACATCTCGGGTGGCTGCTTCTGATCCTGGGGGAAGCTTGGATGCGAGGTGGAAGACGACTGAGAACTTTCCCCAGGTGGCTGGGAAGTTAGCAGCAGAGATATGTGAGTTGACGGAAGGCTGGGGGTATGTAGGTGAAGGTGAAATGGGGAATGAGAAGTTCTGAACTAGTCTGAATTTGCCCGGACGTCCCGGTTTAGGTATGATAGAGAGCGGGGATGATTGATAAGGTCCAATGATTGAACGTATGATATCAAGGGGAAATGGACCTATGTATCTACCTTTCGAGATCTCCTTCTGGACGATCTCGTGAAACTCTGCATGGTATACATCTAAGGAGGGGGAGTTTGGAGGGGATTGAATGTCCGTAATATTAGGAAAGTCTACTCTAAAACCAAAACGTAGTCCATTAGGTACATTACTAAAGCGGTCGAGGAGGTTGGCTCGACGGAGGGCTGTCTCCCATGCATCCGGTTTATAGGGAGTTAGCGCCTGGCCTTCTCTGTGCACGAGGGCAGCCATGAGCTCCATGGAGAGCTGATCCGCAGCCAGAGCACACGTGGGCTGGTACATGCTTATCTGCGCAGCTTTCCGAGCGTTGCCAGTTGGTGCAAAGCTGTTGACCAGAGGATTTGATGTAGAGTTTACTGGTCGACTCGTTTGGCATATGTGTCGTGTTTGCCATCCCATGTCTTTTCGGCAGGACAGAAGACGACTGGCATGGAATGGGCATCACATCCCAGGCAGACGGCACAAACAGGGAAGGTTGCCGGGCTAGACGTGTCAGTCGCCCGAAAGGACTTGGAACGTTTGTGGGAACAGTCTGCTGGCTCAGGGGAAGCTGGGCTTGGTCGCTTATGTAGGCTGCACTGTCGTTTGTGTGAAGTAGAGACAGTGGAGGGGTGGGACCCATGAGCGGCTGGGGATTGGACAAGAGCTAGCGCGGATCGCAATTGCTCCTTCATCTGTGGTACACACATTGAGGATGTATGTTTGATGGGTTGTGCAGGGGCGGCGTGGATTCCGCATGGAGGGTTTTTAGCCCATAGGTTGGCGTGGAGCCAGGGGTTTGTGGCGTGGAGCCATAGCATACCACCATGTTCGGGAACCGGGACCAATAAAGGTGCAACCAGATGATGGCCGGCCCAGGGTGGTTACATGAGGGAGAGGGGGGGGTGAAGCCAGGGTGTGATGATAGGGAATTAGGTTATAGGTGGGTGGATACGTGAGACATAATCAACGAAGAAACAGAATAATGCTTGCCTGTATGGCTTTGTCTCTCATTACTTTGTTATCCTTGTGGAGCAGTTCATCTCGTATCTCTTTGATCATTCATTTATCAATGGGTATGAGGTCGAAGGAGTCAGGAGTGCTCAATAGACTGTGCCAGCGGCGCCTGGCAGTATCTTGATAGACAATGAGAGCATGCTTGCCATATTCATCTGAGTCGTGGCGAAACGGGTGGGCACTGAGGTCCATCCACAGCTTCAAGTGTGACTGGACGCGCTCCTCATCCCATCCATTCTCGTGCATTGCTTGGAGCAGGCGGGGGGCTGCCTCATCGAATTCCGCCCAAGTGAGATCTTTGTCTGGGATGACAGTGTCTTTGGCTTTCGCCGCTGCAATGGAGATGAAAGAGTGGTGGCCACTTTCATCATGGGTTAAGGCGAAGGCCTCATCATCAGCTGAGCGGGAGGAGGCTTCGGCCTCAGCCAGACCTTTGTTGGTAAAGTAGTACAACTCTATGAAGTCGCCCTTCTTGAGTTTGCGGATGGCAAGTGGCGAGGGCAGTTTTGTGATGGTGTTAGCGATTGGGACTTTATTGTAAGGAAGAAATTTGTTATGGTTCTTCTTATGTTCTTCCTGTATGGCTAACTCATGCTCTTCGTCTGCTGCGCGCTGGCGATCTTCTTCCTGCTGGTGGTGTTGCTGTTGCTCGACTCTGGCAACTTCTGCTAGTTCTCGTTGCTGAATGTCCCATTCTTCCTTGTCAAGCGTGTTCTGGGCATTCCAGATGTCTTTGAGACGCTGGGCTGCTTGCTGGTGCATGAGGTTGAAATCGTCGACGAAGGGCTGTCTCGCAGCGCTGAAGCGTTCTTGAGTGTAGTCGGGTGCCACTGCATCATGTGGATTGATGGCAGCTGGCTGAGGCATGAGGAGAGTGCTAACGAAGGAATGTGCGAAAAGAACGACTAGACTAATGCGAAGAGCTGTGAGGCCGCGAGACGGGCTAGGGACAACGAAGTGGGCAAGAACAAGACAGGTCCGCCACTTCGCTTCTCACGCATAGACTAAATCCTGTGTGTGGCTCGTGCCTCGCCTTGCTTAGGCTGCCAGCCTATCATGTCTGAACCACCATCTCTGCATTTACGGCCATATCTGAGGATTTGTAGTACCTCACCGGTCCAATCAGTTTCTGGCCAGGTATCGAAGCTACATACACTCTTCTGCGCAGTTCCTATGCCCCATGAAGTGCGCATATTGCAGCCACTCTCATTGCCCTCATCCTTCTTCAACAAACCGCCATCTCTGCATTTACGACCGTATCTGAGGATTAGCACCTCACCGGTTCAATTGGTTTCCGGCTGTGTATTGAAGCTAAACACACTCTTCCACGCAGTTCCTATGCACCATGAAGTGCGCACATTGCAGCCACACCCATCACCCTCGTTCTTTTTCAACAAACCGCCCTTGCTGCTATTGACCTCGCCCCTCATTTCCACAACCATGCCACCACCCATCTCATCCAAGCTGCCACCTCTATGTTTACAGCCGTATCCGAGGACCCATACCTCACCGGTTCAATCGGTTCTGAGCCGGTTATTGAAACTATGCGTGCCCTTCGCTGCTCTCCCAATCCATTTCCCTCTCTCTCAATTTTACACTAATGCATGTGTCTTTTCATTTCAGTTTATGCTTCAGCCGTCTCTGCCCACATCGGGTTTATTTGACGACCTGGCCGACACGGTTCGGTCACATTTTCCCTTCGACCCGGGAATCTTACCGTTTCTTTTTTTCACTATCATTGAGATGCCCTCACCCTTTCTCCACAGCATTATCTGGATGACCAGGAGGTCATCAGATATGGCCTACCCAGGGGGGAGGAGTCTACAAGACTGCCTCAGTTTCCACATGCAACTTTTCGCATTTTCACAATTTCAGTCATTGAAATCATTCTTTTGATATCCGTTTCATCTTTGTTTCATCCCCGGTATTCGTCTGGCAGATCTCTATCTCACCCCGGGTTTAGTCCGGTGATCGATCATTACTCATTGAACAAGAAACCATCGCAGAAAAGAAAAGAATACCATATAGAAAAACCAACACACAATCATATAGTCCATTCATTTCTTCTACCACTCAATTCACTACTTCGTTATCGCAATCATCTAGAGTTCGTGCCCTCATCCGCTACATACCACTTCTGCTCTTCGAACGTGCATAGGCACAACGCACTTTATCCAGTCATATCTGGATCGTTTCCGGATGTTTTTAGGTATCACAAAAGGGCATCCATTGCAGGTATAGACGTGAAAGATGCATGATGAAGACAAGCCGAGTCGGACACTTGCCAATCAGTTTCATTTTGTTTTTCTCTTTCTTATCATCTCTTTCACGTTCAACCATACAGTTCTTTTCTTCGTATTCGGATCACACAGCAAGCAGCAGATAGCAAACTCGGCCAACCGGATCACATAGGATCACACTGGACACATGCGGACAAGCAGAATTCACATAGGACGATCAACGCATACCAGAGACCAGAGATGCTATCACTGCGATAAACACGAAACCACCACACACACTTCGCATAGCAGATTACAGCCATCCTTCATACATCATGCCTTTATGTACGAGACAATAGACGACAGACACACAGAAAAGCCATGTGTCACACCGTCGCGATCACTATCCAATCCTGTCACTCACGGATCATCATCACTGCACCGCTATCACCAGTCATCATTGTCGTTCCTGTCGTTTTCGGGTCATCATCACTGTGCAGTCACCATCACTCTCATTGTCATCATCATCATCTCTGTCGTCATCTCTGTCGTCGTCTCTGTCATTACTATCATCACTCTCATCGCTGTCATTGTCTCTGTCGACGTATCCATCACCCTTCTGTATCCGAACCCATCTGCTGCCATCTGCAACTGTCACGTTGAACCACCGATCACATCCCCATACACATCGGGCTGACTGGGGACAGTCAGCATCTAAAGTCCCCATCGGGTGTAGGGAATAGGTATTCCCTGTGCTCGCATAGCACGTTTCCGCACCCCGTCGTCACCTGATCCCAATCCCGATCTGTCTGCTTGTGTGAACTCATCCGGATTGCTGTATCTGTGCCCAGTTTTGCCTCAGACTCTTTTATTTTATTTTTGATGCTCCTTATTCGTACTTAGCATTGGCTAGACCATGTCACGCAGCCCTTGCAGGGACGTTTGGGTGCCTCTCAAACTTTATACCGTACGAAAACCTTCTTTTTATTATTATCCTTACTTAGGACGAGTCCGAGGGTATTCCTGAGGACTATAAAATTCACTGTATTGACAAAATACAGTAGCTTTTGCCCATGCGCATCTGTCTCACATCATTTTCGGTCGACGTTCGTTTTCTCTCGCTCTCCTTGTATTTTCTCGATCCAGATTGGACTGCCGTGTCCACCTTTCTATCCGTTTTAATCCGGATTCGCCCTGGATTCATCTCGGACTACTCAAAAACCATTTCTTGTCATTCACCAACTCAGTGTTGTCCCTGGGTCGAACGGAATCGCATTCCTTCACCCTCTTTCTATTTCTTTCAATCCCCCTGAGTATTGCACTACAGCCGGGATTTATTACCTTCAACGTTATCCACTAACTTATTGATCAGGAGATTATGTAAGCTACTTTTTGCTACTTATGGGGTAGAATTTCCAACTCCGTATGTGGGAACATGTGGCCAAACAAGCTGCAAAGCGAACAGGAAATGCAGCAAGCACAAAAAGAGGCACAGTCTTAGTGCTCAACACAGCCTGGAAAGAAGTGGAGGAAGTGTGAAAACAATGAAACTGTGAGCTTCAACAGATTTACAGCAAGGAGTTGGGGGATGAGTCGGTTGCTGATAATTAATGGCAATTATCTTCGCTTATTAATCTTTCAAGATATACCATTTTTGTACTGTTTCAAGTGCCAGGGTTTGACAATAATGCCCAAAATTTTCTGCACTCACTCACCACGGAATCATTCTATTATAGTCCACTCAAAATTCCTCAGCTACAAGTAGAAATACATAACTACATGATCTACTAAGCTGATCTTGTTGGATCTCGAAATTGTGATTGCTACAGACCTCACAGTTTTGGTGTTTCAAGTGCTGGTGGATGACTGTACTCATCCAGCTCTGTTGCAGGCTTGTCATACACCACAGATTTTTTGTGATTTAAGATAGGTCCATACTATGGTCGAAATGTGAATCCTGTACTTCGAATACAACTTGTCATTCAGAACATGTTTGAATTTTATGTCTGAATGTATCACTAAATTTTGGCCTAAACTTTGTGTATCTGTGTACATATCAACTCGGTCAATATGTAGTGTAATATTTGAAATTTACTATTGGTCAGAATGTAACTGTAAATGCCAAATTTGGGCTTGTCATATAAACCCTAATGATACTTTAAGTCTTGGTGTGGTCTGTGTGGCAGACAAAATATGAAGTACAGTCATTAACCACCATTTGAATGCAACATCATTGCTTGAGCCAAAACTAAGAGAACTGAATGATTGCAAATACTTCATATTTTGTCCACCACACAGACCATAGCAAGACTTGAAGTATCATTAGGGTTTATATGACAAGCCCAAATTTGGCATTTACAGTTACATTCTGACCAATAGTAAATTTCAAATATTACACTACATATTGACCGAGTTGATATGTACACAGATACACAAAGTTTAGGCCAAAATTTAGTGATACATTCAGACATAAAATTCAAACATGTTCTGAATGACAAGTTGTATTCGAAGTACAGGATTCACATTTCGACCATAGTATGGACCTATCTTAAATCACAAAAAATCTGTGGTGATAGTGTTGCATCATTTTTGTGCATAGTAATTGTAGTGGTTCTATGCATGAATCTTATACTATGGCCTGGCCAATCAGCAATGAGAATGCTGCCAATATGTACCAAATATATACAACAACACACTTCACTATGATATGGCTCCTGGGCAGAATTAATTTGCTTATTGTTATAGCCAATATTTTCGGGGACAAAATTTTATAACAAACCATAATTTATTCATGGATTAGTTCACCAAGCAAATCTGTCTGTGTCTCAGGTGTGACAAATGCACTTTGATAATTTACTAATGCGGCCAATGTAGAAGTGTCGGAAGGAAGGTGGCCATGGACGCGGCAGAGTCGAGCGGTGGCCTGTTCCACGACAAGTGACACAGAACACTCGGATTTACCAGTGGGAATAGGCTTCAGACCACCACTCGGCTCTGCCGCGTCCATGGCCACCTTCCTTCCGACACTTCTATATTGTTAAGCAAAATCATTAGTCTGTGGCGGCTCGTCATTGACGTGGCGCTCGGCTGGCCGTTTGCCAGTGTACTCTACGATTTCCGCAGTCAGGGCTTCGTATCTGTGAGCGGGGCCGTGACACTTATTTGCCGAGATCGGGAGCCCGAGGGAGATACATATGCAACAGGACAGACAAGCAAAAGTACGTGTGGGGAATGGAGATAGACGAATTCGTCCTGATTAAGCGGTGGACATCTCGCTATCCACCACTTAGGAAAGGTTAGCGCAACGACGGTAGAAGTCCCCCACCCCCAGGCTGGTTCAGGACACCAAGACCCGAATAGCCCATAAGTAAAGCCATTGGTGCGCTCTTACCACATGATGCGTGGTACTCACAATCGCTTCCTCCACATGTAGTCTCGACCGACTCTTCTGAGCTTTCTTTTTGAATCCTCTCTGACGACACGCCATGGGCCTTTGACATTGGCAGCATCAATCGGTGCCGACTCTCCTCGGCACGCATAACATCCATACTGCTCTAGAACCTTGCTTGCCGTTGGCCTCCAGCTCAGCTCTCGATTCCGCATCACGAACTCGTACAGCTCCTTCTAAGGTTGGCGAATTCCTTCTCGTGCGAATTCCAAGTCGGTATACCATTGATGATACATTTTGAATCAACTCGAAGAGTGTTTGCCACTCGTACAACATACATACTTGCAAGAAGCATCTTTCGTCAAAAGCCTAGATTTCTACACCGTCCTGCCACATTAGATGTTAACGAAGGCATCCTACAACAAGCATTGTAGGATCTCCGTCAGGCAGCCAGCCTGAAGTCGAGTACCGTAGTCTCTCCAAGATCATACACCTTCTCCAACCGCAGGCCCACTGCGGCTCTGTAAAAGAACGTCATAAGCAATGCATCGTGGCCTACCCAAGATAAACAACTCACCCTAACGCTATCGAATCATCCAGCGTCCTTTCCTTCGCATTATGTATGATCAACATATTGACATCCTGTTGGTATTTGACGTTGTTTCCGTGCCCAAAGTTTGGGAGTAACGGTTCTGGTGCTATTTCTGCACCGACAGACGCTGCGTCGATATCGCGACTGACGGGGGGCAGGACAAGGTCGTCTGTTTGTAGCGCATGAAATTAGACATATCGATCGGAACAGGATTTGATAGGTAGGAACGTACGAATAAGCAGCCGACTGTGAGGAGCCATAGCATTTCTGACATTGCTCAGGATGATCACAGCTTCGGCGTCAGGCCAGTCGTGGATGATGTTACGGAGCTAACCAAGAACGGGAAAATCTGTCGCTAACTTCAAAAGACGATGTAACGAAAAGGAGACAAACATAGTATGCATCTTGACCCTTGACTGGACTTTCTTCGAAAAAGTCGAGAGGAATGAACTCGACCTGGTTTCTTTGCAGCACTTCGGGCGCGTCATTGGCCCAGACCTACATTATGCAATAGCATTAGTTCTCCACAACCGCCACAACCGCAGACGATAGGATTCAAAGTTACAACGACATAGGAATGTGTGCTCACATCTTTGGCGCGCTCGATCACTTCGGGGAGGTCTTGATCAGTTATCTTAAGATGGGGGAATGTTTTCGCGAGAGGCTGAGAAAATGTTCCAATGCTCGAACCGACATCACAGACAGTCTGAATCTCATTCCACGGGTAGTCTTTGAAAGCATGTTAGAGGACCAGGAGGAGGTGATGATGCGATTCACTTACGGTTTAAAACACAGAGAGCACCCAGGTTGGGTCCAAGACCTTTCATCGCACGATGGTAGCACTACGACTCAAGTATCAGAGTCTGATCTAGATTTGTGAGTGAACTTCGTACATCGCGTAATTCAGCCTAAGGGTGGTCATGAGGTCAACAAAGAGACGCTGGGTATACAGAAAACAGGGGTATGCATACATCTTGCCTTATCCAATCGAAGAAATCACCCTTGATGCCCTTCTTTTCAAGTGCGTGCATAAGGGGTGCCTTGTCCGGATGATAGCTTTCTGCCCAGTCCGGTTCTGACATTGATTCATACAGTACTATTGCACCTGGGGTCACATTCTGTGCTTCGAAAAGTGAGAGCGCGGCAGCGTTGCAAGTCGAGAGTGCCACAAGCGAGATACGGTTGTTCGCAAAGACGCCAGGCTTCACTATGGGTGATATTAGTGGTGTTTCGCAGCAAAAGAAAATTAAGCCCCACCTTCTGTGAAACAGCCTTTCGACGCAAGGAGACGGAGCACGCGTGCAAGCTTCCCCTTCTCCAAGCTGACCAGCTTGGCCAACTCGTCGGCATGCAGACCTTCTGGATAACTCTCTAGAGCATCTGCGATCTTTGCACGAATGGCGACGCGTACACACGCAAATTCGAAATTTTTTGCCAACTTGAATGACCTTCAGTTGTGTTCTCGAAGAAAATGAAGTTGAAACATTCCGGGAGATAACTTACACTGTGAAACGTTTGCTGCGGTGGGGCCAATGACGCACACAGCTGGTGGCAGGAGCCCTGGAGTAACCTTGTGGCCTTCTTTAGTGCCACGGTATCGGTGGCCGAATCCAGGGGGTGATATCCCTTGGAGTGGATTGTAGGGACGTCGTTATCGACTTTCTTGTACTCGGCGATGGCTTGACGAGCGGAAGTATTGATTATCTCGAGAAGAGCTTCGAGTTGGGCTTCGGCAGACATAACTAGGGAGTCAATCACCAGAGTAGGTGTGATGATGATGTGAATGGAATTGTTGGCCTTTTATTTAAGCCCAGGTTCTGGGAAACGATCCGCATGCCAGCACTGAGCGTTGAGCATTTGCGAGCAACGTGCGAACGACATGTCAGTAAGTGCCGACGAGTGCGGCACTGCCATGATTCCTAGAGTCCCGAATCCTGGTAAATGTTCGAGCTGGAGAGGACAGAGGCATTGCGTGAACGATCCTGATTTGTCGGCATTAAATCCATTGTTTGAGCATGCTGATTAAAGATTCCATAGCTGCTTTACCTTGCCAAAACTCAACTTGGATTGACCATGGATGGCCCCCAAAACTGCTCATGCGACCCGACCGCCACTCGTTGTCACACCTCTTGGGGAAGGCGACGAGTCAAACGGATCCAGATCCGGAACCTGAAAGATACCGATTTTGGCAGAACCAATATCATCAAAATAAGTAATACCCAGGGCTGCGCCCTTCAGATCGGTTGGTTCCGCAAATCCTGGAATGTGTGGCGTGCCAGTCGCGGCAGTATCGCAGCTGGAGTGATGCAGTCAGTAACTTTCTAGGCTTTCCCTGAGAAAGGTGGATTGTAGTACCCTACTTCCGAGTCGATAGTGACTTAGTGAGAGGTACTTACTAACCGATGATTCAGTTAAGGGCATCCGGGCCGGATTACAAAACGAAAACTTGGCGTTGTTTGCGCTTGTTATTTTCAGAAGCTTCCTAGGCTTGCATCCTCGCTCAGCTGCGTAGTGCACAACTCCAAGCACAAAGTGAAGCGCGACTTCAGCTGAAACCTATTCGAACTGTAGCGCGTCGTTGCCAGTCCGAGTTACGAACGACAGGTCGATATGCACTCATATCCTCCAATTTTGGTTGCCCTCTGGCTTCGGTGACTCATTGCGTCATCCCCTAGCCTCATCACGTCTATCGTAATCCGTCAGCAGCAGCGCCTTGACTCCCATCTCGAGTATTCTTCCGTCCTCCGTTTGTAAGCCCGAATTGAAATAGTAAGCAAACCCATTCTCACTGATAAATCCGTATTATCTGATGCGGTCGCATGACTCCCAGGTATATATAAATGCCTGCGGACGCTGTCTGATCCAGAAAAACATTCTTCTTTCCTACGGTTATCCTATCAGACATGTCTTCTAACAATTACGCTACGAACGGTTCCCTCAACTACTTCCTTCCCCCTGCTGACGGCTCGAGACCGTTCAACAGCGTCAACGCCGACAGCAAGACAGGCGAACGTTCTCGAAACTGGGTTGAAGACCCCCGTGTCGTTGACATCGAGAATCTCCGCGGCTCAGAAGACCAGTACAAACTCGACAATGCCGGGTTCCAGTTTGGAAAGGCAGTGTCCAGTCATACCAGCTTCGTCAACGAGAAAGAGATCGAAGCAGAATATTATCCCCACTGTACCGAGCTAATCAAGAAGCTCACCGGGGCGAGCAGCATTGTCATCTTTGATCACAGTGAGTCATTCTCGTTCTCAGTGTACCGCGATAAGCGCTCATTTACCATACGTCTGTCAAATAATATTACTCAGCCATCCGCCGCCGCCGACCTGAAGAGGTAGATGACAATGCCCAGAAACGTCAACCAGTGTCACTCGTACACGTGGACCAGACCACCGCGTCGTCCATTGCCCGTGTCCACCGTCACCTCCCCCCTTCCGACGCGCCTGCGTTGCTGAAACGCCGTTTCCAAATTATCAACCTGTGGCGCCCCATTTCTCACGCGGCGCTCGACTGGCCGCTTGCACTCTGCGACTTCCGCAGTGTCGATGTGAAGAAGGACCTAGTGCCCGTGGCACTTATCTACCCAGACCGAGAAGGAGAGACATATGGTGTCAAGTACAACGAAGCACACAAGTGGAAGTACATGAGGGGAATGCAACCAGACGAATTCGTCTTGATTAAGTGGTACGCATGTCGCTCCGCGGCTTTCTCGGGTTGTTGACGTAAACGTCTAGTTTCGATTCCGTGCAAGATGGAAGTGTAGCCATCCTTACTCCCCACACTGGGTTCCGAGACCCGAACAGCCCTGAAGGCGCACCTTTCAGAGAGTCTATTGAAGTCAGAGCGCTGGTTTTCTACGACGAGTAGAAGGGGGGTGAAGCTCCTTGTTAAGGTGTTGCTATGGGTTATCTTGAATCCATTGCGCCTTGCCATCATAATGTACTTCAGAATCACGAGCTATGCATTTCAGCCTTTTCATTCTATTAGAGCGTATCGTCACGATATTTTCTCGCTTATGTGAACCATAGATATGATCAGCACAAGCTACATACACCTATTATGATCGTCGTAACTGTCTTTTGCGCCCACCCTTTCGACCATTTTCGCTTTTGCTTCCGTGCGTTTGAGGCTCCAACTTCCGCACTGCGACCACATACATACTAAAGGCGAGTACACTTGTAACTAGTGAGTCCGTCTGGGTCACCGGTGGTAATCAGCAGGTTCACCTGAGTAATGACATTTGTTGATACTACGGCCGTCCTTTTCCGGATGAAAGGATTGAAAGCGTACGTGGATCGCCTGTCTATCGTACGGATTCAAGGATTGTGCCTACTCTTCTGAGTTCTGAACTTGCAGACACTACCTTGACTGACCGTATGATTTGTCACTGCATGTAGGTTATTTAGCCTGAGATGGGGTGATACTTGAAGCTTGACTACCAAACTAGTACTCGTCCGGCTCCATGCTCAGGCTGTTCAACGACTAAGGCAACATGAAAGAGACGCAGGAGAGTCAGTGGTGCGTTGTGAATCAAAGTGATCCTTACACCGAGGCACCTCCAAGTCCTTATCTTGTACTCGCTACTAATACAAACTTGCACAGATTCCATAACCAGGAAGCTTCTTCCGACCGATCGTTGTTTGCGGGAGCAGGTCGTTGGGCCGTATTGCACTTCCCCGGGACTTGGACCTCCGTTAGGTCTCAGGCTGTAAGAGCCTGAGTATTTTTGAGTGCCTCGTCCAATCCATCCTGATGCTCCTCAGCACGTGCCAGGCTGCTGCTGATACCACCCCAGGAGGCTGGAGTGCATCCGAGTTTCCAACCTCATCGGCACCGACCTTTGCAGTGGTATGACGAGATGTCAAAAGCGATTACTGAGGGAGAGATAGTTGCAGCGAGCCACACAACACATTGCAAACGTTTCGATTGCAGGGGAGCGACACAATGAAGAGCAAGGAGGGACGGCGAAAGAGAGCGCGCCACAGGATGATCGATGAGCGAACGCTCCTCGCCAAAAAAGAGTGCGGCCAGCACCGCCATGACGCGTGGCGCGACCGATCATAAGCCACCCGGCAAGCTGCAATGCTTGACTGGAATGCATTCAATATCAATAAATAATGAGTGTGACAACGCGGCGTAGAGTTTACAAAGTATACTAGTCACATGTACAGTGTGACGGCATCAGCCATGACCAGGATGACACATATCAGGCTCTGTTGTGATGTTGACTAAGTGCAAGTGCATAGAGGCGATGGAAAAAGAAACTCACAAGCAACTGGTGTGACATCGTGGGCAGGGTAGTCAATGTTGTCAGGCCAAGCATAGGCCTTCGTGTGTAACAAGGCGTTAAGATTGTCGGTCATCCGGTCACATATTACAATATGGGCGCCATGCTTGACTGGGTTTCCTGGAATAGCCATTAACTCCCTGCCCTGACTTGCAGCTCCCCGTGGCCACCTGCTTGGACGACCTGTATGAAATGAAAAGCTGTAGCGGTCCCCATCATAGGAGTACCCGTACGTGATCGAAACCATGACAATGGCAAGTGATGGGTACGTTCGCTTGGCCCACGTTGCCAAATCCAGTAAGACTCGGTCTTGCAGATAGGTGGATTTCACGCGGTGGTCGACGACTAGGTTTCCAGCTAAATCATGAAACTCATTCGTGCCGAGATTCACCCTGTCAGAGTGGCCGATACCAGAGAGTGGAAACCCAAGACCGAAGACTCTCATCTTCGTCTCGACCATAGAAATAATCCACTGTTTTCCTAAGTGCGGTAATAAGACATCCTAAAGATTGATACAAAGATTCGAGATTGCTCACCTGCATTGTATAGTGCACTATAATTGTCTGACTGAAATGGCAGGTGCGCAAGGATCGGTAAGGTGTCCGGATTTAACACGGGCAAAATAGCAACTGTTTCTTTCCAGCTTGAATCGGCGTGCGGAAACACATTATTCACCCGAGATTCGAAAGTGCTACCATCCGGATATACGTATGGGTAAACTTGAACCAAAACGTTGTTTTGGTATGCCGGTTGGCGGCTGATCAAAGCGACCAATTCAGCAGCAGCCGAATCGCGGCCATCAAGGAACAGAGTGGCCGCCGGATTTCGGGAAAGAATGTCTCGAATGCACTCTTCAAGGTGGGTAACACGCAGATCGGTTAGGAAATATTTTTCTGTAAATTCAGAACCCTCAACATTCCGAACAATATACTTAGGCATTTCCTCTTTGGGTTCAGGGATCCATTCCGACCAAGGTCCCTGAACTAGAGTCTGGCGGTCGCCTGACATGTCGTGCATGACATATGGCTCTCCACGAATCCACAAGGGGTCGAGCTCCACTAGGTTCCCGCCACCTTCTCGCTCGCCAGCAGTGGCCTTCTGAAGCGCTGGCATGCAGTTATCAGGGATCGCTTTGGCGTAATCGGGAAGACCGCGGTGAGCAACAAGCTGAACTGGGGAGGAAGCGGGATCGAAATTTGTAAGAAGATGCGGCATCGAATGTTTTGCTAAAGCCTGGGCTTTAGTCACCCCGTGCGGCAACACCAATTCTGAATGATCGTCGGGCCAAACGCTGTCTTCAGCAGCGATTGGTACGGTGGGTTTCGGTGGCATGCTGTCATGCAATGTCAGCCTCATTCTTTTGAGCTTGAGAGAAATTAACGTACCTGGATATGGAGATAACTAGGCAAGGAGTGTAAAAAATATCCCGTCGTGATGTGAATCAATTAAAACCTGAGCGGCCTGGGGGCTCTATGTTGTTATGTTGTCAGTGAGTCGGAGAAGGAAATAAAGAGTGTTCACTTACTAGAGAAGGGTTGAGTTCGTGTGGGGAGGACGGTCGAAAGGTGCAGGCGAGAGGTTGAGAGACGTCTGCACGGCTACTAGTAGCTAACAGTCAGTTTCTTATACATTCTGAAAAATCAGAGAAGGAATCCAACTTACCATGCAAAAGAGATGGTTATCCATAGCAAGCGCCAGCGCACATTGACGATTCTGGCCAAATGGATATTGGGACATGCCACGAAGTTCGCGAGATGCTCCACATGGCATTCATTTTGGTGCCTTGTCTTCAAAAGGGCGTTTATGTGGATACCGCCCTTCCTGTAATCCACGGGTCGAAGGAGATCCCTTTTTTGAGGCTGGGAAGTTCTTAATGTCTATTCCAGGCTTCGGAAGCATCATCGTTCAAGTCATTGGTACTAAATATTACTTAATGATATATGAACCGTCATTACCGCAAGCCATCCTCGTCCGGGTAATGAATGGATTAACGACTCACCGATTCATGTAGAATTTAAGCCTAAACAGTTCACAAAGTTGAGACCGAGTTGAGCATGGTTGTTTCTGATATTACTAGTACATGTTCAACTTAGTGGCTACACTTCCGAATCGGGTTGGTGACCGCATGTGCCGGTGTGTGATTCAGAAGTACTTGCTCTTCTCAGTTTTACGTTTTACCTTTCTCGGGCAGCCTGAGCATTGGTAGTAGTCCGGGAAGTCAACGTTTCAATGGGTACATACATATTTACATGTAACATTCTATTCTTGGGAGTACCAAAAGCCCTTAGTGCGGCCCAAATGTCGAAAATACCGTGTGCTGAGACTCTGAAGTAACAAAATGAGACATTATCTTTCGCATTTTACAGGTATATGGAATCGCTGCTACCTTCTAAGTATACATGCGGCTCTTCTCGGAGAATTGTGGTAAGATCGATCAAGTAATCGCATAATCCACGGAAATAGCGCGAACACACAAGGTATTCCAGCCTTGCCGCTCGCGTTGTCGTCCATTCATGGTGGACGTGTACAACAGAGTTCATCGTCACTCAGGCTGTGGTCAGCAAGTTGTTCAACGGTCTGTTCCCGCCTGGACTCCGACAGATCAAACCCTTCCAGTGGCACGAGTTCTTAACCTCCTCGATTTTCTTGCCACATGTGCAAATTATCGCAGCCGCCCTTTCAGTGAGCAAGTCAGCACTGATTATAGCTGAGCTATTCATGAATAAGATCGTGGCAACGTCCATCATTATAGCCCGTTCCGAGGTGGTCGATATTGATAATTCCTCTGCAGATTTTGTTAGAGACTGATACAGATAAATGACGCCAAAGGTGAGGAAAAGGCTGACGCCTGGGAGAGCGACCATAAGGGAGGTCGGACGTGTGAGAATGTGGTCTTGGCCTGTAGTACCTAAAGTATGAACCATGTCAATTCTTGGCAGATATCATGTTCGAGATCTATCAACCCGGCGCTGTGACGGCTAGATCTGTGCAATGCCAATGACCGGGCCTGACGTCACGAGGTAGATGTTCTATTAAAATTAGAGAACGGACCACATGAGTACAACTTGTCATCCCACCACATAGTATAAGCACCCACGTGCGTCGCACCAAGGGCAATTGTTGCCAACTCTCTCAGAAACATCAAGAGAGGAGACAGGGCCTGAGATGAGATTGCAAAAGGTACACGCACTGTCTGCAAGGCTCGATAACTTGGTCACCTTTCGAGGCTGATGAGGCGGGACACTCGGTGCCTTGCCTTCTTCGAGAGTCAAGACCTTGTAACGTTACGCATGGTCCCAATTCAGTAGTGTTGCGTTTTCAATCTCTTCTCCGTTTCTGTCATCTCTTCCTGCATCTTTTTGCTCTACATCTCCCAAGCTTCCATCATCATTTTGGAGCCGAACACTGAGAACAGCACACCAGCGAGAAAGTGAATCCTTTGTTTGGAGACGAGTTTGGGAAGGATGTGACCAATTTCGGCGGAGAGGAGGGACATGATGAGCAAAGAACCAAAGACTCCTGCAAAGATCACAAGGCGGGGGTGGCGACTGGCAAGAACGGCCGAAATGAAAAAACATCTTGTCGCCTATTTTGATGCCATCATCGACTGTGGATACATACGTAGCTCCTGGGGAAGTGTAAACCAAGTCAACGATGCAATCGAGAAAAAGTGTATATAACATATCTCTGCTGTGAATTGAATCTGTAAAAGTGGCCAGATGCTCGCTGAATATTCGCTGAATGATGAATAGGAAGGTTCAACGCTTGTGGCAAGTCACGTACGACAGGGGCTACACTTTCCCACGGATTATGGGGGGCCAAACTTGCCCTCCTGACCATCCCCATTGCAAACTTGACCTGGCATCTCAGTAAGTAAATTCTCCAGCTGCCCCCTTCTCCAAGTTGCTAACAATACAAAAGTACTCAAATCATTGATCTGCCAGTACATCTCAACCAATCTTATTGTGCCCCCTTACTATCCACTGCACTGCCAGTAGGGCCCTACATTTATGGGCAGGTACATTAGTTTCTCTAATGTTCCCCCCAAACCACTGGCAGCTGACATTGCATAATAGCATGCCACCAAGACATAGTGCTCAGTATCAATGGCCAGATATCCAGTCCAAATTGATCCTGCCACCAGAAATAACAAAAACTCAAGCTTTCACCAAGCACTCCATGCCCAACCTTCTTACAGAATTTGATCCCACCATTTCACCAATCCAGCTTGTGCCTCACCATGGCCTACCTGATTATGCCAAGGGCATCTCTGATAGTTGCATGACAGCACTTCAGAGTGCCACTGCTGGTGAAAAGAAAGAAGGAGGTAACATGACAGAAATTAACCATGAATGGATTAATCAAAAGCCATATGTCATTCATGATGCAACAAGTGATCAACAAACTCTTCCCGAAGGACCTTGGTCAAGATTGCCATATAACTCATCCAACCTTTCCATCATCCCTCTACAAAGTTGCATTTGGGACCTCCTTTCTCGAAACTCTGCAGCCACAATCTTTCTCAATGCCCAGAATGATGATGGTGCAAAATTGGTCACTTTGATCAGCAACATCCCTGCATTCAAAAACAATGTCTTGGTTCAGATTCATCCTTATGTTTTCAGAGATGGCAGTGAATTTGTAAACATGGTCACCAATTTCACTCCAGCTATTGACTGGAAATACATGGTGGCCATTGTACCTGTCTTGGATCCAGATACTTTGCCCATGCTTGCTCATACACCATATGAATCACTTGATTATGATGTTCTGTACAATGCAGGTGAGTAATCATGGTTTTAATTGACTATATTTCTTTGAGACATCATTCTACTAGGGCAGGCCTGGATTGTCTCAATGGTTGAGACACAGATGAGGATTTTTGGACTTGGGTTCCCCCTGTCTGGCATAGGTCATGGTGTCAACCTCAACACCTGTGAAATTTATGACTTGGACAATAATCTAGTCACTGCCCCCCACATCAAGGCCATCTTTTTATGGGACCGTGTCTTACTTGACTTGGTGACATGGGCAAAGAAGACATACCCTGCTCTTGCTATTGTCATGGTCTCTGTGACTTACAGCTGTTCCTACGATGGCACCCGCTACACCAATTCCTTCCACATAGGTCACCCTATCAAGTGGCCAGAAGGAGTAGAAAGTCATGGGAGGGAGTTAATGGCCATTCCTGGAAACCCACTCTGGCATGGTGCTAACATCATAATTTGTGACCGTATGAATGACAACCTCAATGCCGTATTGGGGACAAAGACATACACTTGGCCTGATGATGTCGACTATGCAACCCGCAATGTTAGGAGGATGGCTCAGAACACTGTAGAATAGGCCTGGGAGGTAGATCGCCACTGGCAGCATCTATGTACTGTTTTTGTTTTATGATCGTAGGACAAAGCATTGTCATTCATCCATTGTACAGACTCGGAAGTAACAGAACGCATGAATCTGCATGATATCATAGCTGACAGCTCATCGTGACCAGCGAGTCCTATACTACACAACCACCCAAACCGAAAATAACCAAGGCCTAACGCTCTATGCCTCGTCGTCCTCTCCGCAGGGAAACATTGCTGGCTGACTCTGCTTGCGTCGTAACATCGGAATGCTCAAGCAACGCGGCAATTCCTCGGGTGCCGCACGCGGACCCTGCATCTGGGGCTTCGGCGCCGCCCCGCCGTGCGCATTGGACAGTGCACTCGGCGCTGGTGTCGAGGAATGAGATTCGACGTCGACATCGCTGTCGAATGCGGTGTGTGCGGGGAACTTTGGGCACTCGTGTTCGGGCGCGAGACTTGAGGATATATGACTCGGGCGAGTCTGTCATGTCCGGACGACGCGGCGGCGTGGATTTCAACAAGTGGTATAGCCGCAGTGGGTGGTGGGCCTGCTGCGATACTGAGACTTGGGCGACGGCGACGACGACCGGATCGCTGTTCGCCGGTTGCTGTACCGGTTGTGGTGGTCTCACCAGCAAAGTAGATGGTCGAGTCGCATGGATGCCACTTTTCAGGTTCCGACGGCGTGCCATGCAAACGCCTCTCCCTTGGGCGTTTGCTCCTTGTCATCCGCCGCGTCGTCGTTGGCTTCATCCACTCCTTAGCGTAGCCGTGCAGCCTTCATCGTCAGCGTCGGCAGACTGGCCGGGGTAAAGGCCTGGTGATGTCAGGAACATTGCGGCCAAAGGTGACAGAAGAGACTCTGTGTTTTCAGATGATGCTTCAAGTTGCAACACTTTGTCGGCGTGCGTGGGCCATGTGGACCGGTTTCGGGGATGGGCAACGTAGCGGATCGGTCATGTGTGGTGATAAGCAGGTCGGACTTGCCAATAGCGTGGACTCGGAAGAGTCACGTTTATGTAACTTGAGGGTCCCTCCTGGACTACGACCTCCGAGTCGTCCGACGGTGGCGCAGCCAACTTGAACTAGCCATTCAACTCGTGAACCGCAGACTGCCATTACTGGTGGAATTTGGAGGCGATGTTTTCCACCATACACGGATATGAGACGACGAGGTGGCAGGTGCTCCGTTCTGCACACGTGTGGCCTACAACGGTACCTTTCGACAAGCTCAAGTTTTGTTCTTCATGTTTCTCCGCTATGACGCTAGTACGTACTCCGAGCCCTTTCAACTTGTGCCACTTCTCGACTGCCCCAGTATCTTTGCTAGTTCTTGGAGTCTGAGACTTTTCATCTTCAGGAAGCAACGAGATCCGAAGGTCGGAGCGGTACAACGTGATGACGGACGCTCGAAGGCCCGAGGGGAGGTAACAGTGGCGCTGGCTGCAGCCGTTTACTATGACGAAATGGATCTACATGAGAAAGAAGACCTAGTTCCTCAGGCTTCAGGCGTCATGCCTCAGTTGGGACGGCGACTCGGACCATATTGAAATCTCTCTAGATAGGACAAACCTGAGTGGAAGCCCTCCTGGTAAGGATAGGTGGGTAAGTGGGACAAGCCCCGTCTGCGCAATTCCATGTCTCGCCTATGTTCACTTCTGAATCCCACGTATGAGGAACGGGCACTGCGGAACTCAAGCACCATACATAACTTATGCCAGCACAAGTCCAGTTGCAGCAGACCAGAACGTTGAGTGTTCTCGCGCGTTCGGCCACGGACATGACTGGCAATAGCTCAAAGTATACATGGCTTTCTCAGGTTCATGCACCGTTTGTAAGCGCTTCAATTTCCATCTTCCTTCGTTCCATTTGTCAGCACTTGAATCGAAGCAGCCATGCAGAACTCATTCACACCCCTTACGCCTATATATACCACTGAATCCTATCTGATCCCGCAGAACATCGTTCCTTCCATCCACCATGGCCTCGAACAATTATGCCACAACAGGTTCCCTCAACTACTTCCGCCCCCACACAGATGTCACTCGGCTTTTCCACCACATCAATGCCGACACCAAAACAGGTCAACATCCTCGCAACTGGGTCGAAGATCCCCGCGTGGTCGACATCGAGAATGTTCGCGGTTCAGAGGATCAATACAAACTCGACAATGCCGGGTTCCAGTTTGGAAAGGCGTCTTCCAAACACACCAGTTTTCGCGATGACGACGCGATCGAAGCAGAGTACTACCCCGAGTGTACCGAGCTGATCAAGAAGCTCACCGGAGCGAGCAACGTCGTCATCTTTGATCACAGTACGTCGTTCCCACCCTCCCTTATCAGAAGCGCTCAACCCCACGTCTGTCATGCCCATTCTCAGCCATCCGCCGCCGTAGACCTGGACAGGCAGATGACAGTCCCCAGACACGTCAACCGGTGACACTCGTGCACGTAGACCAGACCACCGCGTCATCCTATCGCCCGCGTCCACCGCCACCTCCCCCCTTCCGACGCACCTGCGTTGCTGAAACGCCGTTTCCAAATTATCAACCTGTGGCGCCCCATCTCGAATGCGGCGCTCGACTGGCCACTTGCACTCTGCGACTTTCGGAGCGTGGACGTGAAGAAGGACTTGATGCCCATGGCGCTCATTTACCCAGATCGAGAGGGAGAGACGTATGGCGTCAGGTACAACGAGGCGCACAAGTGGAAATATATGAGGGGAGTGGAACCGGACGAATTCGTCTTGATCAAGTGGTATGCGTCTCGTTCTCCGCGGCTTGCTCGGCAGGTTATCGACTAAAGTAAACTTCTAGTTTTGATTCCGTGCAAGATGGAAGCGTGGCTATCCTGAGTCCCCACACTGGGTTCCAAGACCCGAATAGCCCAGAGGGAGCACCTCTAAGAGAGTCTATCGAAGCCAGAGCGCTGGTTTTTTACGACTACTAGCAGGATAATGCATACTCTCAAGTCGTTATAACTCATGAAGATGTTCAAGTTTATTTCGAAGGTTCTTCAAAATATGTCGTCAGTCCAAGATCTCCCGCAACTTATACTTGTTGTAAGCACTGAAACGAAGCAGAGATATGATTACTGCATTATCCACCTATCGTAAGAACGCAGAATATTATAACCGGGCATGTCGGACAGTGTCACTCGAATGCAGCGTGTGCGGGTCGTGACGGCATAAGGTTGAACGATGGATGAAGTTTACTCCCAGTCTAGTCCACTCACACTTCATGTCCCAACGAAATGTGACATTGAGTCCGCCTATCGACGACCTGCCCTCCCATGACCCAAGCCTCTGTTAGACAAGCTAGTCGCCAGTCTAGTGGTTCGAGTAACTTCGTCCCAAAAATCAAGGAGTCGCTGGAAGACTCTTAGCTTGGCATAATGTTCTGCCTTCTTGTTCAGGCGCCCGAGCTCCGCCAATTCTCCCTCCAGGTTTTCCACCTTATTAGGCGCCGCATTCCGTGCCTTCCTTACCTCCTCAGCCTTCTGATGCGATCGCGGCCCGTAGTTTCTTCATTACCTCCTCGACTTTCTTCTGTTGCTCGCGTAGCTGTGGCATTGTCATCGCCAATCGGTTCCGATCTTCCTCAGTACGCATAAGCCTTTCCTCTAGCATCTCACCCTCTGCCTCCAGCTCGGCTGTCGACTCCTGAGCCCGTACAGCCCGTTCCAACTCCCTCCTGAGCTCTGCAAGCTCCTCTTGGTGCTTCTTCCTCAACTCTTTGATGTATTCATCGAGGACACGACCGGCTCTCGTTTCTCCCAACGGAATATCTTTCGCGACATCTTCCTGATCTGAGTGGTGACTTCCGAGAGTGGAATAAGCCCCGCCATGATCGCCTGCGCAGACTGTGCAGTATTCGAATGGCGGCACATCTGGGCCCCAGACGCAAGAAGGGATTTCAAGGGCCCTTCCTCATTTCACTCTCCCGCGTAAGGACCCATCCCACAGTCGTAGTCCCAATGGGTCGTGACGATACGAACATTACGAAAACTTTGCTCGCCGCAAAGCGCCTCGAACATTCGGAGGTTCTTTCTGGCGATACTGCCCATGCGATTGTCAGTGATGCGGTGCATGTAGATGATGCCGTTCAACTTCTTCTCCTCGCTATGAGGTTGCGTTCAAGTTCGTCACAAGGGAGGAGAGACAAACTCGATCGAATACACTGACCCTTTCTTCGGCTTCAGGAACTCTATGATGCTTTGCAGGATGTCGGTGTCCTGTAATGCGCCCCCGGGAGTCGTCGAAACCGGGCGTGTCGATTAGCATGATGGAACGCCCAGATTTCGCATCCGTGTAGCAGGAGGTCTGGATCTCGGACGTTTGTGAATCGATGCTGTCGCTAACACAGATCTTAGCATCGTTGGTAAGATGACGAATGAACTATAGTGGAGGGAACATGAGTTGACGATAGGCAAAAGTCTAATATACGCACTGCGGATTTTCCTAGAAACGGGAGACTCTGGGCTTGAACGCGGACGGGCTATTACGTAGTAGTGAGAGCAAACGCACCGGTACCGGTTGCACCCATAACGCTTATGTTTTCGTTAGTTGGACTGGCAGATGCGGATTGCGGTCAAGGGTACGTACGCAACCATGACATGATTCTCTGTGGCTGACCCGGACATTGTGGCTGGAAACAAGTGAGGGGCGTCAATGGTACTATGAGACGACGGGAGGATCGGTGAATAGCTGAGAGTTTGCAGAAAATGGCCGAGATAGCGTGCCGATGAGGGAAAGACTTCAAGTTGGTCGGAACGTGCCTCTCTGTGGCTGAGTCAAGATGGCTCGCAGTGAACATCATTGCCCAAATATTTGCCGCGCGTGAAGCACGAGTTCAAACTATTGCCTTGCCTGCTGAACCCTGGTCATGATCATATCGATTAGTGGAGGAGCAACGTCGTCTCGGAAGATGCCGTATCGGAATGCCTAGGCCTTCCACCTCGGTCACTTCATAGCATCCCGACAAGTAACTTAGTAAGGACGGTGCACTGCGAAACTTTCATGCATTGGGTCACGTCTCTGCTGACTTGCTGGCTTCAGGTGACAGGTCTCCAGCGACGCATACTCGTTCGAAGTATTTGTGCGAAACATAGCAGGTCACTACGATGACCGCATCATCCATCTATCGTACAGAACGGTACTATAATATCATAGCAGACAGCTCCTCCTAATTCCATACACAGCGCGGCCTCCCAAAAACAAAAAATAATCATGGCCTACTAATCCTCGTCCTCTCCGCCGGGAAGCATCACCGACTGACTCTGCTTGCGTCGTAACATCGGAATGCTCAGACGACGTGGCAGCTTGGGCATGCTCGGCATCCGCTTCACCTCGGGTGTCGCACGCGGACCTTGCATCTGGGGCTTCGGCGCAGCCCCGCCGGGCGCGTTGGACAGTGTCACTCGGCGCTGGCGCCGGGGCATGAGATTCGACGTCGACGTCGACGTCGATGCTTGTCGAATGCGGCGTGTGAGGGGAACTCTGTGCACTCGCGTTCGGGCTGGTGCGAGACTTGAGGATACCTGACTTGGGCGAGTCTGTCACGTCCGGGCGACGCGGCAGCGAGGCCTTCACGACAGGTGGTAGCGGTGGTGGACCGCCTGCGATACTGAGACTTGGGTGACTGGCGGCCGGATCGCTGTTCGCCAGTTGCTGTACTGGTTGTGGTGATGTCACCGCGTCTGAGCGTCGGCAGGCTAGGCAGATGTTTGAGGCCCGGGTAGTAACGCCTTGCAGGACTGCTGATGGAGCTAGCTCCGTCAACGTCGCACTGGGTGGCGGCGTTGGCAAAGGCTCGGTGACATCTGGAACGCTTGGTCTGCGGCCAAAGTTGATAAAGGAGAGTTTCCGGGTGATGCTTGCAACGCTCGGTCGGCGGGCATAGGCGCCACGTGGACTGGTTTCGGAGATTGGCATCGCAGTGGAATCTATACTCGGCCATGTGTGGTGAACGGGTGATAAGCGAGAACTTCGCGCGGAAGGACTGTCGTTTAATTTGAGAGTCCCTCTATGACTTCGTCCGGCGGCACACGGCGCAGCCAATTGGCCATTCAGCTCCAGAATCGCAGCACTGCTGTTGTTAGTAGAATTCGGAGGTGATTTCTTCCACCATACACGCATATGAGGCGACGAGGCGGTAGGTGCTTCGCCTTGTACGTCGCAATGGTCACCTGCAGCAGTACTGTTTGACAAGTTTTGCTCTTCTCTATGTTTCTCCGCCTTCTGCATCATGACGCTACGTACGCCAAGCCCTTAGACTTGAGCCACTTCTTCGCTGCCCCGGTACCCCTGGTTCTCGGACTCAGAAGCTCTTCATCCTTAGGTAACAATATACGAGATCCGAAGGTCGGAGTGGTACAGCGTGACGGCGGACGCTCGAGGACAGGGGAAGGCAACAGAGGTGCTGGCTGCGGTGGCAGCCGTGTATGACGAGATGGATCTGCATGAGAAAGATGAACTGGTTCCTCAGTTGGGACGGCGACCACAGTGGAAAGCTCGCTAGATAGGAACTATGGCGTTATAGATTGCTTGAGCGTCGTCCGGTAGCGCGATCGGCTCGCAGACGAGGTACGCAAATAGGGAGCCGTCCGGACGCGTCATATGCGCCACCCGCCAGCCTGCGGAAAGGGCCAAGGCGCAAAATTCGCGAAGAGTGCGTTCCTTTCCGTTTAGCGAGATGTGCATCTAGCGAAAGTCAGAATCATCGCTGAGGAATTCCGGGAAACACTTACAGTGAGATCCATCCAGTAAGCAGTTGCGCTTGCTTTCCCTAGATTGGATAACAGGGGAGGAGGTACAAGAGTTCGCTCGGCACCTTCCACACGAGCGAGCACCGAATTGAGCGTCCATTCGTCTGTTCTGCTTGCCTCGATGTTCATATGGTCAAGGACGTCTTCGTCGACACAAGCTAGCGGTAAGACATGTTCGGCGATGACTAACCGTGTCTCATGGTCTGACGCCACTCGAAGGTTGATCAGGATGCGCCGTGCAAGTTCATCCGGCCAGTCATGGAGGACAACACGTAAGAGATAAACCGCAGGATGAGGTTCTGAGGCGGATTGCGGCTCGAAGAAATCCTGGTCTATATACAGATACCAGACACATGAGTTAACCGTCCTATATTTGAATCAGGAAAGCGCGTATACACACCTTGAAATACGACCTCTCCACTCTCCAGCATCTCCGGAAACTTAGAATGCCATGCTTCGATGCCGAGGGCAGTGACAACAGGTTTATCCTGGACGATGAAACGGAGATTCACATCGTCCTTAGCTGTAATAGTATCTCGTTGCTCATCACTGGTCGTGCCAGTAAGCGAAGAATCAGCTCTAGGGTCGTTGAGGGCACGGGCGAGAATCATCGTAGTACTTCCAATTCCACCGCCCACGTCGACTATCGTGGAGCCTGTTGGGAGTGAATACCAGTCGAATCCTGAAAGAACGGACCAAGCTATCAAACGAACTATAAGTGAAAACAAGAACTTACCACTCAAAATCGCCTTAGGTACCTCCCACCCTGTCGTCCCCGTCATTGCCCTGGAGAAACGCTTAAGTCTAAACGGCTTGCGCGACACGGCGTTGTGTGCCTTTCTGGATGCCGCAGATTGCATCGCTTGCATGTCACTTTGCATCCTCGTCTGGATACACGCGCCGGCTCCTTGGCCGGTTCCTCCAAGTGGATCCTCACCTCCATTCTCTAGCCAGTCAAAGTAGGGCGCATCGGTGTGGAAAGCTAGGCTGAATGCGGAGAGCTTCTCATGTTTAGCTACCCCTCCAGAAGGTGAGCATTCCTTTTCCGCTTGTGTCGAGGATTTAACGGGGTCACGGCAGGGAGGGATGTGAATCTGAGTCGCGTGAGTCTGTGGAGAAATCAGTATATCTTCGGGAAATGAGGGTGATATAACCTTTTCTAGTGATTCTGTCGACGGAAGTGTGCCGGAAGCGGGTTGGGGATTCTGGTCCTCCTCCGGATATACTATGTGAGTGAGGAACACTTGAGGAACGGGTGGCAGCAATGTATGATACCGCACGATTCGCGGCAGTGAATAGAGGTCGACGGAGGGATAGTTGTCCCAGATAACATCGGGTCAGCAGGAAATAATTTATTTGCAGAAGGCGTCCGTGTTGGCAGCTGAACGTCGGTGAATGCTTCGGTGAGATATGCTGCGGCTTTGAAGAGCTCATCGGTCCTGATTGAGAAACGATATCATCAATAATCCCCCCCTTAAACCAGACGCGTGTATATGTGACTTACATTAAAGCAACAAACGCAGCTGTTTCTCCAGTATCGTCATACTTGGACTCCGGGCTATACCGAATTAGATCAAAAAAGTACCTCAGACTACGACAGAAACTACCAACTTTGTGAACACAGCGTCGACACTTTTTCCAGTGTCCAGAAGGCTTGCTACCCTGTTGAGTGAAAACGTATCTGGAGCGGTCTCTCGGAAAATATGGTGTGTCGAGAGTAATCGGAGGGCATGCACTGCTCCGTAATGGCCTTAACATCGGGAAAGACACGGGAAGACAGACATCAATCCCGGTTAATTGGAAGCCTACCTAGGTCACTTGGGTCAACATAATTTGTACCCGCATATAAACATATCACGTTCGTGATGTCTACAACATGCAACCCTTCTTTGATACAAAGGGGACGATGTTGCGGACGCAACCAAAACAGAGGTTGTGATGAGAATCGATATCACTGATCTGGACGCGAGGAAAACGACATACCTGTATTTTTGTGTGCGCGAGGGCCATGCTTAAAATCCGCAAGGGTTTTAGCCGGAGGACCCTCCCCGGGATCGGGCTCTACCTTGGCGCAAGACGATGGAACTCTCGAATCCTGATCATCTACATGACCATGCTGTCTGTTTTCGTCAGCCTCTCGAAGAATTTCGGCGATGTGAAGATGTTCGACAAGGCGCATACATGCTGGAAGGTTATACTAAATCAAGCGATGGACAAGACGAGTCACGCATATATCCAACCATAATCAATAACGGATGAACGTCAGTGCCAAAGAATAGTCAAATACATATCGATATACGCACGTTCATGATTGCATCACAGAGGGATGAAAATGGCTTGTGCACGATATTCGACATTTGGCCACATGCAGCGACGATCCTGGAAGCCGCTGAAGCTGCATCTGGATGGAAGTGCGAGTTTCTCATTGATCGTATCAGAGGACATGCGGCAAATCTGGGGAAGGGTAGTCCAGAAGCAGGACGTCGGTGTGGGGGTTTGGGGGGGAACGTTGGAAAGACGGGAATGTGGCCGAAAGGGGCGTCGGAGGAAAAGAGGTGGGTGGGGTGGTGGGGAACGGCGATGTGGCTGGGGACGGACCATCTGGGAAGCTCGAAAAGACTGGCGAGGACAGTTGCGAGGCAGGGGTATGCGGAGATTCAGGGAGGCAATTTTGCGCAAAGACGCGCTGGATGTCGTCCAAGGCATCGCCGATGACGAGATGGAGGGCTCTGAGGGTGGCGAAGGTCGACGGCAGGGATGCCATGGACGACGTGTGACGAGAGGAGGAAAGAAGGAAATGAAGTGATAATCAAAGCGGGCAGCCTTTAAAGACCTCACGTCATCACAGCTTACCAGTTCCCGGGACATCGTTTATAGTCACATCATTTTCCAGATGCACATATCGCCAGATCAGAATCCATAAAAGTGTCAGAATTTAACCGATCAAGGGAAGCTGTGATCGGAACCGACTCGTCAACACGATCCGATATAACTGACGACTACTCTGTCCCAACTAATATTGGAGCCTATTGGGACAGGTTTGAGATGTCGGTTGCACAAGGTGGTCGTCTGCATATGGTCATATGTATATAGCCTATGTAGAAGATTAGCTCGAAAGAAGGCACCAAAGAAGACGACGATCCTGACATGACATTGAGCAAACCGCGGCAGAACACTGCTGTGCTAGAGTGGTTCGGCGAGTTCCGAGGTACTCAACAGAGTCTCACCAATATTTTACAATTGCTTTCCGGCACGTCCGGTGATCCAGAGACCTCGGAATGTCACCCGATACTACCAACAGTATCTCCGAAACGAAGCTGTAAAGTTCCCCTGGAATATCGCTACCACAAAGTCAGTCTTGGCTGCGAGCGATGGATGACGTCCAAACCATGATATGGAATTGCTTTATGAGACAACGCCGGCAGGATCAACCTACATAGTTAAATTGGCCCCGATGGCCCTCTCGATTAGCCACCCGATTCTCTCTTTTAGATACATGAGACTTTGAGATCGAACGTAGAGCCCGACTCCAGTCTTCTTGGTGGTCGAACGACAAAGTTTGCCACGGCCGAGCCTGCCGCTCTACAATCGAAAGAAGGTCACGTGCCACAGAAATTAGCAGAAAAATACCACTCCAACTCTCAATCAGAATTTCGGAGACGATGCCAGCGGTTCAGAAGAACGCAAAGAAAAGACCTACGTCCTCTCAAGACGGTCCAAAAGCCAAGAGGCCACATATTTCAAAGCAGGCAACAGCCAAGCACGGTGATGACGACGTCAAGAAGCGGAGGCAGCCCGTGACGCTCCCTATCAAGGAGGTAAACGAAGAGGATTCTGATGACGAGTCTGGAGACATAGCGAGTGGAGAAGACGACGACGAAGTAAACTCGGAAAAAGATGAAATGGCTGTAGAAGATGGGGTGCCAAAAGATCCGAACGGTCGGGTTCTCGGTCCACTTGCAAGCTCTCGTCATTCTGATACACGACATAAATCAGCCGCTAGGGAATCACACAAAGCTCAGCGCGTGTTACATGAACAACGAAAGGCTGCAAAGCCTCACTTCTCAACTGATCACCGATGCCAAACGCGTCTGGTCTCTAGCCCGTCAGAAGAATCTTTCCTCGACAGACCGCCAGAAGCACGTCCGAGATCTGATGAATATCGTCACGGGGAAAGTAAAGGACATTGTCTTCAAGCATGATGCTAGCAGGATCATACAGACGATTGTCAAGTACGGAGGCCAGAGAGAAAGAGACCAGGTCGCTGGAGAGCTCAAAGGGCACTACAAGGGGCTGGCTAAGAGCAAGTACTCCAAAGTGAGTGGTATCAAGTTCGAATGTCATCGTATTCGAATTCTGAATCTGGCCCCCCAGTTTTTGGTGACGAAGCTTATTCGATTTTGTCCAGTCCACCGCGTTTCGATCCTGTCAGAGTTTCGGTCACATGTCCTCAAACTCTTATTGCACCGGGAAGCTTCGGGCGTGCTCGCTGACGCATTCGAACTATATGCCAACGCCTACGAGCGTTCAATTCTGTTGCAAGATTTTTATGGGAAGGAGGCTGCCCTTTTCACTTCCAACAGAGGGACTGCCCAAGATATTGAAACCGCGAGGAAGGGACTTCGCGGCCTGCTTGACGGCGTCGAGGGAGCTAGGCGCAAACGCTTACTCGCTGCTCTGAAGGAAAACTTGACGACAATGTAGGTGCGACCGTCTTTTTACCCGCGCTTGGGTTTCACCACTACACAGATTCAATAACCCCGACAAAGGAGCCATTACACACGCCATCGTGCATCGCGCCCTGTGGGAGTTCCTAACTGCTGTCGATAACGCCGAAGAATCAGAACAGGAAAAGTTACGTCGAGAAATCTTCGAAAGGTGAGCTATCAGGCTTATGTGCGTGGTCCACATTCTTATAGGGTTGAACAAGCTGCCAGGATGTTCTAGCTGAAATGGTCCACACCAAGGACGGCAGTAGAGTCGTTCGTGACTTTATCGCCTACGGCACAGCCAAGGTTAGTTTTCAGGGCTGTATACATCGACGTGCTAAACACGATATTTCAGGACCGCAAACACATCATAAAAGTGATAAAACCCCACGTTGAGCGGATGTGTACCGACGACGAAGCTCAACTCGTGCTATTTACAGCCCTCGACATGATCGAGTATGCTCTCCATTTCATTCTAGTTCATCGTGTCTTGTTGACACGTCTCTTCAGCGATACCAAACTAACTGCGAAGTCTCTTGTTTCTGATATAACGACACATACCTCTTCGCTCGCAACGAGTCCCCAAGGAAGACGTTCCCTGTTCCACCTCATAGTACCACGGTCACGAAGACATTTCACCCCCGCACAAATCGCTGTGATAGCGGAAACGGACCACGTACGCGCGAAGACAAGCAAGAAGGATAACGCAGGTCAGAGAGAGCGAGATTCGGAAAGCCGCCAGCGAGGGACTCCTTCAGTTCGTGGCAGAGAAAGGCGCAGAAACGGCGAGAGATACCGGTGGAAGCTTGCTCGTGCTGGAGATCATGCTCTATGCAGACGGAGGTCAGCTTTCACCACTTCACTGCATCGTTCATGCTGACTCCCGACGTCACTTGTACAGACAAGGCATCCGCGATGACCACCTTCGCCGAGGCGCTTGCATCCCCTTACCCATCGGAAGATCCCTCACGACCGCATCTGATCGATCTTCCGCACGCTTCTCGCATGTACAAAAGCTTTCTCCAAGGCGGCCATTTCTCTCATTCGGAACAATCTGTGATTCGCTCGCCTGCGTTCTCGCCGTCGGCATTCGCATCTCTCTTTCTCTCGGTCGTTGGCAAGGAGACCACGATCGCGATCGCGCAGGGTGATGGCGCATTCGTCGTTGCCGAGTTGTTGGAACGGATACGTGAGGAAGGCAGCGCTGAGCAACAGTCGATCGTGAAGGGCTGGTTCGACGACGCTGTTGTGGCGCGGATGCAGGAGAGTGAGGCCAAAGGTAAGAATGTGCTGATAGAAAAAGTCAAGGCTCTGTCGTAGGTTTGGGATCTAGGTCGGTTTATATCAAAAGCCTCGCTACGGCGCAATGCACATTGCCATTTGAACGTTATGATATGCTCGTTCATGACACGGAGTTTACTCTCCAAGCATCAGCGAGTCGCCGAATTGACCAGGCTCTGAGCTCTTGCAGAGTTTCCCGACTGTCAGAGCCCACAGAGTGTTATGCTCTACGGATCCGTATTCAACGCAAGGCCGTTCCGCACGGAAATTGAGTCTTCGGGCAACAACATCGTCCTTTTCACTCGCTGTACTCAGATCCTGACTCTTCGGGATTCAATATTCAATATTCAATCGTGGCATCGGGCGAAGTCCATAGGTGGACGATCTCTTGCGTTCGAGAAGTCGCTCGAACGGCCTTTCCTAGTTGATCCGACTTGGATGGCCTAAACCTGGCAGTGATTCTTCCAGAGGTTTCAAAAAGGTAATCGAATCAGAACTCCGTTTGCGAGTGGATGAGACATCTGGGAATGAATGATTGGATGATCGATAATCGATAGATATCGGGATCGGTGATTGGCCCCAGGATTAAGCATTCATTCGAATCAGATGAGACAACACCTCGTACTGCGACACCTGGTTTCTGTTGGCTTGATAATTGTAACGATCATCCCACTGACGATGACCGCGGTGGTTATCAAGTTGAGTCATGAGCCGTCGTAGCGATGGTTGTCGTTACCCCCGCCTTCTTTATACCTTGTTCTGGACCTTCTGGTAAACCTTGGGTGGTCCATGTCTTGTATGGTTGATTCTTTGACGTCGCCTTCAACAGACTGCGTGCCAGTGCTGACACACGGATGGTTATGGTCCGTCCTCACAACGAATTCTCATTGTCGCTGCTATCGGAATCATCACGGCACGAATACTAGTATCTGCGCTCTTCTTTGCGTTTCTGGTAGCCATCGAGCCCAAAGAGAGCACGTTCGCATCGATGTGGCCACCGATCGAAACTGCGGCTTGACGGGAACAGCCTCGTCGAGTTGAAGCCGCACGATCAACGGTTTCTCCCCGTTGGTGATCTACTCGAAGATCGATCACACCAAGCACCCTAGGCCTTTCCAATAGTTGTTGCTGTGACGATTCAATCGTCTCCGTCAAATTGGTCTCCGTTTGATCAAGGTGGACGTCCCTTATCGAGATCCAGTTCGACCAATCTGACTTCCTTAGGAAACGCTCTGAAGATGGACTCATGTTTATGCATGCATTGAACCCGCGTGTAAGCTCGCCAACTTGGTCAAGTTGTGGAGCTAGTGGCTGATCATGTTCACACAGGGTTGACCGTATCCGACGTATTCGTCGCACACATACAACTTCCCTCCATCAACGACCAAGTCTGCTGATCAGATATTTTTGGTTAAGGTACCAAGGCTGCGCGTTTAGCTTGGCGGCATTCTTCAAACAGTTTTAACCATGATTACGCGGATCGGTACTAATCAAGCTGACACCTTTGTAATCGATGGACTTTGAATTAGAGGTTAGCTTGCGCGGCTGATCTATGTTGATGCCGAGATCATTGTCATTGTATAGAGGATCCGACGTGATCGTGCGATTGGCCCCCAGCTGGGTGACCAAGCCGAGTATCGTGACACAAGCACATCAAAAGCAATAGGTAATCGGACATCTCTTTGGACTGATAAATTGCGCCGATAACTGGTGTGTTGACCCACACACGCATCTACTCCATCCGCATCATGTCACATTCTAAAGTCTGGTTCAGTAAGTCTTTGTCCACGCCGAAACTGCATGATGATGACACGCCTTCCAGTCACGGGCACCTCATCTGGCTTTGGTCGCCGCTTGACCGAGTATCTCTTGAAACAAGGTCACAGGGTCGTCGCGACTCTCCGCAAGCCTGAAGCGCTGTCCGATCTTGCTAGCCAATACCCGTCCACTCAACTTGCCGTGGTCGGACTGGACGTCAGTCAGCCTGACGAGATTCCCATGGCGTTTGCAAAAGCTCACGAGGCATTCGGTCGTGTGGATGTCGTCTTCAACAATGCGGGGATGATGATCAACGGGGAACTCGAGTCAGTCAACGAAGCGGATGCACGAAACATGTTCGAGGTCAACTTTTGGGGTGCTGCTCGCGTTAGCCGGGGGGCGGTGCGATTCTTCAGAGAGGTGAACCAGCCTCAAGGCGGCAGGCTCCTCCAAGTGTCGTCTGGATTGGGCCTCGGGAGTCGCGCATGTTACGGATACTACAGCGCAACGTAATATTTCGTTCTGTCATCGGAATCACATCTCCAGCTCACTCCTTGATCAGGAAATTCGCACTGGAAGGATTGACCGAGGCACTTGCAAATGAGATAGACCCTGCCTGGAATATCAAGGTGAGATTGATTAGCGTACCTGTACAGCTAGAAGCTGAACATGAACAGATTACTCTTCTCGAAGTCGGACCCTTCCGCACAGAGCTCGGCACGGTAAACAGCAACGTAGCGCCTCCCCACCCTGCGTACACAAGTCCTGATCTGCCAGGATCCAAGTGGCGCATACTCTTCAAATCCGGTGTTATCTACGACGGGGATCCCCAGAAGGCTTGCATTGCATTCGAGAAAGCGTCTCGAATGGAGGACCCCCCTCTCCGGCTTCCTCTTCACAGGGGAGTGCTCCAAGCGGCGAGTGGGAAGGGAAAGAGTTTGATCGAGACTGTAGAGAAATACAGAGACTGGTCTGATGACCTTTACCTGTAACTAAGCAAGAAAGATAAGAGTGTATGGCTTCCTATTGAGAGTGTACTTATATACAATACAAGCCTGAGATCTGAGAGTGAGGGCCGCGTGCCGAAGTGTGGTCCGGGTGTGAGCGCTTGAGCGACAAGTCCGTGTGTGAGCGACGTCACGTGTGCCACCGACGTACTATATTGTAACCGCGAAAGCTATCAAGACTCAGCTTAAACCCCTTCAAGTTCCCAAGTTTCGGACACTTGACGAGGCCTCCCAACCTTCCCATCCGCCGTCCAGCGACTTCTGGCCACTTTTACTGAATCGGTTCGCAGCAAAGGTTTGTTATGTACACTTTTGTGACCGCGTCGCTAATGTGGACTACACTGCACAGGAGCCTCCAGGATGTCCGCAGTCGACGATGGCGCCGATTCCATACCCCAAACACTCACGAGTTCATTCCTCATGATTATATTCTCCGAAATAGGCGACAAGACCTTTTTCATTGCGGCCATTCTTGCCAGTCGCCATCCCCGTCTCGTGGTTTTTGCAGGTGCCTTTGGTTCCTTGCTCCTCATGTCCCTCCTCTCCGCCGAAATGGGTCACATCCTCCCCAATCTCGTTCCTAAACAATGGATCCACTTTACCGCTGGCGTGCTGTTCTTGGTGTTTGGCTCCAAAATGGTAATGGAAGCCCGGGAGATGCAGAGCGAAAAGATGCAGGAGGAGATGAAAGAGACGGCGGAAGAGATCGAAAACGACGCTACCGAAAATGGCTCCACGCAAAATGCTATTCCCTTGGAGCGCCTCGAAGAAGGCGAGGCGCCGAGTGTCCCGCCTCCTCAGCCTCGAAAGGCGACCAAGTTATCGAGCCTTGCAGACGGGGCGCGCAACTTTTTTAATCTCATTCTAGGCCCTGTTTTCGTCCAGTCCTTTCTCTTGACATTCCTGGGAGAGTGGGGTGATAGGAGCCAGTTCGCAACGATTGCCCTTGGCGCGACACACTGTGGGTGTTTATACTTGGTGCAATGACAAGTTGTACTCATGTGGTTTGTTCTCTGATTAAATAGAACGTCTACCTCGTGACGTTAGGTACGGTCATTGGCCACTCCGCTTGCACAGGTCTAGCCGTCATAGCGGGTCGATGGATCTCGAACAAGGTATCCGCCAAGCACGGTTCGTACTTCCGGTACCACACCCCAAGACCGCACTGCTCATACGTTTGGCCTCCCTTATAGTCACTCTCGCAGGCGCTAGTCTTTTCTTCATCTTTGGCGTCATTTATCTGTATCAATCTCTAACAGGATCTACGGAGGAACTATCGATATCAATCACCTCGGAGCAAGCTATATGATGACAACATTTATGAACGCTGCTGCGATCTTATTCATGTATACTAGCGGATTTACACTAGAGGCTTGGCTATAATCAATGGACTTGCTCGCAAACAGGGCGGCTCTCGGAGGTGCGGAATACCTCCTCTTCTCCGTTGGTGAGGATATACCGTCACTAAGAGGACCGAGGCACTCGGAGCAGAATTCACGAAGTTGTGAACTCAACGATCGATCTGATCAGATGAGGGGGGCGCACTTGCGCCGGCAACTCCAGGGCGCGCGGAAAGCTGGAACTAGAAAGGCGTTCGATTCAGAGAAGTCATAGATATCATCTAAAAAGGCGCCTACTGATCTGGATCCATTCAAGCGAGAAATTTCCCTAGTGTTTGTCGGAAGCATTTCCATGATAACAAGTGCATAGACATTCCAACCCAGTGGTCTGGCTCCTAAACCTGACTCTACACTTCGAGATCTGGAAACAGTCATTAGTTCTGATCGTACGAAGGCTCTCAAGCAACTGTCGACACCACGGTCAGAACAGCAGAACAGTCCACAGCATTGAATACTGATTGATAAAAATCGTAAAACCACATTGAATCGAACGAGACAGTGCAGACGCTTCATGACCGACAACCTGATGAAAATACCCTCGAGAGACGACCGGCGCCTTGTACCGAGCACCGAACGTTCCCACCACCATTGATCTAGCCTGTGACCAACAGTGGGACCCCAGCAAACCGCTGGACCGTATCTACAGCAAGCCAGCGAAAAGGGTTCCAAGGAGGGGCCCGAGACCCAAGCTGGTGATGATAGAGAACACGGCTTCAAGCAGGGAAAGCGAATGCTTCAAAAGCCCAGTCACCAACTTGAAGGAAAGCTCGACAGAAATCAATTCAAAGGCGATCCCTCTAATGGACAACTCGGCCCTTCAGAACCTGTCGTATTACACGTGATATCCAGAAGTAAAACTCGCCCAAGCGTCGTTAACAAGCCGGAGATGAATGTGAAGGTGCCCTGCTCCACCGCGCTCAGGACGGCGTTGGCAGCCTGAAAGATGAGCTGTATAGCAGTCAGATGACTTCGTGGCATCACCACGGTACTTGAAATATACGCCGATGTTGCCGACAAGAAGAACAGTGACGTCATATCCTTCTGAAGCGCCAGAATCATCAGCAGAAGCCGTGGTTCGTTTGATGTTTTGACCCCGGAGTAGCTTCATGTTGCTGGTAGGTGGTCACAGCGTCGTGCATGTTGTTGATGACAAGCGTCAGGTTTTCCTCTGTTGCGTTCTAAGGAGCGGCATCGTCATCAGCAAGCCGATAAACATTGAAGCGTATTTACTACTGACGCAATTGGTAGAAAAGTGTAAGTGTGTCACCGAAGTCGGTTAAGATGGACGCAACAGATTGTTTCTCGGGCGACTGGCCGGCCAACACAGGGATAGCGCCCATAAAGAACATAGATGTAATTGCAGAGAAGTAAGTGTGGCAGGAGGATCACCGATGATAAGCACCCGCGGAAAGGAGTGCTTGAGTTGTTTGAATCGAGATGGTGTGTTTATATACCTCTGTCTCGAACAAACTGACCATGGCAGCGATTCCATATACCTGTAAAATGACCCTTGTTCTGAGTATAAGATTTCGCCGACAGCGAAATAAAATGAGCTTCGGAAGGACCCTCATCTTTCGCAACCCTGGGTGGGACAGTACCGGAGATATGATCATGACTCATATTCGATAATGACTTGAACGAGTGGAGTAGTTCACGTCAGAGACATCAGAAAACTCGAAGGGCATCGGAAGTTTCAAATCCGGTCGTTATAATCGCGGGAGTGATGTAGAACGTCTACCCTTCAAGTGCGTCACGAGGCGCCGATTCTGAGGGCGGGTCGATCCGAAACGCGTCGCAAAACGCTGTGAAGTGACCTAATAGGCCGAAGAACTGCAGGTGAAACTGAACCTATGCCACTCAAATGAACCAACGAGGACTGTTGGCCCATCGATTTCATCAGTCTACCAATCGGTGAATAACTTGAATCACAGGACTTACAAAACAAGAAGACTGGAGACGTCTGTCGGGTTTTACCGAAGTACCGAAGAATGGACTACACTTGTCCATCTACATGGATTCCACTTCAGTGGGACGGTTAGCCGACAGGACCAGTCCTCGGCAAGAAAATGGTCTCAGTCGTGTTTAGCATCGGTTAGCACCACACCGAAATAAAGAGAGAGCTGGGGAATAAATCTCGTTAGAAATATGATATACCTAAATATTTCATGTTTGCCGGCTGGAAAAAAAATAAAAGGTGACAATTTATCAATCACGGTGACCAAAATCAAATGATTGCATCTGATTGGGTACTAATCATATCTAACCATATCTAACAAACACCTCAGAGGGAATTACTGGTAGCTAAGGATAGCATGAAAGGTCTCCTTATCTGCAAATGAATTGACGTAGAACTCTCAACCAATTTCCAAACTATTATCGCAGGTCATATTGTTTGGCACCGTCGAGCCAAACTTGGGAACCAGCTGGACTACTTGGTGGACATCATCCAATGGCATGATATCGCCCAAAGCTTGGCCATCGCTGCGGAGGCAACAGCAAACCAGAAACATCTCCAAATCGGGGACAGGTTTGACAACACAAACACCATTCACTATTGTAAAGTGAGCATTCGAAAAACCAAAGAACTCGACGTAAAGAAGCGGAGGATAAGGGGTATCACTGATAGGACAAAGTACCACTTGTACTTGAGCAACAACAAAACCTAGAAACATGTAAGAATAAGACTCAATAAGTGATCAACATGGACATATGTTCGCTGTTTGGATCAGCAGAAATTTGGTCACCGCTCTCATGAGCAAGGAGGATCGTGTTTGCACGGCCGAAAGGTAGAGAAGTAGTTGGAGGCAAGGCTTGAACAGTCTGAGGTGGTGAAAACATTTTGGGGTTTTGCGCTGAACGGAGCTGAATGTGAAAATTATTCCATGCATGAAGGGAGGTGAATGGGAGGGAACAGTTAGGTGCAGAAAGATGACGACCGTTCCTACTGGTATATGAATGGTTAGAGATGAAATCACCCAATGCAGAGCGTAGGCCCTCAATTGCAAGTGTCCTACAAGCATCATTAATCGAAAGTGAGGGGAAATGAGGCCGGAGAGTGATGAGGAGTGTGCAGTTGTTGTCGGCCGAAACACGAGCATGCAGAATTGCGAAAAGGAGCCTTGGGCTGCTTGACTTAGAGAAAGTCGTGTACTGCTCCTGTGAAACCGACCGATCACTGTGACGTCGGACCAGACCCTCCTCGTGCACAAATTCTTCGTCCAGGGGAGATTGGGCCATTTTGAGGATAATGAAGAGGCGGAAGCATCGTAGTTTTTCTTGATGATCAAGATAGCAACAGCACTGCTCATGGAAGTCTCTGTGATTGGAGAGGCGGTATGGTCGTTTGGCATGGGTGATGTGACATCTCTCTGTAACATCACTGGTCCATTGGTAGGTGGCACCCATCTCACGAATACTTGGTACGACATGGTGAGCTAATTCCAACTTTGGGATTTGAAAGTGGTCAAGATAACCTCTTTTACCTTGTCGACCTCCCGCAGCAAGGATACTCGATTTATGGTGATGGAACTCTCACAGAGCCTCACGAAGGGCATGTAAGGTTTCCTTGTAGTGGAAGACACGCTGAGCAAGAAATATGAACTCTGTGATGGAACGAAGTGCACATAGAACATGAGGGTGGACAGCACCAGCAACAACAGCAGGCAACAGCTTCTCGATTTCCTGGTGTTCCTTTCCCCCTGTCTGTTTGAGAGTAGTTATACCATTTGGCCAGCACCGTGTCCCAATCCATGGCTGGAGGACAGCAAAGCGCTGATCGAGCTCTGCTGCTCCCATTATATTGACCATCCATTGCACGCAGTGATTGTAGTAGAATTTGTGCCACTGGTGAAGAGCGTCCGGCGTGAGGAAGGAAGATGGGCAGGCATTGCCCCAGTCGGCCCAAAATGGCTGGACAACGCCATTGAGGCGGAAGGCGAGAGAGACTTTATGAAACGCGGCGATGTCGCATGGATCGCAAGCTCCACATGCTTCTTGGATAGCATTGAGTGTCTGTTGCTGAAGATGAGGAGGAGAGGGTTCTGGTTCGCCAAACTCTTCAGCAGTGGTGGTGAATATGGGAGAATTCTTCGATGACAAGCAAGCGAGTAAGAGTTGTTCAGGATAATCGGTAATCCAAGCAACCAGAGGGGTGTGGACAACTCAAAGATTACCGTTTGGATCGGACATAACTTCACCATGGCGGTCTGCCCTCTTTAAATTTTGTGTCACGATGGAGATTGCAAGGTGATACACACGGGCGGATAAGACAGATTGGACAGTGGGAGAGACATTGAGGAATTTTGGGATAGGGAGGTAAGCAGCCAATGTGAAGGCATGAGACGTAGCCTTCATTCTGACCTGAGCGTGAATATTGGCGACTGACAATAAAAACGGATGCATTTCCTTGTTACCAGCGCCTCTGGTCAGTAGTGTTTTGTCAGAGGCTCCAATCACACCGACGAATGAGTGACCGTCGGGTAAAGCGCTCTGATTGAGACATCAGTGTATTGAACGAGAAATCCAAGACACAATTGTACCTGTATTTCCCAAGCGCGATTTGCACTCATGAATTCACTGTAGACTGGTTCTTGACCATTAATAGTTTTCTCAAGCTCATGATAGGGGTCGAAGTCCATGCTTGAAGCGAATAGTGGGTTGCTGAAAAGATGTTTCACAACCTCAAGCCCATCCCGCCAGTAAAGTATCATAGGCTCCTTCGTTTGATACTGGCCCACCTTGATCTCTTGGAAATGCCAGCAGGGCATATCTTCTGGCAGTGCTTTGATTCGTGCACGTAGATCCTTTGTGGTGCGAAATGAGGGTGGATTCTCTTGCATCTGCTAGATTGTCAATGGCCATTCTTGTCGACATGTAAGTATACGTACATGTTTCAGATGTAAGAATTCATTGATCTGATCCCGAGAGAGGGAGGTGCTCGAGATCCAGTCGGCAAGTTCCCATTCAGTCTCCGATGCAAAAGGATAAAAAACATTCTCCGAGTCTCGGATGTGTGCGAATTGATCTTGTTCCATGCGCTGAACAAGGTTCAAGCCTCCAGGGTGGGTTCGACTCTTGTTTGGGTGATAAATCCGTGTGTGGTGTGCAGTGGTCGAATGAGAGTCAGACGATGGAACATGTGCAGGATTTAACTCATCATCAAATGAATCATCGGGTTCCTCAGCCATACCATCAACTTCACCGTTCCACAGAGGAGGGGCATCATCATCATTATCGAATCGATAATCGGCTGGGACATGATAAACTGTATAAAAACGAAATGCAGGCCTGGGGAAAATGTAACTCACTATCTTGATCAAAATCGGTGTTATTCAGATCATCGACTGGAGGTGATTAATGAATTTAAAAAACTCATAGCAAGTGGAAGGTGAAACTCACTATCATTCCCAGGCTGTGACAATGACCGAGACCAGTCGCTGTCCCACAGCACACAAATAGGCAAGTGTTGCACCACAGCATCACTGCTGGGAAAGCTAGCAGAGCAGTTGGGACATAGAAATGCGAAGGACGAAGGAGACGAAGCCATACCCTTGCCCTCCAAGTTGCAGCCTACTGACTTGAAATCTGAGTATAGCTGACTGTGAATTTTATAAGTTAACTGCCTCCTTGCGCCGCATATGCTCCATACGAACAGCCTCCACCGACAGTCTCTTACCTTCCTCACCAATGTCCACTCCAGCCAGGGTTCCTAGCCCCCCGTCATCGAAAGTAGCACTACCCAGCCCTCCAATATCGGGTCCAAAGACTCATCCCTCCCCGCCACCTCCACCCCAAGAGAGACCTGTTGCAAGGCAACACATAGAGAACAGACTTGCCCCTAAGTGCACCCATCTTCAGTTTACCACTCCATCAGATGAGCGAGGCTCTCTTGAGCTAGATCCCCATTTACCACGCAAAAAAATAAAGAAGGTATTGACAACCATGAGGAATAAATAGTGCTATGTTCACTGCATTGGACACTCACCTTGAACAAATGCAGATCTCGGCTAATAGAACAGATGAAGTGGAGAATCTCCACTCTCTCCGTATGTTACAGCTTGCACGAACATCTCGCGATGCTTTTGCTGTGCGCCTGCAGTACCACTGTGTGCGTGTCAGAGAACTTCAAATGATGTGTTCCATGGCTACGGATGAATGTGAGGAGGCCAAGACCTTTCTGAAGAGGTCAGAGTGGCAGATAGGTGAGATCAAGCACATTCTTGATCACAAGGGTGTAGGATTACTCAAGTGTGCAGATCTGTTCACGCATGAGGAGAGCAGGCGGGGGCTTTTTGGGAATGGTGATGATGTGTGCCACTTCAATGATTCTCGGAGTTCAACTCCTTCATATTTTGAAGATTCTTAGCTCGATGCTACTAGTACTTTATGATATGTTTTGTACTGTGCTACTAGTACTATGTATTATCCGTTTGCAGGGAATACCCAACCGTGGGAGTCGGGGACCGTGACACGCACCGTGACTCAAACTAGGCCAAGCAGTCATCTTCCTTCACCATGACTACTATCGCAGCCTGATACATTGCTCTAGCCAGCCCCCGGGCCTCTCTGATCGGCGTCAACACCCTAGGCGGCATGCTGGGCACCAATTAATCATTAGGTCACCTTAGGCGACCATCGAGACATCATGTAGGGGCCCTTGGGGCTCGACGACCATGTCCCAGGCACGGACCTACTCAGGCGATCATCAAAACATCATGTAGAGACCCTTGAGGTTTGGTGACTCGATGACCATGAGCTCCACTCAGGCGATCATCGAGACATCATGTAGGGGCCCTTGGGGCTCGACGACCATGAGCCCCACTTAGGCGATCATCGATACATCGTGTAGACAGTCTAGAAACCCTCGAGGCTCAGCGGCGACGTCTCACTGAGGATGGTCGTACTAGTATATAAACTGGACTCTGGGGATTACGAGCCTCATCATGCTTTCATGCCTCCAGGCAAGTCCCCACTTACACGATTTGCCACTCACTCTAACCACAAAACTCAGGCGCTCGAAGAAGTTCAACTCGTGGTTGTGCAGTGACCCAGGGTCGCGGTGCAACTACTCGGGGACGAGGCTCTGAAGCTCTTGGTGTCATTGTTCCACAGGTCCAACCGTTTATCAGGAACCCATACCCAGGTCCTCCAACCTCTTCATTCACAGTTCCAGCCTTTCTGCCCCAGGATACTTCATCACTCGCCATTCCTGCCTTTCAGGATTTTTCTTCATCATCCGAGTCGCCCGCTATTCCAACCTTTCAACACCCGGATGTTTCGTCATCATTGCTTGCCGCCGCTCTTTCTTTTCAGTCCTCTTTCCTGCTGTCAGCTGTTGCTCAGCCTTTCCAACCTCACGACATTTCTTTGTTGTCGACCACTGTTCCTTTCCAACCCTATGATGTTTCTGCTTCTAACCCCGAGACTCCGCTGATCCCTTTGCCCAACCTCAGCGACCCGCCAACGTTGCCCACCGTGATGTCCAGCGAACAAATCTCTGTTGATGAATGACTTCGCGCAGCTGCATCAATGATGCAGGTGAGTATCTATTGATCATTAGAGTAGAATATTAACCAAGTGCTCTGATAGGTATCTCAGCCGACTGACGTCCTGGCACAGCACCAGCAATGGCGTGGCGCAACAAACCTTCCAACCCAAAATCGACTCCGCACTTTCGGCAACAAAATATACCCACAACTGCGTTATACTCCCACCACCCCATCCACCCCAACATCATTGTATTCCACTAGCTAGTTATCCTTCAATTCTGCCATCAGTGAAGGACTTGCCATAGTGGGGCACAGTCGCCATTCCACGCAGGATCGCAAATTGGCCGACATAATGAAACACACCAGCATTGGGCTGGTCAATCAGATGGTCTTGAACCTTGGATGGCTCCACGGTGAAGGGAAGGCTCGGAAGGTGTGGGAGAGTAAGATCAATGAAGCCATCAACCACACATGTGTAGCATGTGAGAGCAGTAAGTGCACTAGGTCTAACTGTTCATGTGTTGACACGTTCCTCAGCACCAATTGAAGTTGATGATGATATGCGACAACAAGTAGTGAGATCGTTATCAGCTGTCCGTTTGAAAGCAGCCTTTGCTGCTGAACATTATGCGAAAGACTACCTACAAGCCGGTTCAATTTCCTTGATGGCTGATCAGATCCCGAACTACTCCCAGATGCAGCAACATGTCCAGTGCATCATGGATGCTTCCAATCTGGCAACTTTTTTTATGCACAAAACGGATGAAACAACCATAAGTGGATGTCTCATAGTACGATATGTCATGCTGAAGTACTACCCTGGTAACCCAGGGTGACGTTGAGAAGCTTTTTGGTCATCCCATCCTCGAAGAATATCATTTGGATTTTTGGTATACACACAAACTAACACCCATCCGACTGTTCCACAGTAGCTATGAGACAACACCTATCAATATGCTCGCGCTTTTGGGTGTGGCAGTAAGTCCTTCATTACTCCACACCGCAAATTAGTACTCACTATGCATCTGTTACCAGCTCCTCTGTGCGCTCCATCGAGTATCCGAAGGACAGTGTTCAAATCATGGCAATGTCATCCATTTTTCTACCGAGGCATATGCCTCTCACTTTGAGGGGTACCAAGACGGCATCCTCAAAGCAATCAACCATTCATACTATGGTACAACATTGCGCGAGCAGCTATTGTGGCTCCACAAGCGAGGAATGTACGTATCTTACTTTCTTCTCATCATAGTACACTCCAATGATGTCATATGAAGGGCAATGCTAGATGCCGCAAGTGATATACCATGGTCGCCATGGAAGGTGCCAACTGTTGTCCTCCCGCCAGTACCAGTGATAGATTCACGCTTCGGACTCGGAGGTGGGCACTCTGAGTCATATGATTTTACAGAGTATGGTGAGAGTAGCACTGCTGGGCCCAGTAATGATGTGTACTACTAGATTGCGACTTGGATACTACAATGATGTACTAGTATATCATGATGATCTTTCACAACTTGGATTATTTATCAATCGTTGATCTGCACGGTATCAATCCGAGTCGTGTTATCATGATTACCACGGTGCGGGTGTGTTTACTAATATGAAAGAAATAAGAATATTTATGTTTCGACGCGAAATATTGGTATCATTTACAATAAAACTAGGCGACCTCGATGGCCCAAAGCCACTTATACAAAAGGGGGCAATGCTGTCATGGTCCTGCGGTCTCAGGACCAACTTTTAGTCTTGAGGTAACCGAGCGTTTAGGACCAGTCCCAGACACTTTCCATCCCACTGAAGCAGGCCATGCGAATCGCTTGTTGGATCCCCAAAGATCAGTATATAATGTATACCACTAGAATTGAAACTCACGAGTTTATAAACCACACTTCCCAAATGTTCGTGTTCAGTGATAGTGGATCCAAAGTAATCGTGACATCCTTGGAAATGAGCATCTCGGAATACTGTCAAAATACCGTGTCTTCTGAACCCATCGTGACTGTCAAGCCGCTGAATGAAATCGGAACAGTGGTCCAAGTGCCCCACGTGCCCTGTATGCAACACTTCCTGTTCGGGATTATCATGGATTTATTTCCTAGAAGCGAGGACATTCTCAAGGTTCATCTGAGAATCTACCAGAATCGGAACGACCTACCGTGTCGTGACTCGTGACTCGATAGAGCCCGTTGGAGGACTATCACCAACAAGTCTAAGAAGTGAGGATCAATGGAAAACCAGGCCTTGGTGTACGATGTACATATTCCTATTTGCAACGGCGTTCGCGCTGGATATGGTTGACGGTTGACAACGACATTCCCTATGACAGATCGTGTATTCCCGGCGGGTGAAGCTTGAAGCCTGAAGACTCTTCCAAGCCACGTTCCTCCGGAAGGATAGGTAGGGGCCAATTTCTGCATGTCGTTCAACGTCCACGAGCACACATCTGGTTCTTTTCCACAGAACCAATCCTCGAGGCGCGGTCAAGTGAGGTGTCGTTGTCCAAGGATTTGGCAAGGATGGCCCTGGAGACTGGAAGCACTGCGATGACTCTTGCTAATCGAATTCGAGCACAGGCCAACTGCATGCCTCTCACTGAGGTCCCATTTGACCGAGTGATCGCGGCTCTGAGTCTCTCGGACACGGCACGAGTGATGTCGATCTGAGTCTTCTGAAGTATAACATGAAGTTCAACTGTGGTTGCTACCAGCCCGTAACCGAGATAATCGGTAATTCAAACACAGTTAAGTAGCACGATCACGAGCATCTTGCCAGTGAGTTACTAGGTATGTACGAAACGAGAAGAAAGAATGGAGCGCGGGAGGCAAGAGTCAACCGGTGTCCAGAAAAGCAAGGTTAGGTTTTGGTACGTACATCAGCGCTCTTGAGTCAGCGCCGTGAAGAAAAGTGAATCTCACCACAAGCACGAGCAGTAACGACATGTGAAAAAAACCAGTCGCCTCTATGGAAACTTCACCATTACTCTTTCCATTCGCTTGTTGGTAGAGAGACAAGAAAGTGCTCTTTCAAGTGATTGGCCACCATTTTAGGACTAGCGAACAGGCTGAGCCTCGAACAGATAGGACAAGCGTCCTTCCATTCGAGATGCACTTCCTGTATGTGATTGACCAAGACCCTTTTCTGCATCTGACGACCGCAATTTATCCAACAACATGCCACGACTTCCTCACCGAAACCAGTGACGTCGTGGCCCTCGCGTATATGCTTTTTGAAGCCATCCCATCCAGAGCCATTGTAACGGCAAACAGTGTCGCCAGAAACCACCCAACCGCATTGATAGAATTCGTCGTCTGCACCCTTGACCAGTATCAGTTGCAGATGACATTCAAGAAGGAAGGATATCTACCTCCGGGTGGCGCGCATGATAGCGGATATAACTCCTAATGGTGTTAGAGTCACTCTCGTACTCGGCAGAAGATGAGTCCTGGTGACTCCGCACACGCATCACGAGCTGAGGGGGGCCCGCCGGCAAGTCCAACGTTCGCAATTTTTCTTTACATGCCGTTTCCCATTTACCGTGAGATCCTGGAGATATATTATTGAGGACCAACAAGGGAAGCAGCGTTCGTCTGGAAAGGCACTCTGCATAGACGTCGCGAAACTGTTGCCAAGCGACCGGATCATCCATGTCTGAGGCGTGCATGCACCATATGACCTGGATGATCGAGGTGGGTGCAGGTTTGCCATAGCTCGAAGATACATGGAGGAACCAGTCGCTGACGACGGACTTGATGTGCTCGCCAACCAGTGTTCTATCGAAGCCTGGGGTGTCCCAGATCTGGAGTTGCAGATCCTGCACCAGCGCTGCATAACCGGTGGGTTGCGAGGTACACCTGCTCGAACCGTCGGACACTCGAGCAGCACCGGGTAGATCCTCCCCAACACCCGCGATCATGTTGACAAGGGTGCTCTTTCCGGCACCTGTTTTGCCGACAATAAGCAGATCCATGGGGAAGCATCGCTAAAGCATAGTATGATGAAACCAGTGTCTATCGTGCTATATGATAAACAACATTCTTACCTTGAAGCGCGTCAACCGGAGGAATATCGAACACAGCCTGCAATCAGACGCCCAACAGCTGGAAGCATGCTTACACTTCCCGAAGACGTGTTCTAATACCGTATTTCCGTTGGTTAAAATGAATCCCATGTCGAGTCCAAGGGAAAAAAGCTCCTTAACCAGTGCGCTTCCATTCTCTTGATCGGCGAAAATCCTGGAAGGTATCGGTGCATTTTGAGAGCACAAGTATTGTAGTACCCCCAGATATCTCCGTGAGGTCGCACAGAAAGCAACTCGGACCACTGACAGTAAGGTGTCAGGGGCAGAAAGGTCACAACCGACTTGAACAAGTCTGCGTAGAATGGCAAGGAGGATCTTCTCTTCGACCAGTAAACTCCAGAAGCGCTCTCGATCGAATATAGCAAGGAGTAATCTTTGGTCTTGTCCCTTGGCTACCCATTCTGGAAATTCGTCGCAATGCAAGAGCTTGACGATCATATATGGGTCGTACGCGTAATGCCAGTACCGGACACAAAAAATGGCGGAAAACAGCCGAGAAGGAACAGACACCTCCCACTGTGCCAGGAATAGATCGAACAGGAGACGGTGGCGGAGACTGAAAGCGACTTCGATTGGCAATACTTTGCGAGAACTAAAGACATCCCAGCCAGCTCGACGAATGTTGATTCCAAACGCCAGCAAGGTCCTAGCATGCTCGATTGTGCCAAAGTGGGCTGCGTAAACAAGTGGGCTGGTCCCATCGAAAGCCGTAAAGGGCTCGTATTGAAGGAATGCACGGAGACATGGTTCTGGCAGTAGAGAAACAAGAATATAGATGACAAAATCGTGTTTCGAGGTGAGCCATTGTAGGGAGGGAATTGAGCAGACCAATTGGGTTAACCGGGTCCACTCAGCAGGGTGCTGTTGTATGTCCAAACGAAGCATGGCCATGCCACCCCAGACGAGAGAAGTCACTGACTTAAGATGTTTAGATGATCAAAACCATGGTTGAAAACATAATCAAGAAGTAGGAGTGATTTGCGCAAGGAGGTAAATGTCCCTTGGTTAGCGGCCCGTACCTTGCCGGAATCGTGGGGAGAGTGTGACAGATGATGAATTGATGCGGCAATATAACCTATGCAGAGTCGCAATACCTGTTCATGGGCTACCTGGAGATCAATATGATGCATGGGCAGATTTGCCTGGGTAAGTGACCCGACAAGATACTCCTGAACAACGGATCCTTCAAAACACAAAGGAAAAAGAGTAAATTGGACTCTCACCTTGACTGTAAAATGAGACAATTCGATAAAGTCACTCTCCTCTCTGTACGCCACAAGACTTCCCAAGGTATCCAACAAAGCAAGTCCATGCACTGGAGCAATTTGGCGATCCAGTCGTCGTGCCTCGAGGTCAATTGAGAGTGCTTCAAGGATCTCAGCCAAACGCAAGGGCCGTAATGCGGCTACGAGCCAGATCAATGCCCGCATCGCAACCCTTCCCTCCGATGATAGCGGATCTATCACACAAAGAATCCTTTCATAAGTTTCTTCGAGGCCACTTGGGAGGCTCTCGAGCGCTTTCCGGATGTCTCTTGATGTTGCGCATTTCTTCAAAGTGTCAATTTGACACTTTATCCATCGGAACCTAGAGGATAAGGGTGGTTATTTGAAAAGCCGTACAATAAATGGTGGAGCTCACATCCCGTCAGCTCCACGCTGCAGTACGTCACAGATCTCCAGTCTTAATTTCTCCTCTAGGATCCTCAGTCGCCGGTCACCTTCAACCTCTCTTGCAATGTGTAAACTGATGTCCGCAGACACTGCCTTTTGCATTCGATCCATAGAGACAGATGGCAGACCGAAGAAATTGTCTCTGATAATCTGAAGTGGGCGGCTGGACAGGAAGAGTCTTGTCCCTCCTTCCTCCTTGAGTTTGCGGAGAACATGCAGAAGGTTCTCAAGATCTTGACATTCGTCCAAGGCATCGATGACTACGAAGGGCTGTCGGCCACATTGCTTTGCCGTGCGGGACACGAAGGGAGAAATACGGTCGGCATGCTTAAGGATCGACGTGCCTTCGGTTTTTTCCTTGATTAGATCATCAACCAGTTGGATGAGATCTTGGCCAGTTACATTGCGAAGTTTGCGCAGTAACTGAGAGAGAATAGAACACATAACACCTGCAGCACTTGCGGTTCCCTTGCTTCTGAAGTCACAGTAAAAGAACACAATGATTTCCGAGTCTTTTAGTGCTCTCTTGGTTGCTTCAATCACGGAGGTGCTGAAGAAGAAATCAATCCAAGTTTGCTGGGCAATGGAAGTACGCACGTTAATACTGTTTTCCCGGCGCCGGCTGGGGTCATTCAATATCAGCATGAGATAAGAATAGTAAATGTTTCTGAATTACATACGTTTGCCTTGTAACCAGAGGAACGAGCTTCCGTTGTTCTTCCATGCCTTGCACTGGCTTGTCTCAAGTAACCACGCGCATGTGCCAGGTTGACGCAAACCAAGAACGTCTTCGTATTTCGCATCGCAATTAACATCACCGAGCCATTCTAGGAGTGAGTCAAGCTTCTTCTCTGATGATTGATTGTGACGTCAAGGGGAGAGTCCAGATAAAGTTCGAGGTTACACGCACGATCAACGCTCTTCCGAGGCTGTTCTCTAGGAATGCCTTGGCCGATATTTCTTGATATCTTTCTCGCATCGTTTCCACCACGAGCAGAGTTAAAGTCAACTTTAATTGCTTAATGATCAAGAATCACGTCAACGCCAGCGTCCGGATGAAGTTCAATATATCCTCACCCTTCTGTTTTTCGAGAGAATTCTTGTTTATACTTTGGTTCACTTCGGCAGATCGAACCAAAAGACCCCGCACTGACTGGACTGGTGAAAACGCGGGATACAGTGGATCAACTGAGTCAATAGCAGGCGCCATCTCCGGTTGCGCTCGGATAGCAATCCGGCAATTCCTGATGTATTAGTATGTTGATGTACTTCACGATCAGGCATAGGAACCACCTACCAGATCTCTGGTGAGAGTAAAAAATGGAAAAAGTCCCTCCGATCATCAAAGAGTTTGATCGCCTGATGGGTGCTAGGCTTCTGCATACATCGAGTACACCGCACAGTTAACTCTGCCCAACCACGTTCCTCCAACTGGATGGGTGGGGATCAACTTCTCCATATCGCCTAACACAAACAAGCACATGTCTGGTTCCTTGCTGGAGAGCCAGTCTTCGAGTCCAGGGTCGAGTGAGGCGTCATTCTCCAAGGACTTGGCAAGGATGGCTCTCGATGCAGTGACGATCTTGTCTAATCGCGTTCGAGCGCTGACCATTTGCAGGGTGGTACTTGACTGGGCAATTGCGGCGTGGAGCCTCTTTGAAGCATGAGCAATGTCGATAAGAGTCTTCTGAACCTTGTCTCGTTGGGCAGACCTGACGCGTAGTACGTCAGACTTGATGAACGGCTCCATAGAGCCACCGTTACACCTCAAGTAATTCGGAGGTTTCAACACAAACGGAAATTTGTGCAGCGGACGGGAGCAATAGCAGTCCCCTACTGTCTGTCCCCCAGCTTCGTCACGAGTTCCGTGCCACTGCCCTGTTTCTCGTGCTTTTTGTTGAGCCTTCCTTGTTCCTCCATCCCTTCGTTCCATCCCACCTCGTTCGTGCTTTCATCTTTTCTCATGTCAGATTCTCCGGCAACTTTTGGAGCCAGCTTTGCAGTCCGAAAGATTCGACAGATTCAGACAGAACATCAAATCATTCGCACGAATCCCCACTCGGAAGCTTGCTCGTTGGGGTGGACAACCGCCGATGATCCATACGACAGGACTAGGCGATAAATATTCATGTTGAATCTTGATGAGAAGATTGGCTTCGCAGAGTTAACGCGGAAGTCGTGGGAATATAACATTTCAATGATAGCCCCCATCCTTACAGTTCGTTCAAACGCTCAACAACTGACCACGCATGCCAATTTTGATGCATTTTTGGCCTAAGCCTATGATTCGTCCTCGTCATATGTACTACATACTTTTCCGACCGACCATCCGAGCGGAAGGCCTTTTGGCGATACCTCAACCTTTCACGGAAAAGCAGCCAGGTTTCATAAAAGTCCACTTCAAGCTCATGTCTCTACCACAGCGACAACCATCCACGGAACCCCCGATGGATGACTCACAGTGACGACTTGCAAGACGACAAGGAGCCTACGAACGTTGAGATATGACGTCTTTCCATCGCGAGTTCTTTAATCTTACCATGACAAGCTTCGTATTCACCACCACCTTCAATACGCCTCTGCTCCTCAGAGATCCTACTGCCGTGACGTGATGCTGGCTTCTAGGTGCTACAAATTGTTCTGCTCTAGCGAGCAGCGTTTCTGAGGTAGTCAGAAATATCGCGCAAGAGTTTGTCCCTTCTCTGTCTTTAGGAATTCGTAGACGTTGAGCGACTCGTTTTTTCAGATGGGCTCAATCTTTGCGGACAAGCTGTCGGGTTGACGTCGACCGAATTCGGACCTTGCCAACACGATACTTGCCGGGGTGTCAGTATTTACAAACGGGGCATGTACAGTCACCTCCAAGAAAGCTACGAGGCTGACCAGTCCGATCTTCAGACTACGTGCCTACTTGTCCCCGGCACACTCAACTCTCTCAATACCCCGGCAACTTGCCTATTTTTGCCAGCTCATTCATGTTCATCAATATGGGCACCACCTCTTCAGGCTTAATCATTACTCTCCTTTTGACAATGACCCTCGTTCCGACATGCATTCTGCATCATATGTCTTTGGTGCAGATGGCCTTTTCAACGGAACCGGAGGCTGGAGTAATGGCATCAGTTTCCCCCTCGGATTCCTCAGTGTTCAGTGGACGATGACGGGATACGACTGTACAGCTCATATATCAGAAGGGCTCTGCACTGCCGCTTACGCTACGCCGGTAGCTGTTTTCGCTGCCACGGTCGGTACAGAGGCTTCTCAACATTGCACCTGTTCTTTATTCAGGACCACTCGCTGACCTTCCTCGACCCTCTGGTTCTGCATTCCTGACGATCATGGTCTTGGAATTAGGACCTCATCTTTCCATCGCCCTCTGGGCGTTGGTTTGCATGGCCGGCTTTTGCGTCTCACAATCAGAAACGCGAGCGGCTTCCCGCTTCATCTATGCACTCGGTCGCGACCATGGCCTGCTAAACAGTGGCTTCTTCACTCACACCAGCGACTCGACGAAAATCCCACTGCGCGCCGTTTGATTGTCGTTATCCTCCTCGGCTTGGTTGACTTTGCCGGCCCTATCGTCGTGCACGTCATTTTCGCCATGGCATCGGACCTCTCCTGCGTGATTCCCGTCCTCCGCATATTCCACCCCCATCTAGACGTCAGGTTCAGACCCGGCCCGTTTTGCATGGGCGATGGCTGGCTTGTGTTTTTTCACCAGCGTGTGGTGTGCGCTGTGGACATGCTTTATCTGCGTCGTGTTCTCGCTCCCCACGGAAATGCCTGTCACGCCGACGAACACGAACTATGCTTCGATAGTCACTGTGTTCGTGATTGCGCTTGCGGGAGTCTGGTATATGCTAAGCGCACATCGTCAGTACCATGGCCCACCTTCTGGAGAATGTCTTGAAATCGAGGTGAAGGAGCAGAACGTTCTTGAGATATGGATGTCTGAGGATTAATGTGGTGGTGTGCGTGTTTCAAGTTATACCTCGATACTTTTGTATCAATCAACCGTTTCACTTTCGAATAGTGCTCGATGCCATGTGTTCCATTTCGCAGTCATATCCGATTTGGGATGGTGGTGCGGCTGCAGAGCGCAGTTGAACTGTTCGTCATGGCCTCGACAGTGGGGCGGCATGAATGCTAGGGAAATTGGATGGGTCGAACTCGAAGTTATTCAGCTTGTGGTCCACCTTCCCCCGGGTGAATCGGGGTGTGACGGTATTGTCAATGGTACTAGTATACTACTGCCGTATCCAGACGCTCTAGGTCGTTCTATGGACATCGAACGTCGTACTGAGTCGGACAGGGCGCGAGTGAACGCAGAGTCGTTATCCGGAACGCTCAACTGATGCAGTTGCTCCATCCAAGGCTGTTGCTCTTCGAACATTTTTACTTCACAACTGCTTATAACACTTGTGCTTGCGATCATCCAAAGTCTAACAACACTGACTAAATACGCATTCGCTCAGGCGAGCTAAGTACAAGACGATGTACTGTACATATACACACACGATTGACAAGCAGCGTACATCGTTCATTCGATAGAGATCCAACTCGTGATCTATCGTGCAAAGTCAGATCATCCAAACTCACCGGCAACAATCGATTCAACACGCTTCTACGTATCCCCTTCCATCGGAATACCTGCATACTCGTCGTACCCAAGCGCCAAGTTCAAGTTCTGCCGAAACCATCAGCACCAGTCACTGACACCAAATGATGAAGACGTACCTGCACACACTGCGTCGCCGCGCCCTTCAGCAGATTATCCAACCCCCCTACAACGACGACCCGCTCCAGCCCACTGTGGACCTGCACGCCGCCGACGACCCACCCGTGCTGACCCTGCACAGTCCGCCAGCGTCGGTATGCCTTTCTGGACCCGAACCAGGCGCTCGCCGCTGTAGTACGACGCGTAGAGCGACGCAATGTCGCCCGCGCTGAGCGTCGACGTGGAAAGCGGGAAAGAGAGCGTGCTGAGGATGCCGCTAAAGAAGGGGGCCACGGTCGGAATGAAGGCGAGTTGCACGCGTGGCTTCGCGGGCGAGACAGACGGCGCGTCGGCTGGCGCGGGGAGGAGTTTGGAGAGGTGCCAGCCTGCCTCGCGTTCGTGGATGTGATCTGTGAGCGAGTATGGTCGATGCCACCTCCGAGGTTCTCGGGCGTCACTTTGGGCAACGTCACCGGACGAGCGCCGGCTTCCCCTTGCTGGGTGATGGTCCCAGCGCCAGCTATACCCCGAAACACCAAACACGGTGGGCCAAGCCGGAGGAGCAAGGTATGGAAGGAGGGGTGCAATGAGAAGTTGCGTCGAGGTGGCATAACAACCTGGGTTTGAGATGCGCTTGGAGGCCCGAATGTCTGCACGGCCGTACAACTCTAATTTGCCGACACGTGGGATGCCAAGTACGCGGAGCCATAGATGATGGGGAAAGAAATTTGTTATTACAGGTTCACAAAGCATCATTTACAGAGCAGCAGAAGAAAACGACCCCTCACCAGGCAATCCGTACGTCCAGCCATCCTCAAACCTATAATCCGCGCTCAGGTCCACGACCACACTATCCTCCCCTTGCCTCTCCTTCGAACCTCTCTCAATAGCGTCCACGAAGGGCTTGCATATGCCGTTTGGAAGCGCCATTACCCATGCATCGACCTCGCCTTGCTTCTCCATCTGTTCAACATCTTCGATCGAGAGATTAGTGTGTGTAATTGGAAACTTAGTGTAACCCTCTAATGGATGCCCTTCGAGGATGCGAGAGGAAACGTGGGTAAGGGAAAGGTATGGGTGTGTGTTCAACAGGGAGGTCAATGCTTGTCCAGTGTATCCACGCGCTCCAATGAGGGCGACACGTTTTGACTCCGTGGAAGGCACAGGAGCACGAGTCGCGTAACCACGACTACCATTCGGTGCCCCGAGTCGACGCGCTAGTGTAGCGTAGGCTCTGCTCCCACCCAACTGTGCCCTCGTGGGACCGACAGGGAGATACGATCGTCCTACCCGTCCAGTCTGCTCAAGATTCTTGACGACTTTCTCCACCTCGTTCACATCACTGATACCGTACCAGAACAGTGAACGACCAGACCGAGTGAATGAACCCTCCGCACGGTCGAAATGCCAAGAACGATCCATCATTTCTTCGCCCTGAGCAGGCTGGGATGTAGGAGAGGGAGCTGTAAGGGATGAGATGGACGCGGTCCAAACGAGTTGTCGGTGATCCTTCTTCAACGCATTCCACACGTTGTCCAGGACACCATTAAGGACACCAGCGCGAGACGGGAGAAGCTTTGTCAACACCGGTATCTGACCTTCAGGGTGTGAGACGATAGCGACGGCATCAAGAGGTTCGTCAGCATAGATCGACCACTCTCCTGGTTTGGCATTTTCGAGGGCAGAGAGAACCCCCGCGACACTGTCAGTACCTGTGCGGATGCCCTCGTCGCGTTCAGAAATAACCTGGCGAAGCCGGTCTTTCCCAATGCTTTCCAAGGTTTGGTATTTGAAGAGCTTGTATCCTCGGCGGATTAGTGTACCAGCGCCAGAATCGGTGAAGAGCTCTCGCTGGAGATTCGAAGCGGAAATAACTGCGACGGAGGATGAACGGGGAAGGACGTCCAACAGTTCCTTGAACTCTCGCAACTTGAGTTTTGTACCGTACTTGACCCAAGGTTCTTTCATAAGTTGGTCGTATTCCTACTCGTTGGTGCGGTTAGAATATTCCGAAGAAACCCCGGCACTAATCATACCTCATCAAGGTTGATCACATCCAGCTTTTCACCCGTAACTCCGTGGAACAGACCACCTTTTTCGTTAAGGAATACGATTTTCATGGGTTCGAGCTCCTTGGAAAGTTCACCCGCGGCAACGTCCGCGTTGACGTTGAGAATTTGGCCGTCGTTGCTCTCAGCGAGACTGCACAAGATGGGCAACGCGCCAGCACGAATTGACGCTTCGATGGGCCGCTTGTCTACTCGAGTAATCTTACCAACCAACCCGTACTTGTTCGAATCGAGAGCGGTGGCAGTGAAAACGCCAGAGGTGATTGGACGGGCACGGGTGCCAAGTTTTTCGAGTGCACCAACTAGTTTTAGATTTTCTTCAAGGAAAACACGACGAGCGATTTGAAGCGTCCTTGCGTCTGCAAAGCGGGATCAAAGATGGATTGGTATACCGAATTGAGGTATTCGATATGAACATACCAGTAACACGGATACCATCGATGTACTCCGGCTTAACGCCCTCGCCCTCGAGGATATCGTTCATCTGCGGGCCAGCACCATGGAGGACGACAGGATAGAGTCCCACGCGGTACAGAAAGCTGAGACTAAGGGCAAGCTCCTCGAGATCATCGAGGACTGCACCTCCGATTTTGATAACAGCAAATTTGGCGGGTTGGGACGGGTGTGAAGAGGACGAAAAAATTCGAAGGTGACGTTCTACTTCACGTTTCGTGCCGAGCGAGTAAAGGAGGCGCGTGATTGTGTCCTACGTGAATGTCAACGCAGCGAAAGATCGCGTAGCGGAAAAAAACGGACCCGATCGGTCTGAGCGACAGACTGGATGGACCTAGCACCGCGCACAGCTGTCAGTGCAGCTTGGCGACGACCAGCGACGACGACGGCTTTCGTAGCTGCGTTCAAACGAGACGGCAGCAGTGCTGCACGGGCGGACAACATTTTAGCGCGACTCGGATGTCGAAGTGGTGGTACAGGTTAAAAAGGGACGACAGGTGTCGTTACCTGGCGTGGCTCGCTCCGACTTCGATTTTTTATACCTCACACCTGCACAGCGAGTGAAATGCTGTTGGTTCCTGTACACGAAAACGCCATAATGTCGCACATACAGCTCGCAGCCAGGTCTACACGTGCCCATTCAAACTAGGGGCTGCAAGGCTTGCTTCTTGGCAAGGCAACGTTGACTCGGACTTGATGCACATAATCATGGGTTTTAGGTGAATGAATCCCAACCTATTGGCCACTGGAACTCCCCTCACTGATTTCCCGGACTCACTAGGTCGCAGGGCGAATGTTAGGCCCCTACTCCCCTTGACCTCTCGCGGTGACCAAATTCCTTTTACGTGAGTCTTGAAGGGCTCCATTCAGTCCTCTCTATGGCGATTCGTTAGCGATCGAGGAGCATGTACAACGAACTTTCAGACGACGACGTCTAGCTCGAACGGACAGGGAGAACCGATGATGCTCCAGCTAACTGGATGGCTATTAAGGGTTTCTGGCCTCTTGAACGCTTGTAATGAGACTCCAACCCTATCCATAAGCTTCGTCCCATCTTAGGTATGCTAATGTCACCTCAATCTCGATTACTGATACGGTTGTTGACTCTTCATGATAGATGAGTTCTTGACTCGAAGCGCACTCTATCTTAATTTATAGGTCACCGACCGAATCTTACATTTCTCAACCCCGGGAAATGTGTGTCAATGAGGGCCTCTCTTCACTGCACATGGCTGGTGCTTTGGCGAAAAGAGAGCCCTATGATGCACAATTAGCCAGATGGATAAGTGGCTAGAACCCAGGGGTTCCGGAAGTTGTAGCCTCATGTGACGGGGACCATCATGACGACGCGCGAGCTGCTGCAACGTGCACATAATATGTACAACGACGAAAGAGACGATATATCTGATAGAAAAGGAAAGCATAGGTTGAGCGAAAAAACCGCAGGCCGAACCAAGCGCGCGATAGAGACTCCCAACGAGAGCGAGGTAGCACGGGCAACTTGAAAGTGAAAAGATCGTGAAAAAGCCTTGCGATAAAGATGCTGGCGGGTTACGCTAATAAAAAGGCAAGGAGATAAGGATAAGATGTGCTGATATTGATAGTAGATGATAAGCACTATATCTTGTGGCTGAGCCGGCCTGCCCGACCCAGCCAATCGGAGTACACACTAGCTGATCCGCCCTTCAGCAAATCAAGATGGGTGTTTCATTTTATTGACTCTTGAAGTTCGAGGCGCACAGCTACTTTACACCATACTACTACGATCTTCGACGAGCTGTCGACAACAGTGTCGAACCCTTCGAATCAAATCACACTATGGTCTTGCCCTCCGTGTCGATCGAGTTACCCGCACCCTCGCCACTTGTGTCACTTACATGTTTTATTTCGTTTCCTTCTATAATTCCCTTCCCCGTCGGGGCACTTACTTGGATTTTTTACTCTCAGCCTTCACTGTTTCACTCTGTCTTTCATCCATGTCATACCGAATCTTGAGTCACTGTTCTAGTAATATAAAAGCCACTGGGAGCTCGGTCATCATCGAATCAAGGCCCCATTGTGTTGGGGGACCTCCTCTCCGCCGTTTTCAATTTCTTTCTTTAGCCTTCAAATTCTAATATTTAGCTTATCGTTCATTCCTGCTGCCAGCGTGCGACAAGCCTTCACGGTGTCACCTTCAAGACTTTCCGCTGCACATTTTAGTGACTATGCCAGCAGGAGTGTCGACGGTCTCCAGTAAATTGTAATTGGCGGAATGTTCGGTTAAGTATCACTTGTATGTATACATGTACTTTTCTCAACGTCGGTCCACTCGCCAACTTGTGACGTGGTTTTAGTGGGCAGCTAAATCAATGCCCTGCGCCTGGATGTTGGCTAAATATATCCTTTCCTCGTCCAGAATCAGGAGTCCAGATGCTGTGAAGATCATCTCAGCGCTCGTGCTGTTCAAAAAGAACTTTCCAATAAGGGTGCCCTCCGAGTTCCACACATGAGTTCCATCTCCACACCCCTGAGTACACGTTGCCATTGGTGTCCAGTTGAATGCCGTCCGGAATACCGGAATCGCTGTATAGCAAATACACGACGGTTCGTAAACGATTGGGTGATTGGGTCCACGTCATACTGGTAGCTGTATGGTGAAAAGTAAGGAACAGTGACCGGGAATAGATCAATGCAAAAAACTTGCATTGTAGCGGGATACGTCTGGTTGTATCCCCATAAACCACTGTTGAGGCCCGTATCGGTTCTGAAGATTCGGTGGTATATGATCAAAGCAAGAAAATCAATTCCATCCTTACACAAATGCAGTTCTGCCATCTGAGGTGAAAGCGATTCCATTTGGGAGTATGAACTGGTCCGCGACAACTCGGATTTGTCCAGTCGAGGGATCGAAGCGATACACTTGGGAAGGTAGCATTGGTTCAGGACGGAATTCATACAACCAGCCGTATCTATGACTCTATTCGTCATCGCGGGGAACATACAATGTAACCTTGCGACACTTACGTGGGGTCTGTGAAAAAGACGATGTCGGTGCCAGGCAGTACCTTGATATCATTCAGTGAGTTGAATTGTCTGCCATAGAAGTTGTCTAGCAGAACGGTCGTATTGTATGGCGGGTTGGGGTCCTACAAGCACAACCGAAGGAGGCAAAAGCGCAGCGTCCTGACGTGACGAACAAAAGGTTTCCCTTGTAAGGTCCCGTGCCGCCATTGACCATCTGCACCGTGTCAGAAAGGTTTAGCTGGAGAGCATGAGTGATCTTCGTCTGGTATTCACTGTAATCGTACCTACCGTCTGGATTTGAACATTAACATCGCCAGTAGTGGCGGCAAGTGCATTATCGACCTCCGTCATGTTCAGCATCGAGACGACACTGTTATTGTACCAGTCACTGTATCCTAGGGGGGCTCCATCGTTACTGGAGAAGAAAACGACGTTAAGGTCTGGGACATAGATCGGCGCCTCGTGAGCAACGGCAAAGCCAGGACGTGACGCAACAAGTCGGATAGTTGCGTTCGATCCTGTTACATCGAGGAAGGACGAATCAAATATTTGGATGAAGGGTGGGGTCGTGTTCGTGGGATTGAATCCCACTATATAAGAGTCGTTTGTGCGCCACTTGAGAGTAGTCTGCACCAACGACATTGTATTCGAGAGGGTTGGCGGACTGAGTTCCAACTTCATGAGCATCCTCTCTGGCGAACTTTGGTGGAGAACATACCACTGCACCAGGGGGTAAAGTGAGATCCCGCGGGGAGTTAGCAGACGTCTCAATTGACGCCAATGCTGCAGTAGCGATTGTCAGTACAGCAAAGTGTAACGTAACCATCGTTTGGGTAACACGCAAGAAATTTCCCTAGCAGGCCCGGAACTGGGCAGTCAGTAGCACCAAAGGTATTGGACGCACCTCTCGAAACATCACCGTTGTTTAACTAGTACAGTGGCATATTTTTGCTCTCGGGATCGGGCAGCCGCCTAGAAAACTTCACCAGTTTCGAGTCGCCTGACCTCTGCTCACTGAGAGCCATTCCGACAGGCTCGACCCCAACAGGAACGTTTCACAAGCGTAGCAATATATTTGGAAGGCTTCATTCTGTTCGAAGTCAGTCACCTGATATATCTAACTCCACAAAGTGAAGGAGGGTATTCATGCAAGGCGACTCGTGGGACTATCTTACGTTAACATATTTGAACTCTCGTTACTTTCTCACGCCTCGGTCCAATCGCAACCACCCCTCACGCGCCAGTACTATTCCTATTGATACACTCTGGACGCAAAGTCGTATAGAGGTGGCAAGTGGGCGGGCGGGCGGGCCGTGAGTTTTGTTGTGATATTTGTCAATTGATTGGTCCGTGAAGTGTGAATGTAAGATTGTTTACTAGTAAGGACTCGGGGACTTGGTGCACGCGCGCCGCTACCGATCCAAGTATGCACGTAGGAAAACGGATCATGGCTGAAGCGCTGAAGGTCTAGTTGAAAGTCGTATTTGCCTTTATTTACATTCAGATGGCCTGCCAAAACTACCTATGATCGACAAGGCTTGAGCGCTTGAGCTTGAACGTAGAAAGGGTAATTTCGCACTCCGGACAAGATTCACAAGTTCGTGTTAGAGTTCCGGAATCCAACTGCTAGTAATACTACACCGTAATCAATAGCCTTACATTTCACTGCTATTCTGATTCAAAGGCGAGGCAGCTGGTTCCTAGCTGACGACCAAGTCAATACCCTCGGCTTCGATGTTGGCCAAGTATATATATTCCTCCGCGAAAATAAGAAGCCCTGACTTTGTGAAGATCATCTCAGCAACCGTGGTGTCGATGAAGAACTTCCCGATAAGGGTGCCGTTTGAGTTCCACACCTGGACTCCATCCCCGCACCCCGAATACACGTTGCCATTCGTGTCAAGTTGGATACCGTCGGGGATGCCAGCATCGGCATAAGCAAAGACGCAGCGGTTTTCGAACGACTGAGTCACCGGATCCACGTCATACTGGTAACTATGCATTGTAGAGTCAGGGCAAACGAGCAATGCAGCGTTCACGGAAGCTCACATGGTAGCGGGATAAGTCGCGTTATATCCCAAGAAGCCACCGGCTGCCCCCGAGTCTATCCTGAAGAATCCATTAGTCGATCACCGCGGGATGTTCCGAGTCAGAAAATCGGTGTCCTACTTACACAAATGCAGTACCGCCATCTGAAGTAAAGGCAATTCCATTTGGATTCACAAATTCATCGGCAACAACTCGGACTTGACCAGTGGATGGATCGAAGCGGTACACCTGGGAGGGTAACTTTGGTTCAGGTCGGAATCTGTTCAACCAGCCGTATCTACCAACAGTAAGTCACTCTTGCTTGTCTCTTGTTCCATCGAATATGGCTTACGTGGGATCCGTGAAATACATGATGTCAGTTCCAGGAAGTACTTTGATGTCGTTGAGTGAGTTGAACTGCCGGCCAAAGAAGTTGTCCAACAGGACGGTTGCATTGTACGGCGAGTTGGGGTCCACAAGTACAATTGAAGGAGGCAAAAGCGCCCGCCCTGAGGTAACGAACAGAAGGTTTCCCTTATAAGGACCTGTGCCTCCATTGACCATTTGCACCGTGTCAGAAAGGTTCAGCTACATGAAATGTGTAATTTCTCTCCGTACTTCACTAGGGTGAACCACACACCGTCTGGATTGGTACGTTAACGTCACCCGTAGTGTCGGCGATGGCCTCATCGACTTCGGTCATGTTTACCATCGAGACAACGCTGTTATTGTACCAGTTACTGTACCCTAGAGTCCCGCCGTCGTTACTGGCGAAGAACACGGCATTGAGACCGGGGTCATAGATCGGTGCTTCATGAGCTACGGCAAAACCAGGGTGCGACGCAACAAGTCGAATAGTTGCGTTCAACCCCGTTATGTCGAGGAATGACTGATCAAAAAATTGGATGAAGGGAGGGGTGGTGTTCGTGGGATTGAACCCCACTGAATTGGAGTCGTTTGTGCGCCATTGTGAGTAGTCCGCACCAACGACATTGTAATCGAGGGGGTTGATATACTGGGTTTGTTAGCATACTTTTCATTCGAACCTCGGTAGGAGAACGTACCACAGCACCATCAGGCAAAGTGATATCGAGAGAGCGGGGAGCCGTCAAGGCTGATGCCGCCGCCGCGGAGTTAGCGACTATCAAAAAAATCTGCGCTAACGCAAACATCGTAGGGTGTGTATTGACAGAACTAGACTGTTGCTTCGTCCTTGCGGTCACCTAAATAGCGAATGGGACTCGTAGTCCTGTTTCAACCTCCTATTTATATATCCTTCGGGAGGCCGTAAGTTCTGTATCACTAAAATTGGTCAAACTCCGCTGACGCCCGACAAGGCAGAATCATCATCGCGACTCGCGGCATTCCTCAGCGACGCGACAACATGCGCTATACGTCGTTCGTGCCGGTCACAAAGTCAGCTGAGCTTGAAATGTCAGATCTCACCGGCACCAGCGACGCAGCGGACATAGAGCCGTAATGATGTCAATAACTATCTATTCAGTACGCTCGGAGCCCAGCAGCATTATCTGCGGACCAACTCTTCTCTTTGGAAAAGTCTTGCGGAAGGGCTCTCTGGAAGAATTTATCAGGTGCTCCCATAGTTCTGTCGGAATCAGTGCAGTGAGTCTGATGAGCGCAAATGAAACGTCATACCAACGCTTACTCGGAGTTGGGGATCATTGATTCAGAACTTCTTTCAGCGTCCGATGCTCACAATGACCACATTCTTTTTGAAAAAGGGAATGAACGCTTGCAAACCTATTAGTGGGCCTTCGTCGTACGATCAAGTCCCTTCAAGGTCGCCAAACAGTCACGGCCACCGCCCGCCTAGCTCAATCGGATAGAGCGTCAGACTCTTACAAAAGCTAGGCAATCTGAAGGCTGCGAGTTCGACCCTCGCGGTGGGCTAGTGTTTTTGCTTATTTGCTTCTTTTTTTTCGTGACTCGGATGGCATTGGTTGAACTCTCAAGATGGGCCATCATGGTGATGTCACATAATCATTGATCCATTCGATTCACAATCTTTCTGTGGTGGCCCCTGGCGAGAATTTTGGATATTCCCGTTCATCCCGTTCAATTACGATCGGACGGATACAACCAAGCTGCACTTCCCATCGTCCTATAGTGCGGCTTCTCGTGGCTAGAGAGCAACAACCCTGGTAGCTGGTGCGATCAGTAATCATGTTTCAGATTTCTCATCTGCCGGTGACAAAATGAAGACTAGTACCGAGTATCAAGGTTCAAGTGTATAACCCGGCCCGGACATACTTCGTTCACTGGCAACAGCTTGATCCCTCTAGGCTTCATTTTGATCGCTATCCATGTGGTACTCAGCCTGGCCCTCATGGTTATTAGACGATTCCATGTTTGACAGGTCCCCTGATCGAGAAGGCTTACATCAGTATCAGTACAGTATTACCTCCACAAAGACGAATGGGTGATGTATCCCCTTACACCGGGGTTGTGGTCGTATCCTTTCCAATTCCTGGTTGCTCACCAAAAGGACATGACTGCATTCCGAAACAGCACACATCCCTACTCACCGCATTCCCATCCCAATGCCCATCGGCATGTGATCACTGCCAAGTTCGCATCGATAATCAGTTCCCGTCCCCCCTTCTTCGCGTAGGTTCCTCGCACGTTTGCTCCCATGGAACACGTTCGAAGACCGCGACATATGCGCTGGCGTATGCTTGGCTCGGATCAATCCAACCGTACGTTCATTCGCTGCATGCACGCAAAAACCCAGACAAATCAATCACACGTCTCCTGCCCAATGGTACTGGCATAAGACCAGGTTCTCACCGCGTCCGAAACCGAACGTGTGTCCAAGAGGTGGACACGTTTTCTCTGATCAAAATGTCAGATTCTGGCATGAACCAATGACCATGTGAGAAATCAAGTCGACCTTTGGCTAGACCCCAAAGCCTCATTAGTAAACGTCGCGTCGCATAACCGCGGCGTTCGTCCCCACAGCGCCAAACTTCGAAATCAGACCTTCCCCTTCGAGGTCGTTTCTCCTCGTGACTTTACCCTGACCCTTGCGTTGGGACCGCGCTCGAGCCCTCACCTCAGCCGAGTCAGCTCGAACTAGTATAACCCGTGTTTGAATCCCCAGGCTTCCCGGGAAAACTCCGACGAAGTCGACTGCGGCCGCAACCATGCCAAGTAGCAATTTGGAACCCTGGCAGTGTGTGAAAACGTTGCCCCCGGAGTTGTCCGAGCTTCTAGAAAACAAAAACTGCAGGCTTTGCGCTTGTGCGAGCGAGCAGGCAACCGAAGAGCGCCATCTGCTGAGATGCGCACCCCTCTTTGGACATGCAGGAATGCACACAATCTGAGTTCAAGGATATCTACATCAGCGATGATAATCAAGCACTGATCTTTACAGATGCCCTTGTGCGCAATTGATCCCTACCAACCCATGGAGATAGACAAGTACGGTAAACCCTAAAAACACATATTTCCCGATAAAGATTCCTATGGAAGAAAAGTAGCAAGAGGAGAAGATAAGCACAAATAACGAATCCAAGTGCACGCATGTATGAATGAAATTGTAATGAGCCCATGCATAATCACATACCCTATCTCACAACTGGTCGGCCGCAAACCAAACGAAAGAGAGTATCATGGAGAAGAAAAAACAGAGAGATCTACGCCGCCATCGCAAATAAACAGATGAATAAGAGGTTGTTCTTTTTGTGCTCCCGATGAACGTCACTGACATGAAGAGAGCGGAGAATGGATGAGATGCAAGTAGGTATGAGTGGACGAACGTGATAACGTCGCGCGTGGTGATGCATGATGGTGATGTGATGATGAGAGAGGGTGAGTGTAAACAAGAACATACGGGCGGAGATGAGATGAACTGGAAAATGATCGTGGTGGGATTAACCATGGGACCTAGACCTGCGAGGCATCCACACTGAAACAGAGAAACCAAGGCGACAAGCGGAGAGGAGGGCACCACTTCAGACCAATTACCTTCAAAACCGGACCTCCTCCGCATCCCAGACCTCTGGGAATGGATACCACATCGCAGGAAATTGACAAAGCCTCATTTCGTCTCCTTCACTTCTGCATATCGCGTAATCAAGCCACGCGTCTTGATACCGATGCGTGCCAGTGCGCTTGCGATACTCGAACCCTACTCGGCGAAGCGATTTGAGACCATGTGCAAAAAATGCGGCGGATTCTTGGCGTACGACACGCCACGATTCCATGTCGTCTATCTCGTCATATTCAGGGAATTGAATGCAAAGGCGTAGGTCGCGGAGTGAGCAGAGCGAGGAAAGCGCTTCTAGATATTCCTGCTGCGCGCGACGAAAAATGAAAGCAACGTTTCTAGGGTCAGCATCCTGTTCCAATCACCGCAATCAAAAGAAGGATATAATGGCAATACCCGGGAGTAGACGGGTGGGAAATTGGTAACGAGGGAAGACAGAAGGGAGGAAAAGCGGGCGTACATAGGAAGACACTGATTTGCCATCGTGGTAGCCACACCGCTCGATTTCGAGGTATTCCAGTTGAGGGCAGTGTGTTGCGACCAAACGACATATGGCTGGTGTGAGCTTATCTTCGATGATAAGACGTAGATGTCTCAGAGGGCAATTGCTAGCGCCAATTTCTGCGAGTACGGCTTCGACTTGGGGTTGCGAGAGAGCAATAGGCCATCGCGGAAGATCGACCAGAGCCATGATGGCGAGTCGCCGGAGATTCGTCATGTAGTTAAAGACCCCCTCGAGAACGCAAGCATTCGAGATGGCAAAGCTGTCCAACGAGGCGAGCTTGGCGAGATTTTCGGGATTGGCGAGGACGTATGGATCGAGGAAACGGAACTCTTGTGCCTTCGATTGAGGGAAAAGTAGCCGAAAATCGCGCAAGACGGGCATCTTGTTTAGCACGTCAAACAATCCAGGGTTACGCTGAACTACAAGGGGTGCCGAGCCGAAGGGAAATGAGAGGTTAACGTGCGGGTTCGGGATTCGGCCGTGAAGGATGAAGGTCGATAGGGCGGGCCAGTCGATCGTGGCGAGGCCGGTGAAAGTAGTTAAATCACCTGATAGCTCCAGATGGGCAAGGATGGAGGCATGCTGGCGCAAAAATACTGCGGAGGACCGAATTTCCCTGTAACCTCGGAGGTTGGCCTGAGCCCTGTATTTTCTCCTCCAGTCACGCATGAAGTACGTGATCTCTGCGAATTTTGGATCTGTGGGGCCGTCGCCGATGCGTAGGGTCTGGCCCACGGGAGTGAGGTTGACCCGGCGGAGTGGTGCAGGGTAGAATTGCATGAGGCTCTGATCGATTGGAGTGTCGATCAATGTAAACGACGAGAGGGAACGACACTGGCCAAGGGCTTCGTAGAAGGTCTGAGGGGGAAGAAAAGGAGTGCTCAAAGTGACCTTGTTGAGGTTTGGCATGCGTATGACGGCGTGGACGGCGAGCTCCATGTGATATGGGCAATAAATACCCTCACGATCCAGATAGCCATAGCGAATACGGCCTGGCTCTGTCCACTCGTCATGCCAGTCGAGACGGAAGTGTCTTGTGTATTACGATAAGAAAAATAGAGGAGAGAGAAGAGGAGGATGTACCTGATATAGGGCCAAAGGGATTCGGGATAGAAGAGGAGGCCATTATCTCTGTCTGCCTTTGATTTCTGTGGCCATCGGACCTCGCCGAAGAGGAAGGGGAGACAAGCCTGGCGGACATGGCGAGAAGTGGTGGAAAGACTGAGGAGCGAAGGGGAAACGGCGTCTCTGCCTGTCGAGACGAGCTGGCTGATGACGAGAGGGAATATGTCTGCGATTAGAGACATGAGCTCGCTGTTCGCCAGGCTGAGAGCTATGAGTAAAGGTAAACCGAACAGTCGTCAGGCAAAGGGGATAGGTGACATCTGGGGGAGGGTCGTAAATAATATGTCGGTGCTGGGTCGCACTGCAGAACTCGATCCGTCAATTCACAAGCCTAGACCACGCCTAGACCCGACACATTCCCTTACGAAATCATAACACATCAAACTATAGTTATTACACTCATTGTGACGCATATTTCTCCGTCCATTCCCTGCTCACTCGCTGCGCATCCTTCTCGTTATCCTTGTAGTGCTTCGCAACATCCGTCGCAAGCGGGTCGTCCGGGTTCGGCGCACTCAGTAGCGCCTGTATCGACAACAGCACAGTTCGGATCTGCAGTGCCGGCGACCATTTATCTGTCCAATCATGATCATCGGTTGTGTCCGCGGAACGGTTCATTCCCTCCACCCACCCTTCAGGATATCCAAACAGATACGCCCCAGTTTATCTATAGAGCCGCCGTCGGGCATTATGTGAGCATGCGGGAAATGATAACGCCACATCACCCTCATGGCAACGCAGGCAATTGCACCCCATGAAGAGTTCCAGCCAACTCACCGATATTAGGATGGTATATCTTGGTCAGGAACCGTACTTTCGGCGGGCTCATAGGATACTCCTCGGGAAGGAACAGTTCCAAATGAAATACACCCTCTATCGCATCATCAGTGTGGGCGATGTGGACGTATGTGAGACCTAGCCACTCACGCTGGAAGGGGCTTCCATCAGGCCCTTGAATGGTCACATCAAAGTAACGCAGGTTGTCGTCGTGCGGCGCAGCCGTAATCCCTGGAGCGGGGTCTGCAACAAGGCGCTCGGTTTCCTACCCATGCGCATCCGTGCACACGGCAGTGCACGAAGTCAGCGATGTGGGTGACACGATGTCGACATGCTGTCAAAAATTACCTTGATGATTCGCTGGATCAACCGTCCACAGACTCATAAGAGCGCTGTAAAACCACGAAGAACGTAATACACACCTTCGGTAGGGCCATATGTAGGGCGTAAACGAGTGTCGTGCGTGGCAGATGTACAGCGATGGTCAAAGCGGTGCGACAAAGGCGTACTGCCGCGAAGATCCCCTCGGTCCCTTCCGAATTCCGATGAATAATAGCCATACTCAATATTCTCACGAGTGCTAACTCGAACGGTCAGCCATGTCTGCCAATGATGTCAACGCAAGTATTGCTCTGCTCCTTCACGGTGCAACCCTGACGATCTACAGGACAATGATGTCTGGGTCAAGCTCGTCAGCTCGGACGGATATACTTTTCTCGTAAAGCGTAGCGTCGCCATGATGAGTGGGACCCTCAAGAACATGCTTAATTTTGACAGTTAAATGACTTCCTCTTCCATATCAAATACATCTTCTGATACGTGTCACATCCCCGACCCTTGCATTCCATTTCGCCACATTACCGCGGTCCTCCTGTCGCGTAGGTAGCTTCAAGGAAGCACTAGCCAACATATGTCCGATCAGCGAACGGTGAGTTGCTACGCTGTGTCGTCTGGTTCCTCGTGTCCCGCTTACTCGACAATGTTCCATTTCCCCTTTGGCGCAACACCGGTTCCATTAATGTGTGATACTGCAGTGCCCCTGTCGTCGAAAAAGTCTGTGAATATATGTCCTTCAAGGCTCATTACGAGGGCGCAGGCTCCAAAGAAGACATTCCCCTTTACGAATTTACGGAACGTATTCCGCCTGAAATTGCCCTCGAGCTGTGCGTCCTCTCGCAACCCGACTTTCCTTTGACGGCTAGCGCTGATCTATTTTACTCCCCTATTTTGCCCATAACAACCCTATTTTGCAACTTCTATTCACCCGGTTTCTCTTCCCTGCGCGCCGTTCCAGACTGCTGGCTGCGGACTACCTAGAAGGTAAATCGCTTTTTCTTGCTTTTTTCCATTTGCAAATCGAGGCGTGCGGCTGATGAAATTGGTACTCCGTACTTAGTCTAAGACCCATCTCGGCTCTGCACCATGGATGATACGCCTCTACTATCTGCACCGTTGGGTGTGCGCACTGCGCCCGATCAACCTGGTGTATTCTGCTAGGCGAGGTGATGTATTGGTACTTAGGGGGTATGACACGAGGCGGCGCAAAGTACGGGCTTCTATCGTCTTGCTATTTGTATCCAAAACTGCGGCGCGGCATCTGGATGGTGGCATATGCCACTGCTTCCACCAAGCACTCCGTTTCATGTATGCAGCATTGAAATCAACATCCTCGTCGCCGACTCGTTTCGATCTCTTTACATCCATACCCTGTCCTCTGAAATTCGTGGGTCTGTGTCCGGAACAAGCAATTAGCCGACGAGCCAACGTCTAACCACACTTGATCATTGGATGACGAAGCAGATTATCATGACGAACCTAATGTCATCCCATCAATCCCATGCCCAGCGCTATCTGTCTCATTGATGGCGTGGGTATGATCCAGACTTTTAAACCTCGATCCAAAGAACTGGGCTTTCCTGAATGATGCGAGTCACTTGACATTCAGCACTCCAGACTGAACGGCTACGGTCCGATACCCATTAGGCTGACAAAATCATCCTTACTTGCCGGTTGCAGTCCGATTCGACGCCGCCCAGTCTGAGTAAGCACGCTTTACGGCGCCAGATTGGCCCCTGGCAGGACTTACTTGATATGTAGCTACTTCCAGGGCAGTGGCAGGTCACCTCAAGCGAAGTCCGCAATGCGTCGCGCCTGCAGAACGTATCAGGCAAGGTGTTCCAGAATATGATGTAAAAAAAGGCGCTGTCGACTGGAATTCAACGCGCTGAGAGGTCTGTGTGCGGTGCCATATATCTCCTTGTGGTCAAGACTGAATCCGTAGGTGCTTCGAGATCGACATGAAAAGGTGCATGCACGAGGACGTTTATTCAGGGGCCACAGGGCATGTATCACGATGTCCGTCCTTGCCTCCCCGCTGTATCGCGCTTTTATGGTGCGGCCCACGACGTCTCCGGCAGCGTACAGGTCTGTCATCATTCCGCACTTGCCCATATGCGGCGTATCAATACCTGATGCACACGGGCCTCGAACCCGTCTTGTTGTTTAGGGGCACCGTCAAGTGTGTGATCCCCAGTCCCCTGAATCAACCGATCGGCAGCCAACGTTGCCGGCGGTGCCGTCAAACTATATACAGGTCACCCGATGTCAAGTGGATCGCGTCTCAAGGTCGGACGATGGTGGTACGCGACGTCAAGATGCGGGATCGGCAATAAATAGGGTCATGTGGGTCTTATCTATGTATGTATCCTACGGTGGCGGAACCCATGTGACAACTTTGACAACTTGACGTCCAAGGTTGGGGGGGCCGGGACGCACGGGCCGAAAGACGGTCTTAGATTTCCTGTGTCTCGACGTTCTTGGCTCATACAGGTCATAGATATTGCCACTGTTTCTGTCGTTGGTCGGTCGAACTCGAGACCACCCTCGATTTGTACCTACCCCGAGCGGCACATAGGACTTTAATATTTACTTCCAGTGCAGTGTCGCATCATATGGTACATACCTGTTGACAAGCTCGTCATGAGGAAATTCGGTCATTCCATGCCCCAAATATGAGATCCGACTCATGAACCAAAAGCATACAGCTTTCAAGGTCGACCGTGCATGGGTGATTTGCGGAACGTATTGGATTGAACTTCAAGTTTGACGCATGGACTCGGAGAGCTAGTACTACAAATGTAATTACGCGTCATGGTGTCCTCAGATCAACGCGCGGTCTGCATATAGGAAGAAGGATTGTTATCGTACTTCACAACATAAGGATGACTTTATACTTTGAAATATATATATATACGACGTTTTAGGAGGGTTGCCATGTTCATCAAAAGGTATGCAGCCAGGCATCGAAATCGATCACCAAGCGCTCTATCCAGATCCGTACCGGCAACGCGTTGTCAATAAAGCTCGAGCAGCCAAACAACCCCGCCCGCGCGAACCCTTCGACCATCACAGTACCCCACAGAAGCAACCAGGTCATCGTCCAGATCCAACCCACCACGCCACCCACCTTCCACCCCGTCAGCCGATAAAATGCCCGCTCGGCAATGATACCCGGGGCCATCATCCCAAACCCGACAAGCATCCACCTGAATTCTATCTGGCCGTTGAGCGTGCTCATCGCGATGTGGTGGAACACCGCCGATGCAAGGAACACTCCGAAACCCTACCGATGGTACCAAACAAGAACGACAACGGAGAGCCGAGGAGGAGGAAGGTCTGGCGGAACCACTGGTGCCACCTGCGACCCCAAAAGTCGCTCAGCGACGTCGCGTACCATGGCGCGTCGAATGCGGGGGGCCATTGAGCGGGGTCCTGGCCGAGGAAGAGGATGGCTGGTATCGTAGCTAGGTCGTAGGCCATCTGCAGGACCGCGTAGATGGCAAAGGCACACAGAACCGAAATAAAGCTCGCTCTGAAATAGCAGACTAGGAGAGGAAGCGAGTCGTCGAGGATGGTAGATCCTTCGAGGACGGGTCCGGTGCCCCCAGGTGCGAGGGACAGGACTGCCCGGTGGAGAGCGCCGCATATCAGGGCATGTGCGAGAGCAGAAAGCAGTGTGTAAAGAAGGAACGCCGGGCGATCGGTAGGTCGAGTCTCGCGCGGAATAGGTGATCCGCGAGCCCATTCCCAACCATGACCACGAAGGTTTGATACGAGATCAAGGGCGTCCATGATAGTGGATGGCGTGCTCTTTGCTGGACGAAGGTATCGCACGAGCGGTTCTTTTGCCAGTGACCACTCGAGGGTACGCGTACCGATGTAAACCATTGAGAGCTGCAAAAAAAAAACTGGTCTCAGTCCTGTCCTTTGAAAGTAAAGTTGGATGTCGAAAAATACTCACCACCATGTCGATGTTGAGGAATTCTCGCTCTGGCTTGCCGAACGACACGTCCACGGAAAGTGCCGCGCGCAATGCTAACAACGCGACGACAGGCCATAGCGCGAAGCGGATGGTGCGCGTCTGCGGCGTGACAGCCAAGACTGCTACCAGAAAGGAACAAACCACCGGAGGGAAGACATGCGACACCAGTGTTGTACCATCGATGGGGATTCGCGTCAACGGGATATCGAGAGCACTCCACAATGACAACATGGAAGAGGATATTGTGAGTCTCAGGTCTGGTCTTGCTTCTGTCTTCCTGGATAACTTCAGCCAAGTCTGTGACTCAGAGAATGGTAGGCGGTGTTTCACCACTCATTCCCCGCTCGGATCACTGCTGACTACTAAAGTGTACGTACTCGGAGCCTTCCAGGTACGCCTCCAATGACCGACGTCCCTTTCAAGAATTTCACAAGAAATACACTGCGGAACGTCTCAATCCAGTACAGTATGTGTTACTCGTCAATGGACCAGAACTCAACACACTGGACTGGCCCCCATGTCACGGTTCGAGTTGCAATGGTCTGCATCTGAAAATGTGACTTTCTGAGGTCGCGCTGAGACATTAATCAATGCCAACCACTGCACTGTGAGGCCCCCTCAATGAGTCACGAAAAGGAGGCTACTTATTCTTCTGAGTATGGCGGTTTACATAGTGCTCTGTGTGCGTGTACATGCGGTATTATTGTTTATTTCTCATACTGATCTATTGTTTCTACATAGAACTGCTGAAATATTTGAAGAATGCCTGTTGCATCCTCCACCCACGGTGGAACCCTCGGAATCGTGATTATCATTTAGTCGCGGTCCCTCCTTGTTTGTGCAGTTCAACTAGCAGTGGTCAATATGCTGTACGTTCGTATCAACAATTCGAGACTTGTTTTCACGATGCCTCTCTTTATTTACCGTTGATCGTTATTTTATGTAGGTCGCTTACGAGGGCTGAAATGGTAACGGATGCCACAGCTGGAGTTCGATCGCGCCATCCCATCCCCTTGAGGACTGGAAGACAAGGCAGGATATTTTGCACAAGTCCCAATATGAACCGTGGAATCGCAGATGTTGTAATGGATTCGCGATAAAGTAGTTGAGGGATTCCTGACTTTGACCAGAATTCGACTCATTGGCTGACATTCATGCTGCTCGCTTCCCAGAGATGCCGCAATCATTCTGGACGAATGGATTTGGAAAGGGTGCAAATGCCTCGCACTTTCCTCACCCCTGAATGTACGACTGGGTGGGGAGCCAGGGGAAATATCTCGAAAAATCGAAGTTATGGAATGCGAACGCAAGGCGAATGGCTCTGTTGGCGAGATCAACACTGAAAAACGTTTGTCAGCAGACCATGTAGTCATGAAGCAACATAATCAGACCGAAATCCGGATTCCGACGTTGATGAACATGAGCCAGTAGGTTTGACCAAGAGGGCGTAGATGAAATTGACAATGCCTACAGTATCCAATAGCTTCCGTGGGAGAATGTACGGAAATGACTTTCTGGATATCCCGAGCCCGGTCGAGGCTGATTGCTTGATGCCCAACATCAAACTCGGTAGATACGTTCACCTCTTACGCACCCTCGTATATCCAAGGCGATGCAGCCACCACCACCACGAGTATAATTCTGCAAAGGTGTGACAATCGACTAGAAATAAATTCCTGAACTTCGCCTGCGGTGCGTCGAGCTTTGGAGTCCGTTCTAGATCCTATGATTGGTATGGGCGAGCATAGTCTTGCAGTCACAGTAGCAAATGTTGTCCACGAGCTCTCAGTTTCGTCTGACACTCTCCACCCTAGACTTGGCACTTTTTCTTGAAAAGTTCGATTTATCAGCTTTACGAAAGATGTTCACCCAGCCCTTCGACTTTTGCAGAATCAGTATTGTATTTTATTCACACCGCGAGCTTGTTTACGCGTATTCCTGTCCATCACTACACCCATTACTCTGATCGGCGGGAGGTACTATTATGAGGTACGTATCAGTTTTGCGGGATGAGAAGGGTGAGATGACGTGAACATCACCATATATATGGTACCTCATGGTCGCGGGAGTCGCTCGAAATGGTGGAACAGAATCATGTTGCTGCATCCTGCCACATGACCCCCGAGGTTCATATTAAGTACACCCAAGTACAAGCTGTGATTCTGGTTCCCAAATGGCGTTAGTAATACTCAAAGCCAACTTGATTGGTTCCACCGGGTTACTATTACATAGCTATAGCGCCTAGCAAACAGTACGATACTGTCACGCAGTCACAAAACACAACTAGGACGGACAAAGCGATGAAGAACTTGAAGTCTCACAGAAGTGTCCATTAGCACAGTTGACTTTCAATTGATCGTGCCTTCTGACGAGTGGGAGTCCACTTGAGTGACGAGTCATTAATATAGCTCCTTTGCGCCCAACAGCATTACAACGTGTGCGCCTTGAGTCATAGCCGAGGACCCGGTTGCGGCCTGTCACGAGTAAGCGACAGCTGAGCGCTGAGCGCTGAGCATGCAGAAACATGTTGACCTTGAGCTCAGGCTGGTCCAAGATGTTCTCAGATACAGTACCGGTGAGTAAACATCCCACGCCAGCCCTTCTCCCTTCTACTGCTACTTACTTCATACCTGCTCTGAATCAAGTGCTCAGCGCTCTGCTATTCACTGCTTATAATGTCATATTTCAACGTTCTGGATCCGCTATCTCGCCCGTCACTATTGCTGTGTAAAGCATCGCAACACGAGGACTCGCAACGACTGAAAAGCGGACGAAGCACGCGTGTATCCAACGATGATTGCATATAAATGCACTATAGACCGGCTTGCCCTACCAAGCCTCTGTCTCCTCAGCTTTTGCTTTCGTTTCAACTTCTTGCCTGCCAAACATGGACATATCAGGTCACCCTGTGATTGCGTACAGAATTCTTTCTATCCATGAGCTCAAGTGTAGCTAACATGCATCCACAGCGTGATGGGTGCGACTGGTACTGGTACATCATCCTCGACAACAATGGACCACTGGTCATAATATACTAACCCAACGTTCTTCCTCCTCGTGGAGTAGGAAAGTCTACTGTGAGTGACTGATACCTTTACAAACCATACCCTTATACTTTTTTACGTAGTTCATCAAGCTTCTCACCAACGACGAAAGCATTCACATCGGGCACACTCCCGATTCCGAAACTTCCGCAGTTCACACCACGGAGTACACGGACATGAAGACTCATCGTAACGTGACTCTGGTTGACACGCCAGGTTTCGACGACTCCCGAGAAGGAGTCACCGACACGGATATCCTGGAGAAAGTCGTACGCTTCCTGGAGCCCGAGAATGGGTAAGTGCTTGATTGATTCGCCATGCATCTCCACTTCTGATTTTTGCTTATCTCAGGATGAAGCAAAAACTTAATGGCATTATCTACATGCATCGCATCTCAGATCCTCGCGTTGGTGGTCTTGCGCGAAAGAATATCAAGATGCTGCAGGCACTCTGCGGAGACAAGAACCTCGACCACGTTCGTATCGTCACTACGAACTGGAGCCGTGTCACGGATGAGGAGGGAAGCAGACGTCAGGATTCCCTAGTGCGCGGAGCGTTCAAAGATCTTATCGACAACAAGGCCGAAATACGCCGCCACTCAGATAATATCGAGTCTGCGCAGCAAATCTTATCCGAGCTCATCACTCTCCCACCCGTGACGATGCAGATACAAGAGAACTGCGACAGGGGAATGAAGCTAGGTGATACGTCGGCCGGCGTTATCCTTACTGCTGAGATGCGCGAGATGCAGAAAAAACATGAACAAGAGTTGGCGGACCTGAGGAGAGAGATGGAGGAGGCCACGGCCGCTAACGATCTTTCTCTGAGGGCCGAGCTAGAGCAAGACCGCAAGGAACTTGAACAGAGGATGGTAGCGCGCCGAAGAAGACCGGAATAGATTAGATAGGGTGATCAAGGTTACACGTGCAGACACAACGGAGGAGCGACCCAAAACAGCCAAGCAACCGGTAGGGGAAGACAATGGACGGCCCAAAAGGGCCTCGCGACTGAACTGGGTCCCTCAGCCATTCCGTGCTTTCTTACAGTGCCTGGGGTTTTGACGGAGGGGGAGAAAGGTTGCACAGTAAACTCCGCGCTTTATCCTGGATCATGTTCCCTATTAATATTAAGTTTCCTAAGTTCCGTGCCGCATACTTTTTTCTTACGAGCTAGTCAATGTCATGTGTTATATAGTATTACCCCAAAACGTGTCAGAGCAGGATTCAACTTGAGGATTCGTCGACCCAGTGAAAATGTCCGATGGAGATGGTGGCACAGCCATGGAGACGCATGAATTGATTATTGGACTCGGTGGGACTCTGACCTTACCTTGTTTTTTTTTTTTGTTTTCCACAATTGGTCACTGCTATGAAGCGGACGCAGATCGAGCTCCTTTCTTGGCAGGAGATCCCGATTCGAGAAAGAACAAGGCTTCAAGTTGGGGTTGGTTTGACACGTGGCGTGGTTATCTAGCCACATTGCGACACCTCTCATGTCCTGCGGAGGCTCCTGGTCCCCCAGCACTGGAGGCATCATAGATCACAGCTTAAACAGAATTAAACCCTACAGTATCGGACAATAGCACGGCGCATGTTTCGATTCAAAGCCGCCATCTACGCTCAACAGGACATTGCACATAATGGAATATATACAAGTTCGCAGGGAAATGAATATATGGTCAGGTTAGATCTGAGGGTAATCAGTTCTACTTCAAATCTGGTTATTAGACAGATATAATGAGATGTGGCGGCAGACGCACATTGCGAAAAGGGAAAAAAAAAAACTCAGAGCACGTCCAGTACACGCACACCATCAACTAGCTTACTCAATGCCACTGGCGTAATCTCCACCTGGACGGTGATCATACTCTCCGCAGCGACTCTCCTGTATTCCGCCGCATTCTGACGCGTAGGTGTGAATAACAACGAACCGAACCGTTGGCTCAACCGTGCGATGAACCGCAATGCCTGATTCTGTCGTTCCATCAGCGGCATCGATGAAGGGGACAAGAGCGACGCCATATCTCGGGGCGGTGTGTGTGACCCGGAGGCGAACGGCCGTCCCAGTCGTGAAACAAGACTCAAGGTGCGTGTTTGTTTGGCCGCTGGAGCGGTGTCTGAGGGACCAGGGAATGGCGGCATGTTTCCTGTCGAGGACGAGTGGCTGACCATATTCGAGTTCTCCTCAAATGTCGGACTCGCAATTCCCCCGACAGGATGTCGATCAAGGAGGAAATCTATCCAGGGGTGAACGAGGACCAGAGAACCTAATCTGGTCAGATCCTCCGTCGTCTTGATCTCCACAGCTCCAAGACCGATCGCCTTGGCGCGAAAGATGTGTCCCGACGTACCGCGAGAGCTTGAGAGTGGGTCGAGTTTGAATGTGATGCATGGAAGCTTCATTCGTTGTCCTACGAAAAACGCAATGGGAAGTTCGTTCAGTCGCTCATACAGCTGCATGACAAGGCGCATATTCGGCACAGATGCTTGCAAATTAGTCGTGATCGTGTCCATCTTGGGATGTTGCACATTGGAAGGAACGTGCGTTGTTGCCAACTGCTTGAACACAGGGACAGCAACAGGGAGGCAGCTGTTGAAGCTGCCTGATTTCCCTGTCCACGCAAGTATGTTTGTGTCTCCGGAGCTAGTGAGCAACTGAGCCAAGAGTCGTCCAAGTGCCTTGTCCCCCTCGCCATACACAACAGGCAAAGAAGCAGAGAATATGCCGAGCAGAGAGTACGCTGCATCTTCAATGAGTGTTGTCTTTCGCTCTGAAGCCAGACATAATTTTTCCCGTATATCATCTAGGCCTGGTCGGAGTGTCATGAGGGCCCGTGCTGAGATGCCAGTCGCCTCCTCCATCTCGGAGATGATCTCAGGTGAATCCTTGTGATTAGCGACATCGAGGTTCAAATATGGCGTCCAATCCTCGGCATAGAATCTGACTGTCTTGGAAGCATGATACTCTTGGAATGTCCAGGCTCGAGTATTCCAAATGCTCTGAATGAGATCGCCGCGCCGTGACGGAGAGTGAACACCAAGAAGAAAGACTATCGTGATGGCAGAACCCTCGTACCACCTGAACATGGCGACCAGGGCTTCTTGGAGCACAAAGTGATCCGATTTATCGATACAACACGTGTCGCTCCATGCCCAATCGAATCCAGCACCACGAGCAATCTTGCAGAACATCTGTAGCTTGTCGTGAGTAGGTAACCTTTGGAGGTCGTACACGTTGGTGTGCACAACTTGATGGAAAAGAGGCTCATTATCCTCCCACTTGTGCGAAAACATAGCATAACGATAATACTGTTGGACTTCATCATCGATACGGGAATGTTCGATGTGGGTCGTCATAGAGGAGAGTAGCTCCTTGTATACCAGAAGCGCTTCGAAAGCGGCTGCTTGCTTTGATTTGTCGAGGAGACGACCAGAGGTAATATGAATCAGCACACGAGGCGAATCGCGGATGGATTCTTGGATAGCACTGCATATGGCTGCCTTTGTTTGCTCCGGATGGACGTATTGGTGACGGCGTTCTTCGAAGTGGAATTAGTAAAAATGACAATTATAAGATGGGATGCACTCACCACGAATTTCTGGATCGGACGATTGCGACATCTTCGACAACATCACCTCGAGTGCGTCTATTGCATCGTCATAATTTCTTGCCGTGTGTAAAGCCGCATGCTTCCTTTCATAACCCCACGGTGAGTCCGGAGTGAGTGCAATCAACTAATGATGATGTCTTGACGGGAACTGACATACACCAAGTAAAAGGACAAACCTCGTCTGCATCATTCGATGCACTCTCCCACATTCCGCCAGCAACATATGCTCTGCTTCGTTTGATGAAGAGACTTTGTGGGTCCTCCGGACCAAGCGAGACTGCGGCTGAATATTGGGAGATCGCCTCGTCGTATCGTTCAGCACTCATTGCATTATCCCCGATGTGCTCCAACTTCTCTGAGCAGCGATGTTTAAAGTCTGAAAGACAAGAGCTTATATAAACAGCAATTCTGTACACAATATCCGAGTCCGAGCGTACTTACCAAGAGCCCATTCTTGATGTTTATCGAGCTGTTCTTCTAATTCATAAAACATTTGGCAAAAGCATTCGCTCGCTTCAGTCACGCGGTCGATCGCCTCGAGATGCTCACATATGACTTGATAAATTGTGAATCTCGAAGCTGTAAACTTCAGAATGATGTCGAGCTCATGACGGATACCAGATTGAAGTTAAATACTAACCGTGATAGCGGGAGCTAAGACATCTTTCCAAGAGCCATTTGCCAATGTTGATTTTGCCCACACCCTCACAAGCGGTTGGAAGGATTTCGAAGGTCTTCCGTGATGAGATGCTTCCTTTGAGACAACTCCACTGTCGCCTTCTGAGGTCGAGAGACATCGACGTGTGAAATCTGCAGAAGTTTCAGAACGCGCCGAAATGAAGCACAGTGGAGCATAAGTTGACCTGAGATCCACCTGACCGTAGGCTCTCTCATATAGACCTTTTCGTCAACTAAATTGACTGTCTCAAGAAGAGATTCGCTCGCCCCCTCTGTGCAACCAGTGGCGTATAGGGCTTCACAAAGACGCTGTCGGATTGTGATACCCAGATTATCGAACCTCCATCCAGATATCTGTGAAAAATGATAAACTATTACCAATAGACGATCAGGTGATTACTTACCAAGGAGACAACCACGAGCGGTTGACCCGTGTAGTGTCGCACCTGAGCTTGCGCATGCTGGAATGAATGTACTGCGTCATTGTATTCGTTGCATTCCATGAGTAAGTTTCCGAGGTGAAGATGCATGTATGCCTGCTAAAAATATCATCGGTCACGTCGCGTACCAGCAGATCATTAACATACCTGGACTATGCAGCACATCAGATCGAGCTGTGCATTAGCGATGACTCGGAGGTCGTCTACACGAGACATTGCATCATCGTGTCTTCCGGCCACAAATAAAACAACGGCCTGCATAAGTCACAGTTGAGAGTCAATCGAGCTCAGTTCCACTCTTGAGTGGAATACCCACCTTAATCAACAAGAGAAAATCCAAATAGTGTGGATGGCAGCGCGTGAATGCCAAATCGTATACTCGACATCCTTCTGACTTTTTTCCGACACCCATAAGCGCTGTGCTCTTGGCAATGTAACCAATGGTGGATGGTCGAATCTTGATCGACTACGATCAATTATAGTGAGTGTTAGGCACGCCAGAGAGGTAAGTCTTGGTTCACCCTTTCCGCATCTTCAAGTGCCATGATGCACTGTTGCAAACGTGCCCGTATAAGTGCCCTGTTGGCGAGTGCATGGTGACTAGGGTGATCAGAGTTCGCGATTGACATGGTCAAAAACGATTCTGCCTCTGTTAGCCGATCTTGCTTCCAGGAGTCAAGTGCAGCGTCACTGACATTGATGAACGGCGCCTGAGAGACAAAGTACTCATTAGTTTGGAGCATAGAAGGTGAATCGGAAGTACGACCGCCATTGTATATTTCAATAACTTGAATGGATGTACTTACAACAGAATGAGGCAGTAAAAGAACCTCTTGGAGGTCCTTGATGGTGATTTTGCCGTCTACTCCACCAATTGCGAGAAAGCGGTCGTCCGGTGAGAGGGCAATTGAGCATATGGTTTGAACGTGGTGGATTATTTCAATTTGTATGTGCGTCGACATGTCCAAAAAGGTGATGGTGCGGTTCGCAGAGTAGACAATAAAATCTGCATGCTGCGGCAGGGCAATTCCCGCGTAATTACTGCTCTCGGGGACCAGCCACTCCGAGACAGTCAAACCAACATCTCATCAGGAAAGCGGGCTTATAACGTTATCGCTTGACGACTCTTGATTGAACGGTTGAGCAGTTCTCCTCCAATCGCAGCTCTCAAAATCGACCAAGCGAGCCTTAGCGAAGTATTACGGGAATATCGCCACGCTAAGCGCTCATCGAGTGCTCAATGAGCGACTTACAAAACCCCGATGCTGTTTCAATTTGCTTGATTTTGGTGTTGGATGAGACGAAGATGTCTTGGTTGAACCAGAGGAGACCGGTGTTGTAAAATGGAGTCACTCCCACAGGTATGTTGACGAACAAGTGCCCGTCGCCGCTGTCATAGACCCACACGGAATCGGGAGTCGCTGTTGCAATTCGGTCACTTCGTGGCGAGTATTTCGCTGCCACGACGGAATTAGTGTGGTGAAATGTCGGCAGAACTTGCTCGCGGGTCGAGATGTCCCAGACAGTCGCGACGTTGTTCCACGATCCAATAACAACTCGGGTAGAATCTGGAGAGAAATCGACGGCAGTGGTGACGTGCTCGTCATCATACTCGAAGACCTTGTTGTATGTCGAATCCCAAATGCTCACCCCACCCCAGCCTCTTCCCGCTGCGATGTATTTGCCGTCCTTTGAGACCGCGACACACTGGACACTCTCCGCTGCCATCGTTCTTGTTTGTCTCCCGTCCGAGTCATCAACTTGGCGTACTTGAACGCCAACCATGTCACCGCTTACGAGATATTCCCCATTCGTTGCAAATGTCATTGCCCATATTTCGTGGGTGTGGTCCGAGTCGGACCAGGTCTTGGCAAGCGAAGGAGGCTCTTTCCCCATAGTCAGCATCAAGCAACACTCTCTGGTCTTTACGCACCGGGCGGCTCCATTGTCAACATCACGATCCTGGTTACAACGTAGTAACACGAACAACAGCTTCGATAGAAGCATCATTGGCACCGCGCGGAGTTAGCCACTGGAAAGGCGCCAACCACTAAGTATGTACGAATCAGTACGATCATATTCATTCACAACATCCTTCAGTCAGAGTACAGTACGAGGGCTGACTGATACAACAAAACCCCAGTCGAACGACGAGTGACTATTCGTACAACACTTTCCGCACACGTATACCGGTCTCAACCCCAATTATCCCTTTAGATCACGCATAACCAATCCCGCCCGTTCGTCACGCCCCCTCGTGCGTCCCGTACCTCTTGGACGATGTCCTCGTCATCGTCACCTTCCGCCGCGTCTCCACCACCCGCTCCGACGTCCGCCTCTGTGGCAGCACCATATTCACACCCGTATCGTCGCTGTCGCCCTCTTCTTCGAGCCTGCGGATCTCCATGCCGAGTTCTTCGAGGTCGTTTGAGTTGCGACGGCGCATGCTTGGGGCAGGGATGACGGGGTAATCGGTGTCGGTGGGCTCGAACGTGGGAAGACGCTCGTTGGCGATATCGGAGCGACGTCTGGTGTGCGTCAAGTCAAGTTTAGAACGGGATAGATGCCGAATGCATCGAGGACGAATGTTGCAATGCATTCGCGATGAAGTAGTCGAGGGATTCCTGAATGTACGACTGGATAGAGTGCAACAAGGGGGAAAGGTTATGGCGTTTATCAGTAGACCGGAGAAACACGACCAGTCCGAAATCCGTATTCCGACGGTGATGAACATTATCATGAGCGCTTGAGCCAGGGTTTGACCCACAGGGCGTAGATGAATATTTGCGCCCCGTCTAATGGGTTCTGCTGGAGAATGTACGGACTCAGCTTCGTCTAGCACTATAACTCTCCACCCTAGACTTGGCACTTTCGCTTGAAAGACTCGATTTATCAGCTTTACGAAAGATATTCGCCCAACCCTTCGGCTTTTCCACAATGTTGTTGGATCCAGGATGCTCAATCCACTTGAGCGATGAGTCATATAGCATCTTTGCGCCCACCGTTACACCGCCGTAGCTTGAGCATGCACTGAAAATACATATGGAATTTGAATAACTCATGATAATCGGAAATACTTACAATATTACATAATGCTGTGCTGTACTGAGGAATCCATTATTTCACGCCACCTACTCCACAGCTCAGCGCTCTGCCACTCATTACTTGTAATGTTGCATGTTCACCGTTCTGGGCCCGCTATCTCGTCCGCTATCATTGCTGTGTAAAAGCGTCACAAACATGACGACTCAGATCGAACAAATGACGAACGAAGCCCGCGTGTGTGCAACGAGTTGATTTGAACTCGATTGTATTTAAACGCGCCAGTCTTTCCTCAGCTTCAACTTAGTTTCAACCTCCTGCCTCTTGTAGGATGTCAAGCATGGGTAAAACACAAGACTGCTCTGTGATTGCGTACGAGTCACCTTTTATTCGTGTGCTCAAGTGTAGCTAACACGCATCTACAGAGTGATGGGTGCGACTGGTACTGGTGCGTTGTCCTCGACAACAATGGACTACTAGTCATAATATACTGATGAACATTTCCCTCCCCGTGGAGTAGGAAAGTCTACCGTACGTGCTCGATACTTTACAGACCACCCCCTTATACTTTTTACGTAGTTTATCAAGCTCCTCACCAACGACGAAGGCATTCACATCGGGCACACTCCCGATTCCGAAACATCCGCAGTTCATGTGACGCAGTATACGGACAAGAAGGCTCGCCGTGACGTGACGCTGGTTGACACGCCAGGTTTCGATGACTCTCGTGAAGGAATCACTGACACGGATATTCTGGAGAAAATTGTACGCTTCCTGGAACCCGAGAATGGGTAAACCCTGTTTAGTTGATTCAGCATACATCTCCACTTTTTGATATCGCCTATCTCCAGGAAGAAGCAAGCACTTAATGGCATCATCTACATGCATCGCATCTCAGATCCCCGCGTTGGTGGTCTCGCGCGAAAGAATATCAAGATGCTGCAGGCACTCTGCGGAGACAAGAACCTTGACCACGTTCGTATCGTCACTACGAACTGGGCCCGTGTCACAGATGAGGAGGGAAGCAGACGTCAGGATTCCCTAGTGCGCGGGGCGTTCAAAGATCTTATCGACAACAAGGCCGAAATACGTCGCCACTCAGATAGTATCGAGTCTGCGCAACAAATCTTATCCGAGCTCATCCCCCTCTCGCCCGTGACGATACAAATCCAAGAGGAACTCAGACAGGGGGCGACGATTGGTGATACGTCGGCCGGCGCTATCCTTACTGCTGAGATGCGGGAGATGAAAAAAAAAACATGAACAAGAGTTGGCAGACCTGAGGAGAGAGATAGATGAAGCCATGGCCGCTAACGATCTTGCTCTGAGGGGCGAGTTGGAGCAAGAGCGCAAGGAACTCGAGCAGAGGATGGAGCTTGCCGAAGAAGACCGGAATAGGTTGGATAGGGTGATCAAGGTTATGTGTACAGACCCAGTGGAGGAGCAACCCAAAACAGCGAAGCAACCCGTAAGTGAAGTCAACGAACCCCCCAAGGAGGTCTCGCGACTGGAATGGGTCCTTCAGCTATTCCGTGCTTTGTCAAAGTGCCTGGGTTTTTAATGAAGGGGGAGAAAGGTTTCGCAGCGAAGCGTTGAGAATCATCCCTTTATCCTGAACCATGATCCCTTTCGTGACACAGGCTGAAACTTTGAGTATACTATAATACAAGCATGGCCTTCGGATGGTGGCATCATGATTGCACTGGCGTAAATAGATACATGCAGACTATAGAAGGAGACGATGGTACACTACGTTAGTCGTATATTTAGTTTCATTTGAAGGTGCAAATAGTAGGAGAACATCTTTTCGTTTGCACACTCTCGACAGAGCAGTGTACAGTTGCCCATGAGCAAATGGTTCGACGCGGAGGTCGAGTACAGCTCTGTCAAGAGTCAAACGCTGGCATCCGTTGAACGTCCATCCCCTCCAAACGTGTAAAATTTCACGTCGTGATTAGTGCCGGAGGGCAAAAAAATGAAACCTTCATGCTTCCAAAACGTTTTTCCTCCAGAATACTAATAGGCCCGCCCTCCCCGAACGCCGAGGATTCCGTGAAGGCTACAAACGGAGGCCATCTGAAGCGAAGAGAAGAAGGAAAGTGAGAAAAGATAACACAAAGGAAGAACTGTGGGAGGAGAGCGTGAAGACAGGGAGCCGCAGGGGCACAGCTAGGAACCACAGCACCCCCTGACAGAGCGACGCTCCACACGATCGATCGACGATGCAGAGGAGCGTGAGACCCTTGCGGCGCTGTGCCGACGACAGACCTGCGCTGCACACGATGGAAGGACGACGGACCAGAGGGAAAGACAGTTGCAGCGACGCAACACATTACAAACGTTTCGATTGCAGGGGAGCGATGCAACGAAGAGGAAGGAGGGACGGCGAAAGAGAGCATAATCGATGATCGATGAGCGATCGCTCCTCGCCGAAAAGAGTGCACCGAGCGACCGATCATAAGCCACCCGGCAAGCTGCGGTGCTTAATATAATAGATGTCAAGGCATCTCATGTGTCTCTGTTTACTAATTATCAATGCCCTAAATCTTCATTCCATTTGAATAGTTTAGATTTGCCAACATGATATAGTTTGCTTAAGAGCTTGAAGGACGACCAGATAATTGTGAACGAATCGGGCCAAGCCAGTGACTGGCAAGACGTATCGACTGATGCGCTATCGAAGGGTAAGTAACTTTCACTGCAGCAACTGTCTATTGGCATCAACAGGAACCGCTATATATCATGACGTTGACCGTTTCACTACAGTGGATAACACTTGTTTCGCTACTAGTACTAGACTGTCACGTCGTATTCTTGCCAAGTACTGGGGTACCCCAGTCAGCTGAGAAAAACAAGTAACGGGTTCTGCACTGAAGTCCTGAAGCCCGAAGAACACAGGCCTGGGCTCTAGGCAGCTATAACCACTGGCAGTCACCAGTACTATGGTGTCACTTCGCGCACAACTTGAACCGCGTCGATACCACCATTGGACCGAATACTTGAACTAGACCGCGTTATCAAAGGTATGCGTGAGTACCTCTAGCCGCTCAAGTTTGCTCGCCCAACTCTCCCAACTACAGGTTGTAACTTGTTGCTTCTCATTGATTCTCCGTTTCGATCCTTTAGTGCTTTTCTCCATCCCTCCTTCGCACAGTTCGTCCACGTCAACCAAGCCATCTTCTGCCAGCGCTCACTCTGTAAGTGAGTCCGTGGTGGGAACGATCAGTTGAACACGATCGAACAATTTGGCAGCCAACCGCAATGCCTGTACCATTCGAGTCGCCGAATCACCCGGATAACGATAAAGGTGCCAGTGAGCGCGCAGGTTGTTATTGGTACATACGTAGTACTTACTGTTTTTGGTCATGGAAGGTGCCCGTTATGTATCAACCATAATCAAGGGCCTTGACAACACGTGTCACAGCAAGATTCATCTGTCGCATCGCCCGGCTTCCCAGTTGGTTCATATCAAAATCATTCTCAGCAACGGATTCAGCCCACCATGAGGTTGATCGTTCCAAGGTGGTTGGTCCCTGCCAAGTTGCCATACGGTTGGCCTCGTTTCAATCACGAATTACTACCAGGCTGGGAAACAGCCCCCGAGCGCATGCTTGTTCATGGCTTGCTGACATGGTCCCCATTGATGGTATATACGGACTTCGCTATCAGGTAGCATGCAATAACTTCCTCCCCTTTTTGTGTTCAGTGATCCGCCCTTGTGAATCGTGATGCCGTACGGTCAAACTGGCCCAGACGCATCTGCGAAATTTGGCACCTACAACGACGTTGGCCGCGACCAGACCAATCTGAATAATGCACAATGCGAGAATTCGTGGGGGCAAAACGTCACTAGTGGTATGTTAACCACTTCGAGTCCAAGCAATGATGATCCTGACTGACAGATGATGGTCCGAATTTGTTTTTAATAGGGGTCAAGCAAACCGTTCGAGATATCATGGGAGAGTACTCCAATACAACAATCAATTACGGGGGCAACACGACCAATAACTCTGTTGATAATTCGGCCCGGAGCCACAATGATTACTCGAAACACGAGACTGTCAACTTCAGTGGTATGTCAATTCTTCTCGATAACACTGCACTCTCACGTCTGTCCCTGATAGCTCCGTGGTCGACACTTCCTAACAATGGTTCGAACAACGTGGGGTCCATAAGTCCGAGTCGTGCTACATCCCCTTCCGCAACGACCACCTCTGATTCGGCTTCCGGTCCCGGGAACCAAGTTCGCCTAACAGGATCAGAACTACCTGAAGGTCGTGCATGCTCCCCCGCTCCTGAGCGGACTAGTAGCTCTTGGCCTTCCAGTTCGGGCCCGGACACATCCAACGGGTCATCTGCCACCTCCCATTTGTCAGATGCCAATTCTGAGTCACCACGTGTTCCAACACCCTTTCACCCCGGCCATGCACACCCTTCCTGTCTCAACAATACTGTTGACGAATCACTGTCGTTGTCTCCTCTTCAAAAAGAGCTTCCTCTTCGAGAAATCCAGAAGGATAGCCCACAGAACGCGAATGATGCAGACACGGATGTCGTTGAACCTCTGGACCATCATCAGTTCGTCGAACTTGCCAGGTTCTTTCAATGACGATGTTCGCAAAGTGATACAGCGCCTTGTCTCCTGGATCCGTCCTGACAGGTTTGCGTACGACTTGCACAAGAGCGTATGGGCACTCCGTCCTAATCGCCAAAATTCCGCTATCGTGGATTTTGTCTCCTTGAAGGTCCAGCAAGGCGTACAAGGGTCAACCATTATTTTACCGACCATCCTCTGTCTTTTCAATGGAATGCTCCTTGAACGCATATTCGAGCCCTTTGCTCCTGGACTCGACGAAGAGAAAAGCGACGACTTCCTTGATATGTATGACAATATCATGAATTCTGGTGAGTTTGTCCACTAGAATTTGATGAACGACATAGGGATCTAATTGACTATAGAATCGCCCGAACGCATTGGAATATGGCGCTCAGTGACTTATTCCTTCTATAGGGCAAAGTTCAAAAACGACGGTTACACAAGGCAGGCGGCGAAGGAGTTCCTTGCTATCGTCCGTGACTTCCTTCCCATGTTACTCCCTCCAGCAGTTTCAATAAGCCTCCCCAACATCTTCGTGGAGTTTGAGGACTCAGTGACAGCGATTTTTTTGAAAGCGATTGAGTTGCAAGATTTCATTCGGATGTGCAGCCAGCCGCGATTTTACCAGACTTTCGGTGTGAAACTGGGCAGCGAATTCAATCCCGACATCGCTGATTCCCATCCACCACTGGTCCGGATGAGCTCGGGACGTGCTCGTGGCCCAAAAAAGGTCTCGAAGCCTCATGTGACAGGATGCACCAGGCTGGGGTTTGGGGTTATGTCGGTCGGAGCAAAGAAGGGTGGGCTGGACATATTGTTGAAGGCGGAAGCAATACTAGGCTAATTGGAGGAAGCTACGAGCAGAAGAAGCCTGGTCGCTAATCCAAATCTATTCACTCCATTCCTTTATTGGCCCGTCCTTTCAGCGGTAGTAAGTACCCTATCATGATGTCGTGGATATGTTCATTCTTCCCTGTACTGCGTATGAGTGAAACATATCGTCTATGCCGTCATGCGTGTACATGCATTGAGCAGAAGCTATGATTACTAGTAGAAGCTGTGACCTAATCAGCTCTCTCGACAAGACAATGCCAGATCCAAAGGCTAGAACCTCGATGTGGCCTCTCCCGGGCCGCATCATGATTGGAAATTTGGGATGGACTAGGATCAAATACACGTGTAGTATTGCATGCCAGTCGTTCCATCCACTGGAGCCATGTTTAGCGCTTATAAGAAGCCCTTGATTTTACTTGAGGGTTCATCGTGACATCATAGGTAGGGAACCCTCAGGCAACTCCGCCTGTATGAGATCCGAGTCAGTTACAACCGGAAATGGAGGAAAGGTATATACAAAATAGAGGGCGTGTTACACAAACCAGTGCATCCTAGATCCATTGGCACATCACCACTTCTAGCGCTCAGGACAAGCATCTATATTTATGGCCTGGAGCCATTTATATGGTGAAAAGAAGCCCTGAGATGTAATATCACATACAGCAACTACAAAGGGGTCACGGTGTGCCAGTAGTAGCATGCGATCCAGTGAGGGGAGAAAATCACTTTTAAAAAGGGACTGGGTCAATGATCGTGAGGGAATAAGTGCCATCATCATTCAAGTTGATCATGTGGTCTGTAATTCCGACAGACTAAGGGATGTGTGAACACACTCCAGTCGTGGTGGAACGAGACTGGAGAGCCGTGAGGCGAAGTTGTGGGTAAAGCTTTAAAGAATGAACGTGTCCATATATGGTAATGTAGCATATGTAGCTATGGACTGATCGATGATCGATGATCTCCAACATGGTCAAGTCTTTTCAATGACGGATTAGTGTCACTTTTAGTTGGTGACACCAGATCTAAATCTAGCTTGAAATTGACCCTTTGGATCAGTTAGTCGCGGCCACAGCATAACTTAGTCTGTAATAAATCACACATTCAACTGCACGACGATCATCGATAATCCAAATCATCCCTTTCCACTCTCATATTTCAGCATCATATAACATCTTGCAATAACTATTAGTATGTTGTCAAGGTTCGCACCATATCGAGGAATGAAGACTGGCATGTAGAATCGGTAAGAAATCGGGAATATCAAACCTCATATCCCGACAGCTGCCCTCTTAAAAGCCACAATTGAGAGGAGACACGTCTAGCCCGACCAAGTCACCAATCAAGCCACCGAGAGGTCCGCCTATTTTGCTCCCTCTGTCCACCCATCGGGAATTGAGCCAATATCAGAGAAGAATCGGTTAAACACTCCATGGTTGGCATAATCTTCCGCTTTGTGCTTCTGGGCTTTGATTGCTGCAATATGCTGCTGTAGCATCACTGCATTCTGCTCAGCCTCTGTTACAAGTCGTCCCATCATTTGCTGTCTTCTCCAAGTTTCTTCCTCCCTCTTCTTCATTATGGCATTCTTCGTATCCCTACACTGTTACTTATTGGCAAGGTCTTGCAAGTGTTGTCTCTCTGCATGATCGAGCTGGGCGTGAAATTGCCACGCATCCTCCTGTGCCTGCACAAGGTCTTGCTGCAACTTTGTAGTCTCCTTGTCGAGCAAGGCTTTCAAATGCTTCAACCCATCCTGTGCTGTCCTTTGTTTGTCACGGAGCGTGTCGATCGTCATATTCAAGTGCATCTGATCCTCCTCGGCATGCCTGATCTTTTCCTCCAGGACCTTTTGCTCAGCGTCCAACTCAGCTCTCAGAGCTTTGTCGTGTTCTTGTGCAGCTTCCTCCATATCCCTCCTCAATCTTGCTAGCTCCCTGGCATGCTTCTTCTTTAGCTTCTCTATTGCTTCATTAATGATACAACCAGCATCCGTGTCTCTTAATTTCTTTCCGTCTGCGACCTGGTCCTGGAGCTGACTGCTGACTGCTCTGAGGGGGATAATTCCAGCCATGATTGCCTGAGCAGATTGGGCGTTGTTAAGGTGGTGGCGCATCTGGGCTCCAGATGCGAGGAGGGGCTGAAAAGCACCTTTTATCAGGAGCTCCTCTCGCTCAGGGCCCTCTTGCTCGGTGATGCGATTCCAGTTGGTAGTGACAATACGAACATTATGAAGGCTCTTCTGTTACGGTAGTCCCGGGTAGGGCCTAGCGTAGACGCAAAAGCGCAAGTATCAAGCGGCTGCGATAACTCAAACAACCACCACTTGATACGTGGCGCGCTGTAGAGTTCGAGGAGGAGTACTGGTCAGCGTATTCCTACCAGTGAGACGAGTTAGAACTTAGGACGTTGCCTAAGAGCGTCCTGTTGGGAATCTATACCCGAAGGACCTAGACTGCCCCTTGTGATCGGGGTGGATCGAGATGCTGGACGTTGGTCGCAGCGACGAGGGATGGCCTTGAGGGAGGGCCCGAAGAGGAGCAGTGATACTAGCTTAGATTGCGTAGATCAAGACTAAAGTACAGGAGTATCACTGCGCGGTATTTATACTATGAAACTGGTGCACGGACCAGCGGTCAAAAGGGGTGGTCAGGAAGAGCGGAACTGACTAAGGACCAAAGGAGTCGTGCGGGGCGGAAGCACCGGATCGACGAGAGAAGGAAATGGTAAATACGGAAGCTGTCCAAGTGACAGCGGAAATGAAAGTGATCCGTATCGGATCAGGAAGTAGAAGGGCGGAAGCGACGACGGATCCCCGGGTTGAGCCGGAGTGCGTGATTGGAGTATCCGGATAAGAAGAGATAAAGGCGGGGCAAAGGGTTAAGCCCTTGCTGAGTAATCCGGGGCAAGGGTAAGCCTTGCGGAATGAATCGTAGGAGATACCTGTAGTATCGAGCATAGAGAATGTAGCAAGAAAAATAAAGGAAAAGAGATGAATCGTAACATCTTCTCTCTGCACAGAGCTTGGAACATTCGGAGATTCTTCCTGGCAAGACCACCCATGCGAGGGTCAGAGATATGATGCATGTAGATGATTCCATTCAACTTCTTCCCCTCCCTGCAGATTTCTATTCATCACGGAGTAGAGAACACATGCCCAATTAAACACATGTACTCTTTCTCCGGTTGTAGGAAATCTATGATCTTCTGCAGAATATCAGTATCCCCGGGGGTATTAATGAGCACGATGGAATGACCAGTATGCGCATCAGTGTAATATGCAGTCTGAACTTCGGATGTCTCGGAATCAGGTTTGTGGCCAATATGGATTGAAGCGTCGTGGGTGAGGTATTGGATAAACTGGGAAGAAGGGATATTAGTCCATGTTAGCCAAAGATGTAAAGCACACACAGTAGATTTTCCTTGGGATTCAGTGAAGAACATGAACCCCATGTGTGTACGTGGTACTAACAAAGCATACGTACTGGTGCCAGTGGCATGACCCTGCAATGTTTCGTCAGTCCCACAGATACTTCAACCGCCAAGGGTTGTATGTATGTGACTTTCACATGGTCATCTTGGAATGGCATGACTAGAGGATATTGAAAAGCGAATGATAGTACGAATGAAGGGAAATTAAGATGGTCATACTGACCTCTCACCACTCCTTTATCTCACCTGCAAGAACGCTTGCAGGCGTCATCATCAAGATACATCATGATGCAGGACACCAAGCACTCAAAAATGTATTTACTAAATGGAGGGGTTAACAAGAGCGGGCAGGTAGTAACCTTGGCAGATCGAGCAGGAACATTGATAGTCAGTATTAGTCACTAACCAATAGCAAAACACAACGTCGTTCTTTGGACCTTATCAAGTCATTCTAATTCGTCAAAGTGATATCAATGAAATCAAATTCAGAAAGGGAATCATCACCAGAAGAATGCATTATGTGGCCGGTCTTGCGTCTAACAACTCGATCTCCATGTGATGTGATCCTAGCTTCTAGCTGGCCATTGACTTGGAAGTTAGTGGTGCTTGACTTCACGCCCTTTGCCCTCTGGCATGTCTGGACACATAGATGCTCTATAGTTTAGCTACCTTTGCACTGTTGGCACATCATCCTCCTACTTCTGCGCCCACAGTGATTGCTCCCCGAAATTTCATCAGGATGAGCATTAAAAGTATGACACAAATAAAACATACTACCGATTCCTCTATGAAGCTATTTAAAATAGTTTCCACCTCGTTGATTGAAAAATATGCATATTCAAGTTGAACTGTTTCGACGGAGTTTCAGGATCATCATGAGACTGCAGATATTCTTGTAATGCCTTATAATACATGCTCAAGAAAACTAAATTGTATAATGATAAAAAGGCTTTATTATCCCTTTGCAACAGTAGGTCCAGTGGAGAATAACCATCGGACAGTCAGTGATTACACATATCATGTCGTTTGGTAAAGGCTGGCAAGGTTCATCAGGCTGGCACAGCTTTGCATACTCTTTATAACAGTAGGTTGAGTGCATAATAAATGTCAGACCATCAGTAAAGGCACAAATTTATGCAATTCAGCAGTAGTGCATAAGGCATATCAGATTGATACAACTTTACATACTCCTTATAATGGTAGGTATATGGAAAATAAGTGTCAGACAGTTAGAAAAGACGTACATTACTCAGATTAGTAAAGATGGGCAAGGCCAATTGGTTTGAGGGCAGTTGGAAATGTATACCAAACATACCTTTACTGAGCAAGAACATCGATACTCAAGACATCTACAATTTGTGTCCAACACACATTCGTAGCCAACTTTTTCGTTCATGCTTGAATCTCATCAATACAATCGCTCTGACGACATTGTCAAATAAGTGTCAGGAAGATGAAAGTAGGTCAGATATGCATGTGTTGGAAGAGTTTGTCAACTGTGGAACTGGTAAATCAACGTGCAATGATTAACCATGTGGTGATGGTGAATAATTACCCACAGTATGATTATGATGGGCAAAGTGAATCATCCTGGGAGTAGAGGCAACCAAAGGAAACATTTTCACGCTGTCATCATTGTCGCTCACCAAATGAATAATGGGAAACAAACAACCGGATTGTTCTGCTTTATGATTTCGATCTCAAATAGCCTAGTATAACATTCAAGTTGAACCTAAATGACAATTTAACCACTGCTAGCAATACGGCGCTTCTTCAGCGACTTTGCCACAGACTTCTGGGCAGATCCATCCCGTTCAATCCGAAAAGAAAAGGTGGGTCCAAATACCATCCTACATTTTCAATTATTATGGTATGTAAAATGAAGCAACCAAGGGACTCCCCTGTTCCACCATAACAAAAGTTCGTCAATAAACCTTTTATCCTCTTTGGTCTTGGTTTCTTCGAACCACTCCACTATCGCTTCATAGAACTCATGGATGTCAAATACACCGTCGACGATTGCCCAAGAACCTGCAGAGGACAGGGCAAAACAAATCTGCAATGCAGTCAGTAATTCATTAGTATCAAATCTGGTGTCGATGATAAACGGCCGATTTACCTGGCAGGCCACATAGGCTATGGCACGTGATTGAACTGTTTGCATACCTAGGAGTTTGGCCACGTTTGACCGCGTCTGTCTATCACCTCGGCGACGTTTCCTGCCAGCAGTTGGCTCGGGACCCTCGTCGTCCAATGCAGAAGTCGGAGAGATAAAGATGGCTTTAAAGGCCTGAAATGGAGAATCAGCGATGATGTATGGATTTGTGTGCAGGACATGCCTTGACTAAAATTTCGCCCTTGAAAAGTCTGTTGTCGAGATTGGCAGGGTCTGACCGACCACCAGCATACAGGAATGCCAGCCAAGATTGCGCGGTGACGAGAAAGTCGGGATGGAACTTGCAAATATTCTGCTGGTGACTGTGTCGTTGGGATACTTAGTTCTGTCATTCAAAAGGTTTGTGGCGCAGAGATCACTCATGTGGGATCATTCCAGTTATAGTCAACTGGACACAAGAGGCTTCCAGTCGCGTCATTGTAGAACCCTCTCCCACTCTTGTCTTCAGAGCTGAGGGGAGGATCAGGCTTTGGTGTCTCCTGCATGAGCCAGTTGACGACCAATACTTTAAGCCTGTGGGTATCGTCAGTGCGGCCGGTGTCAGCACCTCGTTCGAGCTAAATTCATATCAGTCCTATTGTACAAAGTCCAAGGAAAGAAAATTCTCGCCTGTTGTAGAGCATCGCCAAGCTCTGTCTGGGAAATAGCACGAATGGAGGGAATCCACCGTAGAAGTTCTCTGTAGGATCTGTACAAACGGTTCTCCCTTGGGCGTGCTATCAATTACACTGATAAGGAATGTAAAACGGTACGCACACCTCTGCGTGGTTCGCAGTGTTCGTGTTGGCAACATGGGCTCGTTGGTCTGCTTCCGCCAACATGTCATTGACACTGTCATGGAGAGACATGAGGCGTCTGATGAGTTGTCCTTTGTAACGAAAGCTTCTATGAACGCTACAGATAAAAAAGGTCAGGTCAATGGGCACAGAGAATAATCGCAAGATACTCTGCGATCTGCTTTGGAGGTTGCCGATATTCAAGTTACGGTCTTGCAAAGCGATAAGACGTGCCATTTGTTGCATCAAAAAAGCAGGATCGACAGTCTGGGGTGGGGAATCATCTGCACTAGACATTGTTCAGGGTGAGATGGGGAAGACGGAATGGAGGTAACGATGCACGAGCAATGTTTTCAAGGTATTTCAGAAGGTGCTCACATGGACAAACTGACCAGAGAATCTATAATCCACTGGACAATGCCACGCACACATGCCATGGCTATGGCCATGCCAAAGCCTCCCTGTCACCCGAGATGGAAGGAGCTGGGTAGCGCCGCTACCGGACAATGCCGCATGCATCGCATTGCCGTGGCCATACCAATGCCTCTTTGTTGTGCTGAAATGGAAAGACATACGTCTGAATTGCTGCCGGGCAATGCCACGTGAATGACATGGCCATGGCTATACCAAAGCCTCTTCTTGTCGTCCGAAAGCAGAAGTAGCGTTGTATGAAAGTCAGGTATATAGCAAAAGGCTGACCAGCGAAGCGATTGAAATAATTAAAAGTTTTCCGGCTGGCCACCTGCAACGAAGTGATGTTACGTTTGTGTCACTATCCTGGAGATTATCATGTCAGGATTGTGTTTTATAGCAAGTTACCCCAGTAAATCAAACACAGAATAAATACCTATCTTTACATTCCCGAGGTCTACTTCATACCCCCGCCATCCCCACCTTTCACTGTTCGCTATGGCTATGGCTTCGGACAGGAAGGAACTGCCTGTTGAGCTAGAGAAAATGGTTTTTTCGTTAGTGAATAAAAAGCCATGCAAGCTGGCTAAGTACATGCGGGTAGCTCGTCGCGTGCATGAATGGTAACGGTTCCTAACTGTCATCTTACATGAGCTGAAATTATTCCTGCGAAGGGTGGAGCCTATCCTCTACAATAAAATCAGTATCTCTTCCGAGGCCCACGCAAAGAGCCTCTTACTTTCGCTCACCACGAGGTCGAAGATGGTCCTATACCTGTATATTGGCATGCCTGTCTCCCCTTACACTGTTGCAATACTCCTCCATCACTGCCCTTGTCTGATCCACTTCGTCCTACATGGGGGATGTAACAGCCCCCGTTGATTCTACGTCATCCTCGATGCACTCAATAATCTCACGTACCTGAGATACCTCTCGGTCAATCCTGCTCTGTTTTTTCAAACATGCTTCATACATCTTCCTGATGCGCCTGCCTTCCATCGTGTTACACACCTGGATCTGACCACTGACTTGGCCTGGGAGACAGTTACTAATGGGTTCCAATATTTAAACCGCTTGACACACCTTTCAATGCCCTGGAAAATGAGTCGCACGGCTACCAGCTTGCTGACACTCCTCCAACACCAAAATTTGAAGCTGATTTTGCTGTGGTTGGATGAAATCGAAGATCAACCCATGGCGATCAAGAGTCTACTCAAACAGAGGTTAGATGACCCGAGAATAGTCCTGCTTTGCCAAGCAAGCACGTCATCAAGGAAGCTGAATGGCGGCTTTTGGCTGCATGCAGAGTGCGTAATCGCCTGGCACAAGGAGAACAACAGTAAGTATCATCGATGATGCTTCCGGAATGAGACTAACCTTCACTGGAGTCACTACAGTAGAGCGTCCTACAGGGTTAGAGGATATAACTTCAATTAGCGCAGTTCCCAAGGTCTATTAGTACTGTGGTATGACTTTTGTGCTGTACATACCTTGGTTGATGGTCATCAAGGATACATGTTTTGCTATGACGAAAGAGAGATTAGCGTTATACAGTAGATGCATTGGGGGTATTGGCACCATATGAGAGCGAGTTCAGTGGTATAGATCCAGAGCGAACGTATGAGATGCATATCCTTGGCACTTCAAAGGGTCCTCAACCCCACTGTTGCTCGATTCGAGGTGGCGACGGGGCAACCCTATGGACACAAAGTCCAAAAGCATTCTCTGTGCAACACAAAGTCAGACAACAGAGAGGTTCGAGCGGCACAAAGCCAGCTCTGAATCGGGGAGCTTGGGACGAGGAAGTGCGGGCGTCGGCGCAAGGTCTTGAGGGCAATGCACGTCGATGGCAAGGAGGGCGGAGTCAGGGTCTTCTGGGAGGATGTTCGGAACGTGCAGCGCAAAGTCTTATGTAAGTGTGGGAGTTGCGACATGAGCAACTGGGCACAGGAGGCATCAATCTTGAGGGTGGGCAGTGACAAGGATGGGGAATGCACGATGCAAGGCAGTGAGCAATGTGAATGTTGGGACAGTGGTCACATCAACTCTGCTTCTCTGTTATCGGTTTTCTCGTCTTTCAAACTCAGATACTCACTCCAACACAGCTGTGCTTTCCATTTAATGTATGTGTGTAATCGATAGTGAATGCCACAGTCTCAGACCGTATGTCATATCATGCCCCTCAGTGACCATCTATCTGAATCTCGTAGCCCCTCCCTTACCTTGTCGGTCGATTCAGCAAAATCATCTTCCTTACCCAGTCCGAAGAAAGACGACTCTCTTGCCACCACAGCGTCTCCACAATCTAAGTCCATTGACAAGTCCCCATCCCAGGCCCCCCACGGTCATTTTGATCAGCACAACATGCCCTTTTCCGAGACTTATCCTCACAGTCGCTACCCTGAAACCACTCCTCCCTCTTCTCCCGACAATCATCGAAACAAACGGGTCGCTTTACTTACGTCCCATTCCTCGTCGAATTCAAAGTGACGATACCATTACCATCCTTACATTCCCAGGGGAAAAGGGCCTGTCCCCCCTGCACTGTACTATGCAGCATGGTCACTTGGGATTATGTCCCCCACTGATGTCACGCTTGACGAAGTAGAGCAGGTATGTTGTAACATTATGTGGGCCCACCAACTAACTCACATGCAAATAGAAGAAGGAGGAGCTCATTGAGGCCCTTTCTGCCATGCCCGACACCATTTTACTGTCGGCACTTGAATCCAAACGGGCGGATCACGAGTGCATTGCCCTATGGCTTGCACTCGCCAAGGCAGAAATGAAATCATCGGAGCAGCATATGGTCTTTCTGACCAACATGCATGACCAGCATGCTGGAGCCCATGCCGTCAGTGGGGCATACCTGAATCTACTTGATCAAGTCCTCAGTGCTCACGGCCTAGAAGATGTCGAAGATAGCAAGCAATTTTACAGGGACACTCATTTGGAGCAGCTTACGGCGTTGGCCATTTCCAAGGCACAATTGGGTGAAATGCAGGACGTGATTGGTCTATGGGTTTCAGACCTGTTTGAAAGAGGCAGTGTTGGGAAAGTCCATGTATCTCATGATTCGGAGGAGCATTTCAGCGGATTTAGCAATTCAGAGAGAACATCGTCCGAGGAAGGTACTGAAGACGGATCACCGCTCTCCCCCCATTCCGCAGAATCCCAGGTGTCCTCTCCGTTGTAATCTTGTATTATTCTAAATCATTGCCTTACGAGTCTGTGTATGCATGTTGTCATCCTGATGCTATGAATAGACTAACATCATACATCTAATTGGACCATTTCTTCTGACTACCGCTGATACTCGCTCAACAATGGCACACACAAACCCCCAGGTAAGTATGTCTCTCTATAGACCAACGTCTATAAATTATTTTCTAGTACTACTATTAGCATACATCGCACCAATCACCGGTATCCGCAGCTTCCACTGGCAGGGAAAATCCAACCGTCACTTTCGAGGATCCTGCCCAAGATTTACAGCCTAACCCTGCGGCCATGTCTTCATCCATTGATGCTGGCATCCCAACTGATGGCACTGAGTGGTTCCCTGTTCATCATCATCCCATGTCAGCTTTCGGTCCACAAGTGGACAATTCAACCATCAGGGCAGTCATCCACGCACCGATCAACCCTTCCTCGCACTTTCCACTTTACAAAGGCTCCACACCTTCATCCTTTGACTCCATTGGTGCTCAACAAGCCATCAGTTGGAGGCATCATGGTGGCATGCACCCTCCAGCACACGATGCTTCGTGGTTCTTTGCCGATCCTGTGTCAGCATTCGGTCCACAAGCGGATGATTCAACCATCGGGGCAATTATGGACCCAGAGATCAACCCTTCCTTGCACTTTCCCCTTCACCAAGGCTCCACAACTTCATCCCTCAACTTCTTTGGTGCTCAACAAGCCGATTTGAGGGCTCAGGAAACTTATCCAGCTGATTCAATGATCAGCGCTGCTCCATCAGCTCCCCCTACTACTCAACACGTCTTGCCCCCACCAAAGCCAGCACCTAAAAAACAAGTGAGTGTTGTCGAAACGTTTTGACTTGATAAGATGCTAAAAAAATTGATCAAGAAACATGAACCTTGCAGCAGTCAGTCAAGAGCTGCATTGTCTCACAATGACAATGGCAATGATGGCACACCTGTTGAGCCCTGTGTAACGCTATCAGCAATCACTGTTACAGGGGTCATCAAGCGCGCCAAAGCCTACGTGCAAAATAAAATGGTTACGGGGGAAGCTGTCATGACGGAGACTGTACGGAAAAACCTGATCATGGATGCCATGAACAGCGCCATGAATTCACTGTTGGGTGCTTCACCTGTCGAGACTCCCAAAACATTGCGCAAGGAAACGGCGCAACCCATCAGTGACATACTACAGCAATGGAAAAGCTATGTTGCGTCTCACGTGAACTCCACTCTCAGACTGTGAAAAAGGTTTCAGTGGGGGGAGCCTAGCTGCACACCAGAAGAGGCTATTGCTTACCGTTGAAGGTAATATATCCTGGCTGTAGTGCAATACTCAGGGGGATTGAAAGAAATAGAAAAGAGGGTGAAGGAATGTGATTCCGTTCGACCCAGGGACAACACTGAGTTGGTGAACGACGAATAATGGTTTTTGAGTAGTCCGAGATGAATCCGGGGCGAATCCGGATTAAAACGGATAGAAAGGTGGACACGGCAGTCTGAATCCGGATCGATAAAACATGAGGAGAGCGAGAGAAAACGAACGTCAACCGAAAACGATGTGAGACAGATGCACACGGGCAAAAGCTACTGTATTTTGTCAATACAGTGAATTTATAGTCCTCAGGAATACCCTCAGACTTGTCCTAAGTAAGGATAATAATAAAAAAGAAGGTTTTCATATGGTATAAAGTTTGAGAGGCACCCGAACGTCCCTGCAAGGGCTGCATGACGTGGTCTAGCCAATGCTAAGTATGAATAAGGAGCATCAAAAATAAAATAAAAGAGTCTGAGGCAAAACAGGTGCGGATACAGCAATCCGGATGAGTTCGCACAAGCAGACAATCAGGATCGGGATCAGGTGATGACAGGGTGCGGAAACATGCTATGCGAGCATAGGGAATACCTATTCCCTACACCGTGCTGCAAGGGCAAATGAAATCATACAGGGCTACGACCATCTGTGCAACGGACCCACCTCTCCCCTCTTCACCACAGGCTACTTTCAGGATTTGGTGATTGAACATCTATATGTTCACTCACCGATGTTATGGACTTTCATTGACCCCTCAGACCCCCACCCAGCGCTGGACAATCTCTTTGCGTTGGGGGTAGCAGCAATCGCTGCATTGGCCCGTGATTACCACGAAGGTCGGATGGAGAGACAGGAGGTCAAACCAGCCATGTGACAGGATAACTACCGCAGGGCAAAGGATATGATCAAACGTTTGAGGGAAGATGAGGGGGAGAAGCTACAGCTGGATCAAATCCAGGAATGGATAATGGGCCAGAGATTGGTCGAGGTCGATCCAGCTGCATGGTCTGAGTAGGGTGATCCGAGATGCAGGGGGTGTTAGAGGCGATGTCAAGCACGCTGGGGATGGCAGTGGCGAGTATGATGAGGAGGAGGTACATTAGTAGAGGGACTTTGGTGCTGTACTTACTTCGGTGAAGTGGGTGAAGAGAGGGTGGATGTAGAGGGGAAGCACTTCAAAGGGTCTTCAACCCTACTATCGCTCGATTCGTGATGGCAACAGGGCGACTGTAACAACCTAGAACAAATGTAGACTATGAGTTACTTGCAAGTGGTTGTAGTGGTCAGTGTAAGGTTGGATGCAAGTGAGTCTGACGAGTGAGGCGAGAACTACAGAGGAGATCCGTCTATGAGAGACAATGGAGGAAAACCAGAGGTGAACTTTGTTAGAGTTCCCTGGTGCTGCATTCAAGTCTTTATATACTAAAAGTACAATCGGAGTTACAATCGGAGAATGAATACATAGATAAGTATGAGTGTCCTGATTGGTAGATAAGGTGAGATAACATGAGGTATCAGCATGTATGTGAGTCATAGATAAAGACATGAGGGAACAATGCTGTAACAATGCGGTATAAGCATGTTATGAGATAAGCACTGCTTTAATAATAGATATGAGTCATATGGAATCATAGATAAGAGATAACGTGTGAATACACGTGTGTTGTGCATGGGTTATGACATCGTGTGATAACACGTGTCTAATAATGAATCATAGTGAGTCATAAAGGATTGGCCAATAGGATATGATCCTGAGTATAGCCTTGGCATGAGGCAATATATGCCATAATAGATATTGTGTATCTTGTATAGTGGATTGAGAGCGTTGAGTAGGAAGGCGAAAGAATGAAGTGAGAACGTGATTGTAACAGTGACCCTATGGACACAAAGTCCAAAAGCGTTCTCTGTGCAACACAAAGTCAGATGACAGAGAGGTTCGAGCGGCACAGAGCCAACTCAGTAAGATCCAGTGATCCGTGGATGGCGCAAGGTCTTGAATGTGGGCATGGCAAGGACGGATTCGGAGTAGTGCATGAGCAACTAGGCACGAGAGATGTCGATCTTGAGGGTCGGGGGTGTGTCAACGACTGGGCATGGGAGGCGTTGATCTTGAAGATGGGACCCCAGCATGGATGGAATGGATATGGACACTGGTTAGCATGAGCAGTCTATGAGAACTCGCATTCAGGGACATACCGAGCCCCAACCATGCTCCGAGACCTTACCACCAACGGCGCAACTAGCCTTGTCGCAGAAAACGACTCAGTTAGAACTCAGTGATCCATTGATGAATTGATGACTCACCGTACTCATTGGCACCCTCCAGGAAGCTTCTTCCCACCTGTTGGAGAGATTCCGCACTTGATGCTTGTAAACAAGCAACAATAACAACACGAGTCCACAACACTTCGACGAGTTATTGTGGATTATTATACAGTGACAAACATTATCAATCATGGACAACCGACTTTCAGTGTCAGATCTCCGTCCTTGCCACCACCTACCATCGACGTCTTCCTGGATTATGCCTAGTACCTCCCCTGCTTTATTATCGCTCATCCTAAAGACTTTGCGCAACGCCTCCGGCACTTGGACCGACACTCATTCCAATGACTCCGCCCTCCTTGCCACCGACGTGCATTGCCCTCAAAACCTTGCGCCGACGCCCGCACTTCCTTGTCCCAAGCCCTGATTCAGAGCTGGCTTTGTGCCGCTCAAACTTCTCTTGTTGTCTGACTTTGTGTCCATAGGGTCGCCCTGTCACCATCACAAATCGAGCGATAGTAGGGTTGAAGACCCTTTGAAGCGCTTCCCCTCTGGTTCCACCCTCCCGTCGTTCTGGTCTGCCTCGTCGCCGCACCATCTCGCACCTCTGAGTGAATTAGACTCTGCTACCATCAATCCAGGTACAGTACCTAACCCTTAGTTCATCGGCATGATCCTAACCAATATTTTAGCCCCATTCTTCCCTCCCCCCAACCCACCATGGCCTCGAAATTTACCCCCCAAACTCATGCTCATGATCGTAAGCCCTGTCTCACTCTGTTTTTGACATCAAAACCCACACAGTACACCAGCTACATACAAAAGCTTGGATGCCAAATCAATTGCTACAGATTATGGTACTACAACCATCTACACCTTGCCCAACATGTCTTTCGTCCCCAAACCCCATAATGGCGAAGAGGAACTATGTGCTCGAGCAGACGGATGATTTGGTGCCACGGACTGTTTCCAATGGCCACAGATGTACTGTGAAGAGTACTGTTATGCCATCTGTATCCGTCGCAAGGAAAACTATCCAGCGCCTGACCCTTTGTCATGGGCATGGTATTGCCCCACACCTGAAGACTTCGAGCCCATTCCCCACGCTGCCTTTCAGGTTGGGAAGCTGAAGCAAGAAAAGGCAATCGGTGTCGCTTCCTTACTTTGGATTGCATCTGACCGCCACAAGGAATGGCAAAACACCCGTGGCGACAAGCAAGACATCACGAGTAGGATGGTCCAGTCCCTGAAACACGACATCATGCTACTCCTCAACCATCCCCTTACCTATCGTGATATCATTGTCTTCGTCGCTCAAGCTCAACGGTATTTCCTCGACACTTTGGCGTTCCTCGACTATGTAATGTATGTTCAACCTCACGTTGCCTACCCTTCTGGTCCCCCCCTTCCTGTCCAGTCCCACTGGATGGGTTGTTTCACGCAAGAGACGAAAACTTGCGATGATCTCTTCCACGTGGGTGTGCCAGTATGGCTGATCCGTCCCTGCCACACTATCACCCCTGAGACCAACATCAAGAGACCAGTCAAGTTCACGTTCCCCGATGATATTATCCATAGCATGTACGCCGAAGCTGGCAAACCTGCACGACCTTTCAACAATCTCTATTGCGGACAAGGAGGTTTCAATCATCATTTCCACACGTGGCGCGCCTACACAGGTTCTGCAAATCAGAACTCCAGTATTCCCGATCCCTCCACCCCTCAACTCTCCTCGCAAGCGGGTAAAATGCCCTCTCAAGCTCAGTCCAGGAGAGCAGAGAAGAAGCAGAAGCAGAAGCACGGTTGACCCCAGTCAGGTAGGTGATATCTACCAACATTATCGATAAGGCGTGGGCTAACCCATTGTGAAGCAAACTCTGCAGGTCGTGACAAGTGGGCAGAGCTGTGCGTGCCCGATATGCCGCTCTCCTTCCGTGTGTGGGAAAACGCATTGAAACGTGTCGACAAAGACCCGTCCAGGGTGAAGAAGGGCTTGGTGGATCAGGGATATCGTGTCCCAGAACCAGCCCTACTTATCTCGCCACAAGCCCCTGAGCGCTGCCAGCTGTTTATGACAAACTGGCTTGCAATTCGTCCTATGTGGATTCGTCAGCTCGATCACGACCCCCCCGCTCGATTCCCATCTCCCCAACAGTGGAGGGAGATACTCCATGGCGTGCCCTTCAGGGAAGAGCTCAAAACTGCAGTCACAAGCCGCAGTGATTCTGCCAAGGGTCATAAACTGGCTGTGCTGGATGCTCTTGGTGACAAGGTTGCTGCCCTGACGCAAGGATCTAGTTACGCCCCCACAGAACAGGTGGATTGGCGCGGCAAATTGATTTCAATCCCCTCGCTGACCAACCCCCCACCCCGCCTCGTCAAAGCTATCCTATGGGAGATCTACAAGACTGGTTGGCGATACGAGCTGTGTGCTCTCGATCAGGTCCTCAATCCTCGCTTGTGGGCTGAACATCGTACAGAACGACTCGGCTTCCTTCATGGTATTTTCTTGGGCAGTTCAGGTCTCGTGCCGTGGTCGGAGCCTCTCCCATCCAGAGCTGGCAATCTCGGGCTGACAGACAGTTTTCCTGACGACGAACGGGTCTTACATGCATTTTGTCTGCTTCTCTCCACCTGGCCGAACGCGCATCCTTCTTTTTCGTACATTAATTTAAAGCCAGGATCGAAGTGCGTGGAAGCCTATGAGATCATGTCTCAGGCGTGTCTTTTTTACATCCAGACGTTTTTTGATTATTTTGGCCGTCCTCCTCTCGTTCCCCATCAGTTTCCCTTAGAGTATCACGATCTGTAGTTTTTTTTACCAGCATGATGTAGCGTTTTTCTTTTATTGTTTATGTATAATCCGTTTTCACTTACAACATCGCAGCGATCTTTTGGCCTATAGTTTGTAGAATCCTTGCCTTACATCAGGTACATCCAGTGATGTTGAGCGGTTAACCCCTCAGATTACAGCCCAGAACTTGCAGTGTCAACAAGTGTGTGCTTACGTCGCTTCTGATTCCAACGTGCCCTCAGCATTTTCATTGGCATCATTACAATCAGAACATGCGGTGAGTGCTTGCCCTTTTGATCGCAACGTGTTCTCAATACTTTCACTCACATCATCACCTCATTTTCTCAATGCTCTTGTTCTTTTCTGAGATCGAAGCAATCAGTCTCTGCCACTATTGGGAACAAAACCCAAGGACACTCCTGGCCTCCAACTTCATCTCAAGCTTGGACTCCCACCGTCTCGTACTTCAGTATCACAGCTTACCACTGATGGCCACTACCTTCAGGTGCCACCCAGATTGTTCCCACACCTTCTTATCCCGGAGGGGCCTGACACAGCATCAATCTACGTGCGACATTTATGGTCCTGCACAGGCTGAGCGACTCGCACGCGCTAGTTTGACCTTTCTGTTGACGGAGGAGCCTCCCAACAAGCAGGTCAGACTTGGCGCTGATGAGGTACGGCTTTCTATCATGAATTCTTTGAATGTGTTACTCAGATGGATTCCAGTGCGATAGGCAATCAAATCTTCCAGGGCCCTCGAGTATTGGTCCTTTGGCGTTGGTCATGGAGGTCAGTGAGGTGAGGTCTTGCCCATTTCGAGTCAGCAGTGACCACATGCCCATACCCAAGATGCCCCACCCTCGCAGGTTACACCCGATGCGCCCATTGAATCTTTCTCACAACAAATACCCAATGCCCCTGAGATCACAAGCCAGCCCCTTCCCCCTCGTAATCGACGACTGCCTGCAAAATATCGAGACTTGCTCCCTGAGCCACCGTTGCCAGCAATTAACCCCCATCCTGCCCCTGCAACCACTTCCATTATCCCACATGTCTTTCTGCACGTGTGGGATTCCTTCACCACACAGTTCAATAAGTTTGGCATTGCGCGTGCATATCGCCATCGCCCATCGCACAATCCCAACTCTTTTGTTTCTATGGAGGAATTGTCTCAGTCTAGCCAGGACATTCTCCCTAGCTCGGCCAAGGCATTGCATGGTGACTACGTCCCGCCTTGGCCATGGTCCAATATGTCTATCTGGCGACTCATGACCTGGAAAAACACCAGAAGTACTCAGAAATCTGATTCAGAAATCACCCGACTGGTCCATGAGGTCCTCCAAGCCCCCGACTTCGACATCCAGGATCTGTCTAGGTTTGACTCCTCCAGAGAAACATCTCGGTTTGACGCTGCTGAGAAGAAAATGCCGACAGGAGATGTCTTCGGGGTCGACAGATGGAAACGTACATCGGTCAAAGGCAATGGACTGACGTTCTCTGTGGATGGTGTAACAACCTAGAACAAACATAGACTATGAGTTACTTGCGAGTGGTTGTAGTGGTCAGTGTAAGGGTGTAGAGTGCAAGTGAGTCTAACGAGTGAGGCGAGAACTACAGAGGTGATCCGTCTATGAGAGACAATGGGGGAAAACCAAAGGTGAACTTTGTTAGAGTTCCCTTGGTGCTACATTCAAGTCTTATATACTAAAAGTACAATCGGAGCTACAATCGGAGTATGAATACATAGATAAGTATGAGTGTCCTGATTGGTAGATAAGGTGTGATAACATGAGGTATGTGCATGTATGTGAGTCATAGATAAAGACATGAGGAAACAATGCAGTAACAATGCGGTATAAGCATGTTATGAGATAAGCACTGCTTTAATAATAGATATGAGTCATAGGGAATCATAGATAAGAGATAACGTGTGAATACACGTGTGTTGTGCATGGGTTATGACATCGTGAGATAACACGTGTCTAATAATGAATCATAGTGAGTCATAAAGGATTGGCCAATAGGATATGATCCTGAGTATAGCCTTGGCATGAGGCAATAGATGCCGTAATAGATATCGTGTATCTTGTATAGTGGATGAGAGCGTTGAGTAGGAAGGCGAAAGAATAATGTGAAAACATGATTGTAACAGATGGTCTTCGTTATAGGCCTATCATGGATGTCGTACGAGCAGTATTCGCAGAGGTATCATCGAAGAGTTTCCATTTCACCCCTTTCAAAAGGATTTGGAAATCTCCAGTCACTGGTCGCCAGCAACATGTCTATGATGAACTGTATGCCTCAGACGCCTGGAACCAAGCCCACGATGAAATAATGAAACAGAGAAGAGACGACAGCTGCAAGTTGGAAAGAGTAGTTGCAGGCCTCATGTTCTGGTCAGATTCGACTCGACTCGCCCAGTTTGGGCATGCGTCTGCGTGGCCCATCTATCTTTTCTTTGGAAACCTCTCCAAATATGTTTGATCCAATCCTCAGTCAGGGTGCTGTCATCCGATTGCATTTATCCCTTCTGTAGGTTGATTTTCTGCTTTCTTGCACTGCTCTTGAAGTCTCACCCAACCTCTCAGCTTCTGGAGTCCATCAAAAAAAATTTATCCTCGGTGTCTGGCAAGAAACACAACCACGACCTTCTCACTCATTGCAAACGAGAACTCATTCAAGCGATCTGGACATTATTGCTGGACAATGATTTCGTCAAGGCTTACAAGAATGGAATCATCATGAAATGCTTCGACGGCATCACCAGGAGAGTATACCCTAGGATATTTACTTACTCAGCCAACTATCCAGAAAAGTGAGTCAATTGCATACGCTTGCTGGTGTGAAACTGATTATTTGAATTTGGAAGAGTTCTCCTTGCTACCATCCGGGACAAAGGCTGCTGCCCCTGTCCTCGCTGCCTCATCCCCAAATCAAAGTTCCATTGGACCGGATTTCTCAGAGACGTTGCTGCAAGAATTTCTCAAGCAAGAACCTACTTGGCAGATAAGATCAAACTCGCGCAACGGGCAATCTATGTACTTGGCCGGCCGTTGAAGGGTACAGCTGTAGAAACCCTTCTCAAAGACGAATCCCTGGTTCCGACTTTGGTAAGAATCCTCTTCGACTTATTGGAAGTGACCTCACTAACCCTCTCAGAATTCTTTTTGTGAGCGACTCTCACCCTCGGGATTCAGCCTGTACCCGATTCTAGTTGTAGATTTACTCCACGAGTTCGAGCTTGGCATTCTCAAATCGGTTCTCAAGCATCTGCTCCGATTGATTTATGCTGCCGATCCATGTGGGATCGACATACTCAATGAATGGTGTGCTCGACATTCTTCCAAGGGTAATTTGAACGTGATTGCTGACAATTAATCTGATAGATTCATGCAAATACCATCTTTTGGATTGAACGCAATCTGCCGTTTCCCTCCGGATGTAGCAGACACAAGCCAGCAACCGGCATGGTTCTTTGAGCACATACTACAGGTAGGATCTTTCGCGCATCTCAGTTCGCAGTGCTTAATGAGCTTCACTGCAGTGTTCCATCCCTGTGTTCGAAGGACTTTTCCCTCATGCGCACGACTTAAACATTCAGTGCCTCCTATTCCAACTCTCCAAATGGCATGCATTGGCCAAACTTCGAATTCACACGGACGATTTGCTCACACTCCTCCAACAGTTGTTACGGACCCTTTGTGATCAGCTTCACCACTTTCAACGAGCCACCTGCACCGCCTTCAAAACTCGTGAATTACCCATGGAAGCTGCGCAACAGCAGAGGAGGGAATTGGCGGAGGTCAATGCTGGACGTCGAAAGAAAGAAGTGCGCTCAGCGGCCTTGCTCCCAAAAACATTCAATCTCAACACGTACAAGTTCCATGCCCTGGGTGACTACGTCGCAATGATCAAGATGTTCAGGACGACTGACTCGTTCTCAACCCAAATTGTAAGTGTAAAGCTTTTTCCTGAAGGTTTATTTTTTCTTGCAGCATGTCTCTGACGTACCTCTGACATACGTGTGCCTTCAGGGAGAGCTGGCGCACCGTCAAATCAAGAAGATGTATGGACTATCGAACAAGAAGAATGTTGAGGAACAGTTTGCAAGGCAAGAGCATCATTGCACTCTTCTGAGACGACAGCACGACCAGGACCAAGTTACAGATGATGTTGACTCTTCGCCGACGTTGCATCACTCGATGGCAAGCCAAGCTCAAAAGGACAATGTCCTTAATCTCCCTCGGTTCCTTGTCGACCATATTGACGACCCGGCTATTAAGGCGAGTGACTTTGGTTGATACATATACATGCTTACATGTCTCCTAGCCTGATTTCACCGCATGTCTCAAGGACCACCTGTTGTCCAGATTACTCCACCTGGATTTTGACGGTGACAAGCGGCTATTCACCCCGGAGGAACGAAATGAATTGCGTCTTCTGAACCCAGACCGGATCATGGAGTCGAAAATTGTTTGCATCAACTACACAAGCTATGATATCCGCAGAGCCCATGATTGCCTGCGGACAAACCGTTCTTCTTTCCTCATGACTCTGTCGAGGGAAGAAGGTCCCAACTATCACCCCTTCTGGTACTGTCAGCTACTCAAGGCATTCCATATTGACGTTTCCTATTCTCCCAGTGGTGTTAGCAGTTCAAAGGAGACAATGGAGGTCCTCTGGGTCCGTTGGCTAGGAATTGATCCAGACCATAGGTGGGGTTTCCAGCAGTGCACTCTTCCAAAGATTGGATTTGTGCCTGAAGATGGAGAGAGCCCTGCTTTCGGCTTTCTGGATCCCTCCCTGGTGATCCATGGATGTCACCTCATTCCAGCTTTCATAGATGGTCGCACCGATCAATTCTTACGGGGCAGCATGTCAGTAGCCAGACTACCTGGGGAGTCTGATGATTGGGCAAGGTATTATGTAAATATGTGAGTTTTATTTCACATATCTCAACCTCTTGCATGCTAACAATATTAGTTTTGCTGATCGAGATATGTTCACTCGCTATGTGGCAATTGGTGTAGGTCATGACACCATGTACTTACAACACAACCATGGGCTGGTTGACGACCAATTATCCGCTGGCGATGAAGAAGAAGAGGTCGATCGTATTGAAGATACTCGCCCAAGGCATGTATCTCAAAGTGATGAGAATCCTGTTTTTTGATGATTCAGATGTAAATAGTGACAACAGTATGAGTGACGGCTATGAGGACAGCGACTCGGATGCTTATTTCTAGCTATGACAATGACCATCCAAATCTACTTTTAATTATGAGTAGTTCGATGGCTCGTTCAAAATGTAAATGTATTTATTGCCTACTAACGGTGTTGGCTGCAATAAGGGTTTATAACTCCTTGCAGTAATTACAGAAGTTTCGAAAGCACTAAAGACATTACCAGCAACTACCACAATTGCAGTAGTATACAAGAAATGCGCCAATGCCTTGCTAGTATGTATATTCCATGGTAATAATGTAAATCATCCTCGTAGTATGGCAACGATCCTATAAATTTGTGTAACCCCTTATCGGACCTCAGTCAGATCTGCAATGTTGTATGATATTGATTACACAAGCAATTCCCAGCAAGTTAGATACAATGGTAGGGTATTGGTCATGATAATTGTGGTTATAGTATGCAGTAAACCTACCCATCCATTCAATTACATTAGCCTTGTGCGCTGCTGTGAAGAATCAGCTGGCACAGCAATGTCAGGACAGCCATGCATGCGGCCATGGTCAGCTATTGGCAAATGGTCTCATTGGATCTATTAGTACCTGGCTTACATTTCACGAACCAAACTTATCTGGCTAGTCTTTGTGGACACGGCCAGGGCAGACTCAGAAGCGGCAGCATTAGAAGCATGTCCGTTCACTGCATAGTGTGATTCGTCTTGAAGGAAACATTTTGGGGTGGAAGCTGAGTGCTGAGCGCTTATGGTTGGAGAAATTGAGGTACGATTTGGCTGGGGTTAAACTCGAGTACAGGCAGACCATGAATGAATGCTATAAGAGGGGTGGTTCAGGAACTAGATATGACGTAGATAAGAAACAAAGGAAGAAAGGAGGCTATGACATACTTGAAAGAGTGAAATAGAGAGGCTAAGGTACGCATAATGGCAAGGAACAAAGGAAAAAAAAAACATGTCTATGTGAGTGGAGGCATATGGGTGAATTGATTGAGGGCGTCAAGACTTGATCGAGAGATTCAAGACCGCAAGGACGGTGAACGCGCAGCGTTCCTCGCAGCATAACATGCTGAATGATGTTCCATGCATGTCAAAATGAGAGGTCTGGAGAGAAGACCCGGCACATCACCTATGAATGTGGATGACGCGGACGTCGCGAACATATTTCTGAACAGTGACCAAAAAACCAAACTCTGTGACCACGTGTTCCGATCTGGCACCATGTTTATCGGCCTGGCTGGTCTCACGCGTTTTGGTAGTTCCCGGGTTGAGGATACGGGCGGTCCCCAGGGTACCCTTCGCGGCTTCCAGTAGACGAGGTCAAGCCGCCTGGCAACGGACCAGACTGTGGAAGGGTCAGCACATCGGCGACATATGTCAACACCAGCTCTTGGTAGCCACAACAGGAGATATGCTTACTAGCAGCCCGACAGACCCACCGACAAAACCCTCCTCGGTTATTGAGATACATCATGGACGAGTCGGCCGAACATCCTTCCACTTGTCTTTGAGTTTCCTCCTTCCTACATGCGTCCATTCAACTTCTTTCCCTCCCTACGAATTTTAATCAGTCCCATTATAGGAAATACACACACAATCAAAGGTACTTACTCTTTCCTTGGCTGCAGGAAATCTATGATCCTTAGGATATCAGTATCCGTGACTCCATCGAGAATCGTCAAAACCAGGGGTATCGATTAGCATGATGGAACCACCAGTGTTCGCATCTGTGTAATAGGTGGTCTGGACATTGAATGTCTCGGAACCGGGATTGCGACCGATATGGATCTCATCGTCGTTGGTGAGATGTCGGATAAACTACAAGGGAGACAGCACATCAGTCGAGATTAGGCAAAGGTGTAAAACACTGCACACAGTGAATTTTCCTAGTATTCGGAGAACGTCAGCTTGGAGGCAATTTGCATGATAACGAAGTGTACGTACCGTGGCACCCATGATCCTGCAGTCTTTCGTTAGTCTAATGGGCAGTTTCGATGGTCAAGAGTTGTACATACGCAACTCTGACAAAATTATCCTGGACCATGACTAGAAGATATTGAGAGCAAATGGCGGTGTGGATAAGGGCGAGCTGGAGTTGTACTGATCTTTCACCACTCCTTTATCTCACCCTAGACGTCATCATTCAAGAGCGAACTGTATCTATTGGGTGACATCTTTGATGTCGCTTGTGTATCAATTTGTGGATGAAATGATCACATCTGGGTCTGTTTCAGTAGATATTCAGGCCCACTGCCCTCGTCTTCGGGTTGTTCATGCAGCCATAGTGGTACCGCTTTCCCAAGAGAATTCCAATAGCACTGGCAACTTAGCGATGGGAACATACCTTCTCGACCGGAGAGGATCATAGGCGGTTTGTCAAATATGTTAGCAACAATTCCACATCCCCCCCCAGACCACCTGAGTGGCCACACACACAACATCGCTGTCTTCCCCTGTTTTGCACAGCATGTTCAGTACCACCTAACGAACAGGATGATATACTTATCGGATTTTCAAGGTGTGTCAGTGATTCCTTAAGTTTGCATCGTTTTCTCTCAAGTCATTTTGGTTCCGGATTGAACGATCTTCCGATTGATTGTCAAGTCATGACCGGACAGCAAGTGCTAAGCTCGGAGTATGCTGAGCATTGACTGACACCTTGATGGTGGACATCAAATCATATTCTCGTCCAAGTAACTGCCAGTGACTCCTCCTGCTCGTTAGAAAATAACCTGCTCTCCGACGTCCTCGCATGTTAGAATAAGCACGCCGCACACCACAGCTCTAATCTAGTCTCAAAAGCCTTGATGTCACGACGACTCGGATGTGACCATGACTACTACCTCAACTCAATTGATAAGACTTAACCCTAGGTAAATGACGGCGGACTGTGAATACATTGTTGGCTTCTGAAACCGTCACCGAATGTCCACCATACACTCAGGCCGGAACTTCATCTTCCTATTTGAGGCAAGATTCTGCATCAAGTTCTTCCCATGTTTAGTCACATTATTTCAGAGCGCCTCGAGGCTACTAAAATGGGCGCTTACAATTTAATGACAAACACACCTTCTAAGACTCTCTTTGCAGTCGCAGAATGTACAGCCTACGGCAGCACTGACAACATGTGGAGTTTCTCAGGGTGGCTTCTTTCCACCATTTCAATGCCAAAAATGACTCTAGCCTCATAATGAGAAATTGAATCAGCGCAATCAATTTAAATAGCACCAGGCCTTTCTGCATCCTATGACTCTGCAACCGTGCAACATATTTCATGCTACAGAGTTTTCCGCTTCAATGACCCTAGGAGAACCCATTTCTCATGAGCGCTAGACGTGACTTTGAACTTAGGGCCCCGGAACTTGAAGGCCGGTAGGCCGAATCTGGCATCGCATCGAGCAATCTGATTGGGTTGGGTGATCAACGTTCAGCGTCAAGCGCAACGTAAACTTACCTCTGTTCAGCCCAGAGTACCCTTGCTGTGTGTTGTGAAGACGCCCGCAGCTGCTTAGCAGGCGCATTTGGCAAGGCTGAATTTCAAATTGCTGAGGTGGTTCTCGTTGAACAAAACCTTTTTTAAAGTATACTCCACCACAACCGAGCTGGTGGTCAGTTATCAACCAATGGTCTCATTGGATCTAATACCTGGCTTCCATTTCACCGTCGCAACCCCAAGAGCATCTTCAAATCAATGAAGAGTAATACATTCAATGGCCAACCTTGAGGCCAAGTAAGCAGTGGCAGCAGGAGCTTGCGTGTTGATGCATAGTGTGATCGATCTTGAAGAAATCAGTTTCAGGGTGGAAGCTGAGCACCGAAGACGCGACGACCTTCGACCTGTGCGTCAACGCCAAATGAATCAGCGCTAGCGAAGCCCGGAAGCAATCCAGTGTAAGTTGTGTGAGTATGGCAGCAGGTGACTCGGATTCCTGTTCTGTGCTCACGCCTGTGTCGTCATGGCCCAGTTGGAGTTTCCTCTCCGAGTCTCACATTGAACTTAATACGGATCCCTGAATTATGGAGAAAGCTCAAACATTTTCGGTGTAGAACCGATGCGAAATACCACACGAGTACTGGTGGTCGAAGGGTGTAAGGCCAGCCTTCGACTTCCAAAGACCCCACGAATCCCCAACCAGGGTTGACGCTGAACGTTGAACGCAGGCTGTTCAGGTTGAACAGGAATCATGTTGACAATCACAAAAATTGGTCACATCACACAAAGATTGAGCCGTTGAACACAAGGCTCTGCATGCTTCTGGTGATACGGTACCCTTCCTGAATTTAATTTCCTTACCCTGGTAGGACTGCTTCGATCAATTAGAGCGACTAGATGGAACGCAAATACAATTTAGTTTTGACCAGTCGCCGTCCAAACTCCAGCCCGATCTGACCAACCTTACAGCCATGCTCCGAAAGACCCTGGTTCCTGTCAGCCCTCTACCCAGCAAGCCCATTTTCGGAGTGCCTGACAAATTCCCGAAATATCTGGACGATGACGTCTACAAGGGCTCTCAGGTGAGATAAAGGAGTGGTGAAAGGTCAGTACAACTCCAGCTCGCCCTTATCCACACCGCCATTTGCTCTCGATACCTTCTAGTCATGGTCCAGGATAATTTTGTCAGAATCGCGTATGTACAACTCTTGACCATCGAAACTGCCCATTAGACTAACGAAAGACTGCAGGATCATGGGTGCTACTGGCACCGGTACGTACACTTCGTTATCATGCAGATTGCATCCGAGTTGACGTTCTTCTCCGAATCCTAGGAAAATCCACTGTGTGCAGTGTTTTACACCTTTGCCTAATCTCGACTGATGTGCTGTCTCCCTTGTAGTTTATCCGACATCTCACCAACGACGATAAGATCCATATCGGTCACAATCCCGATTCCGAGACATTTGATGTCCAGACCGCCTATTACACAGATGCGAACACTGGTGGTTCCATTATGCTAATCGATACCCCTGGCTTTGACGATTCTCGGGATGGAATCACGGATACTGATATCCTAAAGAAGATCATAGATTTCCTGCAGCCGGAGAGAGAGTAAGTACCTTTGATTGCGCATGGATTTCCTACCTTGTGACTGATTAAAATTCGTAGGGTGGGGAAGAAGTTGAATGGAATCATCTACATGCACCGCATCTCTGACATTCGCGTGGGCGGTCTTGCCAGAAAGAACATTCGGATGTTCCAGGCACTGTGCGGAGATAAGAGCCTCCATAATGTTCGTATTGTCTCTACCAACTGGGATCGCCTCATCACCAACGAGGAGGGTCTCGAACGAGAGAAACAACTGAAGACAGGTGCCTTCCAACCCCTCGTCGCCTCTGGAGCCCAGATGCGCCCGCATTACAACACCATCGAGTCTGCGCGGGCAATTATGGCCGAGCTTATTCCCCTCGAGGCCGTCACTACTCAGCTCCAGGACCAGGTCGCAGACGGAAAACCACTAGGCGATACGAACGCTGGTCGTATTATCAACGATGGGATCGAGGAACTGAAGAAGAAGCATGCTGAGGAGATAGCAAACTTGAGGAAGGATATGGAGGAGGCTGTGCGGCAACGCGACGAAGAGTTGAGAGCCGAGTTGGATGCCGAGCGAAAGATCCTGGAGGAGAAGGTCAGACGTGCCGAAGAGGACCAGGCACAATTAAGGAAGAAAGTTGACACGCTCCGCAATGAGCAAAAGGCTACACAGGAGGAATTGAAGCGTTCGAAAATCTCGTTCGACGAGGAGGCTGCGAAGTTACAGGCAGACCGTACGCAAGCGCAGAATGATGCACAGCAAGTCCGCGTCCGGCTCGATCATGCTGAGCAACAGCGCCTGAAAGATGCTGCCAACTGGCAACAGCGCTGGGACCAAGAAGCCCGTAGGAGGGAAGGAGGACGCAAAGCGGAGGAAGCACGCAGGGCGCAGGAAGCACGCAAGGCAGAGGAGGCGCGTAAAGCGGAGGAAGCGCGTCGTAGGGCAGAGGAGGCGCGTAGGGTAGAGGAGGCGCGTAGGGTGCAGGAAGCGCGTCAGGCGGAGGAAGGGCGCAGGGTGCAGGAAGCACGTTGGGCGGAGGAAAAGCGTAGGGCGCAGGAAGCACATTGGGCGGAGGAAATGCGTAAAACGGAGGAAGCGCGTCGTAGGGCGGAGGAAGCGCGTCATATGGCGGAGATGCATATGGTAGCTGCCTACGAGGCGGCGGCGGAGGTTATAGACGGGCTTATCACAGACTAGGGCTTTCTCTTTGCTGCCACCTCCTCTGCTCAAGTGCTCTGCTGCGCTTCGTTGTTTCTTCATCGTTTTCTCTGCCTTGCACTATCTAGCTACAGCATACGTAGTCGGCACCATACTATGTAGTAGTACAAGCAAGAGTGCTCGCTACGTTGTCACTATGGCTCTACCAAGACCATTTCAGACACTTAAAAACGCGTCGTGTGGAGTCTACAGGAGCCAGGTATATGGTTGGCACTCATCCGATACCATCCGGGCTAGGGGAGTCAAATACCCGCCAGGTACCGGACTCGAGACCCGGGCGGGTAGTATGCCTTACCCCTGCCATTGCCCAAGGGAGAGAAATTGAAGCAAGTAGCGGCGAACGAGAGCAACGGACGAGGAGAGCGATGGAGCAACGAGGTTCATGGGAACTTGAAGTTTGTAGTCAATTGCACAAGTTACTATGTAGAATATCATTGGACGTACTATGTGCAATGTGCATAACATAGCATGCCTGCATGTCACACATAGTAGCACGTTGAGGACAAAAACACGACAGATGGTCATTTGATGTGCATGTGAATGATAGTATGTATAACCAGCGAAATTTACGCAAGTATAGTTTGCAGGCATGTCCCGATACTAGCCCATATCTCACGTTCTCAGCCGATTGTCTCTGTTCAATGCATACATGCCGAAACGAGTAGAGGTTCGAGGGGGAAGACCCGGATGATCACCTGACCAAACCAACAAGGGCGATGAACATGACGTGAATGACACCGTGAATGGATTTCTAAACAGGTAGTAACCAAAAGAACAAACCACACGATTCTCTGCGCCCACATGTCCCTCGACGTCCGCCACGACGCTGGCATCAAAGTTGGTCTCACGCGTTTTGGTAGTTTCCGGGTTGAACCCCTGGCGCATGTTGCGGCGTCGGCACTACGATCGACGATGGCGCCTTGGGCGGGGGTACGGGCGGTCCCCGAGGTATGATGTTGTTGGTACGTGGGGGTTCGTCGTTGACGACCTGGTAGCCGTCACGGCCGGACGAGGTGAAGCCGCCTGGCATGGACCAGACTGTGGTGGGGTCATCAACGACGGGTGTGATGGGTCAGAGGTGGACTCACCAGTAGGGTCCATGGACGTCCGCGCCGATACCCATGAACTGGGAGCCCCGCTGGCGGAGGGAGGTGACGACGGTCAACGTGGTGGGGATCTGAACGAGGGGTGAGCGCTCTGACTCGGCATCTGAGGCGAAAAGGGTACTTTGAGCAGCCACAAGAGGATGAAGAGGAGTCTGACGAGGGTGTTTTGCTCGTTGTTGAACACCCAGATGATGTCGAAAAGGACTGGAGGCTGACAAGAGGCCGGCGAACTGGACGACGGTGAGTGAGGGAGGGGTAAGGGATGAGGAGGACTTACGAGCTTGAGTGATTGGAACGCATCGCTGCTTTCATGGACGAGCGCACCGAATAAAAAGATGGGGAGGTTGTACGACGGTGCGGAAAATGGGCTGATGAGGAAGGCGAGCGTCTAGAAACGACGGTTGGGTCGTCAGGGTGTTTACGAGGAGAATGGGGTGCATACAGCGCCAGATAGGATGAGTTTTCCGGGGTCGAGTCCTTGCATAAAGTCTGCCATGATCACTGTGGTCTTGGAGAGTCCGCAGTACCGCAGTTGGTTGTTTGCAAAACCGTGAGTAACACTTGCCACGTTTACTAGCCACCATTATGATTCCTATTCTTACTCAAAAGTGCATGCAGTGTACAGACAAATCAATTGCAGGAAATGATACTACAGTAGTAAAGCACTACACGAGTACGCTATCTCGAAATTGGGCGTTGAAGCCACGCTCCGCGCCCGTCTTTATTCTTTGCTTCGTGATAACGCTTGCTGTAAATATACTGGCGTCACAATCGCACAAGACGTACCTCTGGGTTACAGGTCTCTGCTGAAAACTTCGTGTCTCTGCAAGTTTACATATAATGCCGAGGTACCATGCTCTGTCAGGGAACACGACAACTGGTTCTTGTCCACAGACGGCGCGGACAATCATAGAAGATCCTTGGTATTCCAGATGCTCTCTATCTCCTAGATGTTTGGACCGGTGAGCCGTTTCCCGTGAGGGTGACGAGATAACACCACACTTGAAACACTCGTCCCGACTCATCCGGAGAAGTTGACGGAACGTACCCTGATGTCATTCCGTGTATCATTTTGAATCTGAATTGTTCTGCCGCAGAACGTGCCTACATATGAGCTGTCTTTTTCTTCCAACCGGCCCTTTCGTGGTTTCGATGATGCCAAGGCATTGAGTTGTTCGTTGTTCCTACGCTCCGCCTGGCTCTCGCAGCAAAGTAGAATACAGTGCAAGTTTTCTCCGATGCTTCAGCGGCGCATGACATAGCGTTTCTGATCACCGGACTGGCGCTTGATATCTTCAAAGCCACCCGCCGTGAAGGGAAGGGCAAGCCCAGTCACAATGATCATTGGGCGAAGCAGTATTATCTTCCGATGATGACGGGTGCAGGGTTGAGGACCAGGGTAGCGGGGGTCACTCGGGTGGGTTAGATACCCCGAAGGAGCAGCAAGGATTGGAAATGCTGTGGAGAACGTCCACCTGTGAAAGTAGGCTTGTTCCGAGCGCCGTGGGGCCGTAGTCGCCTTGTGACACTCATTTCGCGGAAGCATTCTGCAACACATGTTGCTTGTACAGGAACCGGGCCTCTTGACTTGCCGTGCCGTCGGAATGATGAAGCGCCTCATGACGAAGATGAAACAGTGCAAGATTTGGGTGTCTAGAGAGAGATAACGCTGTGTGAGGTTTAACCCGGAACACCAGCAATTGGAACGGGAAGAACGAGCACAGTGCGGGCGAAGATATGGTCGAGCCTGTTATGCCAGTGGATGGTCAACTAGACAGTGCAAGTCAAACGCATGCAGAACTTGTCCTAACCAATTAGATGCCCGCTACACGCTTCATCGGTGACAACGATGGTTTCAGAAGGAAAAATATGCGGAGTCCGGTGTTGACAGTTGAGCGCTGTGCTGGCAGTATGAGAACAAGGAAGTGCTTACTCTCAAGAAACCTAAATCGCATAGCTTTCCACCACCAACGCTGGCGAGCGCTGTCCACGACGACGAACTCCACGACGACCGATACCCAGTAGCGGATACCCCTTACGACGATCTGAATGTCATCCAACCAGGAATACTACCAGAATCACTCGCACTATGCAAACCCACCGCCCTACGAGCAAGATCACGATCCCGTTCTTCCTGGTGGTGTTCAATGGAATCCCATTGACAACCCACTCGGAGTAAGTTTGAAAGAACGAGCAATGCCCAATGTCAGTCTCTCATGACACTCTGGATCCCGTCGCATTCGGCACGACGGGACGATCGCAGTTTGATTGACCATCTTTTTCTGTTGTGTTCTTGTGTACAGGTTCCGCAACTTGTGGGCTGGACGCCAACCGACGACCAGCTCTTTATCAGGGAGTACGGCCCACCTGGCGATCATCATATGTTGCCCAACGTCGAGTTTATCAAGACACATTTCCTCAAGGAAGGGAAGTTGACAGAGAAGCAGGCCCTGAACATTCTCTCCAAAGCAACATCGATTCTATCTCGCGAACCAAATCTAGTCAACATAGGGAGTCCTGTCACGAGTGCGTTTGTTTCCTGTCCTTTCTTCCTACGACTGACAGATCGCGTGCCATTCTTCATCTCATCGTAGTATGCGGGGATATACACGGTCAATACGTGAGTCGTTGTCTATCATCAATGCCTCACAGATAGATTGATCAGCGTGCTCTTCCTTGGCTTGCCACAGTATGATCTCATGAAACTTTTCGAGATTGGGGGGAGCTTTTCTGATAGCTCGTACCTGTTCCTTGGCGATTACGTCGATCGGGGAAACTTTGGAATAGAGGTGCGGATCCTTTCGATCTACGTTTCATTCACTCGCAGAAACACATCCATCGTACCTTTCAGTGTCTGTTATACCTCTACGCGCTCAAAATACAGCGCCCTAAAGATATCACCCTTCTTCGTGGCAATCACGAATGTCGTCACTTGACGGAATATTTCACTTTCAAGCGTGAATGTACGCGTTTCCTCACCAAATGGTTACAGCGTGACCTTATTATGACGAACCTCCTTATTGGCAGGTCTCCACAAATACTCTCAGGCAGTTTACGAGGCATGCTTGGAGTCGTTCAATGCACTACCCGTCGCTGCCCTCGTCGACAATCGATTCTTTTGTGTTCACGGGGGCATCTCACCCGAACTCATCACACTGGATGACCTTAGACGAGTACGTCGTGGCCCATTTTCATTCTAGGGTTGTACTCAGACTCTTCTGATTGATGGCGCCACGCGCAGCTTGATCGCTTCCAGGAGCCCGGATCTAGTGGACTGCTGTGTGACTTGCTGTGGTCGGACCCAGTCGCGAATTTCGGATACGAACACGAGCCTTCCCAACACGGTCCTCCTTTGCCGCCAGGCACGACATTCGAACACAATGCGACGAGAGGCTGTTCGTTCTATTACACGTATGTGCCTCATTACTCGAGTGTGTATCTGTATGACGAACAATGAATGACGTTGTGGAAGGTATGAAGCAGCTTGCAAGTTTCTTGAGCGGAACAGCCTTCTTGGGATTGTACGAGGGCACGAGGCTCAGGATGCAGGGTACGTTCATGTCATTTCTTTCGACTGTGTTACCCATGCACGTTCCAGATACATGATGTACCGCAAAACGCCGACCAAAAAGTTCCCTTGTGTCATTACCGTTTTCAGCGCACCCAATTACCTCGATGTATACCACAACCGCGGTGCCATCATCAAGTATGCAAACAAGAACATCACGATCAGACAGTTCAACTCGAGTAGTCATCCGTATTGGCTGCCGAACTTTATGGACGGTTTCACATGGAGTCTGCCATTCGTCGGCGCAAAAAGTACGTTGCATTTTACATTGAAAATGTGTCAGCTTTTGTGACCTGAATTCTCGAATGCAATTAGTCACGGAGATGCTTCTCGCGATCCTCGCGACTTGCAGTCCAGAGGAGCTTGAATACATGGACGACGAAGAGGACCTCGCCGTCGATCTTGCGCTGCCGCCTCCCGAGATCGCAGCGAGAAAGCAGCAGATTAAGAACAAGATTTTGGCGGTCGGGAAGATGCAACGGGTGTTCCAGCTTCTGAGGTGCGTCACGAATGTGGTTTTCAGTTGCGATACATGTTGGTTGCGGACAAGTAATGATATATCCCCTCACTCATCCTTTGAGGCTTTTCAATCTTGATTGATGGTTCACACGACTCACTTTTTCTCCTACAGAGAGGAAGCAGAGAACGCCTCCGAGCTGTCCGCCATCCCCGTCGAGGACAACAGAGGTCCAGATATGCTTACTACTGCACACCACGGACAACATTTTATTCGCTCTTTTGCAGACGCGTTCGTGATCTCATGATTTCTTTCTCATGTTCTCCGTTGAACTGACGTCTTGCATACACATCTTTGGTGTCCCCTCTGCCCTCCGTGACGATGTCGTCCTCGATGCATTCGGAACCTATCCTGTTCTAAACTTGACTTGACGCACACCAGACGTCGCTCCGATATCGCCAACGAGCGTCTTCCCATGTTCGAGCCCGCTGACACCGATTACCCCGTCATCCCCGCCCCAAGCATGCGCCGTCGCAACTCAAACGACCTCGAAGAACTCGGCATGGAGATCCGCAGGCTCGAAGAAGAGGGCGACAGCGACGATACGGGTGTGAATATGGTGCTGCCACAGAGGCGGACGTCGGAGCGGGTGGTGGAGACGCGGCGGAAGGTGACGACGACGAGGACGTCGTCCAAGAGGTACGGGGCGTACGAGGGGGCGTGACGAACGGGCGGGATTGGTTATGCGTGATCTAGAGGGATAATTGGGGTTGAGACCGGTGTGCGTGTGCGGAAAGTGTTGTACGAATAGTCGGACTCGTCGTTCGACTGGGGTTTGTTGTATCAGTCAGCCCTCGTACTGTACTCTGACTCAGGATGTTGTGAAAAAATATGATTGTACTTATCTCGAGAAATTTACAAATTTCTCCGATTAAACATACTCATTGATCGTCTGCGTACACGAAGTCGAGAGGACTGCATCGCGAGTAGCACCGATACATCCATCGCCTTATCCTACCGCTATCCTCACATTTCGCTCACTTTTGTAACTATATTGCCAACGTTCGTATCATGGAGGAATGAAAACTGCCATGTAAAATCGGTAGAAAATCAGGAATATCAAATCTCATTTTCCGACAACTGCCCTCTTGAAAGCCACGAGAGGAGACACCCCTAGCCCGACAAAGCCACCGATCAGGCTCCCGAGGGGTCCGCCTAATCTTCCCCCTCCTTCTGCCCACCCATCGGTAACCGAGCCAACATCAGAGAAGAATCGGCCGAACACTCCGCGGTTGGCATAATCTTCCGCTTTACGCTTCTGGGCTTCGATCGCTGCGATACGCTGCTGTAGCATCGCCGCATTCTTCTCAGCCTCTGTTACAAGTCGTTCCATCTCTTGCTGTCTTCTTCGAGCTTCCTCCTCCTCCCTCTTCTTCATTGCGGCATTCTTCATATCCCTACGCTGTTTCTTATTGGCGAGATCTTGCAAGCGTTGCCTCTCTGCATGATCGAGCTGGGCGTGAAATTGCCGTGCATCCTCCTGTGCCTGCGCAAGGTCTTGCTGCAGCTTCGTAGTCTCCTTGTCGAGCAAGGCTTTCAAATGCTTCAATTCCTCCTGTGCTGTCTTTTGTTCGTCACGGAGCGTGTCGATCGTCATATTCAAGCGCATCTGGTCCTCCTCGGCACGCCTGATCTTTTCCTCCAGGACCTTTCGCTCAGCGTCCAACTCAGCTCTCAGAGCTTCGTCGCGTTCTTGTGCAGCCTCCTCCATCTCCATCCTCAAGTTCACTAGCTCCTCGGCATGCTTCTTCTTCAGTTCTTCGATGTCCTTGTTGATAATACGACCGGCGTCCGTGTCTCTTAATTTCTTTCCGTCTGCGACCTGGTCCTGGAGCTGAGTGCTGACCGCTTTGAGAGGGATAAGCTCGGCCATAATTTCCTGAGCAGATTGGACGGTGTTAGAATGGCGGCACATCTTAGCTCCAGAGGCGAGGAGAGGCTGGAAAGCGCCTTCCTTTAGGTATTCCTCTCGCTGGGGGCCCTCCTGTTCCGTAACGCGATCCCAGTAGGTAGAGACAATACGAACGTTACGCAGACTCTTCTCTCCGCACAAAGCTTGGAACATTCGGAGATTCTTCCTGGCAAGACCCCCCATGCGAGGATCGGAGATGCGGTACATGTAGATGAGTCCGTTTAGCTTCTTCCCCTCCCTGGAGATTTCGATTCGTCACAAAACACATGTTCAATCAAATTCACTTACTCTTTGTTCGGCTGCAGGAAGTCGATAATTTTCTGTAGGATATCAGTATCCGTGATTCCCTCCCGAGAATCGTCGAAGCCGGGGGTATCAATTAGCATGACGGATCGGCCAGTTTCCGCATCTGTATAATAGGCCGCCTGGACGTCGGAGGTTTCGGAATCGGGGTTGTGGCCGATATGGATCTTAGTGTCGTTGGTGAGACGTCGGATAAACTGTAGGGAAAAAGAGCGTTAGTAGAATTTAGGGGAGGCTGTAAGACACACATTGGATTTTCCTTCGATTTGGAAAACATCGTGAACTCAGATGCCATACATGCTGGTAACGAAACGTACCTGTGCCAGTGGCACCCATGACTCTGCAATTTTTCGTTAGTCCGATTCGGACGGGCAACTTCGATGGCTAAGGGTTGTACGCACGCCACTTTGACATAACTGTCCTGGACCATGATTAGAAGATAATGAAAGGAAACGACGATATGGATGAGGGTAAAGCTAGGGTGATGCTCAGGCCGTTGACCTTTCACCGCTCCTTTATCTCGCCCGCCAAAGCGGTCGCAGACGTCATCGTCTAGACGGTTGCAGAATACTAAACTCTAAAAACGGGAAGTTGAGGGGTTGACTCTGGCAAGAATCAACGTTTTTCGGGACATCCCATAGGGCTCATCGGCCATCAGTCAAAATCAAACCGGAAGTTGGTGTTCCCTTGAACTTATCGAGTCGTTCTAAATTGTCGGAGTAATGTCAGGGTAAGGAACCGCTCAAATTCGAAAACCTCATGTATAACGACTCGGCGAACTCCGTGTGATGTGAATTATCAATCATGTGATTCTCTTGAAGAAACTTTTCCGAAGCTGAGCGCTAAGCGCTGAAGACGGGTGATTTCACCCTTAGGTGGTTAGTTGTCGGCAGCTGATCTCATTCAAGGATCTACAGATTACTTGACTTCCATTTCACTGGCAAGACCACACAATTTCATTGATGCAACCCTATGCATATGACCCGGATACGTATGGTACGCCCAATGTAGCCACAGATGGGAAGAGCAAGCCCAAGGCCGATCGAAAGTAAGTAGAAGCATGTTGTTACCGGGGCATACCGCGATTCAAATTGAAGAAAACGTTTTGGGGTTGCTATCCATAAGGACTCATCAATACAAGTAATACTTAGATTCAATGAGATCATTGGCCGATAACCAACCACGACCAGGGTTGGCACGCCCTAAATGGTAGTGGACTGGGGTGTTGTTTACGCATTTCAACGAGGGCTTACCATCATTAAATCCAGCTCGCACCTTCTCGCACTACGCCCGATTCCTCACAAAAAGGAAGGATACTCAAACTGAATGGATAGGTATGAATACATTCCTCTGTGACCATGATCATATCAGACCGCATACCCACGACAGTGACTCCATCGGAATAACCCAGTACGTATCTTTTTGGTCTGCGAGATGGCAATCATTCTAAGTCAGTTCATAGGCAGATTGGTGGTGCGTTTTCATTCATGTCATCCCTTTTGACGCTCGTTCGAGCTCAACTTCGTTTCCGCTGCGAAACACACCCGACTTCAACTGGGGCCCTACCGATACCCTCTAATCCAGCTACATCTCACCCCTCTACGAGATCTCCTACCGTTATGCAGGTTAGAGGCAAACGGGTTGCACCAGATAATTCTGAAATAATGGTAGCGTATGTATCATCACATCGATTCAGTGTAATGATAATTAATAGACATACGCAGACTCATGGGTGCAACCGGTACCGGTAAGTTTAAACTCATTGCAGAATACCTTGGGTCCGAATTCACCCGTGCCTCCCTCGGTAGGAAAGTCGACGGTGAGCGTTGTGTGCTTCGTCAGACGTAGAGTCACGGTTAAGTTTGTTATTGGCAGTTCATCAATTTTCTTACCAATGACGATCGAATCAAGATTGGCCATCGTCCTGAATCCCAAACGTCCGACATTCAAACGGCAGAGTATAGAGAACAAGGTCGTCGCATAATTCTTGTCGACGTGCCAGGTTTTGACGATTCCCGGGACGACGTGACTGACACGGACATCTTGGAGAAGATTGTACGCTTTCTGGAGCCTGAGAGTGGGTTAGTGTTTCGGATCGTTGGTACCTTAATTACAAATTTTCTGACGAATAAAAATCTAGCAGGGCCCGGAAACTGAACGGGATCATCTACATGCATCGCATCTCAGATCCGCGCGTTGGCGGCATTGCACGAAAGAACATCCGCATGTTCGAAGCCCTTTGCGGAAAGCAAGGCCTTCGCAACGTTCGCTTCGTCACTACCAACTGGAGCCGCGTCACTGAGCAGGAAGGAAACGATAGGGAGGCAGCCCTGAAACAAGGCGCTTTTCAGCCCCTTTTGGAGGCTGGAGCGGATATGTGCCGTCATGCCAACACGGTCGAGTCGGCGAAACACATTGTGTCCAAGTTCACCGCCTTCCATCCGGTGACATTGCAGATTCAAGAAGAGTTGCGGATGGGCAAGCCACTTGCAGATACATCGGCTGGCATGGTCCTCACTGCAGAGATGCGGGAGATGCAGATGAAGCACGAAAAGGAACTGGCCGACCTGAAAGGTGAACTGGAAGAGGCTGCAAAGACGCACGACGAAGCCTTGAGGGCTGAGTTGGAGCGAGAACGTCGAACTATCCAGGGAAAGATGGCCCGTGTCGATGATGATCGACAGCGATTGGGAAGGCCCATCCAGCACCCCCATGAAAAGCTGGTTACTGAACGGAATCACACAGCAGAGTTGCACGAGGAAGTTGAGCGTGAAGCTGTAAAGTTGCGAGCCAGTCGAGACGAAACGGCGAGACAGGTGGAAGAGCTTTTGATGCAGATCGATGCTGTCAAGCAGCGCGAGGAGCCCGAAGCCTCCGGAACGGCATATCAAATGGCGCAGAGGGGTGTTCCTTTGCAATCTCCCCCAGACCACGCACAGCGTCGCGGATCACGCTATTTGTACGAATCTGGCCAAGCGCTGCAGGAACCCGAGGAGCACCCCCAGGATGAGTACTACGAGACGAAGCGACAGGCACTTGAAAGGAGTGATCATGATTCCTTGCGCCGTATTAGAAAAGTTGGTGAGAAACAGCAAGAACTGGAGGAACGACTTCGCCGGGCGACGGTGGACGTCAAGAAGGGACAGAATGCTGGTCGGGGAGGTTCAATCCTCGGGGACATGAAGTCGATCGTTCACGGCTTTGCGAACAAAGGGGGGGAATACGGCGGAGCGGTCGGAACCATCGTTGGTGGTGTAGTTGGGGCTACAATGGCCCCTGTGGCACTTCTGGAAACCCGTGATCGGTAATGTTAGATACATGAATGGTGGAGGACTTAGTACTTGTAGATAGATTGATACTGCATCGACAACGTTGACACATCAGTAATTTTACAAAAGTCTTTTTTCGTCTTATTCACGACTAAAGCAGACTTGCCGCGCTTATGGCGATAAGCGATTCGGCACAAGACGGGCAAGACAATTATTAGGGTGTCTCACCTGTCCGAAAGTGCGAGCTTACCTCACCAAAAAACGTGAGTATGTCAGCAAAAAGAGTGTCAAATGAGCGGACAGAAATGTCCAAGCGAGCCCGACAAGGTTTGTGTGAGCCGGTCGACGCCGTGACTCGTCGCCCCGAATAAGGCAACTGGAGGGCGGCTGTGCCAGTCACAGATACCAAGTATAACTGTGTCCTAGAATCACTGCATAGATAACAAAAATACATCCAGAGGTGTATATATATGTGCAGCCCGAGTCTCGAGAAGCTTGACCATCATGCCCCATCAATCTGCTCGTGCGAAATTCCTTGCTGCCCTACATGAAGCACAACAAGCACTTGGGCTTCAAGTATATCTTGCCATGCTTCAGCAGGCAATAGAGGAGGTACATGGTGATAGTACTGACTCAGAATTTGATCCTAGATCCTCTATCCTTCCATCCACTGATGTGGATATGGCATCAAGCAGATCTGACTCAACCTCTGAGTCTGATTCTGAGTCTGCTGACTTGGATACCCCTGGTCCTGGTCTCTCTATGTCTGAGTCTGATGGATCTTCATCAGATGATGATCTCTCTTTCATCATTCCACTCCTTGACTTCTGCAACCTCACTCAAAGGTTCCATGATGATGTATCTCAAGCCCAAGTCTTCAACCACCTTCCCCCTCCTGCTCGCCAGCCTCAAATTCATCTTCTTGATCAGTGGAAGCTTACCCACCCTCGGCTCTTCCAGCGCAAGTTATGTGTACCCTATGATGTCTTCACTGAAATTGTCCACAAGATCCAGGATCACTATGCATTTGGCAACAATCCCAGTTCTCCCCAGCTTCCTGTTTCTGTCCAGCTTGCCATTTTCTTAAATGGTGCAGGCCACTATGGGAATGGAGCCACTTCTCAGGATGTAGCAGAATGGGCTGGTGTCTCTGTTGGCACAGTTCATAACTGCTATAAGCAGGTGATGACAGCGATTCTATCCCTCCACAAGGACTATATCCACTTTGATCTCACCAATCCTCGTGATCAGGAAGACAAACGCAAGGCTCAAGAGTATGTGGAAGAAAAGACATGTCCAGAATGGAAGAGAGGGTTTTTGACAGTTGATGGAACACTTTTCAATCTTTATCAGAAGCCAGGTTGGTATGGAGAGGGATTTTATGATTGCAAATCCAATTATTCAACAACCAATCAGGTATTTCTATTTGATAAATATTTTTATGTGCTAATTTTATATTTTTTTAGCTTGTCATATTGCCACATAATCTACGGATTGTGGATTATGCCATTGCAATGCCTGGAAGCCTACATGACTCTAGTGCCTTTCAATATTCTGAAATTGCAAGAGTCCCTGACAAGTTTCTCCAGCCCAATGAGTGGATTTGGGCTGATACTGCTTATGGCTGTCACCCTTGGTGTATTGTCCCTTATAAAAAGCCTGCAGGGGGGAGTTTATCTAGGGATCAGAAAAAGTTTAATTATCATCTTTCAAAGGTTAGTAACTTAATCAAACTCTGAGTTATTCAAATAATTTTATAGGTCTGAGTACGGTCTGAGCACTTATATGGCTCTATCAAAGGGAGATTCCAGTCACTACGGGAGATACGAGTTCAAATTCAAACAGAAGAAGACTGGGAATATGTCAAATGCTGGATTACAACATGCCTTGTCCTTCACAACATGATCATTGAGATTGAAGAAGACCTCGGAAAAAACATATCTGCAAGAACATATGCAAACAACTATGGTGGCTATGATCATAGGAGACAACCTGGAGAGGAAGAAGAGGAGGAAGAGGAGGAAGAGGAGGAAGAGGAGGAAGAGGAGGGGGGAAATCCGAGAGATGAGGAAAGGGGGGGGGAATTGGATTGGCTCTGATGGACAAAGGCTTCATGAACAACTGAAACATCAACTCTTTTCATTTTTGAAAAATTAGATTACATATACAGGAAACGAGCTGAGATACTACAACTCAGACTTGGATACAACACTAAACTACATGACGATGATCAAAATACCTTTGGTAATTGTCAGTCAACATATGTCAGGCATGGCATCATGTTTCTTGTTCCTCACCACTTGTGCCAGGCCCCTTCTCCATTGCTAGCCTCTGAAGTCTCATCTTCTCGATCTCCAGCTGGAGCTGGAGTGCAGTGATATCTTTGTCCTTCATCTCCTTCTCATGCTTCTGACGTTCCTGCTGCAACTCCTGTTCATGTTCACGTTGTGAATGACGATGACGAGACCGTTCTTGGCTGCGCCAGAGGTCAAGTTCATAGCGTGCACGTTTCTCAGCCTTTTTATCATCACGTTGTAGAAAAGAAGTATAAGGTTGAATGAGAAGAAAGGTGGGGCGATAAGTTCGTCCCAAGGGGGGTTATGTTTGAAGGGATGATGGATTCAGGTTTGTCTAAGAGTCCTAGAAGCTGCTGGACAATCCGGAATGAAAAGCGGTCGATATAAGAGTATCCGGGTGGGGGCGAAGCGATGAGGGTATTGATTCGAGTAGATGAGACGTCGAGGAACGATAGGACGAGGTAAAAGAGAAGCTATCCAGCTCACTCACGCACGGGAGAGTAAACAGGAGATCTCCTGAATGCAGAAAGACAATATTTTTGTGTTAGAAACAGGGTTTTATAGTCCTGGGCATATCCCAGGACTGTTAAAGGTAATCCGACCCTAAGTAAGTGTACAGGATTGACGTAGGGTGAGTATGGAAAGAAGGGGTGTCAAACCTTGTAGATGACAAAGAAAGGGAAGGTGTTAGGATAGTAATGACCTTAATAAGGCCAAATCGAGTAGAACAAGTCAAATCGGATGAAGCGGAATACGTACGAAAGCACCGGATTGGATCGCGTTGACTCGGATTGGACTCGGATTGAACTCGGATGATCTGTAAACGCTAGGAATGAAACCGGGCTGGCACGAAGTCGATGGCGGATGAGACGGGACACCTCAGGCAGCACTTTTTTCAAACTCCGATGGTCTTTCAGACCAATTTTCGTTGTAGGTGACAATAGGTCTCTTAGACCGGCCTCGTTGGAGGCCTCTGGGCCCAAATTTAGCTTGGGCCCAGCTTGGGCCTCGAACGAGGCTCGCAGGTGCCTCTTCCGAGGCCGCATTTGTCCCCGTTCATGCCTCCTCACGCCTCCTCGTCCTCACCTCCCGGTGTGCCCGGATGACATGACGTCACGGTGCTCGCCGGCCCTCACCTCGTCCGATGCGCACGGCCGATGTGCCTGCCACCGTCCCGCCCTTGCCGTCCCTGCCCTCGCCCGACGCGCCCGGATGTCACGATGTCACACTGCTCGCCGGTCCTCCCTCGTCTGATCGGCGCACGGTCCCGACGCGCTCTTGCCTTCACCTTGCCCTTCCCTCCCTCACCCCTCCCGCCATGTCCTACTGGACGATGACGACGACGTGATAACCGCAATCATAGTGCGGTTATCACGTCGTCGTCATTGTCGTCACGATGCGCTTCCCTCCCCTCATCACCTCGTCCGATGCACACGGTCCCGACGCGCTCGCCATCATCTCGCTCTTGCCCTCCTCGCCCTCTCACCTCTCGCCACCGTTCCCACTCAACGATACGGTTATTGTGACGACGTCGCCGTCATCGTCGCGTCGTGTTTTGTCGCACCATTTCGGCCTTCCCTCGCCTCTCCCCTCGTCCAATGCGGATGTACACGGCCCCGACGCACCCACCGTCATCTCGCCCTCGCCTTCCTTGCCCTCTCTTCACCCTCTCTTCACCCTCTCCCCTTATTCCACCTGAGGATAACAACGACATGACAATCGCGTATTGCGATTGTCACGTCGTTGTCGTCGCATCGCGTTTTTTCACATCGGGTTGCCCTTCCCTCACCTCGCCACCTTGTCTGACACGCACAGTCCCAACGCGCCCGCCGTCATCTCGCCCTCGCCCTCACCCTCCTTGCCCTTGACTGGCCCTTCCGTCGCCCTCTCCCCCCGGGCCGTTCCACCCAATGACGACGTTGTGGACCTCGCCACCTTGTCGATGCGCACGGTCCCAACGTGCTCATTGACATCTCACTATCACCCTCCTTGCCCTCGGCTCCCCCTTCCCTCATCCTCGTCTCACCCAACTTCGACAACGACATGATAACCGCAATTGTGCGGTTATCACGTCGTTGTCGCTGTCATGTTGCTCCTCCCTCACCCTCGCCCCTCGTCCCACAGGACGATGACAACGACATATCGTGTCGTTGTTATCATGTCGCACCCTTCCCATCATCGCACCCAACAACGACAACGACACGATAACCGCGATACTGTGGTCATCGTGTCGTTGTCGCTGTTGTTGCATCGGTTTCGTCATCGTTGTGTCGCGTCGCGTTGCCCCTCCCTCGCCCTATCCTCCCATCCGACGACGATGACGCGGTAACCACGTTGTCGCGTCGCGTCGCCCTCCATCACCTTTCGTGTCATCCCACCCGATGACGACGACACGATAACCGCGGTATCGTGGTTATCATGTCGTTGTCGCGTCGCCTTTCCCTCACCTCGCCCCTTCCGACGATGACAGTGGCGCAATACCTGCGTCGTTGTCGACATCGCGTTGCGTTGCCCTTCCAGCACTGGCACCTCAGGCTCTCACCTGACAACGACGACGACATGACGACGACGACATGATAACCATGTCGTTGTTGTCGCGTCGTCATCATTGTCGCGTCACCTTTGCCTTTCCTCGCCCTCTCGCCCTTCTCTCTCCTTCCCTGTTCGTCTAGAATACCTGTGACAATGACACAACAACCGTTGAGACACGGTTGTCGTGTCGTCATCATTGTCCTTGTTGCGCTGCGCTGCGCCGCGCCTCCCTCCCCCTTTCTACACGTCTAAGATGGCTCGCACGACGACGACAATAACACGGTAATCATCGCGTCGCGTGTGGGTCACGTCGTCTTCGTCTTCATTATTGTCATCATTGTGACATGGCGTCATTCATGCTTCCTTCAGGTTTCCGATCATGAGGATAAAGACAACGACACAATAACGAGAGCACAGTTATCGTGTCGTTGTCATCATCCTCTGAGTCGCCGTGTCACGTCGGTGTCGGCGTCATCATTGTGGTTGTCGAACATTTGAACTTCACGTGCACATTGACAAACACCCACTCTCGCTCCTTATTAGGAAATATTGTGGCATGCTTGATATGTCGTGTTTCAGAAATGGTAATATGTTCTTTCTCTTTTTCCCTGCTTCCTCACAGTACATCACGTCATTTGTCTGTATATATGCAATGTGATGTACTATTATATGTGTGTGAATGCTCAATTTGGGATATGAAACCTGATGTACAGTGATAATGTGGATTTGTTGGAAAAAGAAAAACATGACCGCTTTTTTCAAACATTCAGGTAATGCCCCACGAATAACGTATTCTCTGGGAGGTTTAAAACATATCTACAACATATCAGCAGCACAGATCACCAGGATCAGTCCTGGTGATAGTTGTGTCACATTCTCCTCCTGACCCATGTTTCACCTTCCCATGCTTTCACAGTGATCCAGCTCCCCCAGAATTGTGTATGTAGTGTTGTATGATTTATGCCTATGTATTCTGCCATATATATCACTGCCCACACTGTCTTGAACATTATCTAGGACACATTTATTACTTTTGTGCAATGAATATATTTAAAGGGATTTAAAGGGTATATTGTCAGGGCAATGTTGTATTATCCTGGCTCCTATGCTACTCTAATACTCTCTATTTTACTGTATTTTTTGGATGAGGATTGAAGACGTGAGGAGCGACTCAAACATATGAGATGCGTGGGAAACCATCTGAAAACTCAGGAGACTTTGAAAACAAATCAAAAACTTGACATTATGGCTTCCACAACGCTTCAGGAACCAATCTAAACAGTAGATAATGTATGTAGAATGCAATAGAACTTGTGTACATCATGTGCCTAGCTTATTCTATTTCTAAGACATGGAAACTGCAAAAACACCTCTTCAGTGCAATTGCTTCAATGTCAACATGATCGTGCACATATACTCAAAGTAACCTCATGGAATGCATGTTCGCAATTTTGATGTCTTAAAAATCAAGATAGGCTAGGCACACAGTGTACACATGTTATATGGCATGTCAAATAGATTATCTACTACTTAGAATGGTGCTTAAGGCGTTGTGGAAGCCACAATGTCAAGTTTTTGATTTGTTTTCAAAGTCTCCTAAGTTTTCAGATGGTTTCCCACGCATCTCATATGTTTGAGTCGCTCCTCACGTCTTCAATCCTCATCCAAAAAATACAGTAAAATAGAGAGTATTAGAGTAGCATAGGAGCCAGGATAATACAACATTGCCCTGACAATATACCCTTTAAATCCCTTTAAATATATTCATTGCACAAAAGTAATAAATGTGTCCTAGATAATGTTTAAGACATTATGGGCAGTAATATATACAGTAGAATATCTATATATACATCATTCAATGAGGCCTGCATAGTTTGGAGGAAGCTGGATCACTGCTGAAGCCTGATAAAGTGAAAGAGAGGAGAATATCACAACTATCACAGAATCAGTATCAGTAGGATCATTATTCGTTACGTGATTGGCTCGGATCATCCCGTAGAATTACAATTGCACCACCACGACACAACAATGTGACGCAGCACTGTCGTGTCCTTGTGCTGTCGCATCGCATGTCGCACTTCCCTCGTCAAGTTGTCCCCCCTTCCTTCCTTCCTTCATGCTACCACCCCCAGGCCTTTCAAGTTGTGCCACCAACCTGTTGTTCCGCTGCGATGACACACCACTGTGTCATACCATCCACCCTCGTCTTTCCCTCCTGTGTTACCACCCTCAGGCTTCAAGTTGCCTCGTCAGGATGATATATAGGGTTCTGCATGGGTACGGGTCACACTCTTGTGACCCGTGCCCATACCCATACCCGTAGCACGAGTTATGTACGCGTGCACGGGTACAGCTACAGGTATGTGTTCTCACCTTGTCCGACGGCAACGACGACGACGCGATAACCGTTATAATGCGGTTGTCACGTCGTCGTCGTCGCTCTCCCCCTCGTCGCCGCCTTCACATCATCTCACCTTGCCTCTCCCTCAACTCGTCGACCTCGCCCTCGCCTCACCTTTCGCCCCACCTTGCCTGACGACGACGACGTGATAACCGCTATAACGCGGTCGTCACGTTGTCGTCGTCCTCATCGCTCTCGCTCTTGCCCTCGTCGCCTCGTCTTCGCCTTCATCACCTCACCTTTCGCCCCACCTTGCCCGACGACGACGACGACGACGACGACGACGTGATAACCGCTATAACGCGGTCGTCACGTTGTCGTCGCCCTCGTCGCCCTCGATCTTGCTCTCGTCGCCTTGTCTTCGCCTTCATCACCTCACCTTTCGCCCCACCTTGCCCGACGACGACGACGACGACGACGACGTGATAACCGCTATAACGCGGTCGTCACGTTGTCGTCGCCCTCGTCGCCCTCGATCTTGCTCTCGTCGCCCTCGTCTTGGTGGCACCTTCGTCGCCTCACCTCTCGCCTCATCCCGCCTGACGATGATGACAACGATGACAACGACGATGTGATATGGTTATCACGTCGTCGTTGCCTTCGTTGCTCTCTGAGTCGCCTTCGTTGCCCTCGTCGTCGCCGCCTTCGCCTTGCCTCACCCCTCACCTCGCCTGATGACGCCAACGCCAACGCCAACGACAACGACATGATAACCGCTATAACGCGGTTGTCATGTCGTCATCGTCGTCGCCCTCGCCTCTCGCCTCTCGCCTGACGAAACCAACGAAAACGACGCGACAACCGCGATAATGCGGTCGTCACGTCGTCGTCGTCGTCGTCGCCCTCGTTGTCGTCGCCCTCAGGCTCGCCTTGCCTTGCCTTGCCTCTCCTCTCCTCGCCCTTCCCTCGCCTGACGACGACGACGACACAATAACCGCGTTATCGCGGTTATAGCGCCGTTGTCGTTGTCGTTGCCATCGTGTCATTTGGCAGGCCGGAGTGGTGAAGTGAAGGGGTGGGCGTGGGCCACGTGGCACGGTTATTGCGTTGTCATCGTCGGGTGGGACGGCAGAAAAGGGTGGGGAAGGGCGACACGACGACGACGCGATAACTGCAACACCGCGGTTATCGCATCATCGTTGTCATTTCCAGTGGGGGAGACGAGGCAAGAGGGTGAGAAAAGGGCAAGGAGGGCGAGAGCAGGGTGAGTGCGACGGCATGGTGAGGACTGGGCGGGATGGGAGCAAAACGACGACGACGACGACAATGACGCGACGATCACGCTAACGTGATTATCGCGACGTTGTTGTTGCCATCGCCATCGCATCGTTCGACAGGCTAGGGTATGAGGACGATGATGCCACGAGGATGACGATGCGACAGCAATGACACAACGACGACGACATGGTTATCATGTCGTTGTCGTCGTGTCGTCGTTGTCGGGTGGGATGAGGGGGGGAGCCTGAGGGAGCTAGTGATGGAAGGGCGATGCAACGCGATGTCGACAACGTGGTTATCGCGTTGTTGTCATCGTCGGATGGGATGAGGGTGAGGGAAAGGCGACGCGACGCGACGGGGGCAACGCAACGACGACGACGCAACGACAGCAACAGCGACACGCTGGCCGCAATACCGCGGTCATCGTGTCGTTGTCGTTGGGTGGGATGATGAGAAAGGGTGGGGAAGGGCGACGCAACGACGCGACGACGACGACGACGACAACGACAATAGTGCGTCGTTGCCATTGTTGTCGCCATCGTGTCATTTGGCAGGCCGGGGTGGTGAAGCGAAGGGGTAGGCGGGGGCCGCGTGGCACGTGTGCGTTCATGCCGATGCACAGAAAGCAGTGGGGCGGCCCGGGGGCAGCGAGAGCAGGGCGTCGAGCGAGGCCGAGCAGGCGTGAGACAGGAAGGGCGGGAGCGTCCGTGCGTGTCGGGAGGATGAGGACAGGGATGCGACGGCGTCGGACTACTGGCACGTGCACGTCAGGCGCAGCAGCGCTTGGGCGAATGTGGGCGGGCAGGGCAGGTGTGTCGGGAGGTATCGAGGCTCGGTCAGGGCTCGGGAGTGGTTCTTGCAAGGCCTCGACGATGCCTCACGAGGGAGGGCGAGGGCAATGAGGCACGGTCGAGGCTCGTGAGAGGTCCTCGTTGACAGCATACAGGTTTCGCGGATGGCTGCGAGACAAGCTTGCGAGGCAGATGAGAAACTGCGTAATCATATTTGGCCTATTTTGGCCTATGGTGGCGAGGGAGGCGAGTGGTGGGGTCTCTCAGACCAATTTTCCTTGTAGGCGGTAAATGGTCTGAAAGACCATCGGAGGTTGAAAAAAGTGCTGCCAAGGGTGAGACGGGAGATGATATGACATGATGAAGAGCGAGGAAAATGTATCCTACAACCGTAGGGAGTATCTAACTCCTACACCCGAGGGGAACTTGGATGCCGACTGTCCTCAGTCGGTCACGTGATGTACGCGCGAGCTGGGTTTGAAAACTGAACAATGCGCCACCGGACATTACTTGAACGCGTCGCGTCCACACTTCTCTTCTATTCTCTTTATCTTTTACACTTCCACTATGTCGTACGCCGAGTCGATCCTCAAATACGTGGACACGCAGAAAGCGGTCGATCCGTACGAACCACGCGTCTTCGCCGAGACGGAGCTGAAGCATGCGAACGGACGCGCCAGGGACTTCGCGAAGACGATCCCGGACGACAGGGAGGACCTGGCCGAGGAGCAAACGATGTGGCGAGAGGAATGGGATGAGATCCTGGTACGTAGTTCACCGATCGCGTCTCGTCGTGTACTAACCGCGAACTATTCGTTTTTACAGAAACATCTCAGCGATTGCCTTCGACAGGCTCGGGACGCCGGCGTCGAGGCTCGGGTTGACAACGCGGTCACCCTCGCGATTCAAGAGTCGCAGAAGGCGATGGAACGGTGGGACACGGCCAAGAAGCTACGAAAGGCGGCTGATGACGCGGCGAAGGCAACGGCAGCAGTGCACGAGAGTGAGGAACGAGAGGACGCAGGGGGCGAGAAGACGCGAAGGAGGCGCGAGGAGAAGGGGAAAGCGCCAGAGGGGAGAGAGAAACGGAAGGTGCGTGTCCGGATACATATCCGGTACGCGCGATGCTAATGAGGTTATACACACAGCGTCCTATCGTGATGGAGAACGAGTCGGAGGGCGAGGACGAGCCGATCATTGTCGAAAGCAGCACGGCCAAGAGCACGCCGCCGACCCATACTGATTCGCTGCGGGAGGAAGGCGACATCGACCATGAGGTGCCGTGCGAGCGGTGCGAGGGCGCAGGGTACCCCTGCTTTGGGGTTCCTAGTCGTGTATGCAGACGCTGCGGAAAGGACCGCCAGAGCTGCACATATTCAAGCGGACGTGGCGGCAAGAGGGCGAAGACGGATGGGAAGGTAGAAGCGACGAGGGTCCCAGGTGAGCAATAACACGTTGCTCATCAATCCGCGTGTATTAATACACGGTTTAGCTTCGCAAAAACCGGTGGTATTCGTACCACCGCGCCGACTGTTCGCGGAACCGTCCAATCCGGTTCCGGATACGCGCAAGGCAAGGCCGAAGCCGCGTCCTAAGGCTAAGGCATCCATCGTGGACAACGAGGAGGAAGAGGATACGGGCCTCAAGAAGAAGCAGAAGACGTCGGGTCAAGACGGACCTACGCGCTCTCAGGTCGACGCGGCCAAACGGGCCGTGCTCGCTATGGAGGCAGAGCTGCTCGCCTCCAAAACCGAGTACAAGACGCTCGAGATGCAGTTGGCGGATAAAGGGACGGCAATCGCGTCGAAGGAGGCTGAGTTGGAGAAGGTGAAGGCCGTACTACGGCTTCTGTAGATAGGGTCGTCGTTCCCGCTGTGTCGTAGTATAGCAATCGATCCGTGTCCTCTGTCCAATCCGGTCGCGATCCCTAATTAAGCAACGAATGGAAAGTGATCAATAAAACGAAATGTGAGTGAAAAGAAACGAGAATAATTAATACGGGGTGCGGTTGTCCATCCGGCTTGTCTTCTTCGGTCATCTTTCAAGTCTATACCTGCACTAATCGCTTCGCCGAGCGGCCGGATTGCGTATGACAGTATTCGGTTTCAGATGAGAGAAAAGAAGTAGTAGTGAAAGTGAATATCTAAATAACAACGGTTTATGATCGAAGACAAAGGAACTGGCAGTATACGGATGGTTTCGTTGTTTTATTTTTCTGTCTTGTTGTATCGAAGGAAAGAGTGTATCGTATAAATTGTCTGTGTGTTTATCGGCGGTTTTCGTTGTTTTAGAGGCACCGGATCGAATCCCGGGGTGAGATAGAGAGCGCCGGTCGAATCCCGGGGTAGAGACGGATACGTATCATATGGCTGACTTTATGTTTTATGCTTTGAGACGATGCTTGGACCATTGCCAAGTAGTCGCGACGTCGACTAACAACGGCGGATCATCAGGTTGAACTATAAAATCAATGAACCGGTTAGTAATGCGCAGAAACGGATCCGTATACGAGCGGATGGCATCGAAAGTGCGTGTTATGCGACTAAAAACGTGAAAAACTGAGCTTGGCATTAGGTACCAACCAAGCTCACACCGAGGGGAACTTGAAATGATGACCTCCCGGGCATCGAAAGTACGCAAGGGCTGCGTTATATGTACTCGCGGATTAAGCAGTGACAGATGGGGAATAGGCGGATTAAGTTTTGAAGGCTCCGCGGTGAAACCGGCTACCCAGGCGGATGATGAGGACGAAGGCAAAGCGGCCGTAACGGAAGACCGGATGTGAACGAGGGGAACTTGAATAGTAAACGACAGGAACGCGGATGAACGAATGCAAGAAGGAGGCGGATTAAAATGGGGTAAGGACTCGTGTGTAGGTAGAATGAGTAGTTGAAAGGTGCCCGCACGAACGTTCAGATGTTTCGTGGGCCTTGGGAGTATGCAAACGGCAGCGATCCGGATACGACCGGTTGGGACTGTCTCAGCCGGCGGATCATGACGATCCTTTACAAACCGGCTGACACTCGTTCGTCCTAAAATGTTAGTCTTGCGCGGGTATGAAACGAAAATAGATAAAAATGAATGTCTGAAACGGTCAGGGTACAGCCGAGGGGGCTCGTGTATGCTGCGGATCGAAACGATATTACCGGCCGGTAACGCCTGACTCGGTACAATAGCGGTCCGCGGATGGAGCAGCTGTAGTAGGAAAAGGGAAAATGATCGGCGCGAATGGGGGATGGGTCGATAGGGAGCATTTGAGAGTGATTTCGGGGGAATGGGACGAGAGGCCAGATCGGATGCGAGACCGAGTGCGGACACGACAACGGGGGTATTTCGTAGCTGGGACATGGCGGGGCTGATTATAGGTTCTACCGGTCCGTCATTTGGATCGTCCGAATCACGACCGGTTTCGATTGGACGTGGTGCTGTGTCGTGTATTACCAGCCGAGTTGTTACCGAATATGACAGAGTGTCCGGTTCGATGTCAAGCAGGTCGCAAGGACAGGCTGACCGTGCGTCCGTGATGCTGAGAGGTGTCGTGATGACGGTTGCACGAGGTGCAATCGGGGTTGAGAGTGGTGAGACCGGTTCAGTTAACACGGTCGAATCGATAATAAAATCCGTCGGTCGTTCCGTAACCAACGGTCGCGATGACAGAGCAACACACGGGTTGATGTCCGTATCCGGTGCGATAACCGCAACACTATACGAGTTAGTAGGCGGTCCTTGGATTGATGGTGAAATAAAAACGGATGAAGAGATGGGTCGGTTGTACGGAAGCGGATTGTAAGTGTCAGGTAGCGAAAGTGAAGGTGATCGAAGGCAAAGCGAAGGTGTAGGTGTAAAATAAGAATGTGATCCTGATAAAAGAAACTCGGCTGCGTCACGAACGTCATCGAGCGCATACGAGGCATCCGGGTGGATATCCGGTCGCAGGATCGCTAACCGTCGACGAATCTCGTACTGTAAATCGACTGGGAAACCACTAAGAAAAAGAAAGTCTCGGTCAAGAGTTGCTATTCGTTGTCGGGTGAGAAGGAATGATGCTACTTTTGTAAATTCCCGAATATACTTCCCCAGCTCGTCAAGGGAGCGCATTGACTTGGATCGATAGTGATTGACGAGATTTTGGAGATCCTCGAAACGGTACCAGTTATTGAGTTCCGGGTAGAGTGTCTTGACGGCTATAATGAACGCCTGCCAATCCGGTGGATCGGCAACCGCTTCAGGTAGGGTCTCCCAAAGGTCGCGTATACTGGGATTGACGTAATGCAATGCATACCGTACTTTCTTCGATTGGGGCAGTCCGACGCATGTGCAAAGAAAGTCGACGTCGTCTAGATATGGTTGGAGATGGGAAGCTTTTCCGCTGAAGGTTGGTGCATCCAGGGTGCCTCGATACGGCATCCGGATTATGCTAGCCGCGATCATGATGGACGGAAATGGTGTCAGTTGATTGTCTGATGCGCTCGTGACCTTCGTAGCTAAGGGCGGATGTATCGTGAGACACTGCGGAAGGGTTAGTAACGGTACAGGGGTGCGAGCAGGGTGAACGGGGACTAAAAGTCAGAAGGTATCGTAACCGGATCCGAAAAAAAAATATAAGGTTTGTGAAACCGGACAAGGCACAAGTCTGGGACGGGTGTAGGCGAGGTGCGCGGCAAAATGAAGGAAAAGCAGTAGGAGAGCAAAGACGTCCGAATCCGACCCTTCTGAAACCACCCCTCGCAGTGGGCTCCAGTTGTAGAAAAGAAGTATAAGGTTGAATGAGAAGAAAGGTGGGGCGATAAGTTCGTCCCAAGGGGGGTTATGTTTGAAGGGATGATGGATTCAGGTTTGTCTAAGAGTCCTAGAAGCTGCTGGACAATCCGGAATGAAAAGCGGTCGATATAAGAGTATCCGGGTGGGGGCGAAGCGATGAGGGTATTGATTCGAGTAGATGAGACGTCGAGGAACGATAGGACGAGGTAAAAGAGAAGCTATCCAGCTCACTCACGCACGGGAGAGTAAACAGGAGATCTCCTGAACGCAGAAAGACAATATTTTTGTGTTAGAAACAGGGTTTTATAGTCCTGGGCATATCCCAGGACTGTTAAAGGTAATCCGACCCTAAGTAAGTGTACAGGATTGACGTAGGGTGAGTATGGAAAGAAGGGGTGTCAAACCTTGTAGATGACAAAGAAAGGGAAGGTGTTAGGATAGTAATGACCTTAATAAGGCCAAATCGAGTAGAACAAGTCAAATCGGATGAAAAAGCGGAATACGTACGAAAGCACCGGATTGGATCGCGTTGACTCGGATTGGACTCGGATTGAACTCGGATGATCTGTAAACGCTAGGAATGAAACCGGGCTGGCACGAAGTCGATGGCGGATGAGACGGGAGATGATATGACATGATGAAGAGCGAGGAAAATGTATCCTACAACCGTAGGGAGTATCTAACTCCTACAACGTGCTCCACTCAATGTGGCAACAAGTGAGTGTGCTGCACTGACAAATGATTCAGAAGATTTATCTTGTCCAGGATCTCGGCCACGCTTCCGGGTGGATGATGACGTGTTTGTTGTTGGTTTGGTTGATGGAGCAGATGAGTAGTTGACGGAGTCAGAGAACAGGGATGTTCCAGGTGATGATAGTGAGAGTTTCTGTGATCTTGAGGCTGCAACTTGAAGGTTGAGGTTGGCCAAGAGGTGCGATGCTGCTGCATCACTGGCACTGGCAGACTCTGAAGACTCTTCAATTGCAATGGCCTGGCGAGTTGGTGGCTGTAAAAATACACGCAAGACAGCAGCGGGCTCAGGTTGTGCAGCAACGGTAGCATGGAATGTCGTGGGACCAGTAGAAAGAGGGTGGGTTAAACCAATGGCTTGCTTTGGTGGTTCTGGCCCCAGGCCAACACTCCAGGCTTGGATGGCCATGCCATCATCATCGTCGTCAAAGCCAGGGTCGTGAAATATACTGCCATAGTCCAATGGCTTGGATGTCACTGTCTCACGTCCTTTCCCCTTGTCAATGACAGAAGGGGGAACAGCCTGACTCAGAGGCACACTACTAGTGGGCGACTCAAGGCCTGGGTTGAGGTGTCCAGCCACGCTGCCGGTGGGTGCATCTGCCTGAGTGGACCATGGCACCGACAGATCAGGGAGGTTATGGCTAGTACCGGGCGAGGGGATGACTGTGGGATTGACTAATTGCACGGGGAGTGGGCCAGCCATGGGGGAATTGATAGGAGCATCAGACGTTTCGTCAGAGGGCAGATCAGGCATATCATACAAAGGGAGAGGAGATGGTACAACTGAGGGAAGAGCTGGCCTGAGCATGGTATGTGTCGCAGTGGATGTCGCATGGAGGGGGTCCAAAAACAGCACATTAGAAGATGCTGTATCGGATAGTATGTGTGGAGGTAGCACAGAGGGTCCAGCCTGGGGTATAGGAGAGAATACAAGGTCATGGTTTGGGGTAGCCTGCAGCCTGAGGGCAGCCTGAGTGGAACTCGCTGCGAGAGTCCTGCCAATGGGAGCCACCATACTAGTCCCCGCGACCGGCCCAAGAGTGGCTGGCGATGTAGCTGACGCCTGTTACAACTTATTTCTTTTCTTTGCTTCTCTTGTACTACTTTGCTTCACTCGATACTTAGGTATCTTCGTACGCGCATCCGTACGCGTTCACCTTTACGTAACCCCATCGGCGCAACCCGATGCTTACTCATTTCCTTCTCGTCATCATCCGATGGCATCGCACTTACTCATTCTATTCTCGTCATCATCCGATGGCTTCGCATTTGTCATTTCACTTTCGTCATCGTCCGTTGCCATCGCATCGTACGATTTCCCCTTTTGATTACTGCGCACTCCTTTTGGCCCTTTCGCTCTTCCGCTCTTCTGGCCTTCCCCTTTTAGTTACTTGGTCCGTGCGCAGTTCTAGTAGTATAAATACCCCGCAGCGATACTCATGTACACTAGTCTTGATCTCCGCAATCTAGCTGAGTATCTCTGCTCCACTCGGATCCTTCCCTGTGACCTCTTGACCTGGGACTTCTCTCGTCGTCCCTTGACCACCACTCGAACCCTCAACAGGGTATCCTTGATCCTTGACCGTCCCAAGGGTATAGATTCCCAACCGGACAATTCTCAGCAACGCCTGAGTCTTCACTCGTCTCTCTGGTAGCCAACCGCTGACCAGAACTCCTTGTTCGACTCTTCAGCGCACCACATACCAAGTGGTGGTTGTTTGAGTTATCGCAGCCACTTGGTACTTGGCGCTTTTGCGGCTACGTTAGGTCCTACCCGGAACTACCATAACATAAGATCAAGACTACCATACAGCCTGCCTTCGTGCAGCTAGCTGCCCACCATTGCCGGACGACCTCCCACCCGTCCACTCTTGAACCCCGCTTGGAATCTCCGAGCCTCCCACACCCCGACGTCTGATCTATCGGACGATAACCCTGAATCCTCGACCCCACCTTCTGAACCACAGGAGGAAGACCTCGACATCAACGTCGAAACCCTTGACCCTCGAGACGAAGTCGAGCAACTAGCCGACCGTCTTACCTCGAACCTCGAACTCCCCGCTCTTGCCACCTTCGCGTCCCCAACGACCCCACGAAGGCCCAACCCCGGACCATCTTCAATCCGGAATCCTAGACCCTCGATTGTCCCAACCTTCGGACAACCTTCGAACAACCCTCCCACCTCGCCTAGCAACATGTCTAGCAAGGCAGTCGAGCTTCGCCTCGGAAAACCCTCCTCCTTCGACGGTTCCTTCGACCGTGCCATACCATGGCTAAACGATGTAGCCACCTATCTCTTCGTCAACGACCCAATCTACGACACGGACAACAAGCGCGTTGCTTTCGCCCTCTCCTTCATGACCGAGGGATCGGCCAAGACCTGGGCCGATACCTTCCGCGCTAAGTCCATTCCCCTCCGCTCCTTCGGGACCTGGAACGATTGGCAAACGGAGTTCCGAAAGGACTTCGAACACCACGACACCAAGGGCGACGCAATCGCCTGGCTCTCCACCACCCGCGTCACCAAGAACGAAGACGTCCCCTCCTATATCTCCTCCTTCCGTAACAAGGTTGCCACTGCGGGCCTCACCGGTTCCGACTCCGTCCTCATCAACTTCTTCGCGGCCGGCCTTCCCCCTTCCCTCATGAGGCGCATCCAAGGCATGGACACGGTCCCTACCACGATCGACAAATGGTATACCCAAGCCGTGCATTTCAAAACCCAATGGGAACGCGCCGACGAGATCGCCCGTTGAAACAAGAAACCCGCCGCCGCCGTCGTCTTCCACGACAACCCCCCTCGCAAGAAGGAGCGAGACCCTGACGCCATGGATGTGGACGCCATCAATGTCCCTCCCAAGATGACCGAAGCTGAGCGCAAGCGATGCTTCGACAAGAACCTTTGCTTCTGATGTCGCCAACCCGGCCATCGCACTGCCTCCTGCCCGGTCTTCGCGACCAAAACCTCGACCCCCACCGCGTCTACTCCAAAGAAGGTGCGGAAGACCCAACCTAAACCAGAACCCGTACCTTCTCTCGTCGAAGTAGATGACGACGAAGAAGACACCATGAGCGTCAACAAAGTGGCCACCCCGGTCACGGGTTTTTAAGGAGGAAGACCGATTCGACGCCGGTATCTTCCCGTTCTCGTACCCATGTACTAGTAGCTGAGCTTTCTTCCCAATCTATGCAAATCCCCGTTAGATTGAACGCTACTAGTACCTCGAAAGACGTTGACACCCGCGCCCTCATTGACTCGGGGGCCGGGATCAACTGTATCGACTGGCACTTCATCCAGAAGAACAAGTTCCCGAAAGAGCGCCTTCCGAAGCCCATCCCGGTTAGGAACGTAGACGCCACAATGAACAAAAACGGTGACATCAAGTTCACCACCACCCTCCGGATAGCCCTTGGCGGGGTACTCCAATGCGTTAAGTTCCACATCATCCACTGCGGAACTGAAAACGTCATCCTAGGCCTCCCTTGGTTAAAGGCAACCAACCCTGTAATCGATTGGGTAGCCAAAACCATCTCCATCTCCGCCCCTGAAGTCGATCTCCCTCCCATCACCACAGATGAACCACGGCACTCCGCCAAGCTCGCTCACCCCCCTCCTATCCGTCCTGTTCATCACCTTGACGTCGATCCCATCTGGGACGGCAAACTCTACGACTACCTTGGTACCGAAACTGGACACCGTTTCACGACCCAGTCCGTGCAACACTCCGTCAACCGCGTTATGCGCGCGGGACGACGCTTCGTTCGGACCACTCAACCCGAGAAGCTCACCAACGCTACCGCCCTCGCCGCGGCAGCAAAGAAACCCAAGATTACACTCCCTCCGGAATATTCCGAATTCGAATCGGTATTCGCGAAGGAACCCTTCAACCAGATGCCTCCATCCCGGACCTGTGACCACGAAATCCACCTCAAGGATTCGTTCCAACCCAAGGTCGGGAAAGTCTACCCCTTGTCTCCCGATGAACGGAAAGCCACCGACGAATTCATCGATGAACACCTTGCCAACGGTAAAATAAGACCGTCTAACTCTCCTCAGGCCTCCCCTTTCTTCTTTGTCAAGAAGAAGGACGGCAAACTATGACCTTGCCAGGACTACCGTTACGTGAACGAACATACCGTCCGTGACGCCTACCCTCTACCCCTGATCTCCGACCTCGTCGACAAACTCAAAGACGCTAAGCTCTTCACCAAGTTTGACGTTCGATGGGGCTACAACAACGTCCGAATCAAAGACGGACACCAATGGAAAGCCGCCTTCATCACTCACCGCGGTCTCTTCGAACCCACGGTCATGTTCTTCGGCTTGACCAACTCCCCCGCCACCTTCCAGCGATTCATGAATGACTCCTTCCGCGATATGATCGCCGAAGGATGGCTTGTCATATATATGGATGACCTCCTGATCTTCTCCGAGAATGAGGCAGAACACACCGAGCGCACCAAACGCGTTCTAGCCCGAATGAAGGAACTCGACCTTCACCTCAAACTTGAGAAGTGCCACTTCACCACCACAGAGGTCAAATACCTTGGCATGATCGCTCGCCCTGGCGAACTCGCCATGGACCCCATCAAGGTAGCCGGTGTAGGGAATAGGTATTCCCTGTGCTCACATAGCACATTTCCGCACCCTGTCGTCACCCGATCCCGATCCTGATCTGTCTGCTTGTGCGAACTCATCCGGATTGCTGTATCCACGCCCGATTTGCCTCGGACTCTTTTATTTTATTTTTGATGCTCCTTATTCGTACTTAGCATTGGCTAGACCATGTCACGCAGCCCTTGCAGGGACGTTCGGGTGCCTCTCGAACTTTATACTGTACGAAAACCTTCTTTGTATTATTATCCTTACTTAGGACGAGTCTGAGGGTATTCCCGAGGACTATAAATTCACTGTATTGACAAAATACAGTAGCTTTTGCCTGTGTGCATCTGTCTCACATCGTTTTCGGTCGACGTTCGTTTTCTCTCACTCTCCTCGTATTTTCTCGATCCGGATTGGACTGCCGTGTCCGCCTTTCTATCCGTTTTAATCCGGATTCGCCCCGGATTCATCTCGGACTACTCAAAAACCATTATTCGTCGTTCACCAACTCAGTGTTGTCCCTGGGTCGAACGGAATCGCATTCCTTCACCCTCTTTCTATTTCTTTCAATCCCCCTGAGTATTGCACTTCAGCTGGGATATATTACCTTCACCGGTATTGCAGACTGGCCCACTCCCACCAAGCTCAAGGACGTACGATCGTTCATGGGCTTTGCCAACTTCTACCGTCGGTTCATCCCCGACTACTCGACCATCGCCCGCCCGCTCGTCGATCTCACAAAGAAAGACGCCCCTTGGACTTGGGGTCCCCCCCAGGTCACTGCCTTTGAACGCCTTAAAAGGGCCTTCATCACGGATCCCGTACTCCGGTTCCCCGACTCCTCCCGACCCTTTGCCATCGCCACAGACGCGTCCAAACACGCAACCGGTGGTGTCCTCCTCCAGACCGACGTCAACGGTGACTGGAAACCCTGCTCCTACCTCTCCCAGTCTTTCAACGCTGCGGAGCGAAACTATGATATCTATGACCGAGAACTTCTTGCGGTCATCAGATCCCTCAAAGCCTGGCGCCACCACCTTCGTGGAAGCGCACACCCCGTCACGGTCTTCTCCGACCACAAGAACCTGACGTACTTCCGTCAGCCCCAAAACTTGAACCGCCGCCAAGCCCGGTGGCTCCTTGACCTCGCCGACTTCGACTTGACGTTTTCTCACGTCCCCGGCAAACTCTTGGATGGTCCCGACGCACTCTCCCGCCGCCCCGACCACATTCTCCCCGACACTGACAACGAGGATGTCACCCTCCTCCCCGATGATGTTTTCGTCAACCTCATCACCCTCGACCTCCAGTCCCTCATTGCCAAGTCGTCCGCGGATGACCCGCTCGTCCTTGACACCCTGAACGCTATGGATGGCGGTCTTCCGTCATCCTTCCGTGCCCGCCTCTCCGATTGGAAATATGACGCTGGCATCCTGACCTACCAGGGCCGTGTCTACGTTCCTCCCGACCTGAACCTGCGGCAACAAATTGTCGCGCGCCACCACGACTCCCACACTGCCGGTCACCCCGGTTTCCTGAAGACCCGCCAGCTCGTCGCCGCCGAATTCTGGTGGCCGGGTCTGGCCTCCTTCGTCCGCTCCTACGTCTCCAGTTGCGCCGCCTGCCAGCAGCAGAAGGTCAACACTCACCCGACCACTCCGCCCCTCTCTCCGATCCCCTCCGCGTGTTCTCGCCCGTTCCAGAACATCTCCGTCGATCTTATCACCGACTTGCCCACCTCCGCGGAGGGCTATGACTCTCTTATGGTCATGGTCGACCACGGCCTTACGAAGGGGGTAATTCTTTGCCCTATGGTGAAAACCACCGACTCCGCAGGTATAGCATGCCTTTTTTTCCACAAGGTATACACGCGCTTCGGTCTCTACGACAAGATCATCTCCGACCGAGGTCCACAATTCGCTTCCACCTTCGCCAAGGAACTCGCCCGACTAATCAGATACAAACTCTCCCTCTCCACCGCTTACCACCCCCAATCAGACGGCGAGACGGAACGAGTTAACCAAGAAGTCAAGACGTATCTGCGCATGTACTGCCAGAACAACCCCTTGTCCTGGGCCGACTTACTCCCTATGGCTGAGTTCGCCCACAATCACCGCCCCCACTCCGTCACCGGGAAATCCCCCTTCTTCCTGATGATGGGATACGAACCTCGACCCCTACCCGCCATCATCGCGGAAACCAAACTCCCAGCCGTAGAAGAGCGTCTTAAGACCCTCACGGCCGCCCGCGACGAAGCCCTCGCCGCCCACGAACTCGCCCGCCAAGCCATGAAGGCCCGCTCCTTCAAGAAATTCAAACCCTTCGTCAAAGGAGATCAGGTTTGGTTGGAAGCCCGCAATTTGAAACAGGAACTCATCTCCCCGAAACTCGCATCTCGCCGAGAAGGACCCTTTACCATCACGGAAGTCCTCTCTCCGCTCACCTACCGCCTCCGCCTCCCAAAGACCTGGAAAATACATCCGGTCTTCCACGCGTCCCTCCTATCGCCCTATCGCGAAACGGAGACCTACGGCACCAATTTCCCGAAACCACCCCCGAACCTTATCGCTGGGGAAGAAGAATATGAGATCGAGCGGATCTTAAAACACTCCAAGAACCCGCGAAACCGCAAGTTCCTGATCCGATGGAAAGGGTACTCCGCATCGGACGACTCCTGGGAACCCGAATCCAATCTCAGCAATGCCAAGGACACGGTCGACGCATATAAGCGCGGCCATCCCAAGGATTTTCCCCTAGCACCACCTCCTCGACCTCCTCGCTCCCCACTCAGACCTCCCCCGCCAGTCTCCGTCAAAGCTGTAATGACCTACCACTCTTGCTCGACCCCCGACTTCGAGAACGAGATCATCCACTCCGTCCCCGTCTTCACCCCCACCGCGTCCATTCCCTACTGCCCACTCCCACTGCCGGCTACTCCCGTCACCAATGAGTCCTCCCTCTCATCCGAATCCTCCCTCACCGAGTCCACCCGACCCCCTTCTCCAGCTGTTTCAGCAGTTGCGAGCGCAGGATGGGGAACGCCTTCTCAATGGCCTGTTCCTCCTTCTCTTCCTGACCCTATTCGTCCTCCTATCGCGTCGGTAGACCTTCCCTACCACTCTCACACTATACGCTCTTCGACTTCTACCCCCGAGTACTTTCATCGCATGCGCGAACTCATCCTAGACCCTGCGATGGCCTTCCCCATCGAACATCACCTAGATCTCAATTCCCCGCTGAACGCCATCTACCTGGCGTACCTCCAGTGCGAGCGTCTCACGTTCGTCCAGTCGGACCTCCTCGGCAGCAACCGCCACAACTGTTACAATTCATTTCTTTTCTTTACTTCACTTGTACTACTTTGCTTCACTCGATACCTAGGTATCTTCGTACGCCCATCCGTACGCGTTCACCCTTACGTAACCACATCGGCCTTACCCGATGCTTACTCTTTCACTTTCTCGTCATCACCCGATGGCTTCGCATTTGACATTTCATCTTCGTCATCGTCCACTGCCATCGCATCGTACGATTCCCTTTTACGATTACTGCGCACTCCTTTTGGCCCTTTGGCCCTTCCGCTCTTCTGGCCTTCCCCTTTTAGTTACTTGGTCCGTGTGCAGTTCAGTGGTATAAATACCTCGCAGCGATACTCATGTACACTAGTCTTGATCTCTGCAATCTAGCTGAGTATCTCTGCTCCACTTGGATCCTTCCTTGTGACCTCTTGACTTGGGACTTCTCTCGTCGTCCCTTGACCACCACTCGAACCCTCAACAGGGTATCCTTGATCCTTGACCGTCCCAAGGGTATAGATTCCCAACCGGACAATTCTCAGCAACGCCTGAGTCTTCACTCGTCTCTCTGGTAGCCAACCGCTGACCAGAACCCCTTGTTCGACTCTTCAGCGCACCACATACCAAGTGGTGGTTGTTTGAGTTATCGCAGCCACTTGGTACTTGGCGCTTTTGCGGCTACGTTAGGTCCTACCCGGAACTACCGTAACAACAACCGCCTCCTCTCCGCCGTCACCGGTCAAATCCACGACCGCATACGCGCCTACCTTGAACACGTCCTCCACCAGATGCAGATGGGGGAATTCCTCGACGACCTTCGCCGCTATCAAGCGGAACTCGCAGCTTGTGCTCGTCCCCCTACCCCCTCTCCCTCGACTCCTTCTGCGTCCTCAGAACCCTTCACGGAGGCCGAGATGACCGCGTCCAACCGCGCCGAGGCCGAACATCTTTTTCGGACTGGTCAGGTATCCCTCCCCGACGACCACCCCCGTTACCATGAGGCCTGTTTCTGTTACGGTAGTCCCGGGTAGGGCCTAGCGTAGACGCAAAAGCGCAAGTATCAAGCGGCTGCGATAACTCAAACAACCACCACTTGATACGTGGCGCGCTGTAGAGTTCAAGGAGGAGTACTGGTCAGCGTATTGCTACCAGTGAGACGAGTTAGAACTTAGGACATTGCCTAAGAGCGTCCTGTTGGGAATCTATACCCAAAGGACCTAGACTGCCTCTTGTGATCGAGGTGGATCGAGGTGCTGGACGTTGGTCGCAGCGACGAGGGATGGCCTTGAGGGAGGGCCCGAAGAGGAGCAGTGATACTAGCTTAGATTGCGTAGATCAAGACTAAGGTACAGGAGTATCACTGCGCGGTATTTATACTACGGGACTGGTGCACGGACCAGCAGTCAAAAGGGGTGGTCAGGAAGAGCGGAACTGACTAAGGACCAAAGGAGTCGTGCGGGGTGGAAGCACCGGATCGACGAGAGAAGGAAATGGTAAATATGGAAGCTGTCCAAGTGACAGCGGAAATGAAAGTGATCCGTACCGGATCAAGAAGTAGAAGGGCGGAAGCGACGACGGATCCCCGGGTTGAGCCGGAGCGCGTGATCGGAGTATCCGGATAAGAAGAGAGAAAGGTGGGGCAAAGGGTTAAGCCCTTGCTGAGTAATCCAGGGCAAGGGTAAGCCTTGCGGATTGAATCGTAGGAGATACCTGTAGTATCGAGCGTAGAGAAAGTAGCAAGAAAAGCAAAGGAAAAGATGAATCGTAACATTACCCCCCGGCTAAGATCAAAGCACCATGCGAAGATCATCTTCAGAAATCGAACGAATCCCTAACAGGGCTGCCCGTAATGTTGGCGTAACCTTCGGCGTCAATGGGGTCGTCGCACGGCGACGCAGAGCGGCAGGCCGGGGAGGCTGAGGAACGTCCGGAGGGACGGCGGAGCGGGGGGCTCGGAGGAATAGGGCGGCGGTTGCGGCGACAGGCGGAGGAAGAGGATGAACCATTGGACGACGAAGAGTTCGAGGGGATGATGGGGCGTGGAGAACGACGGTTCCAGGTGGGTCCGGTTGCCACCGGGGTAAGTCGGTTGGCCAGGGGAATCCTAGCGCGGACGCGAGGGGGTCGTCCGGGGCAACGGGACTGGATATGTCCAGGGGACCAGGTAAGACAGATGGGACATTGGTAGTCCCGACATTCAACGCGGATGTGCCCAAGCTTGTGGCACTCGTAGCAGGCCTCGTGGTAGCGAGGGTGGTCCTCAGGGAGGTCGACCTGACCGGTTTGGAACATGTGTTCCGCTTCGGCTCGGTTGCAGGCATCGATCTCTTCTGGAGAGAAGGGAAGAGAGGAGGCGGAGGGGGTAGACGGCGAAGGAGCAGAGGAAGCGAGTGGTCGGTCGAGACGGAGGGAGAGTTCCGCCTGGTAGCGGTGGAGGTCGGAGAGGAATTCACCCATTTGCATTTGGAATAGGGTGTGTTCGAGGAACGCGCAGATTTTGTCGTGGATCTGGCCAGTAATGGCCGATAGGAGGTGGGTGTTGGCCATAGGCCCATAGAGGTCGGCCCGGACAAGGGCGAGTCGTTCGTTCTGCAAGTACGCCGAATAGAGGGCGTGGAGGGGGGAGTCGAGGTCGAGATGGTGCTTGATGGGGAACACCATGCTTGGGTCAAGGATGAGGTTGCGCATGTGGGTGAAGTAGTCAGGGGTGGGCGTAGAGGCCCGGATAGCATGTGAATGAAATGGCAGGTCTACCGAGACGAGAGGAGGACGAAGACGGTGAATAGAATGAGAAGGGCGAGGGCGTATGCTTGCTGTTCCCCATCCTGCGGAAGCGACCACAGAATCAGCTGGAGAAACGGGTCGGGTGGACTCCGTGAGGGAGGATTCGGAGGAGAGGGAGGGAGCATCCGAGGAGGGGTTCGACGGTGGGGGAACAGGAAGTGGCAAGGCGATGTGGGGAATGTCGACGGTGGGGGTGAAGACGGGTACCAGGGCGGTATCGGATTCGAAGTCGGGGGTAGAGCAGGAGCGGTAGGCCATAACAGTTCTGATACGGACAGGTGGTGGTCGGAGTGGGGAGCACGGTGGTCGAGGTGGTGGAAGGGTCGAAGGGCGAGAGACTGAGGGGAAATCCTTGGGGTGGAGACGCTTATAAGCGTTGACGGTTTCCTTGGCATTTCCTAGGTTGGTCTCAGGCTCCCAAGAGTCATCGGAGGTGGAGTAGCCCTTCCAGCAGATCAGGAACTTGCGGTTGCGCGGGTTCCGAGTGTGACGAAGAATCCGTTCGATTTCGTATTCTTCCTCGCCGGCTACAAGGTCCGGCGGTGGTTTCGGGAAATTGGGTCCGTAGGTTTCCGTTTCCCGATATGGGGAAAGGAGCGAGGCGTGGAAGACCGGGTGGATTTTCCAGGTCTTGGGAAGACGGAGGCGGTAGGTGAGCGGGGAGAGGACCTCCGTGATGGTGAAGGGGCCTTCGCGGCGCGATGCGAGTTTCGGAGAGATGAGTTCCCGTTTAAGATTGCGGGCTTCCAGCCAAACCTGATCGCCTTTGGAGAAGGGTTTAAACTTCCTAAAAGAGCGAGCTTTCATGGCTTGCCGGGCGAGTTCGTGGGCGGCGAGGGCTTCGTCGCGAGCAGCGGAGAGGGTTTTGAGGCGTTCCTCTACAGCAGGGAGCTTGGTTTCCGCAATGATAGCAGGCAAGGGGCGGGGTTCATAGCCCATCATGAGGAAGAAGGGTGATTTTCCCGTGACGGAGTGGGGGCGGTGGTTGTGTGCGAATTTGGCCATAGGGAGTAAGTCGGCCCATTTCTCCGGGTTGTTTTGGCAATACATGCGGAGGTAGGTTTCGACCTCTTGGTTGACACATTCCGTCTCACCATCAGATTGGGGATGGTAGGCGGTAGAGAGGGAGAGGCGGTATCCGATGAGTCGGGAGAGTTCTTTCGCGAATGCGGAAGCAAACTGCGGACCTCGGTCGGAGATGATCTTGTCGTAGAGGCCGAATCGCGTGTAGACTTTGTGAAAAAAGAGGCAGGCTATACCTGCAGAGTCGGCGGTTTTCACGGTTGGGCAGAGAATTACCCCCTTCGTAAGGCCATGGTCTACCACGACCATGAGAGAGTCGTAGCCCTCCGCGGAGACAGGGAGATCCGTGATGAGATCAACGGATACGTTCTGGAAAGGACGGGTGCACGCGGAAGGGATCGGAGAGAGCGGAGGTGTGGTGGGATGGGTGTTGACCTTGTGCTGTTGGCACGAGGCGCAACCGGAGACGTAGGAGCAGACAAAGGAGGCTAGGCCGGGCCACCAAAATTCGGCGGCGACCAGCTGGCGAGTTTTCAAGAAGCCGGGGTGTCCGGCGGTGTGGGAGTCGTGGTGGCGGGCAACTATTTGTTGGCAGAGTTCGCGGTTAGGGGGAACGTAGATGCGACCTTGGTAGGTCAGGACACCGGCGTCATAGTGCCAGTCAGAGAGGCGGGAGCGGAACGACGGTGGGAGGCCGCCATCCATAGCGTTGAGGGTGTCCAGGACAAGCGGATCCGCGGCGGAGGAGCGGGAGATCAGGTCCTGGAGGTCCGTGGTGACGAGGTTGACGAAGACGTTGTCTGGGAGGAGCGTGACATCTTCGTTGTCTGAGTCCGAGGTGATATGGTCGGGGCGGCGGGAAAGCGCATCCGGACCGTCGAGGAGTTTGCCTGGCACGTGGGAGAACGTGAGGTCGAAGTCGGCGAGGTCGAGAAGCCAGCGGGCTTGGCGACGGTTGAGGTTTTGGGGTTGTCGGAAGTAGGTAAGGTTTTTGTGATCCGAAAAGACGGTCACAGGGGTAGCACTACCATGAAGGTAGTGGCGCCAGGCTTTCAAGGATCTAATGACGGCGAGGAGCTCGCGATCATAGATGTCATAGTTCCTTTCCGCAGCGTTGAAGGACTGCGAAAGGTAAGAGCAAGGTTTCCAGTCACCGTTTGAGTCGGTCTGGAGGAGAACACCACCCGATGCGAATTTAGAAGCATCGGTGGCGATAGCAAAGGGGCGAGAAGTATCCGGGAAATGAAGGACCGGATCAGAGGTGAATGCCTTCTTTAGTCGTTCGAAGGCGGTGATCTGAGGGGAATCCCAGATCCAAGGTGCATCTTTCTTGGTGAGATCGACAAGGGGGCGAGCAATGGTGGAGTAATCCGGAATAAACCGGCGGTAGAAGTTGGCGAAGCCCATGAACGATCGGACGTCCTTGAGCTTGGTGGGAGTGGGCCAGTCGGCAATGCCAGCAACCTTGACGGGGTCCATGGCGAGTTCGCTGGGGCGTGCGATCATGCCGAGGTATTCCACTTCCGTAGTGGCGAAGTGGCATTTCTCGAGCTTGAGGTGAAGGTCAAGTTCCTTCATGCGGGCAAGAACGCGTTTGGTGCGCTCCGTATGCATAGCGTCATCTTCCGAGAAGATGAGGAGATCGTCCATGTAGATGACGAGCCACCCTTCGGCGATCATATCGCGGAAGGACTCGTTCATGAAGCGCTGGAATGTGGCGGGGGAGTTTGTCAGTCCGAAGAACATGACCGTAGGTTCGAAGAGACCGCGGTGGGTGATAAACGCGGCTTTCCATTGATGTCCGTCTTTGATACGGATGTTGTTGTAGCCCCACCGGACGTCAAACTTAGTAAACAGTTTAGCGTCCTTCAGCTTATCGACGAGGTCGGAGATGAGGGGAAGGGGGTAGGCGTCGCGAACGGTATGTTCGTTAACGTAGCAGTAATCTTGGCAGGGGCGGAGCTTGCCATCCTTTTTCTTGACGAAGAAGAAGGGGGACGCCTGAGGGGAGTTCGAGGGGCGGATCTTGCCAGATGCAAGGTGTTCGTCAATAAAGTCGTCGGTGGCCTTGCGCTCATCGGGAGACAAGGGGTAGACCTTTCCGACCTTGGGTTGGAAGGTGTCCTTTAGGTGGATCTCGTGATCACAGGACCGAGATGGGGGCATCTGCGTAGAGGGTTCCTTCGCGAATACAGATTCGAACTCCGAGTATTCCGAAGGGAGAGTGACCTTGGCTTTGGTAGCCGCGGCCGCAAGGGCGGTAGCGTTGGTGAGCTTCTCTGGTAGGGTGGTCCGAACGAAGCGTCGACCCGCGCGCATGACGCGGTTCACAGAGTGTTGCACAGATTGGGTCGTAAAACGATGCCCGGTTTCTGTGCCGAGGTAATCAAAGATTTTGCCGTCCCAGATGGGATCGACGTCGATGTGGCGGATCGGGAGGATCGGCGGTGGGTGAGCGAGCTTGGCGGAGTGGCGAGGTTCATCGTGAGTGATAGGGGGGAAGTCGGGTTCGGGAGCGGTGATGGTGATGGTTTTGGCGACCCAGTCGATGGTAGGGTTGGTCGTTTTAAGCCAAGGGAGGCCTAGAATAACGTTCTCAGAGCCACAATGGATAATGTGGAACTTTACACGTTGGAGTACTCCGCCAAGAGCAATCCGAAGGGTAGTGGTGAATTTGATGTCACCGTTCTTGTTCATGGTGGAATCCACGTTCCGAACCGGGATAGGTTTCGGAAGGCGTTCCTTGGGAAACTTGTTCTTCTGGACGAAGTGCCAGTCGATACAGTTTATCCCGGCTCCCGAGTCGATGAGAGCGCGGGTGTCGACGTCTTTCGAGGTAGCGGTAGCATTTAATCTAATCAGAATCTGCATAGATTGGCATGCTAGCTCAGCTACAAGTACATGGGTACAAGAATGGGAAGATACCGGCGTCGAATCGGTCTTCCTCCTTAAAAACCCGTGATGGGTTCAGGGGGGTTCGAGTTGACTTTGTTGACACTCATAGAGTCGTCATCATCGTCCTCTATCTCCTGCAAAGCAGGGACAGGTTTGGGCTTGGGTTCAGCCTTCCGGACCTTCTTGTTAGGCGCGGAGGCGGGTTTGGAGTCAGTCGTGAAGACCGGGCAGGAGGAGGTGCGATGGCCAGGTTAGCGGCACCGGAAGCAGAGGTTCTTGTCGATGCATCGCTTTCGCTCAGCATCGGTCATCTTGTTGACGCGGATTGAGTCCACATCCATGGCGTCGGGATCTCGTTCCTTTTTACGGGAAGGAGCGGGGGGGTCGTGGAAGACGACAGCAGCGGCGGGCTTCTTGTTGCGACGAGCGATCTCGTCTGCGCGCTCCCACTGCGTCTTGAAGTGAATGGCCTGGGTGTACCATTTGTCGATAGTGGTGGGTACGGTGTCCATTCCCTGGATCCTGCGCATGAGCGAAGGGGGAAGGCCGGCGGCGAAGAAGTTGATCAGAACAGAGTCCGATCCGGTGAGGGTGGCGGTGGCAACTTTGTTGCGGAACGAGGAGATATAGGAGGGTACATCCTCGTTGCGGGTTACCCGAGTGGTGGAGAGCCAGGCGATAGCGTCGCCTTTGGTGTCATGGTGTTCGAAGTCCTTTCGGAACTCCGTCTGCCAGTCGGTCCAGCTCCCGAAGGAGCGGAGGGGAATAGCCTTGGCGCGGAATGTATCGGCCCAAGTCTTAGCGGATCCTTCCGTCATAAACGAAAGGGCGAAGGCGACACGCTTGTTATCGGTGTCATAGATGGGGTCATTGACGAAGAGATATGTTGCTACGTCGTTGAGCCAGGGTACGGCGCGGTCATAGGACCCGTCGAAGGTGGAGGGTTTTCTGAGGCGAAGCTCGACTGCCTTGCTAGACATGTTGCTAGACGAGGTGGTAGGCGTAGGGTTCGGGGTTGGTACCGAAGGGAGAACCACAGAGGGGTTCGGGTTCCGGAGAGAGGAGGGTCCGGGGTTGATCCTTCGTGGGGTCGTTGGGGACGCAAAGGAGGCAAGACTCGGTATGTCGAGTGAGGTGGTAAGACGTTCAGCTAGTTGCTGAGTTTCGTCTTCAGAGTCAGAGTGTTCGACGTTGATGTCGAAGTCGTTCTCCTGGGGTTCAGAAGAAGGCGAAGTGGGTTCAGGGTTGTCGTCAGATAGATCGGATGATGGGGTGTTAGACGTCCGCAGACTCCAACTAGGGTTGAGGAGAGGACGAGCGGGAGGTCGTCCGGCAATGGTGGGCAGCTACTGCGCGGTGGCAGGCTGAGGAAGCTAGTCTTGATCTTATGTTACGGTAGTCCCGGGTAGGGCCTAGCGTAGACGCAAAAGCGCAAGTATCAAGCGGCTGCGATAACTCAAACAACCACCACTTGATACGTGGCGCGCTGTAGAGTTCAAGGAGGAGTACTGGTCAGCGTATTGCTACCAGTGAGACGAGTTAGAACTTAGGACATTGCCTAAGAGCGTCCTGTTGGGAATCTATACCCAAAGGACCTAGACTGCCTCTTGTGATCGAGGTGGATCGAGGTGCTGGACGTTGGTCGCAGCGACGAGGGATGGCCTTGAGGGAGGGCCCGAAGAGGAGCAGTGATACTAGCTTAGATTGCGTAGATCAAGACTAAGGTACAGGAGTATCACTGCGCAGTATTTATACTACGGGACTGGTGCACGGACCAGCAGTCAAAAGGGGTGGTCAGGAAGAGCGGAACTGACTAAGGACCAAAGGAGTCGTGCGGGGCGGAAGCACCGGATCGACGAGAGAAGGAAATGGTAAATACGGAAGCTGTCCAAGTGACAGCGGAAATGAAAGTGATCCGTACCGGATCAAGAAGTAGAAGGGCGGAAGCGACGACGGATCCCCGGGTTGAGCCGGAGCGCGTGATCAGAGTATCCGGATAAGAAGAGAGAAAGGTGGGGCAAAGGGTTAAGCCCTTGCTGAGTAATCCGGGGCAAGGGTAAGCCTTGCAGATTGAATCGTAGGAGATACCTGTAGTATCGAGCGTAGAGAAAGTAGCAAGAAAAGCAAAGGAAAAGATGAATCGTAACAGTTTCGAGTGCCGAAAACTCGGACATATCTGCATCGAATGCGGCATGTATCAATGCCCCATTTGCCTCACCTGGTCCCCCGGCCATATCCAGTCCCGGTGCCCTGGACGACCTCCTCGGGTACGCTCTCGCATCCCCCTGGCCGACCGACTTCTTCCTGTCGCCGCCGGAGCCACTTGGAGCCGACGCTCCCCTCGCCCCGCTATCCCCTCCACCTCGTCCTTGTCGACGAACTCGTCCTTGTCCTCACGCCGCAACCGCCGCCCCGTACTCCCTGTACCCCCACCTCAACGAGCCCGCCGCTCTGCGTCTCCTGATCGACGCTCGGCGTCCCCTTGTGATGACCCCATCGACGACGAGGGCTATGCCAATATCACGGGAAGCCCTGTCAGGGATTCTTTCGATTTCTAGTGATGATCTTCGCATGGTGCTTTGATCGTACTCCGGGGGTAATGTTACAACTTATTTCTTTTCTTTGCTTCTCTTGTACTACTTTGCTTCACTCGATACTTAGGTATCTTCGTACGCGCATCCGTACGCGTTCACCTTTACGTAACCCCATCGGCGCAACCCGATGCTTACTCATTTCCTTCTCGTCATCATCCGATGGCATCGCACTTACTCATTCTATTCTCGTCATCATCCGATGGCTTCGCATTTGTCATTTCACTTTCGTCATCGTCCGTTGCCATCGCATCGTACGATTTCCCCTTTTGATTACTGCGCACTCCTTTTGGCCCTTTCGCTCTTCCGCTCTTCTGGCCTTCCCCTTTTAGTTACTTGGTCCGTGCGCAGTTCTAGTAGTATAAATACCCCGCAGCGATACTCATGTACACTAGTCTTGATCTCCGCAATCTAGCTGAGTATCTCTGCTCCACTCGGATCCTTCCCTGTGACCTCTTGACCTGGGACTTCTCTCGTCGTCCCTTGACCACCACTCGAACCCTCAACAGGGTATCCTTGATCCTTGACCGTCCCAAGGGTATAGATTCCCAACCGGACAATTCTCAGCAACGCCTGAGTCTTCACTCGTCTCTCTGGTAGCCAACCGCTGACCAGACCTCCTTGTTCGACTCTTCAGCGCACCACATACCAAGTGGTGGTTGTTTGAGTTATCGCAGCCACTTGGTACTTGGCGCTTTTGCGGCTACGTTAGGTCCTACCCGGAACTACCGTAACACTCGTCACAGACAATGCCCTGATGATCCAGCATCGGACCATGAAGAACAGGATTAAGGAAATTAAATTCTGGCGAGAGCTATTGGACCACACATTTCTTGATGATGAAAGGATCATGTAGACAAAGAACATCTAGAGTGAGATGCTCCAAAGGGCACAGCAAATTGTATGTCATAATGCTTTGTTGATATTGACCACATACCGCACATACAGGAGGCTCAGTCCACTTTGATCCTTCATAATACTGATTGAGACATTTAAACACAACACTATCAGGTACAACATTGGGCCACTCATGATCATACTGAGCTGACGCCAGTCATGCAACAGTGATACTGTCTAGTTTGCTTTTCCACCTGGCAATCTTAAGACCGTGAGCCCTACAACTTAGAGGTGGAGCCTTCGACAACATATCAACAATGATCCTACCATATTCATGTTCAAGGATTTTTTCCACATAGTAGCTATTGGGCTCATCCGTGGTCACACTCATGGGAAAATAAGTAAGATAAATGTCACATACTGTCTCAATACTTGCGTGCTCCAAGTAATAAAGACGGTCAGGGAGATAAGCCAATAGACCATTGCAAGTTCTACACAGAGAACGGCCAATGACGGCAGGACAACCTTCAGGAGGCAGACACTGAATTGATTTGCTCAAAGTCTCCAAAGTTAATCTGTGAAGTCAGTTCACTAAATCGTCCCGAGGCAAAAAGGCCCAGTCAACACAATGTTCACGATCCAATGCAACATCTTCAGTGAAGGTGTATATAGGTACAGGTGGCTTACAAAGTGCAGCAGCCACATTGCTGCCATACCGAGTCCGGAAATGTTCTGATAGTAGAGGTAATGGGTTACGTGCACAGCCAATAGGAAGTTCTATGTCGCTGTATTCATTGACAACTTCAGCAGTTGAGCAACCATTCAGTAAAGAGCAAGTCTGCAGAAAGTGAGCAGACAAGGCAGTGACAAGGGCAAACTTTTTCAGCCATTTTGGTTGTCGTAATGACAAATTCGAAACCAACAAAGCAAGCACATCAACCTTCAAATGTGATAGATTGTGCTCATAAACTGACTCTGAGTAGCACAGCCAACATGGTAACTCAACCATTCGCTGCTCTACACATGCTGCAATGGTTGACCGAGAATTTTGAAGTACCTTCAAGTCATGCAAAAGTGAGCAATGCATGTAATGCACAGAAGCAAAGTACTCAAGGCTTTTTGTCAAACACGTATGGGATGGCCCATGCACAATTTTCAGAGCAGAATCAATGAATATTACACAACCAACAAATTCAGTACTACCACAGTTGAAGCATTGAAGGTGATGAGATTTCAAAGAAGTTGCCAACCAATTAACAAAGTTCTTGGGGGTTTCAAAGACGGATAGATGAACACCAGGGTGATACAGAGGGTCATAATATAGAGGATAGTCAACAGGGTCATGTGGGCCCTCTGGCGGGCAGGATGCCTCATCATGATCAAGGGAACGAGACACAGTGCATGGTTCTTTGTTGATGAACCTGGCAGAGACATTGGTAAGAAAGCAGATTCAAAGAATAAAAATCACTACTCACATTCCGAGTGTCATCGATAGCAATCAGAGTTTGGTAGCAGCTTGAAGGCAACGCTGAGACCTTTCATCAAGAGAAACAACACGTACAAACAAGCAAGTCCTGATTTAGTAAAAAGTTCCTGCAGTCCCGTTTGCTTGGTGCCTGTACGTTTCTCGCCGAGAAAACCCTCCCCCACTACCGTGGGAGTCGGGGATGATACATAAAAGGGAGTGACAAAAAAGGAAGGTCTTTCAGTGGTGAGTTGTTCCCACGAATTATGGGCGATAGAAACCTTGTCAAGCAAGATAACTAAGTCTCGGTTTCTTGCCTTTCTCAAAGTCCAAACGAACGACAACGCCCAATCCTCTAACCTCTCTTTCTCGCCTCGTTTCCTTTTGCCGCTTCCCGTTTTAGCTAATCGCTTCCTTTCGGTTCGTGCGTGCCAAAATAGTTTCCTTACGTTCCGGCGCAAACTCGTAAACGGCAAGAGCTCAGGTGTTCGTATCGTGTCAACGACACTTGGACGTGATATACATGAAGTGAGGCGAATACAGTGAAGCATGAATTCATGAAAGGTCATTAAGAGAAACACTAGAGCGAAGGAAGGACCACAATACGACATGGGCAAAGAGCGCGCCACCATGTCGACAACGACGTCCCAACGGATACCAACGTGCTTTCCAACGCTCCAAAATCCGAGTCCGAGTCAACCAGCGACCGACGTCGGTCATACATCCACCTCTTGCGCCAACGCACGCAACACACCTTCTGATCGCGGTCGGATTGACAGCTTGAACGGGTTGGGCATCCTTTGTGTCCAGCGTCAACGTCCATGACGCGACGAGAGATCAGCGATACGCACCGAAAGATGGAATTGTTAAAGACCACTTCGGGTTCTATCTCTGCTCCTCGTTCGTCCACCGCCTTGCCAAAGTCGAGCGTGGCCATCATGGACACGATGAGCAGCCACGCCGACGACTCGACGAGGTGTGCACCCGGACACCGGCTGCACGTCGTAAGTGATCACAAACGAGAATGAAACGACACGGGTCAGAGCGTGCTTACCGTCGTCCAAAGCCAAAGATATACGCCCGCGGATCACGTTGTCTTTCTGTCGCCTCATCGACCGCCGGTTCCATATACCGATCCGGATTGAACGCGTGGGGATCCGGAAAGAGTGTATCGTCACGCAGGATTGTCCTGATACACGCACACGTCCTGATCAGCCAAGACCATTCACGCCTCGCGCATACACGTACCATATGTTTGGAAACACCTAAAAGATGTTGGATGAATGATGCGATGCGGGAATGGGAACCAAGACAGACGTACGAGTGACCCTTTGGGTATCAACATGCCCTCGTACACGTCGTCCTCCATCAGGCGGTGTGGAAGACCTAACGGCACGTCAATCGGCCCGTCGCGTGACGGACGAAGACGTCGAGACTTACTCAAAGGTACTGGCACACTCCATCTCAGCGACTCCGTGAAGACAGCGTTGCAATACGGAAGTGACGGTCGATCTTCAAAGGTGGGTAACCGACTCGGTCCAATCACCGCGTCGATTTCTGCCTGGGCTCGTTTGAGCGCTGCGGGATGTTGTACCATGGCAAGAATGAAGTGAGAAATGATCGTGATGTTCTGTCGATCACGATATCTGGGTCATGTTTCCAGGAGAGAGGTCATTGGATGGCCTACCGTATCCATACTAGCTTTCGAGTCGTTGAATGACATTGTCATGCATGTCGATAACGAGACGACGTACCAGCATACATCGAATTTGCCGTCCACCTCAGGTCAAAGTCCTGTTCAGCATCAAACATAGGTTCCTTTTCCTTGCAGTCCTTGCCATCCAATACCGTGGAGACAAACGAGGGCTTTGCGGTCCCCTTGCGCTATCCAAAATGGGACGTGATCAGCGATCAGCGATGCGCACAAGGAGTCACTGTTACCCTCTCGTTCAGAACAAACTGCGTACGGTTCGTCCACAAACTCTTCGATCTTTTTCTTCCAGATGGCCCCATTGCGTTTGAACGCTGCACCAGGGCACCAATCTGGCAAGTATTGCACTGGACAGGCCGTATGTCAGTGTAGCGCCAAATGGCCGACGGGAACGTACACCAAGGAATGACATCGACAGGCCATATACCGCCGCCAGACGCAATACGATTCGCGAGCAACCCGACGCATTCATCAGCGAGCTTGAGAAAGGTATCGTCTGTCGAGGTGACATGATGGCCATACACGACCAATAACGTCAACCCGCCCGCGTACCTGACCACGTGACCTCAAAGTCAAACTGACAGGACACGACTCGCACACGTTGCTCACCGCCGGAGATGGTCCTGAAACTTGGATGGATCTTCGAGAAGGCCTCTCAGAAAGGGCTTCGTTTCAAGCTGGAGGAGGGGGTGGTATTGTTTGATGTTGGACGATCCAAACGCGGCTTGCATCAGCCTCCGCTGTCGACGCGACTGATCGCCGTAGGGTGTAAACGCCACCATGTTCTTACAGCCGCACCTGATCGGTCCAGATGAGATTCGTGGCTAGATACACTCTAGGAGACGTACAGTTCGCCGAGCATGACGAGCTGAGGCTTGTCAGAATAGATGGCACCACGCTTGTCAAGCAGATCAAACACGACCTCAGGGGTGTTCAGAAACACGAGTCCCTGACCAAACACGTGGAGATAGCTGACAGGACCTGAACCTAGAGGATGAACGAACGATGAGTGGCGAGAGGAGAGGACGGACCGTATCGGTGTGCCCATTTGTCTGCGGTGAGCCAGAGCTCCTTTGTGGTGAGATCAGCCACGTTTCCGATGACGGGGAAGGGGCTTCGGGCCCGGGGGGAGCGGGGCATGGTGCTTCGGTCTAGAGAGGCGACGGTAGAGGGTGTAGGAGAGCGCGGCGACGAGGAGAAGTGCGGCGGGGAACGACGAGGAGACGGCCATTCAGACGAAAAAGAAAGAAAAAAAATGGAACGAGGGGATCGGAAGATGCAGCGCGAAGAAGGAAGATTCATTGGACGTGGCTCACCTTTTTACGCTGGTCGGCTGTCAGCTTGGTGTCCCATCACACGTGACTATAGAAACGAATGTCTATACTTTGGAAGAACGTGAGCCCTGTTTCGATTCGTCAAGTGAGGTCAACGTGTTGTCAGACATGAGCACGATCTTCGCTTCGGAATGATGATGGGCGCAAGACTATACCCATGTGAGGGCCCAAGAGTCTCCCGCGGATCGAGTTTCGCTAGCTCTGTTTACCCAGTCCAATCAGTGGCGCGATCCGTATCCAGCCAACCGCTTGTCCTTTCAAAGTGCGTGTCCCAGATCAACTTGCGTCTGGCATGGACATCAGATCTTCTTACGTGAATCATCTACGTAAATCCGGTAACAGTGGTGGGCAGCCTGGTTCATTGGCCGCACACGGCGGAACTGATCGCGGGCATGATCTTACCCCAATCAGCACCCTTCTTCGTACGAGCCGCGCGCGTCGCACTTGGATTCGAACAGTCTGCCAGTCTAATCGGCACCGACCTGCCCTGAGAAGATGCACCGCATGTTCCCACCGATCTTTCTCCAACGGCAATTAGTCGGACACATGGCGAGCTTGTTCCTAAAAAGCATATCAATTTGCGCAGCGGGAATTACATTCAGGATAAACTGGTCTGGCATTCCTGAGACATCAAGCTCAAGATTAGTGGCGTCTCGGTCGCATCTTATTCCGATCATTAAATGACGTACCTGTACCTAGACTGCGCACTCAGACCATCCTCTGATAATATAATTTTTGTTACGGCTACATACACTACATAGATATATAAGAGTGTTCACGGAATGTGCAAAGATATGATCTAGTGATACAAAGAGTATTGCAACGTGAAGGCAAAACGTTACCGTAACACCAAGCAAATCGAGCGTCACCGAATTCTTAACACCTCAAATTTCAACCAAAAATGCAATGGAAACATAAAGCATCAAAGAACAAAGGACAAAGAACGAAAGACAAAGAGGCGACACACCAAATATTTATCTCACTTCCCTCTCCACCTCCAACAAGTCGTCCGCGAAATCCTCCAACTTGATGATCTTGAACCGCTCCTTCCACGGCCCATCCGAAAACGACCGCTTCCATGCTCGACTCAACCCTTCCTCCCATGCATACAACTCTATCTTCCACCCACGCTGCAGCGCCAGCCGTACTGGTCCCAAAAACCCTTCCTCGTTGAACTCCCCCACGTTGCCGTCCCCAGTGGCAAGTACGATCGTCGCGTTGGGAGGTGGTGGATCTGTCGCCGCAACCGCCTGATGCAGTTTCAGCTGTAACAATTCGTCCACGCCTTGCTCTCGATATCGTATCCGCGTCGTGGTCGTGGTCTTCCTGGAGGGCCCGGCGACTGCATTCGCGCTACCACTCGCATTCCCAGTCCCAGCCGCATGATCCGAGTCTGTCGAGATGTTCCCAGCCGAGTGACCTCGTGCATGTGTCTTCAAAGGCAGCGACAATGACGCAGATGCGGAATTGCCATCCGATCTCCGCCAATTGGCGTTACGCGAGGCAGCAGAGTCAGGTGCGTAACTATGTCGCCTCTCTGGCGCGTCCGCGTTGTCAGGTACGCGTGCGTATATACGGACATCATAACCCAGTTGAATAGCCGATTCCATCGGTTGGTATAACGGTGACGAAGTCACCAGGCATCGCCGCGTAATTGGCCGACCTCGTTCCAGAAGAAGCGCAAGCGCTGCATGTGAGAGACGTTTAGGACGACGTGATAACGCACGGTGTTTCTTGTGATGCGTAAGAAGCCCAATAAGTATGTTGGAACTACACGAACCGCGGTCAGCCACACGAAATGATGAAAAAAAGGACACGAAACTGATCAATGAAAACGTGTATCAAGGTATCCCTGGCATGCGGCGCTGGCCCTCTAGGGTCAGAGAAATCAGATTCCCCGCCACTAAAGTCCTGAGTAAGCAATGTAGTGATACGCTCGTAGTCCTCCGGGAACCTGAGTCGCAGTTTATGTGCGAGACAACGCAACTTCAAGATCTGCGGATCAGGGGGTATCGTCTTGACTGTGAGTGTCGGTGTCGACTTGCTGTGTTTCAGCACGTCGCGTTTCACAAGTACACGATTCGCCCGAGGAGGCGTCGACGGCGTCGATTTATAATGCTGCATGTTACCCAGTGACGAAGACGAATCACCTTCAGCCTCTGGCACATCTCCATCATCGCGATCCGCATCGCCACTCGCATCCTCCGCAGGCGCCGTCGCCGCCGTCTCGGGCACCGTCTCAGGTGCATCCACCATGCGCTTCAGTATCTGAATCGTCTTGACCGGTTTCTTTCGCCACCGCTTGCGCGTCCGCCGCACGTCCACATCTTGACTTTGCCCCACCCCGCCGTCTGACGTCGAACTGTAATGTTGTTGCACCACCCGTCTCTCCACCAACCGCCCTGCTTGCACCCTATGCCTTTCCGACATCAAAAACTCGATCACGCTGTCGATCGTGCCTAGGGTGGGATGTTCCGGGTCGTTCATGGCACCATCTAGACTCATACCCCCTGCGTCGGACGCGACGGACCCCACGACAGTGAACGCCAGTGCATCCGCCTCTCCCTCCGTCTCCGAATCAGACCCTTCCCCGCTCCCACTCTCGCCAAACCCGTCCTCGTCCTCGCCACTCACCCCCGACAGGCGCACCCGCCCATCCTCCTCGTCCGTGGTACTATCCGTCGCACGCGACCGATCGTCCAACGCACTCCTCGTCTGCGCGCTTGCCACCGACGGATCGAAATACGACGCAATGATCCCCTGCGTCCACACCGTCGACCCTGCGTTGGCTTCCGAGTCTGTCGGCAGTGCCGAGCGCGGGGAAGCCGACTCGGGTCCGCGTGATGGCTCCAGATCGAGGCCCAATCCGTGGTCGTGGTTGTCCATGTGGATGGCCACCGTAGGGGAACGTCGCTTGGAGGATACGGGGAGGACCTGTTTGGAATTGTTGGAATTCGCGAAAGACAGAGTTGAAGGCGCCTAAATCGGGTGCTTCTGTGATTCGTTTGAACCGCGTGTGTGGATGGATGGAAAGACGGGACCGAGATCATTGGCAAAATTGTTGTGTTTGTCCCCGGAACGTGCGATGGGAGGCGCACGCAGTGTGCGAGGGGCGAGAACGTCAGTCATATAGCTCATGCGCCAAAGAAGTGGCACGAAAACTGACCGTCAGAGGTGGCCTCGCTCAGCCGCGAGTACGTCGAAAAGGGACTGATCGGCGTAGGTGAGTTGGACGTCGCTTCTGAGCTGGAGTGGATCATCTTGTGGGATCATCAAATAAACGAAGCTGGGCACGAATGGTGTTTGTGACGAGGTTGATGTGCCTGCAGCCTCTGTCCTGGTGTGTGGGTGTAATGGAAGTAGACTTGTACGAGGTCGTGGTCATGAACGTACGTAGCAAGTCCAATGTCTGACTGGTTATGACTCGGACAGCCTTTTTGCTATGGTACTGCATGCCACCTCGCCAACTTGGCGCGCCTCTAAACCCTCACCACGTGACCTTCAGTCAAAGCAACACGAGCTTGGGTATGAAAAATTACCACATAATTACATATTAGTACCAGTCGCACATTATGTATCATATTTCCAAGGCTTCGTATCGTAGTGGTAAATCGATGGGAAATGGGAGATATCAGACTTCAAAATCGTCACGCCTATCCCAGCTAAGCCGCCAACCAAGCCACCAGGAGGTTAGGTCACTCTGTTCTCTTCCTCAGACCTCCAACTAATAATTGAGGAAATACCATGGAAGAATCGAGTGAACACTCCGCGATTTGCATAATCGTCGGCTTTGCGCTTCTCAGCTTCGATCCTTTCGATCTTCTGCTGTAGCATCGCCGCATTTTGTTCAGCCTCTGTTGCACGTTGTTCTAGCTCTCGTTGTCTTCTTAGAGCTGCATCCTCCTGCCACTTCCTGATTGTGATTGTGGCGGCACCCCTACCCTGTTGTTTACCGGCGAACTGGGCGCGCGATTGCCCTGGATCCTCCTGGGTTTGCGCACGGTTTTGCTGTGATTTTGAAATCTCCAGGAGCCGTTTCCTGGCACGATCGAGCTGGCCGCGCCATTTCCGTGCGTTTTCCTGTGCTTGGGCACGGTCTTGCTGCAATTTCGTAATCCTCTTGTCGAACCAAGCTTTCACTTCCATCACCTGCTGCCTGTGCAGGCATTTCGCTCCATGCGGAGCGCGTCAATCGTCATGCTCAACCGCGCCAGATCTTCCTCGGCACGCCTGATCTGCTCCTCCAAGCCCTTTTGCTCCGCATCTAATTGAGCTCTCAGAGCCTCGTCGCGATCCCGTTCAGCCTGCGCCATGTCATTCTTCATATCTACTAGCTCCTTGGTATGCTTCTCCATCAAGTCCTCGGTGTCCTTGTTGATAATACGACCAGCGTCCGTGTCTCGTAATGCATTTCCGTCAGCGATCTGGTCCTGGAGCTGAGTGCTGACCGCTGTGAGGGGGATAAGCTCGGCCATGATTACCTGCGCAGACTGGACGTTGTTAGAATGACGGTGCATCTGGGCTCCAGATGCGAGGAGGGGTTGGAAGACACCTTTCTCCAGTTTTTGCTCTCGCTCGAGGCCTTCTTGCTCGGTGACACGATCCCAATTGGTAGTGACGACACGAACGTTACGAAGGCTCTGCTCTCCGCACAGAGCTTGGAACATTCGAAGGTTCTTCCTGGTAAGACCGCCCACGCGAACGTCGCAGATGCGGTGCATGTAGATGATTCCATTCAACTTCTTCCCCTCCCTACAGATATCTATTCGTCACGAGGTAGGAGATACATGCTCAATCAAATGCACGTACTCGTTCTCCGGACGCAGGAATTCTATGAGCATCTGTAGGATATCGGTATCCGTGATTCCTTTTCGAGAATCGTCAAAGCCGGGGGTGTCAATTAACATGACGGAACGGCCAGTCGTCCCATCTGTGTAGTAGGCAGTGTGGATTTCAGATGTCTCGGATTCGGGGTCATGGCCAATGTGGATGTTAGCGTCATTGCTGAGATGTTGGATAAACTACAGGGGAGACAGAACATGAGTCGAAATCAAGCATAGCTGTAAAACACCCACAGCAGATTTTCCTAGGGTTCGGAGAAGAACGTGAACTCGAATGTCATCTTTGTACGTGGTAATGAAGCATACATACCAGTGCCAGTTGCGCCCATAACCCTGCAATATTTCGTTAGTCCGATAGGCACTTCGATAGCCAAGTGCTGTATACGTACGCGACTTTGACGCAATCATCCTGGGACTCGGACATAACTAGAAGATATTGAAAAGCGAGCAATATAGTACGAGTATGAATGAGGACAAAGCTGGTCATGCTAACCTTTCTCCACCCCTTTATCTCACCAATGAAAGCGCCGAGGACGTCAGCGTGGCATTTTCGGAGCGTGGTGTAGGGTTCGTCAGTCTGAGATAGGGCTAGCGTGTAGCCAATGACTGACCAAAAGCAAAACGTTTTCGCGTCCTTGAATTTCGCGTCATTCTAAGGGTAAGGAAATCAAATTCAGCAAGGGAAATTAACTGGTGGTCCACTTGAAGGTTGGAGGCAGTGCTTGACATGCCCTTCGCCCTACCATCTGCAGGATAAGTACTTCCTAGTGTGACGCTTCCGAGCCATATGCCAGTGAATTCTGTTGTAGATAATGACATATTTCTCTATTCGAGCATCAGTGCATCAAGCTCCACTTAAGTGAGAGGGAATGGAAGTTGGAAATTGAAACTGGCTTGTGGGAACAAATCATAGCATCAGGGAAAAGTCAGGAGCGTGACGTTGATAATCCACCCTGTGGTATTACAAGGTCTATAGACAAACCCACAATTTTTGGAAAAATGGACGATAAATGATTATCACGCTCCTGATTTCCCTGATGCCGACCGGCCGCCTACTGTCCAGGGTCAACATTCGTGAGTGCACGCAACCTGCAAACAGTTACGGTACCTCCTTTGCATTGCTGTATTGCAGCTCGTGTTCCGCGCGGCGCGGCCTGCGCTGGTTTGTTCAGCATCCACTAGAAAAACAAGCTCGAGACGAGGTCGCCGCGTGTTCAACTTTAGCGCTCAGTTTCCTCCCCAAAACGTTTGCTTCAAGTGTGCCGCGCTGCTGGTACGCACGAGCAAGGCACACAGAGGCATCATGATTATCGTCTTCAATCGCGAAGCGAATATCCAAAGCGGGATACGTAGAGAATTATGGAAAGATGGAGTAAAACCGAAATCAGTGATAGATATGAATAAATTCAGAATAACGTGCCTACTTGACTCGGATGTTGATCGCAAAAATAGCGGGGAGGATGGAAGAACAATCATCGGAGTCTGCTAAGTCAGTCAAGAATTCCAAAAACAACGATTTTGCTATGGAGAATGAGTTCACACTCAAAGAAGGCAAGATGATCCGTACTCAAACCAGCCTCTGTTGTGTGAGGGCATGATTCAGGTTAGCATCACCGACCTGTGGACCTATGTACCTAGCCCCACGACCACAGTGGTGACCTATGCGAATCCGGTTAAGCCAACAGCGCGAAAAAAAATTAAATATCTGAGAACTGACAATCAACAGCGGCAGTAGCCTCTGAAAGCGCGTCGAGACAGGGTACTCTGACCAGTTGAGAAAGCGAGATTCGGACGTAGTTGGTCGCTTACGTAAGTATGCACTGCATTTTACTAGTAAGCCATCCTCAGTCTGGTTCGCAGAATCTTCTTGTTGAACCTTATCACCTTGCTATATTATGCGGGAAACCTTCCAGCCACCAGGTGGCTGTTCGCATTATCATGTATCTTGGAACTTGTGCCCGTGTACACTCTTGCCCCTCGATTTATCATCAGTATACGAGAATTGTATGCACGCGATGTTCAAGGGAGACGTGGGGATGGGATCGACTCTGGGTTTGGGTTGTCCACGTTATCCAGCCGTGGTGCTGCCGGAGGACCAATGGTGTTTGCAGCTGGCGTGCAGAGCGAGGTCGCAGAGACCGTAGAGGCGGATGATAGGCAGAACGAGGAGACGGTCCAAGGAGACATTGAGGAAGTACCAAGGGAGGTCAGGTCTGCTCAGCGAGTGCAGCTAGATGGATAGTCATTGGTCCAAATGCATTCTGATTTATAGGATGCCAACGATGTTTTGAACACGGCTATGTTTACGCTCTAGTGAAAATGCTGACCCCTTTGCTTTCCTTGTCAGGATCATGTAAAATGGAATGTCGTACCAAATCTGAATCCTTGATTGGGTCTGAACATGTTTTCCGCATTTACGAATGGTAGCAGACTTGCCAGTTGCTCAGAATACATGTTAGCCGGTTCACTTGATTTCAAAAGGGCATTGAAGGGGAACGTTCGTCGCTGAGGACGAACGGTGTGCGCGAGTTCTAAAACTGATCAGCCAAAATGGAAGGTGAGAGAAGAGGGCGAGAAAGAGAAGAAAAGAGAATCATCGATGATCGATGGCATCCGTTCGTACTGGATAGAGAATAGGAAAGTGAGACTTCGATTCGAGAGCGAAACTCGACTTCATGCAGACTTTATAGACTACAAGATCAGTGGCTCAGGAATTGTGATGTATATGTGACGTACATAGGCTAGGAATGACGACACAAAGGACTATCATAAGGTGAGGGTGTAAGTAAGCGAGATGTCACAGGAGAAGGAAGAAAATGTGTAAATGAAGCGAATGGCGAGCGCGCGGGTGACTTGATCGAAAGGATCGAGGCCACGTTGACGATTCGAGAGCGAGAGAGAGAAGTCCAAATTGGGGCTAATAGTCCTGCTACCTCCGCATAAGACAACTCAGACCTGGGTCATCTGCATCAACTGTGCAGGGAAAAATGACTTTCGACTCTGGACAGATCAATTGCTTGCCAGGTACTCAACGAATTTTGGGCTCCTGGGAAAGTGAGCAACATACTGCGCGTTACATTGATTCGAAGCGGAAGATAGGTGTCATTGTGGAGTCTCAGTGGTGACTATTCTCGAGATTATTCCAGACACATAAAATGTAAGATACAATACTACCTGAGACATCGTAGACCGCTTACGACCCCGATCGCCGTGGAACACCACGAACTTGGTCCGTAAACGCCCCCAGCATTTGTGTGGGGGTCATGTTCCATCTGACTACGCTGCCTGCTAGAAATCCTGGGAGACAAAGGGTATGTGTGAATCAGTATTCTGGCGAAAAGTAAAATACAATGAGCCACGGTGTCGACTCACCGAATCCAATACCAGCCATCATCATCTTACCAAAGACGCTTCCTGGCGCTTTTGGCCGAGCCATACCCAGCGCATATAGACCCGTCAACCCAAGTGCGCCCGTCCCAATGACTCTACATGAGAGGCAGTCTTTGTACTCCCATTGGTTCTTCTCTTCCGGGGTCCACGCAACGGAGTCTGTGGAAGATGATGACTTTGATACATGTGGTGGTCCGGACATTCCAGCACAAGCAGGATGACCGTGACGTGTATTCGACGAAAACCTTGCAGTTTCAAACCCAGCCGAGATCGTCACGAGCACTGCCACCTCGACCCATGAACACCGACCAAGAGCGCGTCTCGTTGAGTGTCCTCATCAATCAAATAGATCACATCTTGGCACCGACCGGACAACTCGACAATGCTTCGCTGCCCCGCGTACCCATCATTCGTATATATGGCGTTTCTTCTACCGGCGAGAAGGCTTGTGTCCACGTCCACCAGGTCTATCCATATTTCTTCGTAGAGTATCCCGGAAACATGACCCCATATCACGGCAAGCCCTCTCTCTTGTTTCTCGCTCTCAATTCACCTCCGCGACAGTCGACCGTTACATTACCCAACTCACTGTGTCCCTCAACCACGCCATTGCTCTCTCCATCAAGCGCAACCCCTTCTCTTCCAATGCTCAGTTCATCCGTGCAATCATCCTCGTCAAAGGGGTTCACTTTTACGGCTTCCATTCTTCCTATACGCCATTTCTCAAGATTTTCATCGCGGATCCCGCTATTGTCAACCGCGCTGTCACCATCCTTCACTCAGGCACAGTTATGCATACAATGTTTCGTGTCTACGAGAGCCACCTGAGTTACCACCTCCAATTTATGTGCGACTTTGGTTTATATGGCTGTGGTTGGATCAACTGCGGCCAAGTCTGGAAACGTGGTGTGGAAGAGGACGATCCCGACTTGGCTACATCCGACCTGTTCAGGGTCTCCCCCTACGTCCGACAGTCCCGCATGCCACTCGAAGTAGACGTCGTCGCGCACCAAATACTCAACCGACACCATCTTTCTGCACGTAACATGCATCACAAGTTGACAATTCCAGCACCGCCGATGCCACCTGACCCTGTCGTGCTGAGTGTTCGTGAACTTTGGGAGGACGAACGTCGACGTCGGATCGCTAAAGGGTTGTCTCCAACCCCTAAAGTACCAATCGACTTGAGCAAGTCGTCGAGAGAAAAAGGTGGTGATTGGGTCGCCGAGGCACGATGGTGGGAAGAACTCCGCGTCAAGATTCAGAGAGAAAAGGAAGTGATGGTTGAGAGCGAGGCGCGCTGGGAGAAGTGGGTAATGACGATGTTTGAGAGTGTGGAGGCACTCTGGGAAGCAGAATGGCGCACTTGGAAGCCTGGACGACAAGAATCCAAGGACTCGAATGTCGTCCCACTCCAAGCTGAGGCAGAGGATGAGGATAATCCTTTTGCACAGCTCAGCCAGGGTGAGTCGTGGATGAGCAATGGCATTCCAGAACATGTCGGCGTAGATGTCGACGAGGGCATCTTATCGAGTCAGAATATCGACCAGCTTGCAGAAGAAGAGTGGTCAAGACCGGCTGAGGATGAGAAGATTTACGAGGTTGAAGAGGTTCTGGACGAGGCAGGACGTATACTACAATCTGAAGCGAAACAAGTACAAGGGAGTGCGAACCCAGGGGATGCAAGGCCGGGGTGAGTTTCCTGATTTCAACGTTGCGCCCTTTTACATGTTGATTCGACAATAGTACACCTGATCCATTCCAAGCGAAAGAACCATCCTCTGTCATCGAAAATCCTTTCACAGTTGCTTGGAATCAACTCGTGCAAGCAAGGTGCTGCGATTCTTGTTCATGATATCCTTGCTTACTTATGTTACAGGCAGAAACGATCACGCACTCATTCTGTAGAGAACAATGAGTCGGGAATGCCCGCCAAGTGAAATTGAACAATACCATCTCCCCCAATTTGCTTAATAATTTGTTAGGTCGCAAAGACGCGATGATAAACAGTTGTCCGTTTACGATGACTTCACGACACCAAAGTACGATCCACTCATCGCCATCAACTGTGATTTTGACACATTCCGCAGGATCGTAACCCCTCAAGAGTCCGTTCGTCTGTTCGACAGTGACAATGCATATACTGCCAATCGTGATTACTCGTCAGTGAACATTAGTCGAATTAAGTCACATCGTTGATGCCCTCTCGCCTCAAAGACCAGACATGGCACATACTAACAAAGTCTTGAACCCCCCTCACGACGACGAAGCGGATTTTCTACCGTACGCCTTGTTCTATACCGAGAGGCTCTTTGTTCACAAACTGCCAGTACCTTTGAAACGGCGCCGGTTGAAGACACGTCACAATTTGACAACTTGTCGGTGTCGCTTTCGTTACCCCGAGCATCCTACAACTCTCAACCCGAATCCCAGTCCCTTCAACCACCATTAAAGGGTCAGATCTTTACATATGCGCCTCCCCCACCGTCTGCGTCGGAACTCCTCAATACTCTCGAACAATTCGGACTTTCAAGGCGAATATACCGCGATCCATTCTATTCTAAAAAAGCCGATGTCCCTGATGGTCCAAGAGAATATGCTGGTCTTGTCTACCGCCTCAAAGGCGGTGGAGGGTTGGACACTCTTGAAGAGTGGCAAGCCAAGGAGAGTCACATCTCTTCAGCATGTCAGGTTACACGGCTTTCCGTACCATGTAGCGGATGGGAGTATGCCAGCATTCCCCCAAGCCTCCGACAGGTCAGGAAGTGGCTTGAAGAGAATCCATTGAAGCCGAGCAGACCGGTGAAAGATACCTCACAGGTAGACCGTTTTTCTCCGCCGGGACGCACATTCAATTCACCTGTTTGGCCAGATTGCAGGACGGACGCAAATAAATGGCCTCGGATATGAGTCCTTGCCACAGAAACGTTCCGAGTTGAACACGCGCGACGGTCAACATATGACATTGTTCTCGATGGAAGTCTTTGGTGAGGTTTCTCAAAATTTCGTTTTGAGCTTCTCTGATATGTTGAATAGCACCTTCACGAGGTGACCGCAAGCCAGACGCGGACCAGGATGAAATCTCCGCTATCTTCTACGTACTAGGAGACGATAATCTGCATTCCGGACTACTTGATCAAGGCATTCTAGTGGTTCAGAATCCTCAACTAGATCCCCGTCGATTACGTGACTTTTCCATTGAAGTACTCTCGGATGAGCTTGAACTGATGAATCGAATCATCGACATTATTATTGACGTGGACCCAGACATTCTTGTGGGTTGGGAAGTGCAAGCCGCGTCATGGGGATACCTTAGTTCTCGCGGATTTCATTATGGTAAGATACTGGTCTCCTCCGGACACTGTCCTTAGGCTGACATTCACAGGTCTCGATGTTCCAGAACTGATTGCGCGCGCGCCAACCACCTTGGTGCGGAGCGGCACTGACCAATGGGGTGTCAGAACGACTACTACCTTCAGAGTCACTGGCCGACATGTATTCAACGTTTGGAGAATTATGCGCAGTGAGCAGTCGTTGACAAGTTATTCGTTCGAGAATGTGGTTTTCCATCTGCTACGTAAAAGGTGAGTGGAATACGATTGCAGCCCTGCGACCGACGCCCATCTGGAACATTAACAGAGTTCCCCGTTATACGCCATCAGCCTTGACATCGTGGTATAACAGCGAGAATCCCGTCCATACTGCTCAAGTTCTTCGATATTTTCGTGACCGTACCAGGATGACACTGGACATCCTCGAGGAAGCAGAGACGACAACGAAAACCGCGTAAGCCATTACTCGTCGAAGCGGATGACTCTGATACATCCATGACAGGGAATTTGCACGCGTCTTTGGAGTCGATTTCTACTCTGTCATCAGCCGTGGTTCTCAGTTCAAAGTAGAGTCATTCTTATTCCGTATCGCCAAACCAGAGAGCTTTGCTTTGCTCTCGCCTAGTAAACATGATGTGCGTCTTGTCGTTCCTCCGTGATGTCAAAACACTCACATCCAGAATCCAAGGTCGGGAAACAAAACGCTGCGGAATGTATGCCTCTAATCATGGAGCCTCTCTCTGCCTTCTACAATGGACCTCTGCTTGTGTTGGACTTTCAATCACTGTACCCCTCGATCATGATTGCGTACAATTACTGTTATTCGACGTGTTTGGGCCGCGTGGCCGACTTTCAGGGTAGAAACAAGCTCGGCGTGACGGACCTCGATCTTCCCCCAGGATTGTTGGAGAAACTGCAAGAACACATCACGAGTGGGTGAACCCGTGTTGCCGCCTTGGTACACCTCAGCTCACACCCATGCTAAAGTCTCACCGAACGGCATCATGTACGTCAAGCCGATCGTACGCCAAGGACTTTTGGGTCGGATGTTGACCGAGTTGTTGGACACGCGCGTGATGGTGAAACAAGCGATGAAAGGTGTCAAGAGCGACAAGGTAATGCATGCGCCGTTTCTGATGTTCGGGCATTCGTTCATCTCATGATAGGCACTAAGCCGGATACTCGACGCACGGCAGCTCGGACTCAAGTACATCGCCAACGTCACGTACGGGTACACGAGCGCGACCTATTCGGGGCGTATGCCTGCGGTCGAGATTGCGGACAGCATCGTACAGAGCGGTCGAGAGACGCTCGAAAAGGTACGTGTATACTTCTCCTCGTGCCGCTACCACTGCAGCGCGTGTCCATCCAGGCCATCGCTGTCATCGATAGCACGGAAAAATGGGGCGCGCGGGTTGTGTACGGGGACACGGATTCGGTGTTTATCTACCTCAAGGGGAAGACCAAGGAACAGGCGTTCCGGATTGGATATGAGATCGCGGACACAATCACGGCCATGAACCCACCGCCCATCAAGCTCAAGTTTGAAAAAGTGAGTACCACGATACGGTATTTCCATGACGTACAGGGTGAGACTCACGGCGTATGGAACAGGTGTACTTGCCATGCGTGCTTATGGCCAAAAAGCGCTACGTCGGGTTCAAGTACGAAGCCCCCGACGAAACGGAACCCACTTTTGATGCAAAAGGCATCGAGACTGTGCGACGCGATGGCGTACCAGCCCAGGCCAAAATGACAGAAACGTGCTTAAAGTCTGGCGTCCATCAAACTCTCCCTCCGAAAACGCTCCTGATAAACATAACAGGATCCTTTTCCGCACACAAGACTTAAGCGAGGTGAAGAGTTATTGCTACAAGACGTGGTCAAAAATCATGCGAAACAGAATTTCGTTGCAAGATTTCATCTTTGCAAAGGAGGTCAAGATGGGAACGTATAGGTGAACAGTCTCGTTCTGTGTGTAATTCACCCAGATTCTGAGAACGTTTCTATTTTGTCCCATAAGCGACAAAGGGCCACCTCCACCTGGTGTCGCTATAGCTGCACGGCGGATTTTGGAGGACGAAAATGACGAACCTCAGTATGGCGACCGTGTACCGTACGTCATCGTGCGTGGCGAACCACATACACGCCTTGTGGAGAGAGCGATCACCCCAGAAGAGTTTCTGGCGAACCGGTACGTCCCGCAACGCCGCCAAGTGTGACCGCAAAGGCTGATATCGAACGTATCTAGGCAACTGCGCATCGACGCGACGTATTACATTACCAAGGTCCTGATACCACCCTTGGAGCGCATCTTCAACCTCGTCGGCGCAGATGTTCGCGCGTGGTATGACGAGATGCCGAAAACGATCACGGTCGACGAACGGGACCCACTCGCGCTCTCGCCCCGCAAGCGTGCGGCCGTGCACACCACCAAATTCAAGATTGACGAGCATTTCCAAAGTGCGCGGTGTTTGACGTGCGGCGGGACAGCTTCAGATGGTAAGCCGCGCGTCATCTCGCATATCGGACGCCCTTATTGTTTTGCTCTAGATATCTGCCGAGCCTGCCGAGCCAACACACAGGAGACGATCCCCACCCTGTTGCTCCGTTTGCGCAAAGGGGAACAACGGCTCCTCGATACCCAGCGTATCTGTGCGTCGTGCGCGTCGACGGCGCCGAGTGAGCCGAGTAGGTGTATGAATATCGATTGTCCGTGGTTGTATGAACGGATCAAGGTAGAACAGAAGCAGGATTTTCTGGAGGGGCTGCGGACGTTGGTAGAAGACCTGGATGTGTCCCATGACGCCAGCGTGGACGGACGTGAATTTATCTGAAACAAGTATCCGCCCTGAACAGGGACAGTATGGCGTACATGAGATCCGAGAAGCCCGTTCTTTCCAAACCTTGACTACTCATAGTATAATACAAAACGTGGTCTTCCCATCAAAGCGAGTGTCAGGAGAACCATTTCTGCAAAAGATCCTTCACAAAACGCCTGTTCCTACTATGAGATTTCCATGAGACTCGATCAAAAGCTACTGCTCTACATTTGCTCTCGCCGATATATTTTCTGTGTCTGACGCTCCGCCGACTTAGTAGGAGTCGAATCATATCTTTGAATGCCTGCGATCGACTCACTCATCCATCGCCGACAGCAACTTGAAGCCATCTGGGACAAATTCAAAGTTTCCCCACTCCTCTCCCTCTCGCGCCGCGTCTATGCCTGGACGCAGCCTCCCGTGCCAATCCCACCGGCCCAACAGTCTCCCACAGACACCTGCATCTGACACCCACAGCACACACAACACCCAACCGTCTCTGCCTCAAGGTGACATTTTCCTCCATGCGGGTGACCTCACCCAATCCGGTACCCTCCTCGAGGTTTGCGACGCCCTCGCATGGCTGAGCGTGCAGTCCCACCCAGTCAAGATCTTCGTCGTGGGTAACCATGATGCAGCGCTCGCGGACCCCGCGACACGTGCATACCTACGCGAGACCTACCCCGAGCTGACATACCTCGAGAACGACGAGGTACAGGTGACCGTGCGCAGACACGCGCTACGCATCTACGGCAGTCCGTACACCCCTCAATAAGGTACATGGCCTTTTCAATACACACGCTTTCGCCCCTCTAACCCTCGACGCCTTCTTTTCCGCGATCTCCCGCCGCCTTTTGAGGAAATGGATCAGCCGGCTGTCACACTCTGGTCCGTGTCACCCATGAACTACGATCGAGTGATACTCACTATACTACTGCTAAATATCTGACACTTCAATATCGAGTACCTCCTGTACGTCACTTCTCTTCAATGGATGAGTCGCGTCATAAGAAGCTGATATCCTATTAGCCACAGTCATTCCGTGATCCACCTCGACCTTCGCGTGGTGGGGAACCAGGAGTTCCCGAGACAGTAAGCATAGTCGTCAGTTTGTTTCGAAACATTGAGCACATCGGATTAGAATGAGCGGCGTCGAGACGGAATGATGGTTGAGCTGCCCCGATGGTTAATTTGCTTCCGACCGTGTATTGTAGATGGGGCAGATTGATTCAATCTCCTAGCAGTATGTCATGACGATCAAGCGTCGATCGTACGGAAGGTTTCGCGCTTTTGTATTCATGTTCTGTAACACCGTGTCTCACTATTACTTTGAATGACCTCAGCTCAGCGCATTGATATTGGCTCCGGTTTTACCGTTCTACAGTCCAAGTCAAGTTGGTCGCAAAGGGATCATATTCCGGCGATGAAGTCGGTCTTGTCACCATCCGTACTACATAGTACATGACTAAAGCAAAGGAGATTGTCGAGTAAGCCGCAATGGACAGAACTGTATACATTACATATCATCATTTATAACTTTGCAATGATGACGGCGGGAACCTTTTCCTGATGGCCCGCTTCCTCATCAGTCCTGTCGGAGCCTTGGTTGTGGCAAGTTGCAGACTCGGAGTCATCCAGGACGAGGAGCACGGTCTTCACTGTTTCCTCCAACAGCGTTTTCATACATTCTTCTCCCCAAGCCGCAACTCCCTGATGTTCCGACAGGTTAGAACAAGCTGCACCCAATAAAGCACGAAGTGGAAACTATAAACAGAGAAGCCATTAGAGGGAACCCACCTGAACTCTGAAATGTAGCTTTGAGTGCATGGTCCACGTGTGGATAGCCCTGTGAGCGAGGAGAGAACAAAAGGGAGAACATAAGTGACTGCGGAAATGGGATGTCAACAAATTTCTCACATGCTAGTTCCCACTCGAGTCCCGAAGCAAATACTCTCAACACTGATTTTCCCGTGTTGTGTTGATAGCTTGTCCTCCACGATACCCAGATTACTCAACACGCAACGCCATGGATTCATCCTCGTCATTTTGGCCATGTCTTCCTTACTTGGCAGCATAGTCCCAAGGACAGCTAGCAGGTGCGGGAGATGGGGGTCTGCCAGATGACTATCAAAACAGTCCTGGAGCTGGAGCGCCTTCGCTGTTTTAATTAGCATTGCTTTCTCGCTGTGTTCTGTCAAAAGCTGGCCAATCGGAAAATTCAATGGCATCAAAGTCGATGCTGATATGAGATGAGTTTTCGGGTTGATTGACGCTTTCAGATAGCGCTGAAGAGAGATACTGTGGACAATACGGATCGAAGTCAAAAATAATAGGCATATAAAATGGAGCAGAAAACGTTACACACATAACGTTACTGCATGGGAAGTTAAGATCGGCCGGTGGAGGTATTGGATTCATCTTGATCTGCGCCAAGGCGTGTGCAGCTTGGAATAACGCTGACATGGTAACACCCATCTTCCTCGTTTGGGCCACGATCTCCGCCGTTTCTGTACCTGAAAGTGTTATCGTATGATGGAATCGTGGTTCAGACATGTTCAATGGACAAGATGGAGGAGGCAGGGAGTGATGGCACTAAAAGATATCTATGTCATTACTCTCATCAGCAGGGCAAGAAGAACCTACTGTGGTCAGAGCTCTCACAAGTGTTTGGAGGAGGTTGCTTTCAGACGCTTCCCTTTCTTGAGCTCCCAACGGTCCTCCTGTGGCAGTAATGGGATCCACAGGAAGGTTCTTCCACTCCTCCACAGGTGTGATTGTGACCTCCATGCCATGATGATCAGACATCCATTCGCACATAAGGTTCAGTGCATGGAGTGCAGATCCGCCTTCTAGGATGGAATGAGTACCATGAAAGTATAGACCGTATTCCTTCAAGTTCCTGTCTCGACCACCCTCTTTCGACTCTGAAGTTGTAAGCAGGTAAGCCCTGAATAAAGTAGTAACTCCCTTTCCGTCGATGTACGGTAACCTTTTGAGGTTGATGCTCTGAACAAATTTAGATGGGTTCAGTGAAGCTCCTTGTTCTTCAATTACAAAAGCCAGGTTGAGCCAGGCTTCCCGGTCGGCAGAAGGGGTGTAACACCATCGTGGACGTGTGACGTCCTCCACCGTGCATGCAATGATAGGGCAAACAAATCTGGGACAAAAAAGCCCAACATCAGTCCTCTTAGGCAATCGTGAAATAACCAGGATAAAAAGAAATCATCCTACCGGAGTCTATCCAGAGCCCGTCGAGTACGATGTCCCAAAACTTCAACAGATAGGGAAGAGGTAAAGTTGATCCCGAAACAAGCCTCATCGGCTCTGTCGAATGACGTATGAGCGTTCATTTCGCTTATCAATGATCATATTGGAGAGAACGTTACCCATTGAAGGCGTTTTCATGTCTCTGAAACAATACCTCAGAACCAACCATAAGCCTAGTAACCAATCATGGGTTGAAATTAGTCTCATTATAGGTTATGCAATGAGACCCAAGTCTCAGACTGACCGAGTATACACCGGCGGATCACGAGTAGCATCAAGGACCCACGGGCTTGCCAGTGGGAAAGGGTGAAAAGTGGACATCATGGGGTGTGATTGACACTGGTTGTTAGAGTCTTTAATGATGCATTCCCACCACGATATCTTAGCAGAGTCGGCCTCGGAGTATGAGTATCCAAATGCACTTTTAACATGTAAAACATTCATGTTATCACAAAAATCACTTCCAGATTAATTACTAGGATGCTCGTACAACGTATTACGCTGCACAACCTTTGACCATTCCTCATCCATGAAACGCAAAGTTTTGCCATAAATGTCTACAGATTTCAAACTAGACCCAGTACCAAGGTTATCATGCAGCATGCGATCTCTGAAGATGAAACCTAACTTTTCGGCGATACGTCAGTCGAGCCAGAGGACTGGAAGCAGAATGTAAGCATAGGCCCGATCGAGCTGTGGTAGCGGTAAAGTTGAAATGCCAGAAATGGTCTCCCGGTCGCACGACACCCACGAAGCTTCAAGTGACTTTGGTCGTGCAATCAAAAACCTAATCTGCGTTGACGTTTTCTTTCAACTGATTCCTGAAGCAGGGACAACACAATTGATTCGTAAGACTCGTGTTGTGTGAAGGCTTGGAGCCGTTACGTGTCTGCCCCCCTCGGTTCATACTTCGGAATGCAGTGGCTCAGTGGCTGATCGCAAGCGACGCAGTCTCAGGAAACGGTCTCTCTCATGTTCCGAGCTTGTCCATTATATGAATCAGTGCCGTGGCATACGGAAATGAAAATTTCACCGGAACTTTCACTCTCAAAGGTTGGTTTCCGGACTCCGGAGCCGTTCGACTCCGGTCATAGAAATTGATAAAATGGAGCGAAGTTGGTCCTATCGATGGGAAATGTAAGCCTTAGAAAGGAAGTGATTATTACTTAAGTAATACTGAAGACAACAGGGGACCCTGGCTTAATCCGCTGCCATTCAAATTTTAGACCCCAAGTTGTTCAAGCTCTCTACGAAAAATATGCATCCTCTCACCCGCTTTCTCGCACCCGGCTCTGCGGGTAATGGCTACAGCGGCACGGCTGGGAATTGGTTACTTGCCATATGGGCCGGTGAATAAGCTCACCATATTTTTGGCGCTAGAGGCGAAGATGAAGAATGCAACCAGGCCCAGGGCCTGAGTCAGTGAGGGCATTAAAATTTTTAAATATACCTTCATGTGAGTTCCCCGCTAATGTATTGTAAGAGGCACGCAGTGCTGCAACCACAAAGGCTCCGCTTTACGCCGACTCGGGCTCTCAACATAACAATTCATCGGGTACGTGAGTACGTGCGAGGAACGTTAAGCACTTAAATGAAGCCTCCGGGCTTCCAACTATACTCATGCCATTCCGTGCACTCACTGAGTGTTCTTCCAAGATCTTTTTGTAACTCCTCAGCTGGCCTACCTGACGTCGCTCCTTAACTCACTGGGTCACACATGGCTACTCCGCCCCCGTCCGTCGCCCTCCCTTTCAATGTGGATAATACATTAGGAGCACTTCTCATAGGTGGTCTTTTCGCTGCAGCGTGAGTATTTCAATTCCTGTTCGACCGCCTTATCAAGGTCGTTCTTTCAGTTTTTGGGGAATCACCAGTGTTCAAGCCTATATCTACTTCCAACGGTACCCCGATGACCGGCCAGCTTTGAAAATTATCGTAAGCTAGTTACCCCTGATATCGGAGTTTTTTGTCATTGATTTTTCATCGATGATAGGTCGTCATACTCTGGTGAGTGTGCCCACATTCCGATCCGTATTTCTGCCTGTTGATTACTCCTTGTAGGGTTTTAGACACATTCGACGCGTGTCTGACTAGTCAAATTCTCTACTATTATCTTGTGATAAACTACATGAACCCATCGTCCATAGGAATACCAGTGTGGTACGTGATTTCTTACTCTCCTCCGAGAAGTCGCATTCACACTCTTTGCAGGAGCATAATAGTGAGTCACCCTTATTTCGAAAAGTCTACTCTTATTGAGGAATATCGAACAGATCCATACGACGGTGACAGTGAGGTTTTGATGGTTGATGACATCGTCTCTTTCAATTAAGAATTCTGTTTTAGTGTGTCACGGATGTGTTTATTCGGTGGTAATTTTCATTCCAACTCATCTACTTGAATCATGCTTATTATTACCAAGCCTGTTCTCAAAGCGAGTATGGGGGCGTAAGTCTATTTCCAACTCCCGTCGAAACGTTGCTGATGGCGTGCAGTCAGTAATGGAAATATTTTCCTGACGTCCATCGTTGTGAGTCGAGTCCTGCGAGTGTTGGGATTGATATGTTGTTGTGTTCTGACCGGTGTTATAAGTGGATCTTATCTCTTTGTGACTTGAGTATGTCTTGTGTAGACTCATTTCCTCGTGTTGATCTCCAATTTTCGATCATGATTCATCATAGTCGTTGGGCTCGGTAAGTGTTCTTTCTTGAAAGGGATGTCAGACTGATAGTTGTTGCAGTAATTACGGCCAAAGCGTTAGCCCTAGCTTTTTCGGATGTTCCTATGCTCATAATATCCCAGCTTCCAACTCGCGTCCTTTTCGCAACTTGATACCCTCACAGTAAGTATTTCTACTGATTTCTCCTCTCGCCATTTTGAGATCCCTTTAGCCCTGGTTCTATGCAAGCTTCGTGACGACCTTTGCGGGCGATCTCTATGTGTCTCTGGTGCTATGTTACTACCTGTTCAAGTCAAAGACAGGTTTGCGAAGGTAATATTACTTGGTCGCATATCCACAGCTCTGTTCATTTCTACGTCACCAAGGACGAATACGATGGTCAACACCCTCTTGTGTTATATCATCACCACTGGTGAGATATGGCCTTCCTTTCATATGACATACTGATGAATTCCTTCAAGGGTTGCTCACATCGTGTGTATTTCTTCGAGTATTATACTTTGCGATCGAATAATTATAAATACTTCACCAGGATCGATGCCATTCTTGGAACTACAATGGTGCGTAGATTACAATCCACTCTGCGTACAATCTCACCAATCATAAAACAGTATGCGGTCATGCCTACCAATTACATCTTCTTGGCGTTCTACTTCAATCTCCCAAAGCGTAAGTGTCCAGAATTGAAACATGTGTAGAGGATGCCAGGCTAACATGGTTACTTAGTGTACATTAACTCATACCTCGCTTTGTAGGTCTTGCTTTCTGCTTCTTTTATTTTTCCCTTCTTCCATCCACATTCGGTGGTGGATATCTTCACCATGTAACCGAGACTTACTTTGGTTCATTCCGCTGGCTTTTAGGATGAATGCACGCAAACGCCTCCGTAAAGGCGATGGACCCATTTCCATTGAGCTATCAGGACTGTCTGGGTCAAGCGACCCACATTTGGCAACCGGTTTCACAGCATCGTGCTCCGAACACTCGTCTCCAAACGAAATCCATAAAGTAAATATTTCATTCGAACGTTGAGTTTATGCTGACCTATTACTTTCCTTTGTTCGCTGTTGTTACTATTGATAGGTCATGGCCACACGTGGGGAACTGGAAATTGCCGTGCACACCACGGTCGACCGAACAGGAGACACAGTTAGACAGACGGTCTGATGCGGTGTCTGTTCTCATCGGTTCCAACAAATGCACATTACTGCATCGTCATAAAATCCAAAATCGCACGCCCGGACAAGTATGGCTTTCACACAAGATCGTAACATGGGTATTGTTCCTTGATGGAAAAAGAAGTCCATGGAGAAGGAAGCATCGTATTATGTCTTTCACCGTTCACATCTAACATCTACATTCGTTTGCAATCTTCCATCAAATCACACGCACGTACACTTTGTTTTCTTGTCATTTTCCCAGCGGTTCAAACCGACCACCCCCATCGTCACATTGGATTGGAGTCCTCTTGACGATGATAGCGGTCGGCACCGTTTTCATTGCCATATCGAACGGATTCAGACAGTTTGTACGATAGTTAGCATGCATACAATAGAATCAAGTAAAAACCACAGTGAGTAACTTGGGACCGTACTTGTAGATGAGATACAGGGTAACCGTCGTCCAGGGTAACCTGCTCATGTCCGAACCCCTACATGTGGTTCCTTCCCATGCAGGTCTATTTTATGTCACTGCTTATTTAGGGATGCTCGCATGATACAGGATCGTCCCGACGGAAGCGCCACTGCGAGGGTCAAGGTGTGAGGCGGGATCGAACTGGGTTGTCGATGAGTCACTTATCGCCCGAATGATCACCGGGAGACCCCTGAACCTTGGACGGGCTAATGTCGCTGCTCCTTCGTCTATGCAGAATATGTATGGTTTTCTCCGCACATTGGGTTGATACTGTGAGTCCCGTGGTCTATATCGGTTCCACGAAAGGCCGCCACGGCAAGAGATCCTGTTTGTCAACTTACACACATAGATAATCCAGCTGATGGCGTCGGCAGAAGCCGCAAAGTTAGCAATAGACTTCGAGGGGACCGACGGTCGCCGGGGTGAACACCAGCAGACTTGGAAAAAGGCAGAAAATCGGGCCATGGTGGTCCAGTGACGGTTTATTTATGCAGCTGTATTTCTGTAACGCCGAGTGATTCTCACAAATTGCTCGTAATCATCAAGACGCTATTCCTGACTTGGAACGATGTCAACTGAGCAAAGGTGTAGCTTGCAGTCGCCCTGACATTGATTCAGGTCCAAGGGATACAGTGGACTTTTTCATAACGCATACGAAGGAGACTTTTCACCCATGCAGAACGACATGTATGCGGGTCCAAGAGTGTGACATAATGTAACATAATGTGACATGTGTGACATCGACGGCGAATCTACTGCTTCCAATAGCTGTCCAACGTCGTTTGCTTCGCTGTTTGCATTTCCTCCCGTCGCACATCACCCCGAAGCTTGCGAAGTTGTCTTACAACCTCCAAAGAAGTGTCAGCACCACTCCGAGTGATGCAAGCCATCTCCAGTTTCTCACACAGCTGAATCATCTCTGAACAAGAGATTGGGGTGCTAACAGGCAAGTCATCCTCGTCATCGGACTCAACCTCAATAATCTCTCCACATTCGACAGCCATTTGGTGGTGGACAGCTGCAACAATTGCTGCCTTGTCTTTGAATTGATACATTGGCTCACCAACTTTGTCTTCTTCTTTTGGCGACAGGATCTCGTCAACAGTCAATGGTATGCCGAAAATATGGTTGCGATCCCTCAATTCCTTGACAGAATCCATTAGATCCTTCTCAACAGCGACAAGTTGCAATGGTTTCGCAGGGATCTTGATTATAAGCCCAGTATGATGTGTTGCAGCTGCTGCAAGCTTCTCAACTGCCTTGGCTGCTTGCAATGTGTCACCTTCGGCATCCATGACGGCCTTGAGAGCAGCCTGCCAATGCTCATCCACATAGGATTCGCCAAGAAGCTCTTGGAGCTGATTTTCAGCTGCTGGGAGCGTCGTGGTGGCGTCTGTGGCAAAGTTGCAAATAATGGCCCAGGCATGAGGACTAGCATGAACTGGATGCGACGATGGTGCCCTGGCTGCCTGAATTTGAGTGTGGTTCCAACAGTGCTCGATGGCCTGGGGCTCGACTCCATCCCAAGCCTCTTTTGCCATAAGCATGGCCTCACGAATATTGATTTTGTAGATCTCTGCTTCACCTGCTTCACCCAAGTTGATCGCACATTTAGAGAAGGCTCGACAGTACAATCCCTTGAAGCACCAGATGACACCAGCATCGAGTGGCTGGATAAATGAGGTCATCTTTGGCTCAAAGAATTCAAGCTGGATGTGATGTGGCTTGTACACGATTAAGTGGCCAGCAAAGTTATCGATGAGAAGGCAGATGAAGCATCTCTGAGCACCTATCTTGAGATCGAGCATTTTAATCCATCTAGAGCACCATTGAATGAGTGAAAAATACTTGGATTGACTACAATGCTCACTCTTCAAACAATTCCATTGTCATCCACGCATTCTTGTTGTTACGATAATAATAGCCAAATGCTTGTGGTGACTTGTAATTAAAGGCCTTTGGTTTCTTTGACCAGCCAATGTAGAACAGGGGCAGCTTCTCACTTCCATCTGTGTTTGCAGCCAGTCCAAGGGTGATCCGGAACCTCTCCTTCTTTTTGCCACTCATCTGTCTTGTCGAAAGACCTTGATCAGGAGGTGCACTACGGCCATCAACATTTATTGTTAGCATAAATAAAACCTGAAACAACCTAGAACAAAACTAGACTGTTAAAGTGTAGTGGTTGAGTGAAGAGGGGGTTCAGTCCAGTGAAGAGGCAAAAACTCCAAGAGAACTTTGTTAGAGCTCTCTGGTCTCAATTCATGGGGTTTATATACTACATGGATTTCGGAGTTCTAAACTGAGTATGAACTACGTAGATAAGCATAATGTATCCTATTGGATGATAAGGTGTGAATAGATATGAGTCATAGATAAGAGCATAGCCTTGCACTGCTGGTGATGAGTCAGTGATAAGGGAAATGAAATAGATAAGGGCATGAGGTGATGGATGTTGTGTTATTGTGGCAGCCAATCGGATATGATCCTTAGGACAGCCTTGACATGAGGCGTATATCTTTAGAATAAGTTGAAGGTTGGAATTGTGAAGTGAGGACAAGTTGATATCGTAACACTATCCCCCTTCTGATGATCAAACTCCGGATGATCTGTTTCATAATTGAGACGATGGAGACCATCCTCATCTTCAGTTTTTGTTTTATCGTCATATGTATGAAACATGGAGTTAAATTCGGTTTGTGTGACTTTTAGTTTTCTTGGGGCATCTGGATGTGCTTCGTGGAAATCTGATATGAGATCTGGTGCGTTTTTCAGATTCTTTAATGGTTCCCAAGTTCTTTTGTCATCATCATAACCTTTCCAGTGTATGAGATATTCTAAGTGGCGTCCCTTCATTCAGGAATTGACAATGTAGTCTGCTTCGAATTCTTCTTCTCAGTCATCTCCGATTACGACAGGGCGTGGTTTGTAGACTGGCTGTTCTGGGAGATGCTCCTTATAAGGTTTGACCTGAGAAATATTTACGACTGGGTGTATTCTCATAGTACATGGGAGTTGAAGCTTTAGAGCATTTGGACCGTGCATGGATATTATGTCATAAGGTCCAATCCACTTGTCAGTGAATTTGGGGTGTTGTTTTATTTTTAGGTTTGCTGTAGAGAGCCAGACCTTATTGCCAATAGAGTAAGAGGGTGGTTCTGATCTTGATCTATCTGCAATGTTTTTCATATGTTCCGCAGCTTTGTCTATATTAGATTTGGTTTGTTCTAGAACTTTGGAGAAATCCGTAATGTAGTTCTGAGCAGCCGGGTTTTTCATAGGTTGTGGCATAATTCCCATCCTAGGGACGTAAGAATGTGTGATTTCGAATGGTGAGAATTTAGTAGCAGCATGTTTCTTGCTGTTGTATGAGAATTGTGCTAGAGGGAGCCAGTCGACCCATGTGTTATCTTTCTCTGGACAGAACATGCGAAGATATTGCTGCACTTCTCGGTTCATTTGTTCAGATTGTCCGTCTGTTTGTGGATGATGTGCAGTGCTTAGTTTAGGAGTTATTTTTAATCCTGAGCATATATCTTTCATAAGTTGGGAAGCGAATTGTGGTCCTCTGTCTGATATGATAGTTTTCGGGAGGCCATGGTGTTTCCATATGTGTGAGAGATATAGTTTAGCGAGATCCATAGATGTACACGTTTTGTGGCAGGGAATGAATTCGACTTCTTTAGAGAAGCGATCTATGACTGTGAGAATGGAATCATAGGAGTGTGAAAGTGGGAGATCTGTGATGAAATCTGCTGAGATATCTTCCCATGGTAGTGATGGTGTTTCTAAGGGTTGCAGTAATCCTGCTGTTTTTTGGTTGGAACCTTTGAAATGGGCACATCTTTCACAATGTGAGACATAATTTTTGACTTCTTCGTTTATTCGAGGCCAAACATAGGTTTGAGATAGAAGTTCTAAAGTTTTGTCGTAACCGGGATGTCCAGCTTCGGGTGTGTCATGAAACATAGTGATGCATTTGGTTCGTAATGGATCGGGAATGAAGATCTTATCCCCCTTTCTAAGGAAGGCATCCTCGACTGTATATCTGATAGATAATAGATGTTTCATGGCATTTGGAGATAATTTCATAGTTTCATGTTGTATGTCGTTTAGGAATTGGTCTCCGTTATATAGGAGAGTGATGGCTGATCTGATCTTAGATGGATCCATGAGTAGGATTCCTTTGTTATCATCTTCAATTCCGATCATGTGGTCCTCCCTCCTGCTTAAAGTGTCTGCTTTTCCCATAGTGACTCCAGCCTTGTGGTGCCAAGTGAAGTTAAAACGTGAGAGATATTGTGCCCATCTCGCTTGTCTTCGATTAAGATCTTGGCATGTCATAAACCACGTAAGGTTCTGGTGGTCATTCCATATTTCAAATTCATATTTTGCACCCTCAAGATAGTGGCGCCATAGTTCTAGAGAGCAAATAACCGAAAGCATTTCTTTATTGGCTATTGGATAGTTTCGTTCTTCTGGTGTCATAGAGTGGCTATTATAGGCGACAGGGTGCCTGTTACGATAGTTCCGGGTAGGACCTAGCGTAGCCGCAAAAGCGCCAAGTACCAAGTGGCTGCGATAACTCAAACAACCACCACTTGATACGTGGTGCGCTGAAGAGTCGAACGAGGAGTTTGAAACAACCTAGAACAACCTAGACTGTTAAAGTTGTAGTGGTGTAGTGAAGAGGGGGTTCAGTCCAGTGAAGAGGCGAAAACTCCAAGAGAACTTTGTTAGAGCTCTCTGGCTGTGATTCATGGGGTTTATATACTACATGGATATCGGGGTTCTAATCTGAGTATGAACTACGTAGATAAGCCTAATGTATCCTATTGGATGATAAGGTGTGAATCGTTATGAGTCATAGATAAGAGCATAGCCTTGCACTGCCTGAAACAACCTAGAACAACCTTGACTGTTAAAGTTGTAGTGGTGTAGTGAAGAGGGGGTTCAGTCCAGTGAAGAGGCGAAAACTCCAAGAGAACTTTGTTAGAGCTCTCTGGCTGTAATTCATGGGGTTTATATACTACATGGATATCGGAGTTCTAATCTGAGTATGAACTACGTAGATAAGCCTAATGTATCCTATTGGATGATAAGGTGTGAATCGGTATGAGTCATAGATAAGAGCATAGCCTTGCACTGCCGATGATGAGTCAGTGATAAGGGAAATGAAATGATAAGGGAATGTGTTGATGGATGCTGTGTTATTGTGGCAGCCAATTGGATATGATCCTTTGGACAGCCTTGACATGAGGCGTGTATCTTTAGAATAGATCGAAAGTTGGAGTTATGAAGTGAGGAAAAGTTGATATCGTAACACTATCCCCCTTCTGATGATCAGACTCCGAATGATCTGTTTCATAATTGAGACGATGGAGACTATCCTCATCTTCGTGTGAAGTTTTATCGTCATAGGTTCGGAACATAGAGTTAAATTCGGTTTGTGTGACTTTTAGTTTTCTTGGGGCATCTGGATGTGCTTCGTGGAAGTCAGATATGAGATCTGGTGCATTCTTTAGATTCTTTAGTGGTTCCCAAGTTCTTTCGTCATCATCATAACCTTTCCAGTGTATGAGATATTCTAAGCGTCGTCCCTTCATTCGGGAATCAACAATGTAGTCCGCTTCGAATTCTTCTTCTCGGTCATCTCCGATTACGACAGGTCGCGGTTTGTAAACCGGCTGTTCTGGTAGATGTTCCTTATAAGGTTTGACCTGAGAAATGTTTACGACTGGGTGTATTCGCATAGTGCGTGGGAGTCGAAGCTTTAAAGCATTCGGACTGTGCATAGAGATTATGTCATAGGGTCCAATCCACTTGTCTGTGAATTTTGGATGTTGTTTTATTTTTAGATTTGTAGTAGAGAGCCAGACTTTATCGCCAACCGAATAGGAAGGGGGTGTTATTCTGGATCTATCTGCAATGTTTTTCATATTTTCCGCGGCTTTATCTATATTAGATTTGGTTTGTTCTAGAACCTCGGAAAAATCCGTGATGAAGTTCTGAGCAGCCGGGTTTTTCATAGATTGTGGCATAATTCCCATTCTAGGGACGTAGGAACGTGTTATTTCGAATGGTGAGAATTTAGTGGCAGTGTGTTTCTTGCTGTTGTATGAGAATTGTGCGAGAGGGAGCCAATCGACCCATGTGTTATCTTTCTCAGCACAGAACATGCGAAGGTATTGCTGCACTTCTCGGTTCATCCGTTCCGATTGTCCGTCTGTTTGCGGGTGATGTGCGGTGCTTAGTTTGGGTGTTATTTTTAACCCTGAGCATATATCTTTCATAAGTTGGGAAGCGAATTGTGGTCCTCTATCTGAGATGATGGTTTTAGGGAGGCCATGGTGTTTCCATATGTGTGAGAGATATAGTTTAGCGAGATCCATAGATGTGCACGTTTTGTGGCAGGGTATGAATTCAACTTCTTTAGAGAATCGATCCACAACCGTGAGAATGGAATCATAAGAGTGTGAGAGCGGGAGATCTGTAATGAAATCTGCTGAGATATCTTCCCATGGTAATGACGGTGTTTCTAAGGGTTGCAGGAGTCCTGCTGTTTTCTGATTAGAACCCTTGAAGCGAGCGCATCTTTCGCAGTGTGATACATAATTTTTGACTTCTTCGTTCATTCGAGGCCAAATGTAGGTTCGTGATAGAAGTTCTAAAGTTTTGTCATAACCGGGGTGTCCTGCTTCCGGTGTGTCATGAAACATGGTTATTGATTTGGTGCGTAGTGCCTCCGGAATGAAGATTCTATCCCCCTTTCTAAGGAAGGCGTCCTCGACTTTATATCCGATGGAGGTAAGATGTTTCATGGCATTTGGTGATAGTTTCATAGTTTCATGTTGTACGTCAGATAGAAATTGATCTCCGTTGTATAGGAGAGTGACGGCTGATCTGATCTTAGATGGATCCATGAGAAGGATTCCTTTGTTATCATCTTCGATTCCGATCATGTGATCTTCTCTTCTGCTTAGTGCATCTGCTTTTCCCATAGTGACTCCAGCCTTGTGGTGCCAAGTGAAGTTAAAACGTGAGAGGTATTGCGCCCATCTCGCTTGTCTTCGGTTAAGATCTTGGCGTGTCATAAACCACGTAAGGTTCTGGTGGTCATTCCATATTTCAAATTCATAATTTGCACCCTCAAGATAGTGGCGCCATAGTTCTAGAGAACGGATAACCGAGAGCATTTCTTTATCAGCTATTGGGTAATTTCGTTCTTCTGGTGTCATAGAGTGGCTATTGTAAGCGACTGGGTGCCAAAGTCCTTCTTTTTCTAAAGATAGAACTGCTCCTGTAGCGAAATCCGATGAATCGCATTCTAAGCGATATTTGGCATTCTGATCCGGATAAGCAAGGATAGGGGCTGTCGTAAAAGCCTTTTTAAGCATAGTGAATGCTTCGTCACAAGCGAAGGTCTATTTGAATTTCTGATCCTTTTTAGTAAGATCATGTAAAGGTCGTGCTATTTTTCCATAATCTTTAATGAATCTGCGATAGAAGTTGGCAAGTCCGAGGAAACTTCTGATGTGTTTGACTGAGGTGGGAGTGGGCCATTCAGCGACCGCTTTAGTTTTCTCATTGTCCATTTTTATTCCATCAGTTCCCACGATCATTCCAAGGAAGTCGACTTCTTTTACGCGAAAGAAGCATTTTTCTGGTTTTACATATAGATCGTTCTCTTCGAGGCGTTTAAGCACTTCGAGTACGATTTTGTCATGAGTTTCATAATCATCGGTGTCTGTAAAGATCATAAGGTCATCGATGTAGACGACAACGACGCCATTCATATCGGCAAAGATTTCGTTCATCATGGTTTGAAACGTTGCTGGAGAGTTACATAATCCGAAGTACATGACGATGGGTTCGAAAGACCCGCGGTGACAGACAAATGCTGCTTTCCATTCGTCGCCTTCTTTGATGCGTACATTATTGTATCCCCATCGAAGATCCATTTTTGTAAATAGCTTTGCGTCTTTTAGTTTATCCACAAGCTGCGATATGAGCGGTAAGGGATAGTTATTTTTGCTTGTATGTTCGTTTAGGTATCGGTAGTCCTGGACCATGCGCTTCTTTCCATCTTTCTTTGGGACGAAGAAGACCGGAGATGTCTGTTCGGACTTAGAGGGTCTGATGTAACCTTTCTTTAATTGGTCATCAATGAATGCGGAGACCTCCTCTTGTTCTGTGACAGAGAGGGGTATTAAGCGACCCTTCTTTGGAACGAAAGACTCTTTTAGGTCAATGCTGTGATCCCATGGTTTGCATAATGGTATCCTTTCAGACTCCGTTTTTCCAAATACTTTAGCATATTTCATATATTCTTGTGGGACCATCTCTTCAAGAGTGCGTTCCTTAGGAGGAGAAGGTGGAGTTTCCATGTTTGCGGTAAAAATGCGGGATTCCGCGATAGAGTTTGCATATTTGAGTTCTTCTGCGATAATGGAATCCAAGAAATCGTCTTCTTCTTGAGAATGACATGATTCTGGACATCTCCGCATTACAACTGATCCTGTGTTCCAGTCTATATGGGGATTGTGGTGCTTTAACCATGTGAATCCGAGGATAAGGTCGTTCTTTCCAAGGTTGGTAATTTCGGCATCCACTATTTCCCTGTGACCTTTGTAATCAACTAGGATTCGTGTGGCGTGAGTTATGGAGCCAGCTTGATTCTTGGTTCCGTCGACATTGAAGACTTGTATAGCATGGGGTAGCGCGTAAGTGGGAAGTTTATGCTTAGCGACGTAGTCCTCGTGTATGAAGATCGCGTTAGCTCCACTATCTAAAAGCGCTTTTGCTCCAACATAGCCAATTTGGTTTACTGGGGATACCAAAATTGGTAATACTATTTCTTTTTCTACCGATGTAGATCTAATGAAAGACCCATCGGGGATTTGTTTTGTGACAGAATTAAGCACGGAATTATCGTGTCCGCCGCGCTCCGCAGAGACGCTGTCAACGCTTTCGTTTTCTGTTGTTTTTGGTGATTTGGGTAGTTTATCCTCTTGCCAGGGAGGTATTTCTGAATAGGTAAAATCAAACTTTAAAGAGACAGAGTTTTCATGTTCTTTTGGAAGGGTAGTGCGAACGTGAGATCCCAGTTTACTCAGTTCGCCTTGCCTTTTCCCTTTCCGTTCTTGTTTTCATACATGTCAAAGTAGTATGCTTGAACTTCCTCAGGGGACATCCCTCGGATGGCGGCAAAGGGGTCTTTAGCCGGTACAGATGGGGAAGTGGTGGAAGTAGAAGATATTGTCTTCTTCTCTTCCTTGTTTGTCGAGCGGACTTTGCGCGAACATTGCGTCTTATGAGATCCGCCGTACCACTTGCATTCATTGCACTGGTTTTTGGGTTTGGTGCATTCGTTGGTTCTGTGACCTGCACCGCCGCAATTGTAGCATTTGTTATTGTTGGACTTCTTCTGTCCAAATGCTCTGACTTCTTTTCCTGTGAACCAGCCATCTTCGTCTCTTTCGGCGTAAGTGGCTTGGCCAATGTCCATAGCATTGGGATCCTTGTACTTTTTATAGCAGTCTGGTCGCACGTAATTTAGTGCTTCCATGGCATTTCCCGCTGTTCGGATCCAGGAAAGGTATGTGATGACCGCGTGATCATGGTCAGGTTTGTATTCTGTGTGTTTGGGGTCCGTGTACATGGCGTGGAAGGGGTCTACCCTGTGTCCGTCACGGAAGATTTGGTAAATGATGGAGTGGGCAGTGTTTGCCTCAAGGAGTCTTATCACATGGGTAGGATCAATGTGTGCTTGTAGCCACAGAGCCTCCCATTGGACGATATAGTCTTCCACTCTCATCGTTCCTTGTTTTAGATTTTCCAATTGGGATCTAGCCCAATCGACCTTGTTGTTTTGTCGGAACATCCCTTCGATGTCCTGTACTAGTGTTGCCCATGTGAGAGCGGAGCCTTTAGCTAAGCGCGTTTCTGCGAACTGCGCGGCTTTCTTTCCTTTCAGCCGTGAGAGTACGGCTTGTACAGCCCTGTATGAGCCTTTGGGAATGGCGAGATTGTTTACTTCGAGCCATCCTTTCATCTTGGCCCACCATTCTTCGAATTTGGCCATTTCTCCGTCATATGACCCTGGGTCTGCGAAGATTTCGACTTTTGAAGATGAGGCGACTGCCTGTGGGGGTATGACCAGTAAAGCATTGAGTTGCCCTTCTAGGGCGCCGATAAGGGTAGCTTGTTCTGCAACGAGGACGAATGCGGCTTGCAGCTGATCTCCATTTGTGCGAGAGGTGTCGTTCAGGACTCCGAGTGCGGTGTGGTAATCCATATTTAGTTGTTGGATTCGTTATCCCAGTCACCTGCGTTTACTGGAGCGTTCCAAGGACCAGCGGTGTTGTTGATAACAGGGGGTGCTTGGTATTGGTACTCTTGTTGCTCGTAGGGGGCGTAAAGAGCAAAGATGAAAGTGTGTTCGTTGAACTGAAACCTGAAGTTCAGGGACCTTTGGTAGTCGATAAGGTTTTTGGAGATTTGGTAGAACACAAAAGTTATCGTAAGGAAGATTACAAAGATTGCTGCGAAGATGAAATAAGCGAGCATCTACTGGATGTATCTCCTAGGGGTTTTGAGAGTGTTTCGAGGCCTAAAGTAAGGGTACTCGAGATGATCGTACTGGGAGTAAGGACGTATGCGAGTAGGTACTCTGGTAGCTTTGTAGCGTCTTAGGATTCTCTTTCTCTCGAGATCCGTTCTGGCGTTCCTTCTCTCAATCTCTCTGGGTGGGAGCCAATTGTTTGGGTCTCCTAAACTTTCCTCCGATGGTTCTCTCAAAGGAGCTGGTGGGAAAGGGGAAGGTTCTCTTTCGGGAATGGGAGCGGGAAAGTATTTGCGCTTAACCTCAGGTTCCTTGGTTGGATACCTCAATTCCGGGCTGTCGGACCGGGTTGACTCTCGTTCACTAGAGTAGTCTGGGAGCGAAGAATCGTCTCCTAAGAAGTGGCCTAATAAGGCGTGGAAGATTTCGGTGTCGGTGCGGTCTTCGGGATCAAGGTCCTCGAGAGCGACGACTTCTGCAAGGTAGGCTGTGTCGAAGATGTAGGGTTCGTCGACGAGGTCAGGGTAAGCCTCTGATGCTGCTGCGATGGCAGAGAGGGGTAGGTTCGACACTGATTGGGCAGGTCAGTTAAGATCTCCTTTCTGGTCAAGGGGTGCGCTATCTGCTTCTGCAATTGCTAGACCTTGAGTCTTTTGCAATTCGGCTTATTGGTAGCAAATGTTCCAACTACTTTTCAAACTTGGGACTTACTTGGGCCCGGTTGTGTTATTTTGTAGTAGGGGCTACGACGAGGTTGGGACTTGACAGTAGTCGATCAACGGCGAAGTTAAACAACAAAGTTCTAATGAAACTGTTACGATATCAACTTTTCCTCACTTCATAACTCCAACTTTCGATCTATTCTAAAGATACACGCCTCATGTCAAGGCTGTCCAAAGGATCATATCCAATTGGCTGCCACAATAACACAGCATCCATCAACACATGCCCTTATCATTTCATTTCCCTTATCACTGACTCATCATCGGCAGTGCAAGGCTATGCTCTTATCTATGACTCATACCGATTCACACCTTATCATCCAATAGGATACATTAGGCTTATCTACGTAGTTCATACTCAGATTAGAACTCCGACATCCATGTAGTATATAAACCCCATGAATCACAGCCAGAGAGCTCTAACAAAGTTCTCTTGGAGTTTTCACCTCTTCACTGGACTGAACCCCCTCTTCATTACACCACTACAACTTTAAACAGTCTAGGTTGTTCTAGGTTGTTTCATTAGAACTTTGTTGTTTAACTTCGCCGTTGATCGACTACTGTCAAGTCCCAACCTCGTCGTAGCCCCTACTACAAAATAACACAACCGGGCCCAAGTAAGTCCCAAGTTTGAAAAGTAGTTGGAACATTTGCTACCAATAAGCCGAATTGCAAAAGACTCAAGGTCTAGCAATCGCAGAAGCAAATAGCGCACCCTTGACCAGAAAGGAGGACTTAACTGACCTGCCCAATCAGTGTCTCATTTACCCCTCTCTGCCATCGCAGCAGCATCAGAGGCTTACCCTGACCTCGTCGACGAACCCTACGTCTTCGACGCAGCCTACCTTGCAGAAGTCGTCGCTCTCGAGGACCTTGATCCCGAAGACCGCACCGACACCGAAATCTTCCACGCCTTACTAGGCCACTTTATTGGGGAAACTACTCCCTTATCAGACTACTCTAGTGAACGAGAGTCAACCCGGTCCGACAGCCCGGTACTTAGGTATCCAACCGAGGAAGTTGAAGTGAAGCGCGAATATTTTCCCGCTCCTATTCCCCAAAGAGAACCATCACCTTTCCCACCAGCTCCTTTGAGAGAACCATCGGAGGAAAGTTTAGGAGACCCAAACGATTGGCTCCCACCCAGAGAAATTGAGAGAAGAAACGCTAGAACGGATCTCGAGAGAAAGAAAATCCTGAGACGTTACAAGGCTAACAGAGTACCTACTCACATATGCCCTTACTCCCAATACAATCACCTCGAGTACCCTTACCTTAGGCCTCGAAACACTCTTAAAACACCTAGGAGATACATCCAGTAGATGCTTGCTTATTTCATCTTCGCAGCAATCTTTGTAATCTTCCTTACGATAACTTTTGTGTTCTACCAAATCTCCAAAAACCTTATCGACTACCAAAGGTCCTTGAACTTCAGGTTTCAGTTCAACGAACACACATTCATCTTTGCTCTTTACGCTCCCTACGAGCAACAAGAATATCAATACCAAGCACCCCCTGTTATCAACAACACCGCTGGTCCTTGGAACGCTCCAGTAAACGCAGGTGACTGGGATAACGAATCCAACAACTAAATATGGATTACCACACCGCACTCGGAGTCCTGAACGACACTTCTCACACAAATGGAGATCGGCTACAAGCCGCATTCGTCCTCGTTGCAGAACAAGCTACCCTTATCGGCGCCCTAGAAGGGCAACTCAATGCTTTACCGGTCATACCCCCACAGGCAGTCGCCTCATCTTCAAAAGTCGAAATCTTCGCAGACCCAGGGTCATATGACGGAGAAATGGCCAAATTCGAAGAATGGTGGGCCAAGATGAAAGGATGGCTCGAAGTAAACAATCTCGCCATTCCCAAAGGCTCATACAGGGCCGTACAAGCCATACTCTCACGGTTAAAAGGAAAGAAAGCCGCGCAGTTCGCAGAAACGCGCTTAGCTAAAGGCTCCGCTCTTACATGGGCAACACTAGTACAGGACATCGAAGGGATGTTCCGACAAAACAACAAGGTCGATTGGGCTAGATCCCAATTGGAAAATCTAAAACAAGGAACGATGAGAGTGGAAGACTATATCGTCCAATGGGAGGCTCTGTGGCTACAAGCACACATTGATCCTACCCATGTGATAAGACTCCTTGAGGCAAACACTGCCCACTCCATCATTTACCAAATCTTCCGTGACGGACACAGGGTAGACCCCTTCCACGCCATGTACACGGACCCCAAACACGCAGAATACGAACCTGATCGTGATCACGCGGTCATCACATACCTTTCCTGGATCCGAACAGCGGGAAATGCCATGGAAGCACTAAATTACGTGCGACCAGACCGCTATAAGAAGTATAAGGATCCCAATGCCATGGACATTGGCCAAGCCACTTACGCCGAAAGAGACGAAGATGGCTGGTTCACAGGAAAAGAAGTCAGAGCATTTGGACAGAAGAAGTCCAATAATAACAAATGCTACAATTGCGGCAGTGCAGGTCACAGAACCAACGAATGCACCAAACCTAAAAACCAGTGCAGTGAATGCAAGTGGTACGGCGGATCTCATAAGACGCAATGCTCGCGCAAAGCCCGCTCGACAAACAAGGAAGAGAAGAAGACAATATCTTCTACTTCCACCACTTCCCCATCTGTACCGGCTAAAGACCCCTTTGCCGCCATCCGAGGGATGTCCCCCGAGGAAGTTCAAGCATATTACTTTGACATGTATGAAAACAAGAACGGAAAGGGAAAAGGCAAGGCGAACTGAGTAAACTGGGATCTCACGTTCGCACTACCCTTCCAAAAGAACATGAAAACTCTGTCTCTTTAAAATTTGATTTTACCTATTCAGAAATACCTCCCTGGCAAGAGGATAAACTACCCAAATCAAAAACAACAGAAAACAAAAGCGTTGACAGCGACTCTGCGGAGCGCGGCGGACACGATAGTTCCGTGCTTAATTCTGTCACAAAACAAATCCCCGATGGGTCTTTCATTAGATCTACATCGGTAGAAAAAGAAATAGTATTACCAATTTTGGTATCCCCAGTAAACCAAATTGGCTATGTTGGAGCAAAAGCGCTTTTAGATAGTGGAGCTAATGCGATCTTCATACACGAGGATTACGTCGCTAAGCATAAACTTCCCACTTACGCGCTACCCCATGCTATACAAGTCTTCAATGTCGACGGAACCAAGAATCAAGCTGGCTCCATAACTCACGCCACACGAATCCTGATTGATTACAAAGGTCACAGGGAAATAGTGGATGCCGAAATTACCAACCTTGGAAAGAACGACCTTATCCTCGGATTCACATGGTTAAAGCACCACAATCCCCATATAGACTGGAACACAGGATCAGTTGTAATGCGGAGATGTCCAGAATCGGGTTTATATACTACATGGATGTCGGAGTTCTAATCTGAGTATGAACTACGTAGATAAGCCTAATGTATCCTATTGGATGATAAGGTGTGAATCGGTATGAGTCATAGATAAGAGCATAGCCTTGCACTGCCGATGATGAGTCAGTGATAAGGGAAATGAAATGATAAGGGAATGTGTTGATGGATGCTGTGTTATTGTGGCAGCCAATTGGATATGATCCTTTGGACAGCCTTGACATGAGGCGTGTATCTTTAGAATAGATCGAAAGTTGGAGTTATGAAGTGAGGAAAAGTTGATATCGTAACACTGCCGATGATGAGTCAGTGATAAGGGAAATGAAATGATAAGGGCATGTGTTGATGGATGCTGTGTTATTGTGGCAGCCAATCGGATATGATCCTTTGGACAGCCTTGACATGAGGCGTGTATCTTTAGAATAGATCGAAAGTTGGAGTTATGAAGTGAGGAAAAGTTGATATCGTAACACTATCCCCCTTCTGATGATCAGACTCCGGACGATCTGTTTCATAATTGAGACGATGGAGACTATCCTCATCTTCGTGTGAAGTTTTATCATCATAGGTTCGGAACATAGAGTTAAATTCGGTTTGTGTGACTTTTAGTTTTCTTGGGGCATCTGGATGTGCTTCGTGGAAATCAGATATGAGATCCGGTGCATTCTTTAGATTCTTTAGTGGTTCCCAAGTTCTTTCGTCATCATCATAGCCTTTCCAGTGTATGAGATATTCTAAGCGTCGTCCCTTCATTCGGGAATCAACAATGTAGTCCGCTTCGAATTCTTCTTCTCGGTCATCTCCGATTACGACAGGTCGCGGTTTGTAAACCGGCTGTTCTGGTAGATGTTCCTTATAAGGTTTGACCTGAGAAATGTTTACGACTGGGTGTATTCGCATAGTGCGTGGGAGTCGAAGCTTTAAAGCATTCGGACTGTGCATAGAGATTATGTCATAGGGTCCAATCCACTTGTCTGTGAATTTTGGATGTTGTTTTATTTTTAGATTTGTAGTAGAGAGCCAGACTTTATCGCCAACCGAATAGGAAGGGGGTGTTATTCTGGATCTATCTGCAATGTTTTTCATATTTTCCGCGGCTTTATCTATATTAGATTTGGTTTGTTCTAGAACCTCGGAAAAATCCGTGATGAAGTTCTGAGCAGCCGGGTTTTTCATAGATTGTGGCATAATTCCCATTCTAGGGACGTAGGAACGTGTTATTTCGAATGGTGAGAATTTAGTGGCAGTGTGTTTCTTGCTGTTGTATGAGAATTGTGCGAGAGGGAGCCAATCGACCCATGTGTTATCTTTCTCAGCACAGAACATGCGAAGGTATTGCTGCACTTCTCGGTTCATCCGTTCCGATTGTCCGTCCGTTTGCGGGTGATGTGCGGTGCTTAATTTGGGTGTTATTTTTAACCCTGAGCATATATCTTTCATAAGTTGGGAAGCGAATTGTGGTCCTCTATCTGAGATGATGGTTTTAGGGAGGCCATGATGTTTCCATATGTGTGAGAGATATAGTTTAGCGAGATCCATAGATGTGTACGTTTTATGGCAGGGTATGAATTCGACTTCTTTAGAGAATCGATCCACAACCATGAGAATGGAATCATAAGAGTGTGAGAGTGGGAGATCTGTAATGAAATCTGCTGAGATATCTTCCCATGGTAATGACGGTGTTTCTAAGGGTTGCAGGAGTCCTGCTGTTTTCTGATTAGAACCCTTGAAGCGAGCGCATCTTTCGCAATGTGATACATAATTTTTGACTTCTTCATTCATTCGAGGCCAAATATAGGTTCGTGATAGAAGTTCTAAAGTTTTGTCATAACCAGGGTGTCCTGCTTCCGGTGTGTCATGAAACATGGTTATTGATTTGGTGCGTAGTGCCTCCGGAATGAAGATTCTATCCCCCTTTCTAAGGAAGGCGTCCTCGACTTTATATCCAATGGAGGTAAGATGTTTCATGGCATTAGGTGATAGTTTCATAGTTTCATGTTGTACGTCAGATAGAAATTGATCTCCGTTGTATAGGAGAGTGACGGCTGATCTGATCTTAGATGGATCCATGAGAAGGATTCCTTTGTTATCATCTTCGATTCCGATCATGTGATCTTCTCTTCTGCTTAGAGCATCCGCTTTTCCCATAGTGACTCCAGCCTTGTGGTGCCAAGTGAAGTTAAAACGTGAGAGGTATTGCGCCCATCTCGCTTGTCTTCGGTTAAGATCTTGGCGTGTCATAAACCACGTAAGGTTCTGGTGGTCATTCCATATTTCAAATTCATATTTTGCACCTTCGAGGTAGTGGCGCCATAGTTCTAGAGAACGGATAACCGAGAGCATTTCTTTATCAGCTATTGGGTAATTTCGTTCTTCTGGTGTCATAGAGTGGCTATTGTAAGCGACTGGGTGCCAAAGTCCTTCTTTTTCTAAAGATAGAACTGCTCCTGTAGCGAAATCCGATGAATCGCATTCTAAGCGATATTTGGCATTCTGATCCGGATAAGCAAGGATAGGGGCTGTCGTAAAAGCCTTTTTAAGCATAGTGAATGCTTCGTCACAAGTGAAGGTCCATTCGAATTTCTGATCCTTTTTAGTAAGATCATGTAAAGGTCGTGCTATTTTTCCATAATCTTTAATGAATCTGCGATAGAAGTTGGCAAGTCCGAGGAAACTTCTGATGTGTTTGACTGAGGTGGGAGTGGGCCATTCAGCGACCGCTTTAGTTTTCTCATTGTCCATTTTTATTCCATCAGTTCCCACGATCATTCCAAGGAAGTTGACTTCTTTTACGCGAAAGAAGCATTTTTCTGGCTTTACATATAGATCGTTCTCTTCGAGGCGTTTAAGCACTTCGAGTACGATTTTGTCATGAGTTTCATAATCATCGGTGTCTGTAAAGATCATAAGGTCATCGATGTAAACAACAACGACGCCATTCATGTCGGCAAAGATTTCGTTCATCATGGTTTGAAACGTTGCTGGGGAGTTACATAATCCGAAGTACATGACGATGGGTTCGAAAGACCCGCGGTGACAGACAAATGCTGCTTTCCATTCGTCGCCTTCTTTGATGCGTACGTTATTGTATCCCCATCGAAGATCCATTTTTGTAAATAGCTTTGCATCTTTTAATTTATCCACAAGCTGTGATATGAGCGGTAAGGGATAGTTATTTTTGCTTGTATGTTCGTTTAGGTATCGGTAGTCTTGGACCATGCGCTTCTTTCCATCTTTCTTTGGGACGAAGAAGACCGGAGATGTCTGTTCGGACTTAGAGGGTCTGATGTAACCTTTCTTTAATTGGTCATCAATGAATGCGGAGACCTCCTCTTGTTCTGTGACAGAGAGGGGTATTAAGCGACCCTTCTTTGGAACGAAAGACTCTTTTAGGTCAATGCTGTGATCCCATGGTTTGCGTAATGGTATCCTTTCAGACTCCGTTTTTCCAAATACTTTAGCATATTTCATATATTCTCGTGGGACCATCTCTTCAAGAGTGCGTTCCTTAGGAGGAGGAGGTGGAGTTTCCATGTTTGCGGTAAAAATGCGGGATTCTGCGATAGAGTTTGCATATCTGAGTTCTTCTGCGATAATGGAATCCAAGAAATCGTCTTCTTCTTGAGAATGACATGATTCTGGACATCTCCGCATTACAACTGATCCTGTGTTCCAGTCTATATGGGGATTGTGGTGCTTTAACCATGTGAATCCGAGGATAAGGTCGTTCTTTCCAAGGTTGGTAATTTCGGCATCCACTATTTCCCTGTGACCTTTGTAATCAATTAGGATTCGTGTGGCGTGAGTTATGGAGCCAGCTTGATTCTTGGTTCCGTCGACATTGAAGACTTGTATAGCATGGGGTAGCGCGTAAGTGGGAAGTTTATGCTTAGCGACGTAGTCCTTGTGTATGAAGATCGCGTTAGCTCCACTATCTAAAAGCGCTTTTGCTCCAACATAGCCAATTTGGTTTACTGGGGATACCAAAATTGGTAATACTATTTCTTTTTCTACCGATGTAGATCTAATGAAAGACCCATCGGGGATTTGTTTTGTGACAGAATTAAGCACGGAACTATCGTGTCCGCCGCGCTCCGCAGAGACGCTGTCAACGCTTTCGTTTTCTGTTGTTTTTGGTGATTTGGGTAGTTTATCCTCTTGCCAGGGAGGTATTTCTGAATAGGTAAAATCAAACTTTAAAGAGACAGAGTTTTCATGTTCTTTTGGAAGGGTAGTGCGAACGTGAGATCCCAGTTTACTCAGTTCGCCTTGCCTTTTCCCTTTCCGTTCTTGTTTTCATACATGTCGAAGTAATATGCTTGAACTTCTTCAGGGGACATCCCTCGGATGGCGGCAAAGGGGTCTTTAGCCGGTACAGATGGGGAAGTGGTGGAAGTAGAAGATATTTAGGTTTGGTGCATTTGTTGGTTCTGTGACCTGCACCGCCGCAATTGTAGCATTTGTTATTGTTGGACTTCTTCTGTCCAAATGCTCTGACTTCCTTTCCTGTGAACCAGCCATCTTCGTCTCTTTCGGCATAAGTGGCCTGGCCAATGTCCATAGCATTGGGATCCTTATACTTCTTATAGCGGTCTGGTCGCACGTAATTTAGTGCTTCCATGGCATTTCCCGCTGTTCGGATCCAGGAAAGGTATGTGATGACCGCGTGATCACGATCAGGTTCATATTCTGCGTGTTTGGGGTCCGTGTACATGGCGTGGAAGGGGTCTACCCTGTGTCCGTCACGGAAGATTTGGTAAATGATGGAGTGGGCAGTGTTTGCCTCAAGGAGTCTTATCGCATGAGTAGGATCAATGTGTGCTTGTAGCCACAGAGCCTCCCATTGGACGATATAGTCTTCCACTCTCATCGTTCCTTGTTTTAGATTTTCCAATTGGGATCTAGCCCAATCGACCTTGTTGTTTTGTCGGAACATCCCTTCGATGTCCTGTACTAGTGTTGCCCATGTAAGAGTGGAGCCTTTAGCTAAGTGTGTTTCTGCGAACTGCGTGGCCTTCTTTCCTTTCAACCGTGAGAGTACGGCTTGTACGGCCCTGTATGAGCCTTTGGGAATGGCGAGGTTGTTCACTTCGAGCCATCCTTTCATCTTGGCCCACCATTCTTCGAATTTGGCCATTTCTCCGTCATATGACCCTGGGTCTGCGAAGATTTCAACTTTTGAAGATGAGGCGGCTGCCTGTGGAGGTATAACCGGTAAAGCATTGAGTTGCCCTTCTAGGGCGCCGATAAGGGTAGCTTGCTCTGCAACGAGGACGAATGCGGCTTGTAGCCGATCTCCATTTGTGTGAGAGGTGTCGTTCACGATTCCGAGTGCGGTGTGGTAATCCATATTTAGTTGTTGGATTCGTTATCCCAGTCACCTGCGTTTACTGGAGCGTTCCAAGGACCAGCGGTGTTGTTGATAACAGGGGGTGCTTGGTATTGGTACTCTTGTTGCTCGTAGGGGGCGTAAAGAGCAAAGATGAAAGTGTGTTCGTTGAACTGAAACCTGAAGTTCAAAGATCTTTGGTAGTCGATGAGACTTTTGGAGACTTGGTAGAATACAAAGATTATTGTGAGGAGGATTACAAAGATTGCTGCGAAGATGAAATAAGCAAGCATCTACTGGATGTATCTCCTAGGGGTTTTGAGAGTGTTTCGAGGCCTAAAGTAAGGGTACTCGAGATGATCGTACTGGGAGTAAGGACGTATGCGAGTAGGTACTCTGGTAGCTTTGTATCGTCTCAGGATTCTCTTTCTCTCGAGATCCGTTCTGGCGTTCCTTCTCTCAATCTCTCTGGGTGGGAGCCAATCGTTTGGGTCTCCTAAACTTTCCTCCGATGGTTCTCTCAAAGGAGCTGGTGGGAAAGGTGACGGTTCTCTTTCGGGAATGGGAGCGGGAAAGTATTCGCGCTTTACTTCAACTTCCTCGGTTGGATACCTAAGTGCCGGGCTGTCGGACCGGGTTGACTCTCGTTCACTAGAGTAGTCTGATAAGGGAGTAGTTTCCCCAATAAAGTGGCCTAGTAAGGCATGGAAGATTTGGGTGTCGGTGCGGTCTTCGGGATCAAGGTCCTCGAGAGCGACGACTTCTGCAAGGTAGGCTGCGTCGAAGACGTAGGGTTTGTCGACGAGGTCAGGGTAAGCCTCTGATGCTGCTGCGATGGCAGAGAGGGGTAAGTTGGACACTGATTGGGCAGGTCAGTTAAGATCTCCTTTCTGGTCAAGGGGTGCGCTATCTGCTTCTGCGATTGCTAGACCTTGAGTCTTTTGCAATTCGGCTTATTGGTAGCAAATGTTCCAACTACTTTTCAAACTTGGGACTTACTTGGGCCTGGTTGTGTTATTTTGTAGTAGGGGCTACGACGAGGTTGGGACTTGACAGTAGTCGATCAACGGCGAAGTTAAACAACAAAGTTCTAATGAAACAACCTAGAACAACCTAGACTGTTAAAGTTGTAGTGGTGTAGTGAAGAGGGGGTTCAGTCCAGTGAAGAGGCGAAAACTCCAAGAGAACTTTGTTAGAGCTCTCTGGCTGTGATTCATGGGGTTTATATACTACATGGATATCGGGGTTCTAATCTGAGTATGAACTACGTAGATAAGCCTAATGTATCCTATTGGATGATAAGGTGTGAATCGTTATGAGTCATAGATAAGAGCATAGCCTTGCACTGCCGATAATGAGTCAGTGATAAGGGAAATGAAATGATAAGGGCATGTGTTGATGGATGCTGTGTTATTGTGGCAGCCAATTGGATATGATCCTTTGGACAGCCTTGACATGAGGCGTGTATCTTTAGAATAGATCGAAAGTTGGAGTTATGAAGTGAGGAAAAGTTGATATCGTAACAGAGTTCTGGTCAGCGGGTTGCTACCAGAGAGACGAGTGAAAACTCAGGCGTTGCTGAGAGTTGTCCTTTTGGGAATCTATACCCGAGGGACGGTCGAGGGTCGAGGGTGGTTTTTTAGTAAGTCCAAGTGTTGGGTCAAGGGATGACGAGAGAAGTCCCTGGTCAAGTGGTCACAAGGATGGTTCCGAGTGGAGCAGTGATACTCAGCTAGATTGCGGAGATCAAGACTAGTGTACAGGAGTATCGCTGCGAGGTTTTTATACTACGAGAATCATGCACGGACCAAATAACTAAAAGGGGTAGGCCAGAAGAGCGGAAGAGCGAAAGGCCAAAAGGGAAGTGCACGATAATCAAAAAGGGGAATCATACGATGCGAAGGCAACGGACGATGACGAAGTTGAAATGACAAATGCAGAGTCATCGGATGATGACGAGAATAGAATGAGTAAGTGCAATGCCATCAGACGATGACGAGAAAGGAGAAACGTAAGCATCCGGGTAAGGCCGGTGCGGAGTTACAAAGTGAAATAGAAAGCGAGTACGGATGAACGTATGAAGATACTTAGGTATCGAGTGAAGAGAAGACGCACAAGTGAAGCAAAAGAAAGAAATTGTAACAGTGCCAAAGTCCTTCTTTCTCTAGAGATAGAACTGCTCCTGTTGCGAAATCCAACGAATTGCATTCTAGGCAATATTTGGCATTCTGGTCCGGATAAGCAAGGATAGGGGCTGTTGTAAATGCCTTTTTTAGCATAGTGAATGCTTCGTCACAAGTGAAGGTCCATTCAAATTTTTGATCCTTTTTAGTAAGGTCGTGTAAAGGTCGTGCTATTTTTCCATAGTCTTTAATGAATCTTCGGTAGAAGTTGGCAAGTCCGAGGAAACTTCTGATATGTTTGACTGATGTGGGAGTTGGCCATTCGGCTACTGCTTTGGTCTTTTTGTTATCCATTTTTATCCCATCAGTTCCCACGATCATTCCGAGGAAGTCCACTTCTTTTACGCGAAAGAAGCATTTTTCTGGTTTTACGTAGAGGTCGTTATCTTGAAGATGTTTGAGTACTTCAAGTACGATTTTGTCATGAGTTTCGTAATCATTGGTATTTGTGAATATCATAAGGTCATTGATGTAGACGACGACGATGCCGTTCATATCAGCAAAGATTTCATTCATCATGGTTTGAAATGTGGCCGGTGAGTTACATAATCCGAAGTACATGACGATGGGTTCGAATGACCCGCGGTGACAGACAAAGGCTGCTTTCCATTTGTTGCCTTCTTTGATGCGTACGTTGTTGTATCCCCATCGGAGATCCATTTTTGTAAATAGCTCAGTGTCTTTTAATTTATCCACAAGCTGCGAGATAAGCGGCAAGGGGTAATTGTTTTTGCTTGTATGTTCTTTTAGGTAATGGTAATCCTGGACCATACGCTTCTTTCCATCTTTCTTGGGAACGAAGAAGACCGGAGATGTTTGTTCGGACTTAGAGGGTCTGATGTAACCTTTCTTTAATTGGTCATCGATGAATGCAGAAACCTCCTCTTGTTCTGTGACAGAGAGGGGTATTAAGTGACCCTTCTTAGGAATGAAAGACTCTTTTAGGTCAATGCTGTGGTCCCATGGTTTGTGTAATGGTATCCTTTTGGATTCTGTCTTTCCGAATACTTTAGCATATTTCATATATTCCTTAGGCACCATCTCTTCAAGAGTGTGTTCCTTAGGAGGAGAAGGTGGAGTTTCCATGTGAGCGGAAAAAATACGGGATTCTGCAATAGAGTTTGCATAGGAGATTTCTTCTGCGATAATGGAATCTAGGAAGTCATCTTTATCCTGTGTGAAACAACCTAGAACAATACTAGACTGTAAAGTGTAGTGATTGAGATGAGAGGGGGTTCAGTCCAGCAAAGAGGCGAAAACTCCAAGAGAACTTTGTTAGAGCTCTCTGGCTGAAATTCATGGGGTTTATATATGTACTACATGGATGTCGGAGTTCTAATCTGAGTATGAACTACGTAGATAAGCATAATGTATCTTATTGGATGATAAGGTGTGAATCATAATGAGTTATAGATAAGAGCATAGCCTTGCACTGCCGGTGATGAGTCAGTGATAAGGGAAATGAAAAGATAAGGTCATGAAGTGATGGATGCTGTGTTATTGTGGCAGCCAATCGTATATGATCCTTTGGACAGCCTTGACATGAGGCGAGTATTCTTAGAATAGATTGAACGTTGGAGTTAAGAAGTGAGGAAAAGTTGGTATTGTAACACTGTGAATGACATGACTCTTGGCATCTTCTCATTGTTACGTTTCCAGTTGTCCAGTCTATATGGGGATTGTGGTGCTTTAACCATGTGAATCTGAGGATAAGATCATTCTTTCCAAGGTTGGTAATTTCAGCATCCACTATTTCCCTGTGACCTTGAAATCGATCAGGATTTGTGTGGCATGAGTTATTGAGCCTGCTTGGTTCTTAGTGCCATCCATGTTGAAAACTTGGATTGGGTGAGGAAGCGCATGTGTGGGAAGTTTATGTTTTGCGACGTAATCCTCGTGTATGAAGATCGTGTTAGCTCCACTGTCTAAAAGTGCTTTTGCTCCAACATAGCCAATTTGGTTTACTGGGGATACCAAAATTGGTAAGATAATTTCTTTTTCTACCGATGTAGATCTAATGAAAGACCCATTGGGTATTTGTTTTGGGACAGAATTAAGCACGGAACTATTGTGTCTGCCGTGCTCCACAGAGACGCTGTCAACACTCTTGTTTTCTGTTGTTTTTGGTGATTTAGGCAGTTTATCCTCTTGCTGGGGAGGTATTTCGGAGTATTTGAAATCAAACTTTAAAGAAATAGTTTTTTCATATTCTTTAGGAAGGGTGTGAACGTGAGATCCCAGTTTACTCAGTTCACCTTGCCTTTTCCCTTCCCGTTCTTGTTTTCATACATGTCGAAGTAATATGCTTGGACTTCTTCAGGGGACATCCCTCGGATGGCGGCAAAGGGGTCTTTAGCCGGTACAGATGGGGAAGTGGTGGAAGTAGAAGATATGGTCTTCTTCTCTTCCTTGTTTGTCATGCGGATTTTGCGTGAGCATTGTATCTTATGAGATCCGCTGTACCACTTGCATTCACTGCACTGGTTTTTAGGTTTGGTGCATTCATTGGTTCTGTGACCTGCACTGCCGCAGTTGTAGCATTTGTTGGGATTGGTCTTCTTTTGACCTAATGCCCTAACTTCTTTTCCTGTGAACCAGCCATCTTCGTCTCTTTCGGCGTAAGTGGCTTGGCCAATATCCATAGCATTGGGATCCTTATACTTTTTGTAGTGGTCTGGTCGCACGTAATTGAGTGCTTCCATGACATTTCCCATGGTTTGGATCCATGAGAGGTATGTAATGACCGCGTAATCTCAGTCAGGTTCATATTCTGCGTGTTTGGGATCTGTGTACATGGCGTGGAAGGGGTCCACTCTGTGTCCATCACGGAAGATTTGGTAAATGATGGAGTGGGCAGTGTTTGCCTCAAGGAGTCTTATCGCATAGGTAGGGTTGATGTGTGCTTGTAGCCACAGAGCCTCCCATTGGACGATATAGTCCTCTACTCTCATCATTCCTTGTCTTAGATTTTCTAATTGGGATCTAGCCCAATCGACCTTGTTGTTTTGTCAGAACATCCCTTCGATGTCCTGCACTAGTGTTGCCCATGTGAGAGCGGAGCCTTTAGCTAAGCGCGTTTCTGTGAATTGTGCCGCTTTCTTTCCTTTTAACCGTGAGAGTACAGCTTGTACGGCCCTGTATGAGCCTTTGGGAATGGCGAGGTTGTTTACTTTCAGCCATCCTTTCATCTTGGCCCACCATTCTTCGAATTTGGCCATCTCTCCATCATATGACCCTGGGTCTGCGAATATTTCGACTTTTGAGGAAGATGCTGTTACTGGGGTATCATGGGTAAGGCATTGAGTTGCCCCTCTAGGGCTGTGATAAGGTTTGCTTGTTCCGCAACGAGGATGAATGCGGCTTGTAGCCGATCTCCGTTCGTCAGGAAAGTGTTATTGAGAACACCCAACGTGGTGTGGTAATCCATACTTGTTTAATTGTTGGATTCGTTATCCCAGTCTGCTGCGTTCACTGGGGCATTCCAAGTGTTGTCAAGAACTGGTTCTGGTGCTGGGTGGTAGCTGATTTCTTGTTGCTCGTAGGGAGCGTAAAGGGAAATCGAGAAGTAGAATTGATTAATCTGGATTTTAAATGAGATTGCTCGTTGGTAGTCGATGAGGAATCGAGAGAGTTGGTAGAATGTGTAAAGGACCACGAGGAATACTACAGTGATTGTTGCTACAGCGAAGTAAAGGAACATCTACTGTAGGTATCTTTTTGGGGTTCTAAGGGTGTTTCAAGGCCTAAAGTAAGGGTACTTGAAATTATCGTATTGTGAGTAAGGTTGGATGCGAGTGGGTACTAAGTTAGCCTTGTAGCATCTCAGGATCCTTCTCTGTTCAATGGCCGTTCTATTGGCTCTTCTTTCAATCTCTCTGGGTGGGAGCCAATCGTTTGGGTCTCCTAAACTTTCCTCCAATGGTTCTCTCAAAGGAGCTGGTGGGAAAGGTGATGGTTCTCGTTTGGGAATGGGAGCGGGAAAGTATTCGTGCTTGACCTCTGGTTCCTCAGTTGGATACCGTAATTCCGGGCTGTCAGACCAGGTTGACTCTCTCTGACTGGAGTAGTCGGATAGGGCGCTAGTGTCACCTATGAAGTGGCCTAATAAGGCATGGAAGATTTCGGTGTCGGTGTGGTCCTTGGGATCAAGGTCCTGAAGGGCGACAACTTCAGCAAGGTATGCTGCGTCAAGGATGTATGGTTCTTCTTTGAGGCCGGGGAAAGCTTCCTGAGCTGCCGCAACGATAGAGAGTGGGAGAGACACTGATTGGGCAGGTCAGTTAAGGCCTCCTTTCTGGTCAAGGGTGCGCTATCTGCTTCTGTGTATGCTAGACCTTGAGTCTTTTGCAAATCGACTTATTGGGAGCAGATGTTCCAACTACTTTTCAAACTTGGGACTTACTTGGGCCCGGTTGTGTTATTTTGTAGTAGGGGCTATGACGAGGTTGTGACTTGACAGTAGTCGATCAATGGCAAAGATAAACAACAAAGTTCTAATGAAACAACCTAGAACAAAACTAGACTGTTAAAGTGTAGTGGTTGAGTGAAGAGGGGGTTCAGTCCAGTGAAGAGGCAAAAACTCCAAGAGAACTTTGTTAGAGCTCTCTGGTCTCAATTCATGGGGTTTATATACTACATGGATTTCGGAGTTCTAAACTGAGTATGAACTACGTAGATAAGCATAATGTATCCTATTGGATGATAAGGTGTGAATAGATATGAGTCATAGATAAGAGCATAGCCTTGCACTGCCGGTGATGAGTCAGTGATAAGGGAAATGAAATAGATAAGGGCATGAGGTGATGGATGTTGTGTTATTGTGGCAGCCAATCGGATATGATCTTTAGGACAGCCTTGACATGAGGTGTATATCTTTAGAATAAGTTGAAGGTTGGAATTGTGAAGTGAGGAAAAGTTGATATCGTAACAAAACCCAAACAAAGTTATGCACAATGCAAAAAGACTTGTTTCGTCAAAGTTGAAGCAATCCTTGGCTGGAAATGTTGATAGAAGCTTCTGTAGTTGCATGCGCTCTGCTGCAACAGCTTCAATGTCCACTGATCCAGCCTCACCGTGCCTCCAGTACTCTTTGATATGATATGCTTTGCAGAATGGGGCAATCCATCTGTTACGATAGTTCCGGGTAGGACCTAACGTAGCCGCAAAAGCGCCAAGTACCAAGTGGCTGTGATAACTCAAACAACCACCACTTGATACATGGTGCGCTGAAGAGTCGAACGAGGGTTTCTGGTCAGCAAGTTGCTACCAGAGAGACAAGTGAAAACTCAGGCGTTGCTGAGAATTGTCCATTTGGGAATCTATACCCTTGGGACGGTCGAGGGTCGAGGGTGTTGGAATATGTATAAACTGTTCCGACCGTTCCAGGTAGTTCCCGCGCTTCCGAGGCTTCCGCTTCCAGAAGTTCCGAGGTTCCCGCACTCTGGAAGTACCGGAACGACTATAGACTTATTGTAGTACCTTAGGCACTACAATACAATTAGTTACAATCATCAATGCAGTACCATTACTCCTCACTACAGGTACAGCATAGCATTACAGTAGATATATAAACATGTTCTACTGTATATACAGAATAACAATCTTCTCTCTCTCCATCCTCCACAATATCGTCTTGAGCTTCACCATCAGGTAAGTCACCAGAGCAGTGACTCTGCCCTCGGGACAACCGGGCCCTTTGGAACCGGTCTGTTCTAACAGGTTATGAGCCCCGAGTGGCCAGCTGTGCGATATACCCGCCACTGACTGCTCTTGGTGGACACCTGATAATTCACCATCCAATGCAATTGAATATTAATATTCTTGCTGGATGTGCTGAATAAAGCCAGTCCTGTGCAATTGAGAATTCTCGCCGGACACTCCCTTTTGATGCGAATACGCTCAGGGAAATAGGCTTTTAGACCTACAGTGTAGGGGGAGACTATGTCACCCCAATCTGAGGGTCACTGAATGTTCAGCAGATGCGATTGATTTCTCCTCGCTCCCTTCTTCTCTGTGAATAAGGTTTACTGACATTCATACCATCAGATTATCTACCTGTTATGTCGTCTAACACGCTCAACAACATTTCTAAGCTCAATGGATCAAACTATCGACGCTGGGCTGATGACATGAAGAATTATCTTCAGTCAGTCAGTGTCTGGAATGCTTGTATGAAACGGACACGCCCCACCGATGATGATTTGGAAAAGCAGAATAATTGGGATGACAATGACGACAAAGCCATGGGTTCCATGAAGCTTCGGATTGAGCATCACTTGCTCAGTCGTCATGCTGACTGTGGTACAGCTCTTTCCCTCTGGAATTCACTGAAGCAACAGTATGATGGCCATACCATCTCTTCTGCCTATTCCAAATTCAAGTCCATGATGTCCCTTTTCTTCTCAGAAAATCAACATCCTGCCCAGACTTTTGCCAAATTCAATACCCATTTTGCCCAGCTCGAGTCTTTTGAATACAAGGTTGATGACAAGATCAAGCTGATGATCGTCCTGTCCCGGCTACCCAAATATGCCGACTTCTACACCAATTTACTCAATACCGCTGCAAATGAGAAATCCTCTGCCGATACCAAAACCCCTACTATGGCAGATGTAGAACAGGCCATCACAGCTGCTTGGCAACAACATGTTGCTCGCCGTCCAACTCAGACCAGATCTCAGGCTAAGCCTGAACAGCAAGTGAACAAGGTTTCCGCTGTTAAGCGGAAAGGGGAGGAACTGAAGTTTGGTGCCCAGCAGAAACAACAGGGAAATTCTGGTTCCGGTGGTTCCGGTCCAGAAGGCTTCGGAAGGAAAAAGAGACGTGGCAAACGCTCTGACTATAGCAAGAACCCCCAGCAACATCGCCACAAAGCCAACATTGTAGCTGAGGAGGTCCCCTCATTTGCTTTCGTCAATTTTGATCAAGAACCTGTCATCATTGATCCTGCCTCATCCACTTTCACCTCTCTGACCATTGACCCACGTCTGCTCTCCCATAAACCAGCTTCGACTCACTATGGTCCTCCTGCATTCCCTCATGTTCAGAATGCAATATCCCTTCTCCACCGCATTGGGGAAACACCTTCAATTCAATCTGTTCACAATGTGGACATGATAGCCAACAAGCACTCGGATTGGTCGGAAGAAATTCCCACTTCATCCAAGCGTCTCTTGGAACGTGTTGAACAAGACACTTCCATGGCTGTCATTGAGGATGAAGATGCTGTCTCCCTTGGTGATGATGAAGACGACTGGCTTGGACACTACTATGATTGTGGATCCACTCCCGAGTACGTCTCTCATTCCAGACAATCCTACTCTGACACTAACGTGCACCTTGTGTTGCAGCGAAGTCATTTACTAGTGTCTAATGTAGTAGATAGTCTGAGAATATCATCTGCTACCCAGCCTCTCACAATGTGTGACAACTGTAACAAGTACACAGGCAAAGGAAAGCAAAGAGAGATCACTCATGAAGAAGATATTCCTGACATGTGGTTACTTGACTCCGGAGCATCATCACATTTTACTTCAAATATTGATGACTTCGTAGAGTATAAGCCATACACCACACCACACTATACACAAACTGCAAATGGAAAAGCTCCTGTATTAGGTTCAGGAACTGTCATCATTGAGTATGAGAGCAGACCTGTGCATCTATCGCTGGTCATTTATATGCCTGCTTGTAAAATCAAGCTAATTTCAATGGGCACTCTCCTCAAAGACCGTACACTATCTGTGCGCACACGTCCTGGACACATAGACTTTCACCATTCACAGCAGAAGCGTACTGTGTTGTCATTTCATTCACATGGTACAGACACAATGTACTGGCTGCGTGCTAAGAGCATCAAACCTGCTCCAATCACCTCAGATCACTTCCAAAACACTTCCAAGTTGCTCCCAAACACTTCCGATTGCTTCCGAGACTGTTCCGAAGCAGTTCCGAGCAGTTTTACACCTACCTTGATCACTACTGACACTTCCAACCCGGAAGCGCTCGGAACCACTTTTCTCGATCAAAGTCATTGTAGGAAACTTCATTCCGGTTCGGAACATTCGGAACCACTCGGAACCACTTATACACACTTAAAATCAACTCGGAAGACCAGTTCCAGTCCGGAACGACACCCGGAACACTCGGAACGACTTAGAAGAAGTGAAACACGCCCAGAAACACTAAAAAGTGTTAAAACTCATTCAATGTCACTCAATACTATTGATTTTGAGTTGATACATCGTTGTCTTGGCCATCCTTCGCGTGATGTGCTTAAAGCTGCACGCAAACACACCAAAGACTTTCCGGAAGTAGACATTCCGTTGAAAGCACCCATCTGTCCTGGATGTGAACTTGGAAAACAACCAAACCGATCATTCCCTCATACTGAGAAGAGAGCCTCTGCTCCCTTTGAGTTAATACACTCAGATCTCAAGTATTTTGAGGTTGAATCATATCATAAGCATAAATATGTGATCGTGTTTTATGATGACTATACATCTATGTCATGGGTTGTATGTCTCAAATCCAAGGATCAAGCCTTAAAGGCTACAAAGCAATTCTTTACCTATGTCCGCAACCAATATAATGCTCAAATTAAAGGTTGGCGTTCTGATGCTGGAGGTGAATTCACTTCTAAAGCCTTTACCGAGTATATGCGAGACCAAGGTATACACATACTCCAATCAGCCCCATATGCTCATCAGCAAAATGGACGTGCAGAACGGTTAATCTGTACTCTCATGGATAAGGCACAGGCAATGCGACTTCACGCTTGTCTCCCTAATTCCTACTGGGAATTTGCATATTTACATGCTTCCCATGTGTACAACCGCACTCCATTGGCCCGATTGAATTGGAAAACTCCTTATGAATTGCTCACTGGACAGAAACCTTCAATCTCACACTTACGTGTTTTTGGATGTGGTGCCTATGTGCATCTTCCCAATGAGATTCGAACGGGCAAATTACAGCCCAAATCACAGTTGATGATCTACCTTGGTGTATCAGCAGGAAGTGAATCCAATTGGATTTTCATGCATCCTAACAATGCAATATTCACTTCTGCTCATGCCATCTTTGATGAGAACCTGTTTCCTCATTGTCCAGGGGCTCGGCCTCACAGGCCGGTAAGCAGTGTACCACACAACCCACCTCCTCATCATGACCATCACTCTGAACCAGAGGATTTCTCCTCTGATGAGTCTGATGCACCTCAACGTGCTCCTCATCATCCTGTCATACGACCAGAAACACCAATGCAACTGGAATGCCCGGAAACACCGGAAGCACCGGAAGCACCGGAACACTTGCAAGAAACACCACCACCTCCAGTGACCCCTCCTCGTGCTCCTAGACTACCTCCAGCAGCCCCTCCAGCTTTACCACGTCGCAGTGAAAGGATTAAAAACCCTCCTAGACGACCTGGGAATGTCTATGGAGAACAGAGACACCCTTTGAAACAACTCAAAGAAATTGAGAGGGAATCACGCTGGAAAGAGATGATTGGTGAATCATCGAGCACTCCACATGAACCTGCAACACCAGACATCCCTGGTGGCCTCCCACCCTCACCAACTCTGTCAGAAGATGATGTAGAACGCCTGACCAGGGAAGGGGGAGATGCTTTATTGCATTATCTATGTGCTCATGCAGTTCCGCTCAGAAACTCTGGAATGACCAAAGTCAACTATAGAGACTGGTCATACCGTGACATACTTAAGCTCCCTCACCAAGAGCAAAAGCTCTGGCATAAAGCTTGTGAGGAAGAGCTACAAATTATGAAAGATCGCAAAGTCTTTGAAGTCACAGACCGTCCACCCAACCGAAAGGTTATAAAAAATAGATGGGTGTTTGATGTCAAAACAGATGGTCGCAAGAAAGCCCGCCTAGTTGCCAAAGGCTTCTCACAGGTGGAAGGGCTTGACTTTGATGAGATCTTCAGCCCAGTTGTACGCTTTGAGACAGTGCGATGCATGCTTGCTCTATCTGCTCTCAATGATTGGCACATATCAGGACTTGATGTCCGATCTGCCTTCCTATATGGAATACTGGAAGAGGAACTCTACATGGAGTTTCCTGAAGGGTTTGTGCCTCCCAACTCAAAAGGCAAAGTCCTCCGACTACTCCGAGCCATCTATGGCTTAAAACAGGCAGGTTTAGCCTGGTGGAGATCTTTAGATCAGTCGATGCAGGCACTAGGCTTCAAGCAACTTAGAACAGACGCTGGCCTCTTTATCTATCGCAATGGAAAAGATATCGTCCTAGCGATTATCTACGTAGACGACGCTGAAGGTAATATATCCCGGCTGTAGTGCAATACTCAGGGGGATTGAAAGAAATAGAAAGAGGGTGAAGGAATGCGATTCCGTTCGACCCAAGGACAACACTGAGTTGGTGAACGACAAATAGTGGTTTTTGAGTAGTCCGAGATGAATCCGGGGCGAATCCGGATTAAAACGGATAGAAAAGCAGACACGGCAGTCCGAATCCGGATCGATAAAACACGAGGAGAGCGGGAGAAAACGAACGTTGACCGAAAACAATGTGAGACAGATGCACACGGGCAAAAGCTACTGTATTTTTGTCAATACAGTGAATTTATAGTCCTCGGGAATACCCTCAGACTCGTCCTAAGTAAGGATAATAATAAAAAAAGAAGGTTTTCGTACGGTATAAAGTTTGAGAGGCACCCGAACGTCCCTGCAAGGGCTGCGTGACATGGTCTAGCCAATGCTAAGTATGAATAAGGAGCATAAAAATAAAATAAAAGAGTCCAAGGCAAAACGGGCACGGATACAGCAATCCGGATGAGTTCGCACAAGCAGACAGATCAGGATCGGGATCGGGTGACAACAGGGTGCGGAAACGTGCTATGCGAGCACAGGGAATACCTATTCCCTACAACGCCCTCTTCTGCGGACCCAGTAAAGCTTTAGTAGATAAGCTAAAGGCCGCATTCATGAAGAAGTGGGAATGCCGTGATCTGGGTGAAACACATGAATTCCTCAGAATGAATATACGTCGAGAAGGTCATAGGATCCTCATAGACCAAGTCTCATACCTCGACAAAGTGCTTGAGCACTTTAGCATGACAAATGCCAAGCCTGCTCGTACTCCCTTACCGCAGGGATATTACCCAGCGAAGAATGATGCCTCTGTCAATTTAGAGTTGCGGACGTGCTTCCAGACAGTGATAGGCTCATTAATATATCTTATGATTGGCACACGACCGGATATTGCCTATGCTGTAACGCAACTGGCTAGACAATCCGCAAATCCCTCACAGGAGCACCTTGATAAGGCCCTGTATATATGCCATTACTTAGCTGGCACTCGTGATTATTCACTTGTGTTTGATGGATCTTCTGGCAAAGGGATTATTGCCTTCACTGATTCTGACTGGGGTCAAGATAAGATTACCAGTCACTCTCAGACTGGCTTTTATATGAAGCTAGCCAATGGTGTTTTCCTATGGAATTCACACCTACAGAAAACCACAGCCCTCTCTTCTACAGAAGCTGAGTACATGGCTCTGAGTGATTGTTCTCGCCAGGCTGTATGGATTTTTCAAATGATGGAAGAACTCGGATACCATCTAAAACCAATCCCGATCTGTGGTGACAATCAGGGATCGCTATTTATAGCTCAGAACCCAGTCACTGAAAAGCGTTCCAAACACATCCACATCCGCTACCATTTTGTACGAGATGCAGTGATGATTTACAAACAAGTAGAGCTACTTTATGTCCCTGGAGATGACAATCCAGCGGATATGTTCACTAAGAACCTTGGACATGTCAAGTTCGAGAAGTTTTGCTCCTTGCTTGGTTTGGAGTTTTACTCGCCAGCCTAACAGCTTGTGCGAAAGTCCTTTCTTATGCCTGAAGTGTCTGCGTACACAAGGCAAGGGGGAGTGTTGGAATATGTATAAACTGTTCCGACCGTTCCGGGTAGTTCCCGCGCTTCCGAGGCTTCCGCTTCCGGAAGTTCCGAGGTTCCCACGCTCTGGAAGTACCGGAACGACTATAGACTTATTGTAGTACCTTAGGCACTACAATACAATTAGTTACAATCATCAATGCAGTACCATTACTCCTCACTACAGGTACAGCATAGCATTACAGTAGATATATAAACATGTTCTACTGTATATACAGAATAACAATCTTCTCTCTCTCCATCCTCCACAATATCGTCTTGAGCTTCACCATCAGGTAAGTCACCAGAGCAGTGACTCTGCCCTCGGGACAACCAGGCCCTTTGGAACTGGTCTGTTCTAACAGAGGGTTGACTGCGATGAGTCCAAGTGTTGGGTCAAGGGACGACGAGAGAAGTCCCTGGTCGAGTGGTCACAAGGAGGAGTCCGAGTGGAGCAGTGATACTCAGCTAGATTGCGGAGATCAAGACTAGGGTACAAGAGTATCACTGCGAGGTATTTATACTATGTGAACTGCGCACGGACCAAGTAACTAAAAGGGGAAGGCCAGAAGAGCGGAAGGGCCAAAGGGCCAAAAGGAGTGTGCAGTAATCAAAAAGGGAAATTGTACGATGCGAAGGCAACGGACGATGACGAAGGTGAAATGACAAATGCGAAGCCATCGGATGATGACGTGAAAAGAAGAATGTAAGCACCCGGGTAAAGCCGGTGCGGAGTTACAGAGGTAAAAGAGAACGAGTACAGATGAACGTACGATGATACCTAGGTATCGAGTAAAGAGAAGAAGTACAAGTGAGACAAAAGAAAGAAATTGTAACATTACCCCCGGAGTACGATCAAAGCACCAAGCGAAGATCATCTCTAGAAATCGAATGCATCACGGACAGGACTGCCAGTGATATTGGCGTAGCCCTCATCGTCGATGGGGTCATCACATGGGGAGACCGAGCGTCAGTCAGGAGACGCGGTACATTGTTGCGCATGGCGGTGGGCTCGTTGAGGTGGGGGTACAGGGAGTACGGAGCGGCCGTTGCGGCGAGATGAAGAAGACGAGTTCGTCGAAGAGGACGACGTGGAAGGGATGGTGGGACGAGGGGAGCGTCTAGTCCAGGTGTTTCCGGCGGCTATGGGAGTAAGCCGGTTGGCAAGGGGGATGCGAGCGCGTACCCGAGGAGGTCGTCCAGGGCAGCGGGACTGGATATGGCCTGGGGCCCAGGTGAGGCAGATTGGGCATTGGTACATGGGGCACTCAACGCGGACGTGGCCAAGTTTTTGGCATTCGAAGCATGCTTCATGCCATCGAGGGTGATCGTCGGGGAGGGATACCTGACCGGTCCGAAACATCAGTTTGGCTTCGGCGCGGTTGCAAGTGAGCATCTCTTCCTCGGTGAAGGGTGCAGAAGATGCAGACGGAGTGGAAGAGGGGCGAGAGGGAGGAGCCATTTGACGGGATAGATCCGCTTGATAGCGGTGGAGGTCTTCCAGGAATTCTCCCATCTGCATCTGGTGGAGGGTGTGCTCGATGTAGGCGCGGATGCAGTCGTGGATTTGTCCAGTAACCGCGGAGAGGAGGTGGGAGTGACGATCACGACCGAGTAGGTTGGACTGGACGAATGTGAGGCACTCGCACTGGAGATACGCCAGGTAGAGGGCATTGAGCAGGGAGTTCAAGTCGAGGTGATGTTCGATGGGGAAAGCCATCGCAGGGTCTAGGATGAGTTCGCACATGCGACAAAAGTACTTGGGAGTTGAAGAGGAGGAACAAATGGTATGAGAGTGATAAGGGAGATCTACTGCCTGGAGAGGAGAATGAACGCGACTAGGGCGCTCAGGAGGAACAGGCCATTGAGAAGGAGCTCCCCATCCTGCAGAGGCAACTGCTGAAACAGCAGGAGAAGGGGGTCTGGTTGATTTGGTGAGGGAGGATTCGGTAGAGAGGGTGGAGACATTGGAGGTGGACATAGCCGGTGGCGGGAATGGGAGGTGAGGAATGGACGCAGTAGGGGTGAAGACGGGTACGGAGTGAATGATTTCGTTTTCGAAGTCAGGGGTCGAGCAAGAGCGGTAGGTCATTATCGCTTTGACGGAGACAGGCGGAGGAGGTCGAAGTGGGGAGCGGGGTGGTCGTGGTGGTGGGATGGAGAGGGAGCCGATGGAGGGGAAATCCTTTGGATGGGTCCGCTTATAAGCATCTACCGTTTCCTTGGCATTTCCTAAGTTGGATTCTGGTTCCCATGAGTCATCAGCGGCGGAGTACCCTTTCCATCGGATCAGGAACTTGCGGTTTCGAGGGTTCCGCGTGTGGCGCAAGATCCGTTCAATTTCATATTCCTCTTCTCCGGCGATAAGGTCAGGTGGAGGTTTCAGGAAGTTTGGGCCATAGGTTTCTGTTTTGCAATAGGGCGATAACAGAGAAGCATGGAAGACCGGGTGGATCTTCCAGGTCTTGGGAAGGCGGAGTTGGTAGGTAAGCGGAGAAAGGACTTCCGTGATCGTGAAGGGTCCTTCTCGGCGAGATGCGAGTTTCGGGGAGATAAGCTCCCATTTCAGGTTGCGGGCTTCCAGCCAGACTTGGTCTCCTTTGGCAAATGGTTTGAATTTGCGGAAGGATCGAGCCTTCATGGCTTGACGGGCGAGTTCATGAGCGGCGAGGGCTTCGTCGCGGGTGGCGGAGAGAACTTTGAGGCGTTCCTCCACAGCAGGAAGTTTGGTGTCAGAGATAATCGTGGGTAGGGGACGGGGTTCGTATCCCATCATCAAGAAGAATGGCGACTTGCCGGTAACAGAGTGAGGACGGTGGTTGTGTGCAAATTCGGCCATAGGGATTAAGTCGGCCCATTTCTCCGGGTTACTCTGGCAATACATGCGGAGATAGGTCTCGACTTCCTGGTTGACTCGTTCCGTTTCACCATCTGATTGGGGATGGTAAGCGGTGGACAGGGAAAGTCGGTATCCGATAAGCCGGGAGAGCTCTTTTGCGAAAGCAGAAGTGAACTGCGGGCCACGGTCGGAGATGATTTTGTCATAGAGGCCGAATTGGGTGTAAACCTTGTGGAAAAAGAGACAGGCAATGCCTGCCGAGTCAGCAGTTTTCACAGTGGGGCAAAGAATTACCCCCTTCGTAAGGCCATGGTCGACCACGACCATGAGAGAATCGTAGCCCTCCGCGGATGTGGGCAGATCCGTGATGAGATCCACAGACACGTTTTGGAAGGGGCAAGAGCAGGTGGAGGGGATCGGAGAAAGAGGAGGGGTGGTCGGGTGGGTATTGACTTTATGCTGCTGGCACGCGGCGCAGCCGGAGACATAAGAGCGGACAAAGGAGGCGAGCCTGGGCCACCAAAATTCGGTAGCGACGAGTTGGCGAGTTTTCAAGTAACCGGTGTAGGGAATAGGTATTCCCTGTGCTCGCATAGCACGTTTCCACACCCTGTCGTCACCCGATCCCGATCCTGATCTGTCTGCTTGTGTGAACTCATCCGGATTGCTGTATCCACGCCCGATTTGCCTCGGACTCTTTTATTTTATTTTTGATGCTCCTTATTTGTACTTAGCATTGGCTAGACCATGTCACGCAGCCCTTGCAGGGACGTTCGGGTGCCTCTCGAACTTTATACCGTACGAAAACCTTCTTTTTATTATTATCCTTACTTAGGACGAGTCTGAGGGTATTCCCGAGGACTATAAATTCACTGTATTGACAAAATACAGTAGCTTTTGCCCGTGTGCATCTGTCTCACATCGTTTTCGGTCGACGTTCGTTTTCTCTCGCTCTCCTCGTATTTTCTCAATCCGGATCGGACTGCCGTGTCCGCTTTTCTATCCGTTTTAATCCGGATTCGCCCCGGATTCATCTCGGACTACTCAAAAACCATTATTCGTCGTTCACCAACTCAGTGTTGTCCCTGGGTCGAACGGAATCACATTCCTTCACCCTCTTTCTATTTCTTTCAATCCTCCTGAGTATTGCACTACAGCCGGGATATATTACCTTCAACTGGAGCCCACCGCGAGGGACTTCCAGAAGTTGGTACAGAGGACGACAACCCATCCACTCATTATCCACCTCACTCACGACACACCTTCGCTTCACTCTCAGAAAATTTTCGCCTCGGTTAACACCTCCTTGCATAGCATCATCGCCCCTATCGAACCCTGCACCACTACCCTTACGCCGCCGCAGAACTCTAAGTGACGTCAGACAAGTCAGACGACACACCTGTCACGGCACACAGTGACCTGTGCCACCATCCGAGTCGTTACTATGCCATCACCCGGATATCTCCTACAGCTTCCCTTCCGGACTGCCCCTAGTGCCCCACGTTTCGATGCGACCATTCCATCACAGTTACCTGCCTTTTTGAAATACGTTGATCAGTTAGCTACGAGCATTGGACTCACGGACGCACAGAAGATTAATACAGCCATCTGGTATGCCTACCCAGAAGACGCCGAGCTATGGCGGACATCGCAGCAAGTACTCGCAGTGCAGCCGGATTGGTCAACGTTCGTAGCAGATGTCCAGCACTGGTACTCATCATACGACGACGACTACCCACTTTATGTTCCAGAACCATCCATCGACATCACCACCGACCCCATCCTTGCCTCAGCGTCCACCTTGTTGAATCTAGCAGATCACACGCTGCGAAGTGATTCCATCCGGGTCTATTCAAGGATAGTAGAATGCAATCCTGAGCAATCCGGTAACGTCTCAATTGAACCCGTCTGTGCTGATCTGCCTCTCACAGCTGTCGAATTTGCGGTACCGCATGCCGAAACACAGGAGCAAGATGAACCGGATTGCCCCAAAACATCTCACCCACTACGCTCACCCTCCTCAGGCACAATCACTCTGCCACCGGACGTACTCATGCATACATCAATCCGAATGTTCTCGGATCCATCACCACGACCAATCCAACCACCTTCGCCCTCTTCAGATACGTCACAACCCGACTCGTCCACCCCATCGCTCTCACCATCGACCATGCCAGCCTTGCCACCTCTGTCACCTCGGATGACTATGAAGTTGCCACCGATGAACCTCGCACCGCCACTCACCCATCCATCGCATAGTACCGGATTGCAGCTCAGCAGATCGACGTTTTCGGCTATGACAAAACAGCCAACTGGGCGCATACTCTCATCCCACTCACTTCCCTCTCACCCACCTGGCTTAGCACGACCACCTCACTTGCCTCCAGAAGACACAACTGTTTTATCACCACCGGAGCCACCATCATCGCCATCCGTTTGCGATAGCAGCACGCCGGCCGCATCACCGAAAACATCTATCCGGATAGCTCGGATCATGTCGGATCCATCACCACCTGCATTGCCCAGTCGGTCTCTCATCTCTAAAGCTGTCCCATCGCCTATCATGTCTGAACTACCGTCTCTGCATTTACGGCCATATCCGAGGATTTGTAGTACCTCACCGGTTCAATCGGTTTCTGGCCGGGTATCGAAGCTACATGCACTCTTCTGCGCAGTTCCTATACACCATGAAGTGCGCAAATTGCAGCCACTCTCATTGCCCTCATCCTTCCTCAACAAACCGCCATCTCTGCATTTACAACCGTATCCGAGGATGAGCACCTCACCGGTTCAATCGGTTTCCGGCCATGGATTGAAGCTAAATACACGCTTCCGCGCAGTTCCTATGCATCATGAAGTGCGCACATTGCAGCCACACCCGTCACCCTCGTTCTTTTTCAACAAACCGCCCTCGCTGCTATCGACCTCGCCCCTCGCTTCCGCAACCATGCCACCACCCATCTCATCCGAGCCGCCACCTCTACGTTTACGGCCGTATCTGAGGACCCATACCTCACCGGTTCAATCGGTTCTGAGCCGGTTATTGAAACTATGCATGCCCTTCGCTGCTCTCCCAATCCGTTTCCCTCTCTCTCAATTTTACACTAACGCATACATCGTTTCGTTTCAGTTTATGCTTCAGCTGTCTCTGCCCACATCGGGTTTATTTGATGACCTGGCCGACACTGTTCGGTCACGTTTTCCCTTCGACCCGGGAATCTGACAGTTTCTTTTTTTCACTATCATCGAGATGCCCTCACCCTTTCTCCACAGCATTATCTGGATGACCGGGAGGTCATCAGATATGGCCTACCCAGGGGGGAGGGGTCTACAAGACTGCCTCAGTTTCCACACGCAACTTTTCGCGTTTTCACAATTTCAGTCATTGAAATCATTCTTTTGATATCCGTTTCGTCTCTGTTTCATCCCCGGTATTCGTCTGGCAGATCTCTATCTCACCCCGGGTTTAGTCCAGTGATCGATCATTACTCATCGAACAAGAAACCATCGCAGAAAAGAAAAGAATACCATATAGAAAAACCAACACATGATCGTATAGTCCATTCATTTCTTCTACCACTCAATTCACTACTTCGTTATTGCAATCATCTAGAGTTCGTGCCCTCATCCGCTACGTACCACTTCTGCTCTTCGAACGCGCATAGGCACAACGCACTTTATCCGGTCGTATCCGGATCGTTTCCGGACATTTTTAGGTATCACGAAAGGGCATCCGTTGCAGGTATAGACACGAAAGACGCACGATGAAGACAAGCCGAGTCGGACACTCACCAATTGGTTTCATTTTGTTTTTCTCTTTCTTATCATCTCTTTCACATTCAACCATGCAGTTCTTTTCTTCGTATTCGGATCACACAGCGAGCAGCGGATAGCAAACTCGGCTGACCGGATCACATTGGATCACACCGGACACATGCGGACAAGCAGAATTCATGCAGGACGATCGACGCATACCAGAGATGCTATCACTGCGATGAACACGAAACCATCACACACACTTCGCATCGCAGATTACGGCCATCCTTCATCCATTGTGCCTTCATGCACGAGACTATAGACAACAGACACACAGAAAAGCCACGCATCACACCGTCGCGATCACTATCTGATCCTGTCATTTGCAGATCATCGTCACTGTGCCGCTATCACCAGTCATCATTGTCGTTCCTGTCGTTTTCGGGTCATCATCACTGTGCAGCCACCATCATTCTCATTGTCATCATCATCATCTCTGTCGTCATCTCTGTCGTCGTCTCTGTCATTACTATCATCACTCTCATCGCTGTCATTGTCTCTGTCGACGTATCCGTCACCCTTGCGTATCCGGACCCATCCGCTGCCATCTGCAACTGTCACGTTGAACCACCGATCGCATCCCCATACACATCGGGCTGACTGGGGACAGTCAGCATCTAAAGTCCCCGTCGGGTGTAGGGAATAGGTATTCCCTGTGCTCGCATAGCACGTTTCCACACCCTGTCGTCACCCGATCCCGATCCTGATCTGTCTGCTTGTGTGAACTCATCCGGATTGCTGTATCCACGCCCGATTTGCCTCGGACTCTTTTATTTTATTTTTGATGCTCCTTATTTGTACTTAGCATTGGCTAGACCATGTCACGCAGCCCTTGCAGGGACGTTCGGGTGCCTCTCGAACTTTATACCGTACGAAAACCTTCTTTTTATTATTATCCTTACTTAGGACGAGTCTGAGGGTATTCCCGAGGACTATAAATTCACTGTATTGACAAAATACAGTAGCTTTTGCCCGTGTGCATCTGTCTCACATCGTTTTCGGTCGACGTTCGTTTTCTCTCGCTCTCCTCGTATTTTCTCAATCCGGATCGGACTGCCGTGTCCGCTTTTCTATCCGTTTTAATCCGGATTCGCCCCGGATTCATCTCGGACTACTCAAAAACCATTATTCGTCGTTCACCAACTCAGTGTTGTCCCTGGGTCGAACGGAATCACATTCCTTCACCCTCTTTCTATTTCTTTCAATCCTCCTGAGTATTGCACTACAGCCGGGATATATTACCTTCACCAGGGTGACCGGCGGAGTGGGAGTTGTGATGACGAGCGACAATCTGTTGATGAAGCTCAAGGTTTGGGGGAACGTAGACGTGGCCTTGGTAGGTAAGGACACCCGCGTCGTATTTCCAGTCGGAGAGGTGGGCCCGAAAAGATGAGGGGAGGCCACCGTCGAGGGCATTGAGGGTTTCGAGGACCAAGGGGTCGTCGACAGAGGATTTGGCAATCAAAGACTGCAGATCAAGGGTGACAAGGTTGACGAATACATCGTCAGGGAGGAGGGTGACGTTCTTGTTGTCCGAGTCGGAGGTGACATGGTCAGGGCATTGTGATAGAGCATCCAGCCCATCAAGGAGTTTTCCAGGGACATGGGAGAACGTGAGGTCAAAGTCGGCGAGGTCAAGGAGCCAGCGGGCTTGTTGGCGGTTCAAGTTCTGGGGTTGATGGAAGTACGTCAGGTTCTTGTGATCAGAGAAGACCGTGACGGGATGTGCGCTGCTGCGAAGGTGGTGGCACCAGGCCTTGAGGGACCGAATGACCGTGAGGAGCTCTTGATCATAGATGTCGTAGTTCCTCTTGGCAGCGTTGAAAGACTGGGAGAGGTAGGAACAAGGTTTCCAGTCGCCGTTTGTGTCGGTCTGGAGGAGTACACCACCGGTTGCGTATTTGGATGCGTCGGTGGCGATGGTGAAGGGTCGGGATGTGTCAGGAAACCGAAGTACGGGATCCGTGGTAAAAGCCTTTTTGAGGCGTTCGAAAGCGGAAATCTGGGAGGGTCCCCAGACCCAGGGGGCGTCTTTCTTCGTGAGGTCGACGAGGGGTTGGGCGATGGTGGAGTAGTCGGGGATGAACCGACGGTAGAAGTTGGCAAAGCCCATGAACGATCGGACGTCTTTGAGCTTGGTAGGAGTGGGCCAGTCTGCGATTCCAGCTACTTTGACAGGGTCCATGGTGAGCTCACCTGGTCGGGCGATCATGCCAAGGTATTCTACTTCGGTGGTGGCGAAGTGGCATTTTTCGAGTTTCAAGTGAAGGTCGAGTTCCTTCATGCGAGCAAGAACGCGTTTGGTGCGCTCAGTGTGGGTAGCCTCGTCCTCTGAGAAGATGAGGAGGTCGTCCATGTAGATGACGAGCCACCCTTTGGCGATCATATCGCGGAAGGAGTCGTTCATGAAACGTTGGAACATCGCGGGAGAGTTGGTCAGTCCGAAGAACATGACCGTGGGTTCGAAGAGGCCGCGGTGAGTGATGAAAGCGGCTTTCCATTGATGTCCGTCCTTGATCCGAACGTTGTTGTAGCCCCATCGGACATCAAACTTGGTGAACAGTTTGGCGTCTTTAAGCTTGTCGATGAGGTCAGAGATAAGAGGAAGGGGGTAGGCATCGTGGACTGTGTGCTCGTTGACGTAGCGGTAGTCTTGGCAAGGACGGAGTTTGCCATCCTTCTTTTTGACAAAGAAGAAGGGGGAGGCTTGAGGAGAGTTCGAGGGGCGGATTTTGCCATTGGCAAGGTGTTCGTCAATGAAGTTGTCGGTGGCCTTGTGCTCGTCTGGGGACAAGGGGTAGACCTTTCCGACTTTGGGTTCAAAGGAGTCTTTCAGATGGATTTCGTGGTCGCAAGACCTAGAGGGAGGCATCTGATCGAAGGGTTCCTTCGCGAATACGGATTCGAATTCTGAGTACTCCGAAGGGAGGGAGACTTTGGGTTTCTTCGCTGCGGCCGCGAGGGCAGTAGCGTTGGTAAGCTTCTCGGGTTGGGTGGTCCGAACGAAGCGTTGTCCTGCGTGCATAACGCGGTTGACGGAGTGCTGCACGGATTGGGTTGTGAAACGGTGCCCAGTTTTGGTGCCGAGGTAGTCATAGAGTTTGCTGTCCCAGATGGGATCGACGTTGAGGTGGCGGACGGGACGGATGGTGTTACAATCACGTTTTCACTTCATTCTTTCACCTTCCTACTCAACACTCTCAATCCACTATACAAGATACTCAATATCTATTATGGCATATATTGCCTCATGCCAAGGCTATACAAAGGATCATATCCTATTAGCCATTCCATTATGACTCACTATGATTCATTATTAGACACGTGTTATCACACGATGTCATAACCCATGCACAACACACGTGTATTCACACGTTATCTCTTATCTATGATTCCCTATGACTCATATCTATTATTAAAGCAGTGCTTATCTTATAACATGCTTATACCGCATTGTTACAGCATTGTTTCCTCATGTCTTTATCTATGACTCACATACATGCATATACCTCATGTTATCTCACCTTATCTACCAATCAGGACACTCATACTTATCTATGTATTCATACTCCGATTGTAGCTCCGATTGTACTTTTAGTATATAAAGACTTGAATGCAGCACCAGGGAACTCTAACAAAGTTCACCTCTGGTTTTCCTCCATTGTCTCTCATAGACAGATCTCCTCTGTAGTTCTCGCCTCACTCGTTAGACTCACTTGCATTCAACCCTACACTGACCACTACAACCACTCGCAAGTAACTCATAGTCTACATTTGTTCTAGGTTGTTACAGATGGGAGGTGGGTGAGCGAGTCTGGCGGAGTGTTTGGGTTCGTCTATGGTGATGGGAGGAAGGTCGGGTTCAGGGGCGGACACGGTGATGGTCTTGGCTACCCAATCAATGATCAAATTGGTCGCCTTAAGCCAGGGGAGTCCTAGGATAATGTTTTCAGAACCACAGTGGATAACATGGAACTTTATGCGTTGGAGTACTCCGCCAAGAGCGATCTGGAGGGTGGTGGTGAATTTGATATCACCATTCTTGTTCGCGGTAGAGTCGACGTTCCTAACCGGGATGGGTTTCGGAAGGCGGTCCTTCGGGAACTTGTGTTTCTGGACAAAGTGCCAGTCGATGCAGTTGATCCTGGCCCCAGAGTCAATTAGGGCACGGGTGTCGACGTCTTGAGAGGTAGCAGTAGTGTTCAATCTAACAGGGATTTGCATAGATTGGGACGAAAGTTCAGCTACTAGTACATGGGTACGAGAACGGGAAGATACCGGTGTCGAATCAGTCTTCCTTCTTAAAAACCTGTGACCGGAGTGGTCACCTTGTTGACGCTCATGGCATCCTCATCATCCTCCTCCACTTCTATCAGGGCGGGAATTGGTTCAGGTTTTGGAGTGGTTTTCCTGACCTTCTTAGAGGTGGATGATGGCAGGTTCTTGGTGGGGAACGCTGTGCAGGCGGACGTTTGATGCCCGGGTTTGCAACAGCGGAAACAAAGTTTTTGTTCGAAGCATTGCTTTCGCTCAGCTTCGGTCAACTTTGGAACATAGATGGCGTCTACGTCCATGGCGTCGGGGTCTCGCTCCTTCTTGCGAGGGGGGTTGTCGTGGTAAACGACGGCGGCAGCTGGTTTCTTGTTTTGATGGGCAATCTCGTCGGCGCGTTCCCATTGGGTTTTGAAGTGGATGGCCTGGGTAAACCACTTGTCGATCGTGGTGGGGACCATGTCCATGCCTTGGATGCGCCTCATGAGGGAAGGTGGGAGACCAGCGGCGAAGAAGTTGATAAGGACGGAGTCAGATCCGGTAAGACCTGCGGTGACGACCTTGTTGCGGAAGGAGGAGATACATATATGAGGGAACATCCTCGTTCTTGGTGGTGCGGGCAGTGGATAACCAGGCGATGGCGTCGCCCCTGGTGTCGTGGTGTTCAAAGTCCTTTCGGAACTCCGTCTGCCAGTCAGCCCAAGTACCGAAGGACCTAGCTGAGATGGATTTGGCGCGGAACGTGTCAGCCCAAGTCAGAGCAGATCCCTCAGTCATGAAGGAGAGCGCAAAAGCGACTCGTTTGTTTTCGGTGTTGTAGATGTCTTCGTTGACAAAGAGGTAGGTGGTGACGTCGTTGAGCCATGGTATAGCTCGATCGTAGGAGCCATTGAAGGCGGCGGGTTTTCCGAGATGAAGTTCAACTGCCTTGTTAGACATGTTGGTCGAGGTAGTGGCGGTTTGTTGAAACCGGACGGGTGGGGGTACAATGGATGGGTTTGGGTTCCGGATAGATGGTGGTCCGGGGTTCGGCCTTTGTGGGGTCGTTGGGGACGCGAAGGTGGCAAGTGCGGGGAGGTCGAGTGATTGGTGAAGACGGTCAGCTAGTCGCTGAGTTTCGTCCTCTGAGTCAAGGTGTTCGACGTTGATGTCGAAGTCTGCTTCCTGGGGTTCAGAAAGTGGGGTCGAGGGTTCAGGATTTTTGTCAGATAGGTCCGACGATGGGGTGTTGGTGGTCCGAAGATTCCAAGTGGGGTTCAAGAGTGGACGGGTGGGAGGTCGTCCGGCAATGGTGGGCAGCTAGCTGCATGAAGGCAGGCTGTATTGGTAGTCTTGATCTTATGTTACGATAGTTCCGGGTAGGACCTAACGTAGCCGCAAAAGCGCCAAGTACCAAGTGGCTGTGATAACTCAAACAACCACCACTTGATACATGGTGCGCTGAAGAGTCGAATGAGGGTTTCTGATCAGCAAGTTGCTACCAGAGAGACGAGTGAAAACTCAGGCGTTGCTGAGAATTGTCCGTTTGGGAATCTATACCCTTGGGACGGTCGAGGGTCGAGGGTTGACTGCGATGAGTCCAAGTGTTGGGTCAAGGGACGATGAGAGAAGTCCCTGGTCGAGTGGTCACAAGGAGGAGTCCGAGTGGAGCAGTGATACTCAGCTAGATTGCGGAGATCAAGACTAGGGTACAAGAGTATCGCTGTGAGGTATTTATACTACGTGAACTGCACACAGACCAAGTAACTAAAAGGGGAAGGCCAGAAGAGCGGAAGGGCCAAAGGGCCAAAAGGAGTGCACAGTAATCAAAAAGGGAAATCATATGATGCGAAGGCAACGGACGATGACGAAGGTGAAATGACAAATGCGAAGCCATCGGATGATGATGAGAAGGGAATGAGTAAGTGCGATGCCATCGGATGATGACGTGAAAAGAAGAACGTAAGCACCCGGGTAAAGCCAGTGTGGAGTTACAGAGGTAAAAGAGAACGAGTACGGATGAACGTACGATGATACCTAGGTATCGAGTAAAGAGAAGAAGTACAAGTGAGACAAAAGAAAGAAATTGTAACACCATCCATCACCATTGAGTCTCCTTTCCTCCAGAATGTTGAACTCATCCTCAAACCTCCTTCGTTTTTCACATAGCATTGGCCCATTAATGGCTTCACCTTTCTCCTCCATAGACCTCACCCAAAGGATCAAAGCTTTCTCAACTTCCGGACTTGTGACAATGCGAGGACGTTTTCCCGAGAGTGCATTTGGGTAAGACTGGACACGCTTCTCCAATTCAGGCCGGTCCTTCAGTTTCCATGACAATGTCGACTGAGTGAATTCCAGTGCACCTGTTTGCAAGGTCCTAAAGTGCTCAACAACCTGGCTTTGGGACGCATTTGGGTGAGAATCGATGAATGCAAAGATGGTGAGCCAATCATGCAATGTCAAATTTTCATGTTTTTTGGACTCGATTGGCTTTGCTGAAGTAGCGGGAGCATTCCAACCACCCAAGGCTGCATTGGTGTGTGGCTGCCTTTGGTTGTATGGTCCTGGTTGGGGTTGTGGTTTGCGAGTTGGCAGATCTGCCTGAGGCATGACAAGTTGGGTGATTCAGATACAAGACAAGTGTAAAAAGTTTGATTTTCATCCCTTTGACACCAGATGATGGCAGTGACTGGCAGGCCTGGCAGGGATGCTGCACATGGGGTGCATTAAGGGGCAATATCATATATCATAATTGAGCCACCATTCCTCGGGTCATCAAGTTCCGACTGGGACCAGTCCAGACTCCTCAGCATTCCAATCATCCGGTACTGTGCAAAATGACTATGTCATGCTGCATATTCTGAGTCGGAAGGCAATGCAGTATCATTTATGCAAGAATTTGTCATTTCTCCCGCACTCCGCTATGGTGGAACACAAAAGTCCATGCGAAATGAAATTTATGCATCAGTACCGCATGCATTATGAAAAAGTCTACTGTAATCAGCGATAATGATTTGTGTTTGGGTCGTACTTGAGCTTTAGTAGAAGACGATCGGAGGACATTTTCAGGAACCCAAATGTGAGGAACTTCGATCATAGTGGAACTCGATAGCGCTATTATTCTAGGAATGTCCACGTATGTTATGTTGTCATGCAGGTATTCATAAAACAATGTTGGCCCCGGTGGCTGACCAGAGCTCCCAGTATCATGATAATCTTCATCGGTCCCGTAATTGAAGACCGATCAGAACATCGCTTCCATTGTCATAAGGAATGTCCGAAGTAGACCTCACGGGCTCGACGGCGCTACCGCAGTGTCGGTCCCTTGGGAGTTGGGAAACGCGGAAAATAGAGCATGGTCAAGATAATGGCTATATCTGAACTCGTATCACAATCAGCCCCAGCGCATAGTAAGATTGATTGTCAGAAAGACGAGAACGAGGGCTCTGCGCAACAACCCACCTAAGACACATGAATCAGAATTGGATGGCTAAAGGAATACAGTTCGTGAATTATCTGATGTGAATATTTGACATCGCCGGGGATGTCAGGGCATACTCCGACTGCTGGGTATGGATAAAGAGAGCACGGCGGCGGCGGCGGAAATGAATCACTGGAAACCGCGAAGTGCAGACGTGTTGCCACATCATCATGTCGTGTAATCAGACTCGGAGTTGAGTTAGTTTCCTCGTTTCGCTGGTGGCCGAGGAATTGAGCCAGACTGTGAAGGTTGCAATTGCAAGTCGTTGGCTATGCTGGCACATATCTGTCAGATTAAATTTTCGATGATCATGACCCCGTCAGCATATGTACAATGCCACAGGAAGGAACTGAGGCGGCCACAATGTCACTGGCTTGGAAAACAATTCGTTCGATAAAAGTTCCCACGATCCAGACTTCAAACTTACCGCACCGTGATAGCCATGACTTACCAGGCATTCGAAATGATCCTTCCAATGAGTCTGTTCCGAAGGTTTCATGTCGTTCCGGGGCATGACGATCGCTTGAAACCATCTGTAGCCAGTCGTTTGCTTGCAATCGTGCATGAATTTGTCCAGACAACTTCCAAGAATGGGGGTCGTGCGCTGGCACTCGTGTTAATCGATCCCGAACACTGGGTTCGCGGAGACGTTCGGGAAATTTTACTGTCACCCCCGGTCGTCCGCGAGGTTGGTTGGGCATCTCAACATGTCGATGCCTTCCCCGCAGTTCCGGAGGGGTATCAGCGGCTTTCGCCACTCTACATGCCACTATTCGCAAAATATACCTCGGACAAACCAACCTACAGATCTTGGTCTCTAAATGCGACATTCATGCCAACGTGGGCACTCTGGCCTCGCTTGGCATGCTAAATAAGCCACAGGAAAGTTGTAGGAGGATATTTCTCTCATGTGTTGACAGTTTGATTTTCATTCAGAAGCTCCCCTTCCTACGAAGAGATAGCCAATTGATACCGGGAACGGCAACCCATCAAGATACATCGGAGTTGATACAGTGGGCTGTGTGCTTTTTGTATCAGCACTTATATGCGAGCTTTAACAGGCCTTTTCCCTCTTTACCAGTAAACTTGCCGTCCTTTATATCAAACGCCACCATGACTGAACCGGACGTTGCTCTGTCTCTTAATGCAAATAACACGTTGGGTGCAATTCTCGTTGGCGGGCTCGTAGCTGTGGCGTAAGCTCTTTCCAGTGGGAGGGATGTTCCAAACTGACGAGCAATGTCCAGTTTTTGGGGTATTACGAGTACCCAGACCTACATCTATTATTCACGATATCCGAAAGACCGACTTGCCCTGAAACTGATTGTCAAGTCTTTCATTAGTAGATTTGTCTTATCCCTAATCCTCTGACGTTGCACCTTTTCGTTCGTTACAGGTGGCGTTTCTATGGTCCGAGACACTCTCAAGTAATATTCGTATTCTTCCTAACGCATTGTAGGGTCTTGGGCACTTGCGACGCCGGTCTGACTAGTCATATACTTTACACTTATCTCGTGACGACCTACATGAACATACGAGCACTTCAGAAACCTATTTGGTAGGTGAACGCATTCTCTTTTCAAACGTTCTCGTGGTACTCACTCGTCATTCCACCAGGAGCGTTTTCGTGAGTTTCTTTGTTTGATAAGCAGGTTTTTGTCTGAGCACACATTGACTCTGCCAGCTCCACATTGCAGTCACGGTAAGACCCTCTCTGTGATATCATTGTGGTTTCCGACCATTTGATTTCAGTGCGTTACGAATTCAATCATACGATCGTGAGTTTTTCCTCCAGGTCTATCGCTTATACCCCCTCTGAAGTAGACCAAGTATGTTTGCTTGGCGAATATGGAAGCGTAGGTCTCTTCTTCGATCGGTTATAACATCTTTTCATGTAGTTTAGTCAGTGATCGGAATGTTATCTTGACGTCTATGGTGGTGAGTTGAGTTACACAAAGGTCGCAATTCCAATCTTTTCCTGATCCATCTCTCAGGGTACCATAACTCTTTGTGATCTAGGTAAGTATGTTCAAGGACCTGTCCGCTCTACCTGACTCGCACGTCCAGTTGTTGGCATGAGTAAGGATTTCCCACAGGTAATTGTTTCGACAACTGATGTGTTCTAGTTATAACCGTCAGAGCGTACGTCCAGGAAGTCGCCTTTTCGATGAAATATCAACTTTGAGAATACCTAGTTTCGAACTTCAGACCTTTGAGCGAATCAATAGCTTCTCCGTCAGTTTGCAGCTCAGTTTATGCATATGGTTGCTTGCAACTCCCTTAGTACCTATTCTTTTTGGGTTTCGCCGCAGGGATGTTGGGAGATTTTTTTGTGGCTCTAATTCTCTGCTACTATCTGTTTACGTCAGGAATGGGCTTTCGAAGGTGAGGGGGTCTCGCCTCTATTTACTGCATGTTCATTTCTTCGTTTCCCCAGTAAGGATACATTGGTTAAGACCCTGATTGCATACATCGTCGCCACTGGTGCGCTACCCAATCAGACTCTAAGATGCCTTGACCATCGCTTAGATTAATCTTTTCCTAGGCTTTCTTGCAGCGTGCGTCGTTCTCGATTGACCCCTGTCATCGTCGACAACTGACAGTAAGCCAGCGTTAATGCTACAATGGGAACCATGTTCGTGAGTGGACTGCGGACCGGGCCGCCTTGGAATGTCACTAATCTCGTATCGTAGTATGCGACGATGCCTGACAATTTAATCTTCGTCGGTTTCTACTTCAATTTCGCAAAGAGTAGGTATCTTCGACCAAATCACGTGCTCGTACTGAAGACTTGATTGCTTCAGTGTACATTAACTCATATCTCGCCCTGTAAGCCTGAATCAAAACTTCTATTTTTCTTCCTTACGGAGAGCCATGATGCTGATGAGTTATCACCCAGACTTAACGCGCGTCAGCCTATCAGAAGAAGGAACAGCCGCCCTGTTTCCCTCCAACCCTCCAGGCTTCCAATTTCGCCTTATATTTCCGACTTTGACCAGGACTTATTGTCGACGCTACGTAGCGACAAGGTACGTTTCTTTGGCTCCGTTCTTTGTGTACTTTGCATTCAACTTGTTTTTCTTACTCGTTCACTTCGCTTGTTGTGTTGTAACAGTTGCAGGTATGCATCGAGACGACGGTTGACCAAAGATCGGAACGGGACAACCCCCCGATTGTGAGCGCGTTGCCAGCAACGCCTGGGGGGAATTGAAGCACAGGAAATAACGTATCAAATCCTCGTCTCTGTTTTCCTTCAAGTTTCGGGGCAGCACGGGATGCAAACCCCGAGATAGAATCAGTAAAAATAGGTCCATGGAGTACTGGAACTCCTAGGGCTCACGAACGCGGGTCTGACCGTCAGTTGTAATATGCATTTAGTGTGTCTCCGGCTACTCCCGAGCCCCACCTACAACCCAGCGCATACTTATGTGTTCAAACTTCATCAAGTCGCCGATCGACCGACACCCAGAACTGGTTCATCCTTGTCCTTGTTGATCCTACTAAGCCTGAGTTTGTTTCAATACCACAGGAGACAGAGCGGTAGCTTTCACTTGAAACTTGATCCTTGACACCTTTCAAGTTGACGAATTCGATTCGGCCAGCCGATCGCGCGTGCAATCGCACGCATATCTTTGGTTCCGAATTAGTCGGTACGTATTGGACCCATGTCACGACCCACTGAATCCAAACGGTGAATTAGCATTGATGAAGCGTCGTCTCGCTCGTTCAATTTTCAAGATTCGTGAGGCCTCCAGGAGAGCCTTTGGTTGAACCTGCGACAAGCAATCCATGTTGTCACGGAAGCTTTTCGTAAAACAACATTCACAGCTGACATACAGCGCGGAGCCTGTTGAGATGGGTGGTGTCTGTTTAGAATGTGATAGAATCCATGACAACGCACCAACACTCTGCTGTGGTCTCGCTACATTTGCTATGCAGATAAGCACACAGGGAAACTGTGGGTTATTTGATCTTATATCTGTCGAAAAGCGCCTCATCTTTTTGGCCTTTGCTGATTCAGTGACCACGAGGCGGCCCCAATGCTGTTTTGAAAGCTGAAACTTCCGCGTTGGAACTTGGTTCCCATTCGGAAATCCCCGGGTTAGGTCGTTGGTGAAACGCGGCGCACTGCGCGGTCTTCGGTTGCGCTTGCATTCGATTAATCCCGAGCGTCGACTCAAAACAGATCGTCTGATCACGCGTTGAATTTCGTTTCATGGGTGGCACGGAAGTTTAAGACTTATTATGCAGTGATTTGCCACATCTTCCGGACGTCATCGTCTTGGGTTATTTGCATCGAATGCTATCATGGCTGAATGGATTTCCTACCCGCCTTTTAACCCAGACAGCTTCCTGGGGTCGCTGCTCGTTGGTGGGCTTGTTGCCGCAGCGTGAGCATCTTTTCCCCGTCGCATATAGCATGTTGATGCTCAGATACTCTACAGTGTTTGGGGTGTGACGAGTTCCCAGACCTATATCTACTATCAACGGTACCCCAAAGATTCTCTAACCCTCAAATTGATTGCAAGTTCTCGTTCTCGTCCAATCGTTCTATACGTCGCTAATCACACTCTTCGGTTACGTATCGCAAATAGGTGGCGCTTCCTATGGTGAGTCCGAACACATTCGCGAACAAATGTATGTAAATGTGCTATGCAGGATGCTGGGTACGTTCGATGTGTGCTTGACCAGTCACGTACTCTATCACTATCTCGTGATCAACTACCTGAATCCTATCGCTGTCGTAACGCCCGTGTGGTCCGTGATCACGCTTCTGTTTCTTTGGATTATGCTGACTGCTTTTGTCAGGAGCCTCTTCGTGAGTTTCTTGCCTCGACAATTTCAATTGTGTCTGAGTACGCTGTCTTTGTTAGCTCCATATTGCGGTAACGGTAAGCCAATCTAACATTTATGACGATCAATCTCGTTTCTCAATGTTCTTGAACCGCTTCAGAGTGTCACGGATGTGGTCGTGCGATCGTGAATATTTCCTCTCGATGAGTTGGATATCATTCATTCACTTGAAATACAGCATGTTTGGGTGGCAAGTATGGAAGCGTATGGTCTTTCCTGTTTCATCTGTACTGCAGTGTGCTGACTTTGTATAGTCAGTGACCAAAACGTTTTCTTGGCCTCGATCGTGGTGAGTAAAGCATTGAGAAATCAAATCACTTTTGATCCCTATTCTCAGGGTTTCTTGACCACTTGTGAACTATGTAAGCATTCCCAAAAACTTGATTTCGTCTATGGGACTCGTGGTGTCTACTGCAGTGCTTGGCCTTGGTGAGCTACCTGCCGTGATGTTCGTTGCGAGGATTGAACGCGTTACAGTGATTACCATAAGATCGTAGGTCCCAATTCTCGTGTGCTGAAACACGTATGAACTCTCGGCGTGTCTAGCTTGATATTGAAGCCCCACATCCGACTCCATACCTTCTCTGTCAGTTTCAAGTTTACACCCTAGTCTTCATGCTCCGGGCTTCTCACGTCTTCGCTCCTAGTACCTACTTTACCTCGACTTTTCTGCGGGGATGTTGGGCGATTTTTTCGTAGCCATCATCTTGTGCTACTATTTGTTCACGTCCAAAGCAGGCTTTCGCAGGTAAAAAAAACTCAAGTTGACCTGGATGGACTGTATATTTATCTGTTCATGCCCAAGAACGGATTCGGCGCTTAAAACCATTGTTGCATATGTTATCGCCACGGGTAAGCCACTGCATGCTCGGTTTGGATTCCCGATCTCTTGATCACCTGCCCTTTCAAAGGCTTGCTTGCTGCGTGCGTCGTTCTCGTTTCATGCTTACCACCGCCAAGGCCAACTGACAACTTGCCTCAGGATCAATGCTGCCCTTGTCGCCGCCTTCGTGAGTGGAGAGGCACCACTCGATTTGGACCATCACTCAGTGTCGTGTGACGCAGTATTCAAGGATGTCGCAGAACTTTATCTTTGTCGGGTTCTGTTTCAACCTCACACAGCGTATGTCCTCCACCAACTCATGCACGCATACACGAGTAATGAGGTCGTTGGTCGTCCCAGTGTACATCAACGCGTATCTCGCCCTGTAAGCCCCGCATTCGTTCTCGGTTCACGTTTACCTTGCGTTCGAACGTGACATCGTTCGTCTCCCAGGCTCAGTACGCGCTATCATCCCCAAGGGAACAATGACCCTGCTGATCCCCTGCGGCTCTCTCGCGTGTCCACGCAACCTTATGTCTCTGACTTTGAGCCGGACCCTGAGAAGGTGTGTCTCTCCTTTTCGTCTGTAGCTCGGCGTCGTCACGAAGCGCCCTCGTCGCATAGTGGTTGCCACCCAGAGAATTGGAAGTACGCATTCAGACGACGGTGGATTGCCAGTCGGAGCGGGAATTGTCTATGTCGCGCTATCCCGTCGCATGTGACTGAGCTGGTTTTCCGGACACTGTATTCTGTATCATGGCAGCGCGGGACACAGCTAGGCGATATGTGTGTAATGTACGTCTAGACGAACCAGGAGTATCATTTAGCAGGCCTGTACGAGTGGCATGACTCCTGTCCGTTACACCATCCGACTGTCCCAATCTCGGGATGAATGGTGGACGGACCTTGTTTCTCAAAGGGAAAATAAAGTATATTGCAAGGCGTTCAGACGTGTCCTAACATCGTGGTTCCGGCGGATGTACTTCCGGTGGGGCTAATCCATGGATCTTGTCGCTGACCGATCACGAGCGTCCCAGAGTATTGCTCGACCAGCGCCAGGTTATCGACGACTTATAATATATTGTCTACGCTGGCCATACACTTTGTCTCATATCACGATATGCGGACATGGCGAACTGCAATCTCGAAGTAGGAGGTTATCCTTCTAATTAGTTGCAACCCGCACCAGGTCTGGACCGAAACGTACTAAATTTACTGCGAGCACGAGTTTGGTGGCGGTATGCACACGGTGTATAATGATCGTTAGACGGGTGCACTTCTTCACCTTGACCCTCCTACGGGGACGGCGCAGATGTCCGAGGGGGTACATCTACCTGTGCATCGGAAGATGGTGATCAACACGAGCGCTGAAGCCGTGAAGCCCTCGATACCAACTGGCGAGTGACCAACCTCACATTACCGTCGTACTGTGAGATTGGTGTCGGATCTTCAAGTTCAGATGCGTCGCATGACAAAGACAGGGTCAGTGATGACATTGCTAACCTGGAATCAATGATGAGATGTCCGTCCGTTGCAAACGACTACTCAACGGAACCATGTCTCAATCGATGGGAGCCATCGAACCTGGCCACGCGGGTTGAACAAGCTTGACAGGCATAACCCGGCGGGGGGGGAGAAAGCGCCAAGTCGATGTACGCGAGCTATTTGCGAGAAAAGATGAAATGGGAATGAGAGACACAAAGGTCGGACCTACCAATGGTTCCCTCACCACCTAGCGCAACTCCTTCGTTGAAAACTAGATCACGACTTGAGACCTGTCCGCGACCGCGATTTTGTAAGAGTTCTTGCGTCGTGTTCGGGACGGTACCGACGGCCTCGCAATGTGCGACTGCTGCTAACATAGACAATCATACCGGCATTGATCTAAAATCCAATATCGATTTATGTGCACGTCCATGAGCAACATCGCGCAAGATTTTTCCAAGTGAGACGGAACCGATACCCGAGAAAGGCGAAGGCTATCTGAGACGGATAAATAGACATGTTGACGAGAGATATAAGTACAATTAGGAAGGAGCACTGGCATACCTTGTCATTACCAAAACAAATCCTTTCTGTAGTGACGACGCACACCCGTCTGATGAGGCCCTGAAAAGCGAACGCAGATGAAAAAGGTGTATGGGACGAGTTTTGGAAAAAGATATGCGAGCCTTTGGGAGAACCACTCTTAGCCGGAGGACCCGGGCAAGAATAGTCACGGTGCCAAAGGCCCAAAGCACGAAGTGTCTGGATAAAGATGATGTCGCAGACCATCACTGGATGGGGGTATGGAGAATGGATTGGACTACTATGCTGACGACTCTGCGAGACGATGAAATGCTCCTTGACACGGGGAATTTTCAGAGTGTTTTAGCAGTCGCATTCTCGCTTGACGGAAAGCATGTTTTGAGTGGAAGCAATGGTGGAATTCGATGAATTCAACTTGCAGACAAGGTAGAAACCGCAAAGCAGACGCAATGAACGTGCGTGCCATTTCAGTATCAAAGGATGGCCAATGGGTCGTATGTGGGACAGCGGACGAGGCGAGTGTCTGGAACTAGGTCTGAGTGGATGTGTCGCCCAACTCGGCTCGATCGATGTGCGATAGACGCGACCAACAAGGGAGACGAGCGTGTAACTTAAGAGACTGCTCGGTCCAATCGAATTCAACGTCAACGGTATCTAAGATGGCAGGCGAATCGCGGGTCTGTGAACGCGAAGTTCACTGGCAATCGACGTGTGATCTCCAGTATTGAAATCCTGAGGCTTTAGTGAGTATACCCGGGCATGCTCCGAAAAACGTTGCCTTCCTCATGCGGTTTGAAATGAAGCCTGGCCGACACACTGAGGCAAGTCTTTACACCCACCGTGATAGTCTCAGCTTTTCCTGTCGTCTAAAGTACCGTTGGAGCTTCCCACTCGTTGCTAGTCATGTCCCAGTTAACCACGAATGATCATTTCATTGTCGCGTACGTATACCCTTTGACCCCAATCTGTTTTTTCCACTAACGGAGACACCTAGCGTCATGGGTGCAACAGGCGTTGGTATGTCTGATTTCACCATGACCATAGCCCATCCGTGTTCACGCCCCTCTCCGATTCCTAGGAAAATCCACGGTGTGTATGCAGAAAATTTGCCTATCTTTACATAACTCATGATGTTTCTTCTCCAACAGTTCATTCGTCATCTCACCAGTGACCCTGAGATTCATGTTAGCAACAGGACAGAATCCGAAACGTCTTACATCCAGACCTCCTACTATACAGATGCGAGAACTGGGTGTTCCGTCATGTTAATCGATACGCCCGGTTTCGATGACTCCCGGGAAGGCGTAACGGACACTGACGTCCTGCAAATGCTTGCAGATTTCCTGGAGCCAGAAAAGGGGTGAGTGTATTTGATCGAGTTCGTATCTCGTACCTTGTGACGCATGCAAGTCCATAGCGAGAAGAAATTGAACGGAATCATCTTTATGCGCCGCATCTCTGACCCTCGCGTTGGCCATATTACAAGAAAGAACCTCAGGATGTTCCAAGCGCTGATCGGAGAGAAGAGTCTTCGTCACGTTTGTATCGTCACTACCCACTGGGATGTTGTTGGAGAGAAGGGCCCCATGCGAGAGAATGATCTGAAGGAAGGCCTTTTTCGACCCCTTCTCGCATCAGGAGCTCAGATGTGCCGTCATTTTAATACCGCCGAGTCTGCACAAGCGATCATAGCAAAGCTTATTCCGCTCCAGGAGGAGGTTAGGAAGGATATTTCTTTGGGAGAAACGAGCGCCGGTCCTATCGTGGTTGCGTACGTACACCCGTTGACCCCAATCTGCTTCTTCCACTAACGGAGACACCTAGCGTCATGGGTGCAACAGGCGTTGGTATGTCTGGTTTTACCATGACCATAGCCCATTCGTGTTCACGCCCCTCTTCGATTTCTAGGAAAATCCGCGGTGTGTATGTAGAAGCTTTACCTATCTTTACATAACTCATGTTTCTTCTCCAACAGTTCATTCGTCATCTCACCAGTGACCCTAAGATTCATATTGGCAACAGTGTTAAATTCGAAACGTCTGACATCCAGACCTCCTACTATACAGATGCGAGAACTGGGTGTTCCGTCATGTTAATCGATACGCCCGGTTTCGATGACTCCCGGGAAGGCGTAACGGACACTGACGTCCTGCAAATGCTTGTAGATTTCCTGGAGCCAGAAAAGGGGTGAGTGTATTTGATCGAGTTCGTATCTCGTACCTTGTGACGCATGCAAGTCCATAGCGAGAAGAAATTGAACGGAATCATCTTTATGCGCCGCATCTCCGACCCTCGCGTTGGCCATATTTCAAGAAAGAACCTCAGAATGTTCCAAGCGCTGATCGGAGAGAAGAGTCTTCGTAATGTTTGTATCGTCACTACCCACTGGGACGATGTTGTCGGAAAGGAGGGCCTCATGCGAGAGAGTGATCTGAAGGAAGACCACTTTCTATCCCTTCTCGCGTCAGGCGCTCAGATGCGGCCGTCATTTTAATACCGTTGAGTCCGCGCAGGCGGTCATGGCAGAACTTATTCCCCTTCCGGAAGTCACCATTCAAGAGGAAATTGTGAAAGAGGAGCAACAGAATCTCGTGGACTCGGACGTGGTACGCCTGAACCATTCTGTCGGATTTGTGATTCATTCGACATTTTCATCACACGTTGACACGTTCATAACAGACATCCACTCGTCAGGACCCTGAATGTGACAGTCAGGACGACGACATCGACCTTCTAGAGGTATAAACTCACCCATCTACTTCTGAATGAGTGTTCACGATGCCATATAGGTCGAGATACCAACAGAAGTCCCTGCTGCAGCCCCGGCATTTGATTTTGACCGTGTTTGTAATTACTTGTTTCCTTCTTGTTTCTATGTTAACAATGCCGCAGCTACCGTCCCCCGTCCCCTCCGTCCATCCTCAGGTGGATGAAACACCCTCACCGGAGGTATCACACACAGTATCTCCACCATCATCTGCTGTACAACCGGTAATCTCACCTCCAGAGACACGTCCGGAAGCATGTCCTGATTTCGTCGACTCATCGAAGACCTCGTCAACGCTCTGGAAACGGCTGAAGAGGATTAAAAGGAGTGCAGCCGACCAAGCTAGTAAACGACATGAAAACCCTAGTTCACCCGCCGGCTCAGCAGGTTCTCCGTTAACATCACGAAACAATCCCTTGCACAATCAGCGTTCCACGATAGCTACATTACGAAATCCGGTAAACAACCATCTTTTTTGACCAATGATCAATGATCGCGTATCTCATAATACCCTCAGCAACTGTATGCCTCATATAGTTCCTCCACGCCGTTGTCTCGGGGACGGTCACAACAGCCTACTCTACTTGACTCAGCCTTATTCACTCATGAACTACGATCGAGTGATACTCACTATGCTACTGCTAAATATCTGACACCTCAATATCGAGTACCTCCTGTACGTCACTTCTCTTCAATGGGTGAGTCACGTCGCAAGAAGCTGATGTCCCATTAGCCACAGTCATTCCGTGATCCACATCAACCTTCGCGTGGTGGGGAACCAGCGATTCCCGAGACAGTAAGCGTAGTTGTTGTCAGTTCGTTTCGAAACATTGACTCGGAGCACATCGGATTAGAATGAGCGGCGTCGAGACGGAATGATGGTTGAGCTGCCCAGATGGCTGATTTGCTTCCGACCGTGTATTGTAGACGGGGCAGATTAATTCAGTCTCCTAGCAGTATGTCATGACGATCAGGAATCGATCGTACGGAAGGTTTCGCGCTTTTGTACTCATGTTCTATAACACCGCGTATCACTATTACTTTGAATGACTTCAGCTCAGCGCATTGATATTGGTTCCAGTTTTACCCGTTCTACAGTCCAAGTCAAGCTGGTCGCAAAGGGATCATATTCCGGCGATGAAGTCAGTCTTGTCACCATCCGTACTACATAGTACATGACTAAAGCAAAGTAGATTGTCGAGTAAGCCGCAATAGACAGAACTGTATACATCATTACAACTTCCATGCATACGGGTAGTTCACATGTCATCATTTATAACTTTGCAATGATCACGGCGGGAACCTTTTCCTGATGGCCCGCTTCCTCATCAGTCCTGCCGGAGCCTTGGTTGTGGCGAGTTGCAGACTCGGAGTCATCCAGGACGAGGAGCACGGTCTTCACTGTTTCCTCCAACAGCGTTTTCATACATTCTTCTCCCCAAGCCGCAGCTCCCTGATGTTCCGGCAGGTTAGAACAAGCTGCACCCAATAAAGCACGAAGCGAAAACTATAAACAGAGAAGCCATTAGAGGGAACCCACCTGAACTATGAAATGTAGCTTTGAGTGCATGGTCCACGTGTGGATGGTCCTGTGAGCGAGGAGAGAGAACAAAAGGGAGAGCATAAGTGACTGCGGAAGGAGATGTCAAAACAAATTTCTCACATGGTAGTTCCCAATCGAATCCCGAAGCAAATACTCTCAACACTGATTTTCCTGTGTTGTGTTGATAGCTTGTCCTCCACGATACCCAAATTAGTCAACGCGCAACACCATGGATTCATCCTCGTCTTTTTTTCCATGTCTTCCTTACTTGGTAGCATAGCCCCAAGGACAGCCATCAGATGGGGGAGATGGGGGTCTGCCAGATGACTGTCAAAATAGTGCTGGAGCGCCTTCGCTGTCTTAATCAACCTTGCTTTCTCGCTGTGTTCTGTCAAAAACTGGCCGATCGGAAAGTTCAATGGCATCAAAGTTGATGCTGATATGAGATGAGTTTTCGGGTTAATTGATGCTTTCAGATAGCGCTGAAGAGAGATACTGTGGACAATAGTAAGGATCGAAGTCAAAAACAATAGGGATATAAAATGGAGCAGAAGACGTTACACACACAGTGTTACTGCATGGGAAGTTAAGATCAGGCCGGTGGAGGTATTGGATTCATCTTGATCTGCGCCAAAGCGTTTGCAGCTTGGAGTAACACTGAAATGGTAACACCCATCTTCCTCATTTGGGCTATGATCTGCGCCGTTTCTGTACCCGAAAGTGTTATCGTATGACGGAATTGTTGTTCGGACATGTTCAATGGACAAGATGGAGGAGGCAAGGAGTGATGACGCTAAAAATGTCTATGTCATTACTCTCACCAGCAGTGCAAGAAGAACCTACCGTGGCCAGAGCTTTCACAAGTGTTTGGAAGAGGTTGCCTTCAGATACTTCCCTTTCTTGAGCTCCCAACGGTCCTCCTGTGGCAGTAATGGGATCCACAGGAAGGTTCTTCCACTCCTCCACAGGTGTGATTGTGACCTCCATGCCATGATCAGACATCCATTCGCACATGAGGTTCAGTGCATGGAGTGCAGGTCCGCCATCTAGGATGGAATGGGTACCGTGAAAGTATAGACCGTATTCCTTCAAGTTGTTGTCTTGACCACCCTCTTTCGACTCTGAGGTTGTAAGCAGGTAAACCCTGAATGAAGTAGTAGCTCCCTTTCCATCGATGTACGGTAACCTTTTAAGGTTGATGCTCTGAACAAATTTAGATGGGTTCAGTGAAGCTCCTTGGTCTTCAATTACAAAAGCCAGGTTGAGCCAGGCTTCCCGGTCGGCAGAAGGGGTGTAACACCATCGTGGACACGGCGTGACGTCCTCCACCGTGCATGCAATGATAGGGCAAACAAATCTGGGACAAAAAAGCCCCACATCAGTCCTCTTAGGAAATCGTGAAATAACCAGGATAAAAAAAATCATCCTACCGGAGTCTATCCAGAGCCCGTCGAGTACGATGTCCCAAAACTTCAACAGATAGGGAAGAGGTAAAGTTGATCCCGGAACAAGTCTCATTGGCTCTGTATGAACGTTCGTTTCGTTTATCAATGATTATATTAGACAGAGAACGTTACCCATCGAAGGCGTTTGCAAATCTCTGCCACAATACCTCAGAACCAACCATAAGCCTAGTAACCAATCATGGGTTGAAATTAGTCCGATTATGGTTATGCAATGAGACCCAAGAGACTGACCGAGTATACACCGGTGGGTCACGAGTAGCATCAAGGACCCACGGGCTTGCCAGTGGGAGAGGGTGAAAACTGGACATGGGTGTGATCGACACTGGTTGTTAGTGTGTCTTTTATGATGTATTCTCACCGCGGTATCTTAGCAGAGTCGGCCTCGGAAGTAGACTCCCCGGAATAAGCACCTGAGATGTGGCCTAGTGGTACTAGTAAGCATATTCCAAAGCGCCACTAAGTAAAAGATTGTCATCTAGCGTTTCAGAAGACTCTTCTAGGAGGTTCCTGCCCAAAAGGGCGGATAGATTCACGCACTTCCTTTAACGATCTATGCGATTTCGCTGGCGGTCTCTGCCAGCTGAGTCGAGCTGACTCGGATGAATGATCGTGTCACGAGAAACTGGGTGATCGGACTTGAAATAAAATAAAACATCCATGTTATCACAAAACTCATTTCCAGATTAACTACTAGTAAGATGCTCCTACGGGGGGTGCCAAACCAGAAAATTCGACATGTTCGAATACGCGAAGAAGGCAAATATTGGCAAAGAATCTGCAGATGCCAGAGAGCCTGGCGAATGTCCAGATCTCCTTTGTGGATAGACGCCCAGTTGGTGGGGCCGCTGGGGCGAGGTATTCTAATATGTACTATAGATGTATGTCTCATAGGCTTCGGTATGACGGGTAAGCTTCGATCCTCATCGCGTCGTTCTGTCGCTAGAGAAGATGGAGAAATTTGGACTTACTGGACCACGCCAGGAGCGATATGTCTCCCTCAGGCTCGATGCAATAAGTTGAAGCACGACCGTGATCATGCCAGTGAAACGATGAAGGGCTACATTCGATCGATCATCTGTATCATTCCCACGGTGATAAGTGCGAAACGCGTTTTTTAGTCTAACTGGCTCGATGATCGGATATGTATAGTCCTGCCAGTGATTCATGTACATCACCAGTCTAAGCCCTCTGAGAGGCTCTCTGACTCATGACCTACTTGATAGACGCGCAGATTCCAAACTTTAATACTGGTATCATATATCAATCCCCGAGTCTGTGGGACTCGGACATGGCTAAAAGGATTGAGTATAGTACTTCGAAGTCCCTGACATGTGCATCATACTTGACAACTGTCCCTAGGAGTTTATGTTGGCAAAGATGTTGCAATTATGCCTAGCAACACAAACGTCTAATTTATCTTTAAGAGGTTCCTCAGATGACTCAGAGATCAGATCTCAGAGGCGGCCGCGGCACGCGTTTTGACAGGATGTTCACTTCCACTTATCGATATAAGGCCGCCTGAGCTCAGCGCTCTCTGCTCTTATCTTTTCAGTACGGGGCGATACAAGTCTCCGAAATATCACTGATAAGGACTAGTTTGGATTATCTCACTCTTATATAACCGCAGACTGGGAGCCCGTTCCGCTCGGCCGTCTCACGTTTAACCAACCCATACCACTCTCTCTTCGCAACATGTCCGAGAGTCAAGTGCTCCCGCAAGGCGCGGGATATGGTGTCGGTACGTGTTTCATTCTCTCGTATCGCATGGGCATTCCCTAATGAACGCGTTTTGCCAGTTGTCGGTAAGCATTCACTAACACGAACCATTTTAAACGGCCTCATTTGCCGCGCAACTTGAACACATAGGGATTGGGTTGTTTTTCAGCGCTTTCATGCTCGGGTTGACAGCAATTCAGGCGAGGTATACTGGAGTCTCACCTCGGAATTCGGAGGAGTTCACCTCTGCCTCCCGGTCGGTCAAGCCAGGTCTTATCGCGTCTGGCATTGTTTCCGCCTGGACCTGGGCTGCCACGCTAGTAAGATTATGTGCTATAGTTCACCATGAAAGTCGATTTTAATTCTTGTTCAGCTCCAGTCAAGTGCTGTTGCTTACAGATATGGTATATCCGGGCCATGGTGGTATGCCGCAGGAGCGACGGTACAGATCCTGTTGTTTGCCCAGCTGGCCGCGAAACTCAAGCTGAATGCACCATATGCTCACACGTGGCTGGAGATCGTAGCAACACGGTGGGGAACCCTCGCGCACTTGGTATTCATGTCCTTCGGGTTGGCCACCAACATTATCGTCTCTTCTATGCTCGTTCTTGGTGGGTCAGCGACTGTGACAAGTCTGACAGGCATGAACACCATCGCTGCGTGTTTCTTGATCCCGCTCGGCGTCGCGATTTATGTCGTGGTTGGTGGCATGCGATCGACGCTGCTATGCGACTAGTTTGTGTTTCCACGCCTTGGGCTGTCGCTTTCCCTCACCCGTTTCTAACCTCCAGCACGCACACATCCGTTCTCTTCGCCATAATCCTGACATTCGTCTTCACAGTATATGCGACTTCGCAGTATATCGGTTCGATCAGCAAAATGCACGAGTTACTTTCAGAGGTTACACAGATCATGCCGGTTTCTGGGAACGCACAAGGATCCTACCTCACATTGCGCTCTTTGAATGGGTTGATATTCGGCGTCATAAACCTAGTCGGGAACTTTGCAACCGTGTTTCAAGATCAAGCATATTGGCAACGTGCCATTGCTAGTCGACCGGCTACGACCGTCAAGGCATACCTGATCGGAGGTCTCGCATGGTTTGCAGTTCCTTTTACATTCTCCACGACCCTTGGGTTGGCTGCCGTAGCACTTGTAGCGGTCCCTTCGTCTTCATCACCAACCCAAGTACCTACTGCGGACGAGTTCGTTCCTCTGCTCCAGCCCCTCACCCAAGACCAGATCTCTGCTGGATTACCTGCTTCATTTGCTGCTGCGGGGCTCTTGGGCCAAAGTGGAGCGGTAGCGTTGTTGGTCGTCTTGTTTCTAGCCGTGACGAGCGCCACGAGTGCGGAACTTATCGCTGTCTCTTCGATTTTGACCTATGATGTCTACGTGGTGAGCTCAATTTCGGAGGCGCCAATATAGAAGTGACTCACCCATTTGACAGAGGTACTTCAACCCTCAAGCAACGGAGCAAGAAATTCTGCGGATGAGTCACCTCGGTGTATGGTTCCTTTTTCTAGGGTCGATACTTCCCTCCAAGTTCCAACGATGTTCTCATAGATCGTAATTTTCTCGCTTGCGATGGGCATCGCCGGCACCATCTTTTACTACATCGGGGTCTCAATGGGTTGGCTCTACGTATGTTGAACTCGTATAGCTATTGCAAGAATGGTGCACTGATTATGAACTAGACATTCATGGGCGTCATTCTCGGTTCAGGTGTCGTTCCAATCGCTCTGAGTATTACGTGGAGCAAAGCCAATCGTATAGGATGCATCGGTGGGGCGGTGGTTGGGTTTGTTGCCGGTGTCGCTGCCTGGCTCGCTATCACGTCTGGGCTAAATGATGGTGTCATCAACGTTACTGTATGTCGTTCATTTGCGTGTGCTCAGCTGATGTTTAGGTTGCTTTTTTCCTATTAGACGAGCGGAGGTGCGATCAGGATGTATGCGTAGCAGGTCACGTCTACACTGATATTCCTTGGTCAGGTAACTACGAAATGCTTGGTGGAAATCTGGTATCCATTGCGATAGGTGGCATCGTCTCTGTGATCGTCTCTCTGATTGTATGTCATCCTTGGATTCATGGGATGATACTAATCCTCGTACTACTTACAGTGGCCAGATAACTACGACTTTTCACAGACAAGAGCCATCAACGCGCCAGTTGCTATCAAGAAGACGAACCATTACGCTGACGATGTGAAGACAGAAAAAAAGGATAGAGAAGTACCAGTCTCCGTCAAAAGCGACTCAGAAGATGGCACAGAGCTCGATAATGGACTCGATCCTGTAGGCCTTAAGAAGGCGTTCCGATTCGCTGTTTGGTCTTCCGTGATCATGGTATAGTTCCCTTCCCCCGACGTTGTGTGTAGCGTATCTTATCAAACGCACATCTCACCCTTTTCGTTTGGCAGACGCTAGTGTTCATGATTATCATACCACTCCCTCTGTTCGGTGCTTCTACCGTGTACGACGTTACTGGGCTCTCCGTTTGGGTCATCATTGGGATTTTATGGGCGTTTTGTTCGGCGTTTGCGGTGGTATTGTACCCTTTGTGGGAGAGCAGGGAGGCGCTGGCGATGATCCTCAAGGGCATGATCAAGGTAACTAATCCTGTTTCGATGACGGGAACTTTGCTTACTCCCCTCGTTTCCCAGGACGCGTATTCACCTGGGTCGGGGGCATACGTCTCACCGAACACGCGTGCCAACGTAGCGAGTACCGCGTGACGTGCGATGTGAGAAATGACAACTAAGATGATCAATATCCGCCGGAAAGGTTGTATAACCGAGTTCTTTGATGTAGATCAGTATTGTATGATAGCCATGATTCCCCATATACTTGATGGGCGGTTTCGCACAAAGAACTCATACGCGAACATCATCCTGACAGTTATTCTGAGAAACACCCTACGTACAGATCTAAAAGCACAACGGTACCACAAGGTTCGATGTTACATAAATGTCGGACGCTAATCGATCTAATGACTGAAATTGAGATCACGATTTTTCGCTTGTTTCTCGATATGATAGACCTCTCTGGCGGTCGTCCGCTATTCCTGAGAATGTTAATCACCACTCGCCTTGGGACGCATGTTAGACGCGAAATACGCGCCGGACCCAGGTGCACACACGTCCTACAAAAGGCAAAGAAAAGCCAAGGGAGTCAGCTAAAGCCCGAAACACATGTCACGAAAACCAGGGTAAACGTGCTTCTCTCACCTTGATCATGCCCTTGACGATCATCACCAAAGCCGCCCTGCTTTCCCACAGAGGGTACAACACCACCGCGAACGCCGAACAAAACGCCCACAGAATGCCAATCACTATCCAGACGGAGAAGCCGGCGACGTTGAATACGGTGGATGCGCCAAACAAAGGAAGCGGGATGAGGATCATAAACACCAGCGTCTGTCGAATTCGATTAGATTGTCAAACCAGGTCGGAAAAGTTGTACCATTATCAGCGACGACCACAAAGCAAATCGGAAAGCCTTCTTGAGATTTTCAGGATCGAGTCCCGGATCAAGCCCGGTGTGGTTCAAGTCGGATGTGACTGACGTCATTGTGTTATGTTTCTCGATGTTCGCGTTTTCTGAGTCTTGGACAGCCTGCTTCCCGACTGGCGCATTGATGGCCCTAGTGTCCATAAAGTCAAAGTTATCTGGCCACTGTAAATTGTTTTATGGGATTCATCATATCTGTCTGATCCCGAAAAAAGGAATCACATACGATCAGAGAAAAGATCACAGAGACGATTCCGCCTACCGCAATCGAAACCAGATTCCCTCCAAGCATCTCGTAGTTACCTGGACAATATATTTCAGTCGTAGCACGACCCCGCTACTCGTACATCGCAATCGCACCTCCGCTTGTCTAACAGGAGTAACATCCAAACATCAGCAGAGCATTCGCACGAATCAAGATAACTTACGGTGACGTTAATAACACCTTCATTCAGGCCAGAGGTGATCCCTAGCCAAGCGGCAACACCGGCAATCAACCCAATTAACGCGCCAGCGATGCATCCTATGCGATTGGCTTTGCCCCAGGTGATACAAAGTACAATGGGAACGACACCTGAGCCGAGGATGACGCCCATGAAAGTCTAAATCACGATCAGAGACTTGACTTGCGCTACCAGCACAGGTCTGACATACGTAGAGCCAACCCATTGATACCCCAATGTAATAGAATATGGTACCGGCGATACCCATGACAAGGGCAAAGATCGCGACCTACGAAGACGTCATTAAGGGATGTGTTGGCCGAAGAAGAAAATCTCGTACGCCAAGATGACTCATTCGCAGAACCTGCCTGCTCCGTCGCCCGGGGATTGATGTACCTCTGTCGATGTGATGAACCGCTCTCCACACTGGTACGCGTAAAGTCAACTTACCACATAGACATCATAAGTCAAAATTGACGACACGGCGATCAGTTCGGCACTCGTAGCGCTCGTCACAGCCAAGAACAAGACAACCAACAATGCTGCTGCGCCACTTTTCCCCTAAAAGGGCCGCTGCGGCGAATGGAGCAGGTAATCCTGCCGAGATTTCCGCTGCTGTGAGGGGCGGAAGTAAAGACACGAAACCATCCGCACTCGGTGATTGAGTCGGAGATGATGGTGCAGGAACCGCCATTAGTGCCACAGCTGCCAGACCGAGCGACAGTGGAAACTGTAAACGGAACTGCAAACCAGGCGAGCCCTCCGATCAGGTATGCCTTGACGGTTGTAGCCGGTCGACTAGCAATAGCACGTTGCCAATATGCTTGGTCCTGAAAGACAGTAGCAAAATTCCCAATTAGGTTTATGATGCCGAATATCAGCCCGTCCAGGGAGCGCAGTGTGAGGTAGGATCCGTATGCATTCCCAGAAACCGGCATGATCTGTGTAGCCTCCGAAAGGAGCTCATGCATTTTGCTGATCGAGCCGATATATCCAGAAGTTGCGTACACTGTGAAAATGAATGTCAGGATTATAGCAAAGAGAACTGATGTGTGTGTGCTAGAGGTTAGGAATGGGTAAGGGGAAGCGACAGTTCAAGGCGTGGAAATACAAACTAGTCGCAAATCAGCGTCGACCGCATGCCACCAACCACGACATAAATCGCGACGCCGAGCGGGATCAAGAAACACGCAGCAATGGTATTCATGCCTGTCAGACTTGTCACAGTCGCTGACCCACCAAGAACGAGCATAGAAGAGACGATAATATTGGTGGCCAACCCGAAGGACATAAACACCAAGTGTGCGAAGGTTCCCCACCGCGTTGCAACGATTTCCAGCCAAGTGTGAGCGTATGGTGCATTCAACTTGAGTTTCGCGGCCAGCTGGGCAAACAACAGGATCTGTACCGTGGCGCCTGCAGGGTGCCACCACGATCCAGCTATACCGTATCTATAAGCGACTGCACTTGACTGGAGCTAGTAACGATGATTAGAATCAACTATGAATGGCTATGCTAGTGGATTCAACCTACAAAGGTGGCAGCCCAGGTCCAGGCGGAGACAATACCAGACGCGATAAGACCCGGCTTGACTGACCGGGACGCAGAGGTAAATTCCTCCGAATCCCGGGGCGAAAGTCCAGTGTATCTTTCCTGAATGGCAATCAATCCAACCATGAGAACGCTGAAGAACAATCCAATCCCTAGTGTCAGTGTTAGAAACCACGCAAGGCCACTGTCGACGGTTCGTTCGCGGACGTATGCTTACCGATCACTAGCGACGTGTGCTCGGTTGGTGTTCATGCAACGCAATGAATGAATGCATACATACCAACTCCATATCCCACACCTTGCGGGAGCACTTGATTCTCAGACATCGTAGAAAGGAGAGGGTTCGAAAGCGCACGGCCAAGTCCTCGAGTTCGTTGTTTCGCCATTATATGGGTGAGATGACCCCCTAATGTCCATCCAGAGTGACATGCCAGCAGAACATGCCGTGAAACAAAACATGTACAGTACTCCAAGTAGCGAATGCCTGCACAGCCCTTCGACGATCCAATAAACGAACCAGGAGAATAACACTGACCTGAACAGGATAGTAAGACGTACTATTCCTCTGGAAAAGGTGCTGGTTAGCATTGCTACGCCGCGCTCCCAACTTGAGACTCCACGGTACCGTGGGATCGAGAATGTGACGTAACAGTAAGCGATGTCTTCCCTCCTCTGACATTTCCCAACGATGGTGACTTGCTTGGACACGACCGTCCGTGCCTGAAAGCACTGTAACTGAGTGTAGACGTTGCACCAGCAAGGTACTTATATGAGCCGAAAAGAACTTCGACAACGACCCTTGACAGTCGACGACAAGAGGAATTGGGTGTCGCCTGGAAACTTTCTTTGCGCTGTCCATGTACGAGAGAGAACGGTGACTCGGCGTCGTGATTATCCCCTAATGGAGGTGAGTACTCTCTTCTTAGTCCTCCGACTCATCTCCGAAATAACTCCCATTCAAAAATGCATACTTCATGCCGTGCACCCATTGTACTTTCAAGTTGAATGTGAACTTCGAGTCCTTCGAGGTCGGCGTTCGTACCAAGATTCTTGATTCTGTCTTGAAATCACAAATTTACCGGCGGTATAGAAAAGAGCAAAACAATTTGACAAGAACGAGATTCGAACTCGTGCCCTTTCGGACTGGATAGGCATATTAACCTGATTCCAGCGCCTTAGACCGCTCGGCCATCTTGCCCTGACGAGTAACACCCATTGGTTTTCGCAGATGGAACACAGCGACGTTAGCGAATCAATCATAGTAGTGGAAGTCGATCTCGCTGCAAGCGACAGGTTCAACATTCAACAGTCTACGAGACTCTCGACCGTTCGTCTTGACTGGGACGATATCCAAACATGGCACGACTCGGAACAAATCAGATGTTATCAATAAGCAGATTCACACCATACCCCTCTTTTGTCCATCGTACACTGGACCCGAGACGAAGTGCGTCCGCGGTTACGTTTATGCGTCATTTGCATATGTCGCATCATGATATCAAATTCTGGAGCATGCCAAACTTACGGAGCCAGAATATAGGTCGAGCCGGTGGCGGTGGATTCTAGATCACACCATCGCCTCTAGCACGATGGTACGTGATCGTAGAAACTATTTTGACAGGAACCCCTTATTGATGTGAACTCGGATCAATAGTTCTGGAACGATCGAGGTGCTCTTTTTTTGTCTTGCATTGTCTATCAGTCAATTTGATACGGTTATTACTAAAAAGCGGCCGATAATAATCTAATTGCCCGGGAGCCGACGCAATTATGCACGGAGCCAGATCTGATGTCAAGATCCCACCCCGAATGATATGTTCAATATATTGAACTAGGCAAGATGTCTTTCATGATATCAATATCCAAGAACAGAGCAATTAACGTTAACAAAGTCCGAGATCAATCCGTCAGTATCACCGCCCCCAATCCCTCGAGCTGGCAAAAAAGCTAATCCTAATCAGACACACTACCCTCGGCACCACGCCACAAAGAAACCCCTTCTCCTATCCGAAACGGCTTGGGCTGGCACGTCGCTCATGCCTCCGCAATATCCCTTAATCCAGTTGCACGACCTCGAAGCCGCCGTGTTCCTTTGCCACGACGAACCGTCCCATACCCTCGTCAAAGTCCACCTTGTCTCCGCTCGCACTCGCTTCGTCCACACCATGGTTCATATTCATGTCCTCGGACCAGTATAACCGATCCAAATCCCGCTTCCGATGCGGATCCACCACATATAAAGCGTTCCCCGTCTCAAAAACCGGTCCAAATTGCATGTCGTACGGTGGCAGGACGAGTAGCCCCGGGCTCACGAGGCGAAGCTCCCGTCCTACGACGTATATGCCCCTTCCAGACGAACCAAGACAGAGCGCCGTACAGGCACGTCGTACTGGATCGCACTACGCCTACGCCGTCTTCCCCGCTTTCGTTTCCAGCCGGCCGCGCTGGCATGTTTGGAGAGAGATACGTCAAACGATATGGAAAGGTGTTGATGTCGGCGCCCGACCCCTTTTCCATATGGACCCCCTCATCGAAAAGCGGCACCAACATCGTCATAGACACGCTCTCTGGTCGCCTCCTCGACCGCGCCGCAATGGTTAACGTGGGCGAAACACTAAAGTTGGGCGATGCACATCGTTCGCCTTGTCCATCGCGATCCCAGTCTATGTCCCAATTTGCACCCTGGTCGATACTGAAACTTGGATCGAGGCAGGGTGATTCGACGCGGTGCGCAACACACGTTGTAAATCCAATTGGTCGGCTGACCGCTTCTTGGAACATGAACACAGCGTCTATGTTCCACTAGCACCTGGCCATCCTCAGGAATATGCGGGACTGGGAAGACGCTCACGCAGTGTTCCCATACGACCAAGATATGGCCAGAAAACACCACGAAATCGAGGAAGTTGCCAAACTAGAGGGAAATTATAGACATCAAAAATAGTTGCATTTTTTTTAGATAACCAGCTGCGACGGTGGCCGAACGACACTCACCAGACCGGGGAGACGCGGGAGAACTGCTGTTCCAGTTGTTTGAGCATGCCAGTCGAGGAGCTCTAGACCACCATCCTCAAGCTCCCTCGTATCAAGAAACAACAAATGTTGCCATATACCGACCACGACGCCCGGCACGCGCGCATAATCACACAGCGTCATGAATGGCGTTTTCAAACTTGTCGATAGCACCTTGGCAAAGCCATGGGATCTAATGTATGGAGGAGTGTTAGCGAACCCTTTTTTCTCTCGCTCCAAAGAAACATGCGAAAAAAATAAGTAAAATACTCACCCTGACGGTACTCTCGGTCCGACGGCAATGACACCAGATACGTCTCCATCCTTGACGACGCGGCACGGCACGCCCTCTACTGGCGTCCATTCCCCGATCTGCTTCAATCCGTGTGCGAGGCCAGGCCAACTAACGATGAGCCAATGCACCACCGTGTCGCCATGCACGGTCAAGAGTTCTGTCCCGCCCGGAATAAACATGACCTGGTCCACACGGGCACGCACGCCGCTAGTTCGGTGACCGTGCCTGGAAATAAGCGAGTTCAGCAGACAAGCGTGGCCATGCTTGGTCAAGGAAGAGGGCTCGCAGTGTGCGCTGCTCGAGCTCTGTTGCGGAGAGCAGAGGGAGAGGACGTGGCGGTCCAGGTAGAGGAAGGTTGCGTCCAAAGACCTCGGTACAGAACCGGGCGTACCAGACGCATCGGAGTTTACTGAGAAGATAGTAACGTCGAGACGTCTTCGTACATCCTTGTTAGTGTTTGTCCTTTTTTTGCTTATGAACAGGGAATGGGAACTCACCTTGCGTAGCGAGAGCACTGTGGTCACAGAGAGGACCTGCAGGATTTGGATCAGAATGTCGTCGACAAGCCTATCGAGGCTGCTGCTAGCCATGACGTGCAGTTTAGTGGGTGAGTAGTGTGAGTAGAGTTCGAGAGCACCACAATGGCAGTGTCCTTGTAACAATCCCGAGTCCACGCCCACGAAGAGGTAGCCGAGGGTTTAAATCTGCACGGAATATATTCCTGTGAAACAGTTATATATGCTTGGTATTGCACACAGTCTGAAGAGGGGTGAGTGTGCGTGCGTATTGACGTTATTGACGTGGACAGCTGTCTCGATCCGAGGGTCAGACCGATGGTAGCAGGGGTGGTCGTCACATTCGTAAACGAATTCACGATTCACTGTTTGAACGTGACATCTTAAATCCGACTGGGTCGGTGACTCAGTGCCAGTGGTGATACCACCTCGGATGTCGTCGCTTCCGAGATCGATGCGGCTGCCGATCACTCGCGATCCGATCGTGTGACATGATACATGCGCAAGTGACGGGATGATCGTTGTGGCAACTTTGGAATGTTGAACTGTGACCACCCTTGGCTTTGAGGAAATACTAAGGGAAATGGGTTTGGATTGTAAGCATCGTCAGACGATGGCCAAAGTTGAAGTGGCGGACCGCAGTCGCAGTCTCACAGGGATCAAAGTCCGTTTTGGCGACCTGGTGCAGAAATTAGAGTACCTCCTGAGCACGGACACTAAGGGAATACGCTTACTACTACCTTTTTTTTTGTAATCCTTGTTTAGTGTTCGGTAAGGCGCGCGCCTTATGCTGGACAATTACATGGACCGTGACGTATCGTGTGAATTGGTGGGCCCGCCGGGGGGCTGGGGGCATATCTAGGTAGTTACATGGTTGCTTTACTACTACCTAATACCACGCACCCACTCATACACTCCAAACTGGATTCAAATCTAACACTCGTCCAACTCCTTTTTCTCTTCATACCTGATAGATAGCATGTACCTGTGCGGCCCTCGCACTATCAAACGTTTCCGATTCCACCCTCGCCGGGGTCGGCCGAGTTCGGAATCAAGCCGGCGCTCGACCGTGCCGCTTCGTCCCATAATGTTTCCTCACACCCTTCAACATGCAACGAGCGCGGCTTCACCGCGTCCCGCGGTACCGAGAGCTAAAGTTCAATCTATACCGGATGATGCTCGACGTTTGGACGTCTGTGCATCATCACCATGTGTGATCAGTAATCACACGTGTGCTGGCAAACGTGCTAGTGCGGGTATCGGTGTCGCGATGAGTTTCTTCAACCCATCTCCGCCGGCGCCTCGAGTCCGTAGTAGTGACCGCGTTTGAGCCCGCGTTCATATCTCTGCGGCGTTCCTTGACGTGGGGGGTCGGGAAGAGTGCCCCGATGACCACATCCACACGAGCGTCGACAACCCGACGACGGCGACAACGATGGCCGACAGAGAGTGTCCACTGCAGAGTCTAAACGTTTTGTCTCAAGTTCGGAACCGGGTCCTGGCACGGCTGAGTTCCACAAATTCTATGTGCGTTGTCTTATAGGTTCGAGTTCTAGCGCCCTCAGACGAGTCGAAATGACGTATCAAATCCTGTACACGGAGTCATACTTTACCCTCGACATGCAATAGCCCCGCGTAGGGTTCTCTCTTAGCCTAGCCCTCGTTTAGGTCCTGGACGGATCATGACGCATGATGTGCCACGCCGTTGATCTGAACCGATGAACAAGATAGACATGTAACCACCACAATGTCAAACCAATCACTGGTGGGAACCAGTAATCGCTCGAAGTTCATGAAACATGTCGCCTTCCTCTAAAATATGGTGATCCATCGATTCGGATGACGTCGTGATCTCTACTACATCTCGAGCTCACTTGGATCCTGTTTTCCAATTCTTGACGCGTCCGGACCATAGAGCCGAATCGTTGAAACCCACCGGTCCGGGGACTTATCTCACAATATCCCGCAACGTCAGCGATATACTGCATCACCAGCACAGCGAAGGTTTTCTGAAGGGCCGAGACTATATCCTTCAACTGAGATTGCAGAACGGCCAGCCCACTTGGCCCCGTAACGGGGTTCAGGTTCTTTTTGGTGCCCAACACGAACTGAAGTAGGAAACAAGAAGTATGAAGTGACCTGAGCGTTGAGGATTGCGATTGGAGGACGGGACTCTTCCCTCAAGCTCCCAACCAGAACCAAGCTAAGGACCGAGTATTCAGCTGAGCGATTTCAATCGACGAATGGAAAACCCACTTGACTTGGATCCCATTGAATAGAAGCCAGCTTGGATGTGTCAATTGATTGAACATATCTGATCTGACCTGACCCGAATTAGGTACATGATGATTATCAATTTGAAACGGCCCTTGTAGAGCCTCGCCAATGATCGGCTGAGTGACAACTCTACAAGTTTATTCAATGGCCTGATTCAAGCACCCGTCAGTGATCGGGTCAGGTATTAATGCCCCACGGCCTGGACCGTTGGCCCTGGCCCCGCTTCACCCCGTCAATCACTAGCGCTGATAAGCTCCTCATTCAGGGCTGATGAGCAGTATCGCTGGCGATGACTCGTTTGTCTCTAAATCCGATTTTGGGGTATTGCACTGATCTTAGGCCTCAGGCCCGGTACGCGTCCCCACGATAACCTTGAAAGTAAGCACCTTGGAAACAGCCCGTCTCGACCACAGGCCTGCCAAGACCATTCATTCATTCAACTCAAAGGGACCCTCATCGATCCGACCTTGAAGCTTTCCAGTGAAGGTTGGGCGTCGTATATCAAACTCGTCAGGACATTCGTCTTCCAGTACCATGATTGGTCCAATGGTTCTTCACAACGCCACCTGTGAATGAGTTGGACTCAGGGATCTACTAAGCAATCTGTCTCAAATAAAGTGTGTTCGACGATCAGCACTGATTCAGCAGCAGATCATCATCATTGATTGTACCTTCTTCGTCCATCGATTTATCAAATAATCATAGTTTCCACATCTTACGAAACAGATTAGTCTATGTCACATGCTATATGAACAAGTAGGAAGCAAAAAAATGACGAATGCGGGGGACTCGGAGCCTGAGGTGACAACGCGCGACTCGTCAATAAAGTGAAACATTGAGAAAGAACAAAGACACGTGGCTGATGACCTTGCGCGTTGCAGCTTCAGGCGTTGCTGAGACGGCCTAAGCCTCAGTTCCCGAGTCCTCCCGCTTCCAGAATTTTTTTCGAATCATACTTGTATTCAAGAAAAGCCAACAGTGTCATTATGGTGACGAACTGATGCTGGCACTGGAAAGAGTCCGACGCATCGGAAAGGATGAAACAGACGCCACGAGAGATGCGTGTGACCTTCCCCCCACTGGTAATGGGCCAAACCCTGACCAGGTGTGAACCCTGCATGGGTTGAGATTCTTGAAGCGTGAAGTGTCGTGATCGTAAGTGCGACTGGATATCTCCGAGATGCGCCATCGTGATCTCACTCTCAAGTTTGCATCGATTCGAACTTCCTTGACCTTGGTTTTCCGAGTCCCAACGCGTTCCGGAATACTATTAGAGCCAGGACACGTTGACAATTTACTGATCCGGGCACCCATCTTGTAATCGGAACTTGGAGAGCCCTCCATCCCGGCGCAACGTTGGCGATACGTTATCGCATGACCAACATGGTAAAGGTCCCTCGGCACCGCCCGCCCTGAGGATGTATCCGGCGACCGCTATTCGAGAACAGCTATGCAGCCCACGGGGATCAAGGAAGCTCTTGTTCGCGCCCAACACGAGCCGAACCAGGGACCGAATAGTTTCGTATGAACTTGAAGCAACTGGCGACCTGAGTGATGACGATGACGATTGGACGACAATGTTCCTTCTTGCAAGTTGCGCCCAACACGAGCCGAACCAGGGACCGAGTAGTTTCGTATGAACTTCAAGTTGGAACAACGGCGACCTGCCAGTGAGTGATAAGGATTACGATTAAACAACAACGTTATTACCTCTTGCAAGTTGCGCCCAACCAGAACCGAACTAGGGACCGAGTAGACAATTCAAAGTGACTGCAATTTTCAGGTGAACTTGAACGGCTAGCTCATTTGTCAAGCTCGCGCGCCCATTGAATAAGAACCGAAGGGACCAATTGAATGCGTCCGACCTGACCGGACGCGGGCCTGACCGTCTAGTGCATCAATTTGAAACAGCCTCGAGAGCCTCGTCTGTGATCGACGGTGCGATTACTCTATTGGTTGAAGGGAGCTCTGTGAAGCGATCGAGTGGGGGTAATACCCCACATTCTGGCTTGCAAGTTGCGCCCAACAAGCAAGTTAGGAATCACAGTCACTCAGACCAGCTGCGATCGGAAATGGCGCACCCCACCTGTCCAAGGTTCCTGCGTTCGCATTGACACCAATCGGATTCAGAGTCAAGCTATCAACTGAATGCACCCGACCTGACCGGACCTGATCTTCAAGTGCATTTGAACGGCCCTTGTAGAGGCCAGTGATCAGCGGAGCGACGACTTTATTGGCTGAAGTGAAGTGCCAACGCACCAGTCGGAAGCACCTCACGGTCTGGGCCACCGGCCCTGGCGGAGCCCCGCTCCCTGACCCAGCCCGTCCATCAAGTCTGATAAGCTGCCCAAATCAGGGCCGCTGAGCGGCGTCGCCAGCGATGGGTCGTGTCTGATTTTGGAGGGTGGCGTGCGTAATGGGCAGGGCGGTCTCAGGTCCGACGCGTCCCCACAAAAACCTTGAAAGTACCTTGGAAACAAACGGTGCACAGTGTCGACCAGGGACCTGCCAAGCACATCCATTCATTGGATCGTCTGTAGACCGCTAGGAACCCCTCCTGAGTCCTGATCGACAGTCGTCCATCCAACCTTGACGTTCGTCCCATGCCCGGGCGCTAGGGTCCATCACGTGTCTTCCGTCACGATAAGTAAGTAGGTCCAACGGCGTCTCACCAAACGCAAACCTTCAAGGGCCCACGGGCGATTTGCCGATGCGGCGTCGTCCACGAAAGGGTTAGGCGCGGGGATCTATACAATCTCGCGCGTCAACGTGTTGCTGTAAATGATCACACACCGGTGTGTGTCACGCGTGCCACGCACGTGCTGTCCCTCGTATAAAAAAGGTGTGGTGTCCTGGACCCTGAACAGCGTTGTCGTCTGTCTTGACGGGCTGAACCCTGACTCTGGGATACGTCCGGGGACGTGGGGACGAAACTGGTCCCGCGCGTCCCAAAGTGTCTGTTCTGGGACGCCCAGCGCAGTGGCAATGCCTCCCAGGAGATAGTCGTCATGTCGCAACGCAACATCCATACAGGGTACAGTTATAGACGGAACAAAGTTGGTCGATCCGTCTCACTGCGCTCCGGTGTCCTTCCGAAGCATCCGACGTGCGTCCACGTAGGTCATCCCGATTCCGGGTGGTGGTGTCCCGGGAAAAAACGTGTCGGCCCGAGCGGTGATCCCCGAGTGGACCGTGGCTCTGACAACAGGGCGACGTGTGGGGTGAGAGCCATGTCTTGCAAGGTCGGAGTGACCCGCGCATCAGAAGCCGGTACGAGAACGAGCTTTCGATTGGCACACGATGGGTGTCAGGACCGTGGGTACCGGGTTCAAATCTGCATTCCTATGACACTGACCGGTTGACGAGCGACTGACAGTGACATGGCAGTGATAGCGCGCCGCGGCGATTTGGCGTACACCAGCGTTCAAGCGATAGACACTCATACATATGGACCTACTCTTATCATTGACAGTCCCCGTTTTGACGATAGGTGCTCATCATCCATATCAATGATCGGATCGATTCAGACTGTCAGGCGGCGCCCGCCAAATGCCCGCAGTCTTCTAGTTCAAACGCCTGTCGTCCATGGATAGCGCGGCGGATTGAAAAATGGGCCGCCACGGAAAACAAGGTTCAAGCTAAGTCGCATCAAGTAGTTTCAGACTTGAGACAGTTCACCATGAGAAATCCTTCCAGATTGGCCAAAGGTCATGCATAAAGACCATGTCGTACGTACGTACGCACGTACGTCAGCGTATGCAGCGTCCAATGATCATGATCTAGCGTGTCGACGATAAAGCCTATGGCGCTGTGTCTCTGACTCTGAGACCAGGGCCAGGACAAGACTTTCTCATCACGACCGGGCCTGAGCAACCGCCACGGACCGCGAAGTTGACAGGAACGCTCCCTCAAACACCCTACCTGCAATGCTGGCACAACCGTCCGTCGTCGTTTTCGCTTGGCGTTATCAGCCCTCCCAAGCCTCACAGGTGACAGCGATACCACTACCGCCACCCACGTCGACCAACGCTGAATCGTTTGACTCATGATACCAGACGCCACACGGCACCTTCCGAGCTTCGACACGCACCGTGTCTCAAGTCGCCATCCTGCCGCATCGACATCTCGACAGGGTCAAACGCCGACGTGGGCGGTGACCGGCGACCCGCGCCGTTGCAATGAACGCGTTTTTAAATTGCCAGGCTTGAGGGATATAAAACGCGGATACCCTGACCCGGTATTTATCCCTGCTTGCGCGAGGGTTTGAAACGAGACGGGAAGATGCGGGGGTCGTGATTGGGGCTTGACGAGATGCGTCAGCTTCCGATGACGCGGACGGAGAGGCTCATAGTATGTTGGCTGATGCGGAAGCGTGGATGGTGTAGAACGACGCTGTGTTGCTGCGCATGACTAACGATCGCTGTCAGCAACGCGGGGATGCTCGAGCGCCCATACGCGTCGATACGGCGTCTTACCAAGGCAATGAAGGCCTTGCGTACGTAGACGCGTCCTACTGTATGGTGACTCGAGAAACGATCATGATGCGCAGTCGAAATGAATGATTCCATTCCATTGCTCATCTAGCCGTCCATACCGCGACGCGACCACCATGTGGTCCGATGGGCGTTGATTAAAACCAACCGTTGGGATATGGTCATATATCAGATCACAAACAGAGACAAGCCACTGTCGCGCTGCCACCATCAACCCACGAACTTATCCATACTCGGCCACATAGTTTCATGATCCGTCTCAGCAAATAAGCTCGGACAAGGACAAGGACAATGTACCGCTTTTGATGAACACGTTCCTGTACGCATCGGTCTTGAGCTTGTTCCGGGCGGAGATCAGGTTCGACCTACGTCTATCGCTATCTGGGCTGTCGTGTTTATCTAGCCATCTATGTATAGACGAGCGTCCACACGGGAACGGAACGGGTCTCTCCGTCCCTCAGTGGATAACACGCTCGGAGGAAGCCGGGCGACGCCCGTCCCTCGCTCATGTCCGTTGACACGATCATACCATCAGGTTATCATATGGCTTGCCTGGGCGCAGCGGGTGTCGATGAACCCATAAGGTGGCTCACTGCACGTGCAGCGTCTGAACGATCCATGTCATGTCATGACTTGTTGACATGACATATTTACGTTGGGTGCCCTGGTAGCAATGAGTCTGGTACTTGTCGCGGATGTCAAAGCAGTCGAGATATATTGCTACAAGTAGGACGCCAACATACGGGTTCCTTGGTTTACCCTGGAAAAGAAATTTGGTCGTACGGCAGGTACACGGCGATGTTTTGAACATGTTCTGGTTAATTAGATGATACGACTAAGGAAAGATGACCTGCTAGATACAAAACCGAAGAGAAAGGATGGAATGTAGATACGGTCGCAGACGGTCGATTTTTCCGAGCGCTGGGCATCGGAGTGGAACCCAAAGCAAAGAAAGGTAAAGCGAGAGAGAGAGATGCCATGGTATGAATATAGCTAGGTATGCAAGTGTTGTCTCTAAATGATGCGATGCTCTGGAGTGTGATGTCATGTGGAGAGAAAAAAACGATGCCAGGGGATGCCGCATAAGTGGATGGCTAAGTCTACACGGGATGGAAGCGCGATGGGAGGCAACAAGAATCTAGAGGGGTCTATGCCTGGAATTTTGGTTTTTGCTACGCGAGGGATGAGTACACGAGAGCGGGACACAAGACGACGACGTACCGATTTGCGCATCATCAGTGGTGGTGACGAATTGGACGAGTCGGCATAGGAGGACTAGTCTGAATCAGAACGGACGCGGTGACGGGGCACAAAGCTAAGACATACAGAGGGCGTGTATGGATGCATGGGTAGAACGCTCTGGGGCGTCGATGCAGTCTTGGACAAGACTTTTCTGAGCTGAGTGAGGGTGAGTGAACGAAGGCGGTGTAGCCGAGCCAACGTACCTTGGCTTCGCTATCTGCGGCATGTTGTGCGTACATGCTCGGATGGAGGGAGACGTTGTCGAGGCTGGTAGCCTGAGGGAGAGAAGAGAGCGCGCAGGAGAGGCTCGGGAGAGCGACGAGCTTGTCGTGTCGAAGAGCAGTCATTGTGAGGGATACTTTTTTTTTCCTGGAGGGAGATATGGAATGAGGAAGGGGTACTTATACCCGACCGAGAGTGTTTTCCCGCGCAGGGTTGATGATAGTGGTGAGTGTTCTCATAACGATGCGCGGCGTATCTGAGATCTCGGCAGTAATTCAGATAAATAAATAATAATAAATTTTTAAGGGTGCTGTTTCCGGACATGGAATTACCCCCTCTCTCTATCTCACAATGTACTGACACGGCACCGATAATATTCCTAGTACAGGGATGTCTAACCGTGTACTCGTCCTCCGGTCCTCGTGCCCGACGAACCTCCAATCCGACCCTCGTGTACTGCTCTCGGATCTCACTCGCAGCCCCCTGTTTACTTGTCGTCTCCTCGTTTTCGTTCGGCTATCCCCTCCAGCCCTGACTGTAGGAAAACAAAACAGCTAAAGTGCATGGTTCTGTCTGCGATCTATCCTCGCATTCTCATGGTTCCCAGTCACATGCACCCGTGGTGCACTCAACGCACGCCATGTCATACGTCGCCCCATATCACCTGGACCAACACCGAACGTCTGTTACCGATAATAGCCATCTAGAACCGATAGTACGTCTACATACCCAGATGCACCCAGATTGGCACAGCCAATACAACCCTGATCTCATCTCACGCCAGCACGCCATCGCTTTCTCATCCCTCCCTCTATCAGTTTATTATGTATCCATCGAAAAACGTGTCCTTCTGCTTCTCCGAGGAGTAGTAAAAAAGTCTATTTTGTCCGCGTTACGTCGCAGATTCATTCCACGGCTTGCACGCCATCGTACACCGCCAAACGCTCGCGGGCCACTGGCCAATCAATCGTGCCGTGCACGAGTTCGCTCACCACCGCGATCACATCATCGATCGGACCAATCAGCTGTTCGGTCGTATCACGCTCGCGGAGTGTCATCGTTCCGTTCTGAAGGGCTGAAAAAAAGGGGTCGTCATCTGCGACCGAGATCGGGGCGGAACACACGTACATGCGAAATCGAGGGTCACACCAAACGGTGTCCCAAGTTCGTCGTTGCGAGCATAGCGTTTTCCGATGGAGGTGTTCGAGTCGTCGACGCGGGAAAAGATCCCTGCCTTGCGCAACTTGCTCGCTAGGTCGAGCGTGAGAAAACGACGAGAAGCGAAGAGGCGATACGCACAGACATCGCGCACGAGGGGGTTAAACTCCTCCTTGGCACTGAGTGGCACGATCAGCACCTTGGTGGGTGCGACGACGGGGGGCAGCGAAAGCACGCCGCGCTCAATGTCTACTTCTCTGCACCAAAACGAGTGTTCGAGCAGGGTATACAAAATACGACCAAACCCAAAAGATGGCTCGATGACGTTTGGTGTGAATTCGCGAACTACGTCATTGATCAATGGTGGATTCGCGCACGAACACGATCAAACAACGAACTGGATTGCTTGAACGTCTTCCGCTGTATTGTCACGAGCTCCGGTGTGAGCGTGATCTCTCTCCCCTCGGCCGTGATCGTGGCAGAGCTTGGAGTCATTGTCAGTCTCACATCTCCGCGGACACATGACACGTACCCTTGTTCGAGTGACTGCTTCAGTTTGCTGAGTTCTGCCTGGTCCATCTCCCCGACGACCTTCTGCACGATCCCCGCATCGCGCCCGAGTGTCTTCCCGAGCATCTTCTTGTTGAACTCGGCCACCTCCCGCTCCGTCACCACCGGCTCCTTCAACGCCTCCCGCACAACCAGCGCATGCCCCGTCTTCGCCGCATGCACGCTCAGGTCATACGCTGCCCGATCCGCACAGCCAACACACTCCGTCCACCCCGTCGCGTTCTCAATCTCTGCATCCCAGCAGTCCGTCGCATAGTGCGCCATCTCGTTCCCCATGTGTTGCCGGAACCGCAACCGCGTCGGGTCGATCCCAATCCGCACCAGGAACAGCTGGATCCGCGCTAAAAAGTACCCCAGCGTCTCGTTGGCAACAATCCCCTTGTACACTGCTTCCCCGATCGTCATCTGGGTCACCGTCGTCGACCCCTGGGTTTGCACGTGTCGGTCGAGGAGTGAGAGCACAACGTCACGGTGTTCCGCGAACCGCGCGTGCTGCTTGTCCGCGGGGTCCACAAAGTGTTCGATCTCGCCCATCGTAAACTCGCGCACACGGAGTAACCCCGCCCGCGGAGAGATTTCGTTCCTGAACGATCGCCCGATCTGCGCGGATGCAAATGGGACGCGTCCGTTGTTGAACTCGAGCAGTCGCGAAAAGTTGAGAAAATGGCCCTGCGCCGTCTCAGGTCGAAGGAACCTAGGATACATGAGCACGTGAAAAAAAGGATGTATGCGCATGACGTACCCAGGGTGTTGCCCCGTAGGACCGATACTGCTCGCAAACATGAGGTTGAATTGCTGAGGTTCTCCCACCTCATTGTCCGTATCTGGATTCCGTATATCGTGCTTTCGACAGAGTTCCCCGAGCTCTGGCCCCGAAAAATTGTCGAGCTGGGTCATGGTCAACAACGTGTCCACGTGCGATCGGAGGACGCACCTGAGCGAGGATCTGTTCATACTCTTTCACCTTGTCGTCCGCCAGCTGGACCGCGACGCTCTTGACTTTCTTCTTCTTCTTCTTGTCGTCCTCCTTGGGTTGCCCAGCCAACCCACGCGCCTCGCGATCCCCCACGAGACGTGCTTCGAGGACGTTCTTGACGAGATGGTCTGCCCGGAGGACGTCCCCCGTCTTGGTATCCTTGACCATCCAATCCGCAAATCGCGCGACGTGCCCCGATGTTTCGAATACGGGTGCGGGGGTCATGATGGTCGTGTCGAGCTCGAGCATGTGATCTTCGATGATAAAGTGACGACGCCATTCGGCGATGATATTGGCCTGCAGCGACGAGCCTGGTGGGCCGTAGTCGTAGAGACCCGCGACGCCTGTCCGATGATGGATCAGTGAGACGTCACGTCGTGAGATGGATGCGAACCGCCGTAGATCTCGAACGCGGGGGCGTAGAAAAAGCGATGGTTGAGGAGGGCCTCGAGACGGGCCTTGTCGAAGGGATGGGCGGTCTTGTTGAGGGTGGACATGGCGGTGGTGTGGTTGAGACGAGCTCTGGCGTTGATCACGATCTGTCCAAATCGGAATCGCATCACGTCTGACTAGGAAATTTTCGTAGGGACAGAGGTTGATTATGTAAGGTCTAACTACCACCTACTCCGAAACAGGCGGATCATGACTCGGACACGTTTTCTAAATAACGATCGAATGTCATTCATTCACAATCTCAGGATCGCCCCACCGCGGTTTGAACCAATCAACCAGCCGCGTCGTCCAACACCCAATCGTTACCCTTGGAAGAAGCTGCGCAGTTTGAGCGAACTGGTCATTGGTCACCGTTGACCCAGGTGTTGCGTGGGACACCATGTCGTCTTTCACGGGCTCAATCATTCAGGCAGTTGTCACCAGCGTGCTCGCCCAACCTTGTTCTGCTCCGAGGTGGTTCGGTGTGTTAGTCCATACTCTGATGGCGTGATGCGGCATGTTGTTTCAAAACTGAATTGTCTATGTTTCTGTGGCGTCAAAATCATGTGTCTGACAGAGGCTTCTCTCGGGAGGTTTTGGGTCGAGGGTTCCAATTGGTCTCGCGTGAATGGCTTATCCGGATCAGCGCGCAGCGCTCAACCAAGGGTCCCCCCGGTCAGATCGGAGTCGTGGCGAGTAAGTACTAGTACATCGCAGTCATCGGTGGGTCATCCTTTCAGGCTGTCGTACGCCCGTCCTCTTGGTGATCCATCGCTCTAGCACATTGCATCGTGCGTGCCGTCCTTGTTTTACACACGTTGCGTCCTTCCTCCGAGACGTCGGATCGAATGAACAAGGTTCGGCTCGCTCACCTGGTTGGACGATCAGGCCGACCTCGAGGACCAACACACAGATGCGGCCTATCGAGCGTATCCAGCTATCGGGTATCCTATATCAACGCTTTACCTCACGACGTCACCCTCATGTCTCGAACCCCGTATCTCTCCGAACAAGAATATCTCCATGGATGGTCATCCGAGATGTAATCAAACAAGGTTTTCGAATTTGCAACGCAAGAAGGGATGAGAAGCAAAGATTATGAAAAAGAACTTGACACAAAAAAAAAATTCCGCACAGCAACGAGCGTTGTGCGGCGAGCGTGGTCGCGGTATCTTCTTGCACAGGCTCCACAGGTGCAAACATCAAGGCAGATCCACGGACGTTGATCGTCGAGATGCCAGTGGCGTATCTCTGACTCGACAACGGGCTCATACATGTCACCGACATCCAAATGTCACATCAAAAATGCTACGATACGGACACACTAGCATGGCGACCCGAAAGCACGCTCTACCGCCGCCCATTTAATTGGGATGCTGCGGGCATTATATGTAACGTGCAAGATCGGCTCCGTTTTGACGTCCTTCGTTCGTCTTGACCAATCGAGTTCATGTACAAGGTATCTCGTGGTCTCGTGCAAGGGACAAGGAACACCGTTCAGTCCCGTACGATAGAACCATGGTGTTCTCCGAGGAGAAGCAACGCATGAGGTGATTCAGTGAGTGGTGAATCAGTAGATTAGATGGTATGCGTCCAAGTATGCGCTCAATATGCCCGATACAGCTCTCTTTTTCGACAAGGCCTATCAAGCTATCAGCCTATCAAACCTATCGGGCATCAACACATCACAGCATCAGCATCACACTGGTTTAATGCTTATCTCTCTGACCTCTGGCCTTGTCAGATCAGGACGCATGGTCTTCTGTTTTTCGAACGGGATCTGATCATCTGATGCTCAGGTACAAGTGGTTTGCGTCCGGATGTCCAAGACCGAGGGAAAGAAGCCGGGATATGAATAAAGTGCGCACGGCGAATGGCAAATAGTGCGGCGAGGGTCATGTGTGGTGGTTCTCTCCCCCCGACGTACAGGCACGCAGGGCCGATCCCCGGACACGAAGCACTCTGGGACTCTGGCGAGGATGCTTCATACAAATTTCGGGGGTCTGTACGTGCCCAACCACGCCTAAGGACGAGGAGGACATTGAATTGAATTTGAAAAGATTGAACGCTCGCGTATGGGGATATGACTACGAGGATGCTACGTAAGACAGATAACGAAGGCGAGAATGGGGTGAGGATGTGATCGTGCCAATTAGGTCGACACTACTCGTCTAGCACCTTGATGATGATAACTTGTCTGAGACAAGCCTGTTTTGTTGTGCTGAGCGCGTGTGATGTCCTGTTCCGATTAGGCTACATACGAGTACACACGAATTTGGACGGACATTGAAATTTAGCAAGGCACTCGGGGACATATGCTCGACATCTACAACACTTGCGTGTCATGTCCCAGGCAAGTATTGGCCGTGATTGCGTCGGGGATGCTACCGATGACTGACTCGTTGGCGTGCAGGATGCCCAGTTTCATCTCTCCCTGCTCTCCCTGTCCATCGCTGCCGCACACGCAGCTCCCATACCCGCCTCTGCTGACGCTGCGAACCGGACTTTGCAGGGTAGGTGCACCCCTTTCGTCTTCAAATCTCACGTACGACTCCTATCGACACAGGTGCGACGGCGAACACGACGACCCAGCTCAAGCACAGACGCTCTCCTCAGCAGGGCGATCCAGAAGGAGACTGAGCGATGCCCGCGATGCTGCCACCCGTCCTTTGTAAGTAGCGCATTGCATCTCCCATTTTAACAGGCACGAACCGAGGTGGTTACTATCCAGTGGTTCGCACATCGTATCCTTTCCTCACATATCTAATCGTCGTTGCTGACATTGATGCCAGTGTGACCTCCGCGTCGCTGCAAACCACCTCTGTCGAGCTTGCTGCACTCTCCCTCGCCTTGCCCACGGTGTCCCACTCCTCGCCTGTCAAGGGGACTGGCAATGATCCACACGAACACGTCAGCAGCAGCGTCGACGATAGCATGCACTCGGTCTCCCCGCCACCGTCACGCACCCCGCTCGCGTCCTAACCCCGTCGATATCAATGGCAACATCACCAAGTCAGGACGCAAACGAGGGCACTATATTTACGTGCGAGAGTTGTTCCAAGGTCGTACACCCCTTCCACGACGTCGACGCTTACGGTCGTTCGTCATGTGATATTTGGGACCGTGGGCTGACTTTTAGTTATTTTTGGGATCATATGTGCAGGTCTATCGCCATCCGTCGTGTTTGATCAAACACCGTTGGGAACACACCCCTCAATGGCGGGAAGCGTCCAAGTTTGTGTTGAGTAAACATCAGCAAGTGCAACTGCTCGAGGTGGGTTCTCCATGTTCAACTTTTCTGTTGTCCTTTTTTTGTCTCAGCTTTTGAGCGCCGTGTGTCTATATCTGTCGCGTTTATTTTTTCCAACGTGTGTACGGCGCTAAACTGAATTTGGGAACATACAGGCCGCCGCGATCCTCGCACATCTCTCGCCCTCGTCAGCTTCTCTACCTGAAGATCGCTCATTATGGCCTTCCTTTCTCTCGGGGGGACTCGTTCCCCCGCCTGCGTCGGTGCCGAACAGTGACCTCGGGCCGATATCAGTACCCACGGCGACGACGACCACATCGTCATCCGCATCCAGCGCCCACACGCTCTCGTCGTTCCCGGTCTCGAGTTCCGTACCTGCTCGTATGAGTGCGGCGTTGAGCACGCCTACCGCGCCTCGTTTGCATGATTACGCGATCGACGAAGACACTGCCAAGCTCACCCAAGTGCGTCCTGGCATGCTGGCAATGAACGGAAACGATACGCCCATCGGCGTAAGTGCCGCATCCGCCTCGGTGCCTGTGCCTGTACCAGTGACGGGCACGCGGGAGGACGACGCGCTCAACCTGCTCGCGCTATATTCTTCTGGCGGCCATGGGTCGTGGGAATCCCCGACGTCCCCTCGGTCGCACACGCGCTCGCATTCGTATTCGGTATCGCAGTCCCGTTCGGCGATGACACCGTCACACGCACACGCCCATTCGCTGTCGCTGTCTCACGGGCTCGTCGGCGGCGGCGGGTGGTCCCTCCCGCGTTCCTCTGTCCGGTTCCGGTCCAAGTCGAAATCAGATGGGTCGGAACGGTCGCGGTCGGCGTCGCAGTCAGTGTCGGCGGAGGAGACGAGGAGTGATGACGAGGACCAGGATCAGGAGGTGGGGGTGGGGGTGTTTGGAGAGGCGGACATGGACGAGGATGAGCAGGGGATGTTTGCGTATGGCTCGTGCGTGCACACGTGGAATAACAGGGCCGTGGACCACGAGGCGGAGGTGGGCGTTGGGGGCCGCGCGGGCGAGGACAAGGGCGCTCGGGAGCAGACGTGGGACGGTATGGAAATGGAAATGGAAATGGAGTGAGCCTCGGTAAGGGTTTGGGTACGTCGCCATCTGGGTGGGCGATGCGTCGAATTGCTGTCGTCCTTTTTGTTCTTGTTCGTCTGGTCTTGTTCTGTGTCGCTGGTAAATGTATGTATATGATATCTACATACGTATGTACGATCCATTGTCGGGATGGACATTGTATTCTTTGATTGGGAACGTCGTCTTTTTCATGCTGCTTGTTGGATACCAATGTTAGATCGTGGGCCTTGTCAAAAAGCGAGGATGATCGAGGTCTTGATCATGTTATTCGATCCCATCCTCCTTGCTGACAACTGGTACAAATTATGTGCAGCGTCACCATCTGGCAAAGAGAGCCGGGACCTTCAAGCATCAGGACCGGGTGGCACGTTCGTGTGGGCACCTGCCACTGACCGCGACGTGTCGAATCGCGATTGCGGATCCATGCGCGAGGGCGAGAAGAAGTCGGGACACCGTTCTTCATCTCGCCATCACGCTCGGAATCAGTCCTCAACGTTACACGTACGTGTGCTCGAATCAGCTCGCCTTCAAGTTGATGTCTCTCGACGGGGAGAGCATCGGATGGACACCACGTGGTGGAGGAGGGTACGACAACATAGGAACGGGCAGTCATAAGGCGCGTCGAACGTTGATTCGAAGCGGAGTGACCGCAAGCAAGCGTCCGTAGAACGGTCGAGGCCAGCTTAGGTCTGATCGTCACCTTGTGTTCTAGCATCACCATCCGGCGAAAAGAATCGGGTGTGAGGACCACGGGATTCGTGTGGGTATCTGTCACTGACCGCGACGACATGGGTCACGGGTGCGGATGCACGCGCGAGGGCAAGATCTAACAAATTCACGAAATGCGAGCGGACGTGCTTGCAAAGACCATGTTGCATCAGTTCTGGATCAGGCCGACCAAGGAAATGAATTTTATCATTCGCAATCAAGACATCCTGTCAAGTTCAAAAAGCAATGTACACACGATGCTGGTCTCGATGAGAATCAGGCCAAGTGGTGTTCTTGAAAGGAGAGGAACAGCACGACTCACCGTGAATGCACATGCTGTCATAATATTGACACTGCTGAGTTCGGGTTGGAACACGACTCAGACACACGAGTCGACTCGGAGCCAAACAAGCCTATCAGCTGAATGGGACTAAGCAGAGGGCTCACACAGAGAAGGAGGGGAATGTCTAGAGCGCACCGGATTTCAAGTTCAGCAGCAGTCGGATGTAATACATAATCATGAAGTGCCAGTAGAACTGGTGCATTTCTTGTCACAAGTTGTCAGGACTCAAGTGAGCAGAGACCAACCAGATGGATTCAAGGGTGTACAGAAAGTGAATGACGTACTAGTATCTAGCGGTATCGGGACACCATTATAGTCCCGGCTGTTCAAAGTTGTGGGGTACCTCACCAGGAATTGGACTTTCCGGTGAGTCCGCCGGAATCTACGCAGGACGACAGATTCCAACTCGAGTGTTCGATACGATCACGACCAACGATTGTTCTGTTGGTACCTCTTGGTCTTGGTTGTGGTAGTATCAGCGTCACGCCAACCATTAGCGTGTGAATTAACAATTCGTTCACATTGACGAGTTCCCTCCCTGCGTCGACCGCGATAAGCTTCCCTACGAGCAGTCAACCAACTCTGATGTCCTCCCAAAAACGAGGGTTAACAGGGTTACCTAAGACAGAGACACAGGAACAACTTGAATCACCACTGCCAGCCCGTAACAAGGAAGATGGGAAGAATCAGATTTACAGAAAATAATCCCTAAATTTACCCGAGGCCAACTGATCAAGTTCAAATCCCGGTCGTCGTCCGTATTTCTCTAAATCCTTACGGGAAGTCACCCAATTATCGAGAGTTGCGATCTGGCAAGTTCCCGTTAGAACCGCCGGTCGCTAGTCAAGCTTCAAGACTCAAAATTCCAAACTTCAATAACCCGGCCGGCCGGCGCATCCAAGAGCAATTTTATCTTTATTGATCGATGACATCTGAACAACGTTTCGACTCTGTGTACAAACTCTCAAATATCAACGCAAGCATACTACACGGGACATCTTTAAAAGAAGTTTGGGAATAAGAACAAAAAAGACGATTCGGAGTCCGCTTCCTCGTATATGATTCGACAGGGCGCGTTAGGTCTTTAATAGGGGCTGTCTGTACGGCACCATTTAGCAGAACTACTGACACAGGAGGGAATCGACGTACGACCTGAATTGACGCCGGGCTGGTAGTCTACAGGCCGTTAGTACTCCACTCAATGGAATTGTCAGGGTGTGGAATCAACATACTCGAACTACCGCTATTCACGTTATCCTGGTAATCGAGTCGTTAGCACATTGACTCAATTGAGAGGACCAGGGTATGCCGTCGACATACTCTCTTAGCTAAAGCAGGAACCTCCACGACGGGCTCAGGGACCTAACAGAGATCGTTGTAAGTAAAATAGAATATCTTCGAAATTTTGACTTACGGGACTGGCGATGCTAGCAGCAACAGCTGCAAGGACGATAAAGATGGGAGAGAACCTCATGACTTGGTAGGGAGCAGTAGGGAGTACTTTGGGGAAACGTACAGCCCTTTTGTACCCAATCGATAGATAAATAAAGCAAGACATTCATGTTTGGAGTTGCTGTTATCTCGGCTAGGTACAGTACGCGTATATCGAGCCCACGAGGTGCGGAAACACTTTGAGAGACACAATCTCAGATGGCCGCATTTTTGGACGTCAAGGAAACAATCTTGTGACAACGGTGATGAGACTTCACGAAAAGAAAAAAGGGAGGTTTAGTACCGTTAAGAATCGTACCCGTGATCAGTGACGAGGTCACCTTAGAGGATCCCCAAACGAGTATTCCTTTGCGAGGCGTGGAAGCGGGACATCACTACCACGATAAAGTCATTCGAGTCGGCTCAAATGCTACAACAAGCGCCAAACATACAACTCGCGTCATTCATCGTTCAACTTGTTTCGAATATCGCGTTGTTCAACGTGTATGTACGGTTGGCCAGGTTACGATATTTTGATAAATGACTGCTGAGTTACACGTCACGGTGCCAGCGAGAGATGAAGCGAAACGAGAAGTCTATTAAGCGTTTGCTGAACAGCACTCCATGTCGCCAATCCAGTCAGGGTACACCGTGTCCAGCATCGTCCAGCCCCGGCTTTTCCGGTCCTTTTCGTTCAGTCTAGAGGGAGGAGCCTCCCGGTCGTAGGGGGTGGCCAGGCCGGGCTCGGGCAGAGACTTGATCGAGTGACGGCTGAGACCGGATTGAACAGGGATCGGAAGTCGATGCGCCATAGAGAAGCGAACCGGCCACCACCGGGGACATAAAAAAAAAAAACAAGGGAACATGGTGGGAGGGCCGACGGTGAAGGATTATTCTACTAGGCGAGAGATGGAAGGTGCGACGTCGCGGCAGAGGATAAGGAGCAAACGCTCAAGGTTTGAGCGTTTGCATACCGCGCCGTCCACATCTGGGAGGGAGCAGCCTCTGCCGTCGAACTTGAAGCAGATTTTCTCACTTCGAGCAGATTGCCAGATGCCATTGATGAAGGAGAGAAAGGTCGTCTTTTCGAGACCAGACTTTCAACGCAAAGAAACCGAGGGCCCAACAGAAGATACAGCAGAAGTGGGAGGATGAGCCTGAGGAAGGTTGAGAGGAAGAGGCAGAAGGGTGCGCCTTTGGACCGGCTGAGCGAGCACCCGCGCTGGAGGTAGACGCTCCCGAATTCTGAAAGGACTGGTGGTCAACCTAACCTAACCCCTTCTAAAATATCTTTAATCCTGAGTGCAAGGTAAACTCATGCCCGGTGAGCTGGGCAGAAGGCGGGGAAGAGCGCGAGTAAACGGCGCTTGAAGCGGAGGGAGTGGCAAAGTAGCCCGATGGGAAAGATAATCTAGCTGAGGGGCCTGGGAAGGCTGAAGGACCCAAGAAGCTGCAGCGGCCAGGAAAGGGCTCACCGCGTCTAGAGGCTGGAGAGGCCTGAACTATGAACGAGCTAAAATCCTCCCCCAGGGGCAACCTGGGCTAGGATCTGAAGCAAGCTGGTACCTAACGGGACAAAGGCCCGCGCCGTCGGGCCTGAAAATCGGCATCCGTGCTGTCGCCGGACGGATATGGCATTTATCTGACGTCACACGGCCTGTTGTGTCCGTTGGAAAGAGGAAAACGACAGTCCGGCCGCCTGTAACAGTGCCACTGTCAACAACCGCAACCCAGGCATGGGAACAGCAAGAACTACCCGCATGGATACAAATTGATCCCAGCCCTGCCAGGATGCCAAGGCATCACGAGTTCGAGTTCTGGGCATGGTCGAGCACCCTCGAGAGGTGCGAATATGGCTATGATCCATGGAAGCCCGCATATGGCCACGGATATGAACCGGAACATGGGCGGAGTGGTCGTCATCGAACCCAGCCCGAGCGCGGTCAGTGCGGGCAGGAGTGTCTCGAACGGGAGTCGGGACACTCCGCTAAAAGCCGACGCGTGCGTCGCGTGTCGGTCTATGATGACGAGAACGACGAGTTCGTCAACGACGAGTTGGAGATGGCGACCGTCTGGGTCAAGGTATGTCCTGTATTCCTGTGTCGAATCGTTTCCAACGTCTTTCGCAGCTGCACTACCAGGGCGACGTGCGCGGGATGTCGATGTCGCCACTCATATCATTTGACGAGTTCGTGGAGCGAGTGACGACCAAGTTTGGGACGCCATTGACGAGGTCGGGGATGAAGTTTGCGGACGAGGACGGAATGAAGATTACGCTGCGTAACGAGAGTGATTTCGAGCTTGCAATCGGGACGGCACGGGAGAATGGGAGAAGGAAGTGAGAGGGCAAGATCGAAGTGTGGTGTGTGGATGAATCGTAGGGCAGACCCGTGGTATGGTGGACTGTTATGATATTCTAATGTATCGCATGCTGTAATCTGACTCACAAAGTTCAGGCCACCACCGAGTAGTTAAGAGTGGGATAAGTACTGACCTGGTCATTTGGGTGGAAATTTGCCCACGATATCAGTCGGCCACCATTTTTGGAAAGTAGTTGAGTACCTACTTGACTTGGACAAGGAGAAGTCTTGCAACGCATTCGCAGCTCCGTCAACATCAGCATCCGCTTTCCTATCGAATCATGAGGCTATGTTCCTTGAAACCTGAACGAGACGTTACGGACCTTGACCTCGATCGTTGCGCCAGGAACATGAGACTAGGACATGGAAACCGAAGTAGGGTCTCCAAAGAGGTCACTGGGCGGAGACCTGGTCGTAACGATGTTGCTGCATGGACCACGAAATTATCCTTCAAAGAGATGAAGTATGGATGGTGATCTGGGAGAACAAATGCGAAGAAAGAAAAATGGGTCCTTGAATCATTGTTGACCTCGGTGGAGGCTGCGAGATATTTACATAGAGGGGACATTGGTACAGTTTGAGAAGTCAATGTGCACCAGAATGGTGACCGGGAGACTCTTGTACGGTCGACAGAAGTGAGAGGGATCTGCGGCAAAAGGGCAAAAGAGGGTTGGACATAGTGGTGGACGTGTGGATGGACGTGGACGTGAATGTTGGAGCAGCCTGAGCAGTAAAGAACCACCATTACGTCAACAGATCAGATGATCAGTGGGACAAGGGGGTGAAGGACGAAAAGACACACGGAATTGCCAAAGCTGAAGGCTATATTCAGATTGATACGGGCGTAGACATGGACGCCGCTAAGTAACTGTGTACGACTCAGGGCAGACGGCAATTGCGTGACTCTTATCAAGGTCATAATAGCAACTCAAAGACTCGAGAGGGTCCTGGGCGAGGTCGACGGCAGATACAAGGAGCTGGGGAGACGAGCGTGGGAGGCCAAGCTCGAAGTTGAGAAACCCCTATGAGGGGATGTAGAATGAGCGAGACACGCAGCGAGGCCGACCAAGGCGAGGATGACCTGATAACTGTCAACGAACGAGAACCACTAAACGACTTGATATCCTCACTGCCGTGCCTTCGTGTACGCATATATGACTCTGCTCTATCCGAACCACCCACCTGGGTCGTTATCTAATGAACGGGATTTTCGTTGGCCCATCGTGGCATCGTCTTGATTAGAAATTCATTGGGTGCGATGACCAGGCGGGAGCAAGCATCAAGGGCATAGGGGATAGTGCAATCTAGTGAGATCCGAGAAAGAGGCATGTGTAGGCTGCGCGAAAAGGCGCCCTTGTAAATAAACCTCCACGTATCCTTTTTCTGTTATCGTCCACCTAGCCGAAAAATGTCTCGTAGGTTACCTGAAAACTGGAGAACAGTGAGTCAATGGATGGGACTGGTAAATTTACGGCACTGACGAAAATCCAACTGTCGGATGGTGGTTCCACGTCTCATGACACTGCGTAAGCAGGAGGAAGCCTGGTTCAAGGTCAAGGGAATGAGATTGAACGCCTAGTGACGGAGCCCCAGACGTCCTCCGCTATAACCAGTCAGCAAAATGTACGGAAGACAATGGGAGAGATGACATACAGTCACATACATTCAGTCACGTTCCTGACGGAGGGCAAACTCATTTGAGTGGAGGAAGGGAAGGGAAATTTTCGACGATGGCGATTGAACGATTGCAAGAAGTTGCAAGGCCAATAGATGTGTATAAAAGCAATGTGTATGCTGTGGACATCTCCTCAGATGGGACCAAAATTGCCAGCGGATCGTTTGACAGTACATAGTACATACCGCCTGTGTCTGGAAGCATCGACGGGCGAGCCACTCCTGACGCTGCAACACGACCACTTTGTGGTCCCGGTCAAATTTTTACCGGACGGACGTCTTCTCGCCACCTGGGATCGCTCTGTTCGCGTCTACAACAACGAGGATGGCCATCTCCTCCAAGAATTCTCAATCCAACCAGCTTAGGTTTAAACCAAGCGTGGAACGACAGCACACACCTCTCGTAGAATCTAGCGACAAATGCTCTCACGATGGCGCATCACTTTGCAACAAGAAATTGTAGCCTCTGCCGAGTCTGCCCACTCGTCAATATCGTTTTGACATGCACGAAAATCGGGTCCGACATCGACTACGATGACCACGTCTGGACAATGGCAATTTCAGAAAACTACGACATCACAATCGTTTGGAACCTCGGCGACATCCTCTCTTCTCGCTTTGTTCACAACGTGGATCCTGGAGAAAGAATGATGTCCCCTCGTACACAGGCAGGTGCGTGCATCACCAAACTAGTCTAGACCATCAGCACGCTGACGCCGGTTTTCTGACACCCAAATGAAGAGGTCGCCGACCTCAAGAAAGCGTGTGGGAACTGAAGGATCAGTGCTCAGCTTACAGTTCTCCAAGGTCGCCACGAGGCACAGTCGCGTGAACTCGCCTCGGCACAAAGGGACCTCGAGACCTCGAAATCATCCGTCAAAGCCAAAGATCGCAAAATTGACGCCCTTACTGTCGACATGGACCACTGGAAACCTTCCAATGCCACCAAAGCAGAGGAGCTTGCCGCTTCGCACAGGGAACTCGAGGAACGCCGTCGCGATTCAGAGAGCTCATCGCCGTGCGCGAGGAACTTCAGTTCTCCCAATCTCAAACCATCCAGATCCAGGAATGGTACGACGAGCAGTTTAGACATCCAAAGTCCGTCGTCGAACACAGTCAGCGCACACCATTTCGTTCAAAATTTCATTTCTCAGGCGGACGCACGTGTAGAGATGAATATCATCGAAACACTCCAACAACTCAATGAGAAGATAGATTGGAATTCCACATTCATTGCGGATCGTATCATTCACAATTTCCAGTCCCGTGCTACGAACCCAGGGTCACCAAATCTATTGGCCAATCCCTGGTAAACAGGTTATGGGGCAACTCACATACTGAGGTCGCTGCATATCTCCCTATCGCCTTTCGCGCATACCTCATCTATCACCTGTGCGGGACCATACCCTCGTGGTCCATGGATAGGGGGCCCGATCGGCTCATCCGTGAATTATACAGCATATTCCGGAAATTAGGTGAAGAGCTAAATCTCACCATGCCATTGATTGTTCTGCTGAAGGTGAATAATAGAATCACAAACTGTTAGAATACGATCTGATGTGTACAGCCACCATATTACACAATCACGTAGTACTTTAGAACTTTCGTACGTGGCTCTACTACATTACTGGGGTACTTCTCTCTCACCGACCTGTTCGAGCAACCCGAACATGCTTACCACATCTACAATGGACGGACTTTGCGATATCGTCGTCACTGCTGGTTGCGCTTCCATGTCCGCTGCGAAATAGATGATCGCATCGACATTCCGGGGTCGGATATCCTTTATCCTCACCACCGCGGGGCAGTTCACCAAGTCGATCATGGACGCACTGTCGGCCGACGATTGAGTCGAGGCAATTCGCCCATTGAAGATGTTAGATGGTCGAACAACTCGGCTGGCCCAGCTTGTGTTGTGCACCACGCAGTTGGCCTTGTCAAAGGAGGTCATCACGCAGTCAAACGTCAGTCCCATGAAGAATACCCTTACAGTGACGAACGTCAGGTTATCACGGGGTAAGATGTGGGATTGGTGCAGTACTGCCGTCGTCACAGAGATTCCGTTTCAACATCTCTTTGCCGCAAGTCCATCTCTTTTCGACTGCGTCGTAGCTTCCGTCTATCGTTTCCTGCAGTACGCGTTTCCTTTTTGTTCCAAGTCGATCATCTATTGTATTCGTATCATCCCTAAGCTAGTTTCGAGTCGTAGCCCACCAACTCGGGCCGTTGCACAAGCTTGACGACCTCTACATTTTCACTTGAAGTTCCGAATGTTATCGTGCTGTTTTCCGCTTTACTGCCTCATACCAGATGTAACTCCTGTGAAGTACGCGTGGATCGCCCTCGCAATATGCAAATGGATACCCAGTATGGTAACACCGAATATCCATCCACTCGTGAGCGGATCAATGTTCGCAATGAAGTCAGTGGGTTCGTTGACACACCAAGACAGCCGCGGCCCCTTGAAGGTGTTTCTTAGATCTGGGTCAATTACTTACACTGTAAATCGATCTCTCTTGCCAGTGACAACGCATTCGCGTTGTCCACGCCCTCCGGGAGTCTTTCCAAATATCTACGAACCCATTTCACCACGACAGACGTGTCTCACCACCTTCCGATCGGCGTAGCGCACACGACCACCGACTTCTCTACACTCTGCACGATGCTCAGTTCTGTTACAGTGCCTTGAGGTGAAGCCGTGTATCTCCCCTCGACGCGCTGCAATGTTTGACACTGATACATCATACAGACTCAAAGACGCTGGGAGGTCCCCACTTCCAAGTGCGTGTCAGGGGGTTGGATCACTCCGAGCTTCTGTGTGCGGATGAGCGTGGTTCATTGGAGATCAGTATGGGTCACTCTTTGCATCCTTGACATTTAATGAACTATGTAACTCACCACCCTTTCATGGGAGTGGATGTATACATAGATCACAGTATCCAAGATCCGTGGTCTGCTCCCGATATGATGTGACTTGAACCGACGTATTTCAAAGACACTTGGCAACCGTAGGGAATACCGGGCACGTAGCCACGATTCGATATTAGCGGTGCATACATTATTCGTATGTGATACGCGCTTGTCTTGACTAGTAGCCTACTTGATTGATCCTATTTCCAAGTCGCCAAAAACTTAGATACTGTGCAATATCTGGTGTGCGACAAGTTCTCAGACTAGTCCTCAAATTGATTGCAAATCCCCGTTCTCGTCCAGTCGTTTTCGTCGCTACCAGCAATCACACTCTTCGATGGGATTACCCGTCTCGCCAATAAGTAGGACTCCGATGGTGAGTGGGTGCCAAGAACCTTTCCCGGGGAGTCAACAGTGACTCAACACCGCCATCCGGCAAGGCGAGGGCTATCTGAAGTGCACCAACAGAATGTGTGCGCCATTTGGGGTGCGAATGGGGAGGAGTGACATACGTTGAATGTCATGAAAACATTTTGCCTCTAATGACAGTTGGCTCGACAAGGTCCTGGGATGCAAGCACAGATGGAAATGAAACGAGTTCTGGACAAAAATATGTGCAAGTCGGAGGACCGCTCTTAGTGAGGAACCGAGTAAGAATAGGCGCCATAGACACGAGGCGCCTGCATTATGAAGGCTGAGGAACGTGTTTGCAGTGCGCACTAAAACACCTCTCTTCTCGACGCTTCCGAACCACCGCACAAGATGTCACAGACCGAGACCAGTGGGTAACGATACAGAGGATGGATTGGACTGTGCTGACAACTCCGCAAGATGACGGAATGCTCTTTGACACAGGTATTTCTAAATATATTCGGGCAGTCGCATTCTCGCCGGACGGAAAGCATCTCTTGAGTGGAGGACAAGGCGGGATACAACGGTTTCGACTCGCGGACAAGCTAGAAACTGCGAAGCAGACGGGAATGGATGTGAACACCATTTCAGTATCAAGGGACAGCCAATGGGTCGTGTGCGGGGCAGAAGTGGGGGCGAGCGTCTGGGACTCAGAGCTGCAACAAAAGGTATGTGATGTTGAGAGCGGAAAGGTGGTGCGGGCAGTGGATGTGGCACCGGACTCGACTCGATTCACGACAGGAACTGAAGAGATGAGCGTGTGGGACATTTCGACGGGCTCGAGACTGCTTGGACCTATCAAATTCGACAACTGGGTCAACGGTGTCAGATACTCCCCTGATGGAGAGCGAATTGCCACTTTCGAATTCGATGGTCCAATCACGATCTTGGACAGTCAAACTGGCGATGTGTTGGTGAAAATCGAGACCAAGACACGCATATATGCACCAGCCACTCCACTCGCGTGGTCAAACGACGCACAGCAATTGTTCACCGCGTGCAGTGATGACAAAGTCAGGTCATTTGACACCTCGACAGGATCACTACTCGCCGAGTCACAGGTTGTCGATAGCCGTGGACACTGGTCCATTGCACACGCTGCCAATGGGCAATTTATTGCTGCCTCGACGTTCTCAATTTCATTCTTTGATGCGTCCACTCTTGCCCAAATTGGTCCCATCATAAAGGAGGACGCTGCTTTGTCGATCGCGCTCTCCTCGGATAACACCCGTCTTGCCACAGGACGAGAGGACGGGAAAATTGTCGTTCGCAACCTTAGCACCGTCCTTCAGGACATTTTCAGTGCTGCAAGTATTTGTGTGTCCCTCGTACTTTCCAGTCAACAACTCACTTTTTATCAGATACCTGCTGTTGATGAGGGAGAGGGAACCAGTCAGCGAACAACCCCGGACGGCGATGAAAACGAATCTGCCGAGTCAAACGCAGTACGCGTTCATCATTCTCGTCCCTACAATTCATCTCACATTTTCATCACGCAGCCATCTACTCGCCATGACGCTGGGCAAGACAACCGAGACGATCACGACATTGACCTTCTCGAGGTATGAGCTCACCCATCTCCTTCTGAACGGGTTTTCACCATGCTGCAGCTCGAGATACCAACGGGACCGCCTGCCAGCGCTCCTACCTTTGACTTTGATCATGTTTGTGATTTCTTCACTCCTTGTTTCTGTGCTGACGTTCCTGCAGCCACCGTCCCCCACGCCCTCTGATCATCCTCCGGTGGATGAAACACCACTGCCGGAGGTGTCCGACACATTATTACCCCCATCCTCCGCGCAACCGCCGGTGACCGAGCCGCGTCCGGAGGAACATGTCACTATCGACTCATCCAAGGGCCGGCCAACTCTCGGAAAGTTGTTAAAGAGGATTAGAAGGAGTGTGGGGGACCGAACCGGTCGACATTCTGCGGACCCCAGTTCATCCGCTGGCCCAGCGCGTCTGCCATCACCATCGCGAATCAATCCCCCGCGTAATCAGCATTCGACAATGGCTACGCTACGAGAGCGCGTGCGTAACTGACTGGTGATCGATGTGCAGCGTATCTCACAATATCCATAGCGAACGTATGTCGCCCCCTCTAACGAAGAACGACTGAGTTTCTTCGCCCTTTTCTTGGGACCGGGACGGCTGCGAGAGACACGACCTGCTGAAATCTCAATTCCTTATGAGCTGCCGCCAGAGGATTTTCATGCCGGTAACGCTCAAGATCTTCACATCCAAGCAGCTGTTGTATGTCCTTTTTCTTTCTTTCAATGGTGAATCGTCTGATATCCCATTAGCCACTCCCTGCAAACATTCCGCCTTGGCCCTCGAGCGGTGGTGTTGCCGAGAGGGTGAGTATGCTTTCCTCTAGCTTTTAAAGTTGTCGACTTAAGTAAGACTGCAAAATAGCGTGCGCCAGATCCAGTCACGATCCAAGGTCCTCCTAGAGTTTCGTTCTCGCTACCGAGGTGCACATTCTGCGTCCAGTCAAGCAGCGGAGATGGGACGCATTAATTCAATCCATGCGCTGTTGACAGCTTGTCATGCTCGTCTGTCTACTTTTTCCCGAAAGCGCGGATGGCACGCCACTCTTTCACGCCCGAACATTCGAACATTACATCGAGGTACTTGGAGGGGGGTATTTGACAAGGTTCCTGTGGAATCAGGGAAGGGAAGACAGTACTTATGTACAAGAAATTGTGAATGTTTTCTTCATTAAATATAAATATCGAGAATGGGGTAGGAGATTAGAAACATGTGTTTTGAGCCCGTCGCACTGGCGAGGCATCGAAATGTATAGCACGGTGCAGGTGCAAGATTCCAGGTGTATTCGCTAAACCCACACACTCGATATATATGCGCACGAAACCCACACAGGTGCCAGTGTGTCCGTTCCGTTCGTTGGGTTGTGTTCGAACGTGAGTATGCGGTGCACGCGATGTATTTCCGCAAGCGGCGTCACTGCGCCGCCTGCGGGGACCGTGGGAACGGGGTCACCGCGCGTCAACTCGGTGGCCACCAGGGATAGAGTACATGCGCACGAAACCAACACAGGTGTATCTGCCAGAGTCATGGTGGATATGATTCGTCGCTGCTGTTACCCGCCTCCTGAGTCCTATCGTCGCTCACCAGAGTCAAGTACATACCTCTCGGGGGCTGTCCTTTTGTCTCTTCCGGGTCCAGCTTCTTCAAGTTGGTGATTCTCCGTAAGGTTGGTTTCTATTGACGGAGGCATCAAAAAATGTCAGATAGTCCAAAAGCCACTTCATGGTAAGCTCTTTCGATAGATGCGTCCGGGTCGTCGCCCCGTCTGAACGACCTCTTTCCAAGTCCAAGAGGGTCTGCCTATGGGAGACTCGTCGCCTTAGTAACCAACAGATTCAACACACTTCGAGGCTAAATTTTTACGGGGCACCCCGCCAACTGGACATCGCCAGATTCAGGTCGAGTCATCAGCTTGAGAAGGGCTAATATGGAAGCGGAATAGCGACTGAACGGCTATCTCCCATCGATACAGCCATTCCAAATCAGATTGATCACCCGGATGCCAAAAGTCGTCGAGTATACCTGCAAGAAGCTCGCTCACCCTTGCTACTTCAATATGCTTGAAGACTTGTGGAAATGTAAGTGAAAGGGAGGATGGCAGGTAGAGTTGTTTGGACAAGTTGCAGCTTGTTGTGCCTGCTAGTGTTTTATTAGTTCAATTCGAATCTCGTCAATCGATCCAGAGAGTGTGACTTCCCGACGTGGCAATACCACATGCTCTCCGACGGCTCTTGCTTTGCTGCATGTGTGACAGATCGAGACACAGATCATGAGTTGGCCGACTACCAGTGGTTGATTCAGAGGTGACACGTGTGTGCCAAGAGCCTGCATGCCATTCGAAGATCGAGGTCGTCAACTCAACCTTTGACTTGAGTATATCCTCCCTAGTTATCATTTGGTCGTTAATGTTCAACGTTCAACCGCGCAAAAATACCACGTCGCGCGGTCGTCCCAGCTCTTTCTTCTCGTCACAGGAGTCCTGTATGTATCTCGCAGGTTAAGCTTTCAAGCTCGAGAGCCTCTAGCTGAAAATGAATTCCGAGTCGGCAATGGATCGATTATCTCGGGAGTACCAATACTGACTCGGAAACTCAGTTCTCGACTAAGCATGATCGTCTCCAAGACGTCTCAATACTCACCGTAGACCCGACATGTGGCACCCCAGTTCTCGTATTGATTGTTTCTGGTTGGCGCTCGCTCAGCGCACTGACTAAAACGTCACTGTCTTCGGCAATCTCCGGGACCCCTCGATCGCCCGCCAGAGTGTGCGCCACGAGGTCAGTCAATGCCGGTTCGATACCTTCCCTATGGTGTTTTGAACTGCTTCCAAGATTCTCTGTCAATGTAGAAACGACATTCGCTGTGCCAACAAAGCATCGTGTCTCCCAAGGTCATCTCGTCTCCCGAAACACCGTGGGAGGTGACCAATGTCAATGAAGTGTTGACCGCAACCAACACCAGGTGTGCAATCGCACCGTCCCATGGAAGCAACAATAATCCATTACCGTCTCAGCGATTGGGAAACCCAACATACACCACCTCGTCGCTGTTATTGTCCCAAGAAACAAGTTTGCGCGACAGTTCAAGCATATTGGAACATCACAAGACTTGGACAGCATGACCTTTTGCAAGACTCGTCCATGGCCCAGACCATTCCAGAAGGTAACTGCGTATTTGTCTGAACGACTCGTAACTTATTGTCTCAGGTGCAGATACGGCCGTGATACTTGTATGCTGTAGGAATATTCGCCAATAACGTTGCGGTACATGATATCAGTATTTGAAGGGTGAGCACTTCATATCTCGGTAAATCCAGGGTTTCATCCATGTGTTAGGGGTTGCCAACGGGAGTTCTAGAACCTAAAAAACCATTTCAACGCATTGTTGTTGGAACAGCGTTCCACAACCACATACGATTGCGAGAATTCAACTGTCTTGTGATCGCGGATGCCTCTGTTTTCCCAGGTACTGGCTTGCCTGGCAGAGAAAGAGCACTCTAACTAACTTCGGGACGAGGACACGAAGACTACGAATGTATTATGCACAAGCTATTTACTCAAAGCTAAACACAGTGGCGTCTGATGCAGGTACAGTAGACTCTGATATAATCCATACGGGGTTTAACCCATACTCTACGATAACCCATACTTTTCCAGATATCCCATTTTGGTTTGCAGGGATTTTGACCCCATAACCCATATCTCTGTTGTACCACATAACCCATACATTTATGACTGCCATAACCCATATATTTAACAGATATTTAATTATATAATAATTTTTTTCCCTGCCGAAGATGGCAGGACAGACCTAAACGCATCACCTTCTCAACCTCTCGCCTGTCGGAGTGCTAAAAAAGGGCTTATCCAAGCTTTGTGGCCAGATTCGGGAGCGTAAAAGAAGTTTCTGAGGCCTTGAACGAGCTTGAGGCAAACCGGGGCACTTCAACAATTCAAACCGGATGACCATCGAGGAGCTCCTTAACCCGGTTGAAGAGGCCGACCACATGTTCCAGGCAACGGACGAAGACATTTACAACACGGTGATGAGTGCAAAGGTGGCGCGGGAAGAGGCGGCTGGAGGCCTGGGTGGCAACTTCTGGCCAGACGATGTAGATGATGAACCTGTCAAGCCAACTCGCGCCCGCATAGAGGCACTCCAGGCCGCACTAATAGTGGAAGAGTACATCAATGAGTTCGATAGTCCATATGCGTGCAAGGTGGAGTCAGTGCCACACTCACTTGCGAAGTGACAGACGAGGTTTTTGGACCCGGAGATGAGAGACTTGAAGGACACGAAGCTCACAAGCTATTTCAGACGTACATAGTCTATTTTCAACGGTAATACAGTCTTATAGGTAGATAACATCATTTTTAATGTCATTCGTCCGTCCATTTTCGTTCTCGCTCGGAACCCATACTCTGTTATAACCCATACTCTAAGCCCTATCCCGAACGGTATGGGTTATATCAGAGTCTACTGTAGTGTGTGTCCAGGTCACATTTTCAAATGCTTCGCGGAGTGAGACTGAGGTCCCGGAAAGAGATAGCACAGCCCCGTGCGTTCAGAAAAGACTAACTTTCGCAAATTCAAAGTAATTATCTACATAGTGAAGATTATAGAAACGACTCTAGTATGATATAGGTGCAAACCATCCAAGATGATGGGAGCACTATAGTAAGAGGTTCCATAATGTCCTGCGGGACAAGCCACTGCGAACACATTTTCGACCTGGTTTCTGAATCCTGAGCGCCCAAATATTTCCACGTTTTTACCGACGCCTGAGGTTTACTGCGCCTTTTCAGACATCGCCTTGCGCGGAGTCTTAGAGGCAGTAGAGAGAGAAGCAATGATATCATTGCCAAGGCGCCAAACGATCATGCTTGGATACACAATCCAGAGCCTATCAGGGTGTATTAACACACCAGAAGAGAGTCAGATCAGTGGGCATGATCGCTGGCAGAGGACAGGAACAGACACCCACCCGTTTGGAAGTAGCCAATAGATCAATAAAGTATCCCACGCATTATGTCCGATTGCACACCCGCCGCAGTAATACTCTTGTGCCCAATACAGTACCGTCTTGGAAAGCGTCATAGTCGCGGCAGCGAAGCCGATCAGGGGCGCCCCAGACCAGCTGCACACGTGGGCAAGATAAAGATAGACGAGGTTCAGAGCCTGTCTCCGCAAAATTGAGAAGGGCTGTTGTTTTTAAAAAACTGAATAGAGGTGGAAAAGAGAAAAAAAGAAACGCTGACACTGTGCATTGGTGAAACCATTGTTTTCCTCGAGGGCTTTAAGGCCATACACCTATTCCGTAATACATAATGGAATGTGGTCATTGTATTTCATTGATGCGGGCGGAAGCAGCTGGACTCACGTAATCTATGTCCTGGTATAGCCCATATGGCTCCCAGATCCAGTGCAGATCTCCACCGACCATCGAGCGAGGCCTGAAGGTTGCGGACCGAACTGAGTTGAGCCACCTCATAAGCCAACAGGATGAACCTGGACACACCTCATGAAACAGTACATCCCGTCCCAAATGATGACGGGAGCGGTCAAGAGGAACCACAACGTAATCCAGGTATGAGTCTTGATAGCCATGGTGTACGTTCTACTCCACAAAGGATGCGGGGAAACGATGAGAGCAGGAGAAAGGCCAACAGGTATTATAAAAGGGAAATGCTGGAGTGGCGTGATTTGCCAAAAAAAAAACATCCACCACTGACGTGCATGTGACCTGTCAATCGCACCTCAAGCTACGGAAGCCGATCGAGAGTGATATATATATTGTACTCAACGACAACGGTCGCAGTCGGCAGTAGTATTACAGTTTCGAAATTCGCACCGCGTGTCGAATAAGACTCCCACCAGCCGAGGAAACCGACAGTGTGATCACAGTTGGCGTGCTTCGACCGATCGAAGACGATGCAAACTTAAAACATCATGCAGAGTGTAATATATGTATTCTCGTTTTACTAGTATATATTCAACATTGGGTAGGCTCTGGACGAGTCCCATGATGCGGTGCTACATGATATAATTGCTCATTCTAACATTCAATGTCCAGGTATAAGTTGCGGTAACCAATGCCAAGCCACTGGTAGCAACTTGATCGGCGTTAATTTGTTGTCTCGAAAGTCGGACTCGTCAAGAAATTTGGTCTCACACTGAATGTTCTTTCTCATTAATGAACGACCTTTCAATTCGTTACACTGGTTCCTGAGAGCCAATCACACTGTAGTCTGTGGTTACATCTCTGAAGTAGAACTGAACAATATTGAGTTGACCGTGCCAATGTTGAGAGTGGCATTCACCAAAGTTCAAGCCCCTACAGATGACCTTTCAAGCCCCTGGTTCGATAGTGACTAAGAATCATGACTGGTGCTCCCCAGTTAGGCTTCCAACCAATCGTTGGGCACTGTCCACAGTAGGCCTTCTTCTCGCTTCCAATCGGGCCCTGAGTGTCCTCCAGATCCAGGTTTGCGCTGGAATTAACTGTGCAAGACCGTTGACACAGGATAGTACGGAATCAACATACTTTCTCTAAAGCCACCCCCAGCTCTGCAACCACTGCAGGCATCTGATATGTCCCCCTCGTCATTACGACTAACTTAATTTGGAGAGAAGACGTACCGGACTGGCAACAGCAGCAGTAATAACAACGGAAAGAATCACGATAATTGGAGAGAAACGCATCACTAACGGTAAGACGGGGGGCATAAACTTCGGGGGTGCAGTGAAAACGTCGTGAAAGATAGAGAAAAAAGAGAATTCTCCCAAGGGGGTCGACGTGCTCGCTTTTTGAGGGAGGTTTTATTGATGTACCGAAAATACTAGAAATGGTTGTCGTCTAACGATTGATTGGGTGATGATCCGAGTTCTTCCCCTTTCATAATTTCTGGCTTGATATGTCCGTGATACACTTGCACCCATGAGGCTGTTTCATGTTGTCGCTTCGATTAGAACCAACCGACTCCATTTGAGGATTGGGTTTGAAGAGGACAGGTCACAGATACACACCTTCATGTTCTGCATCACGTCCTGGGAACTCGCTCTCACCCTCTTGTCGTGGCCGCGTCATGGTTACTTGCAATGTGAGTATTATGTATATGGTTGAAATCAGCAACCGGTTTCCCCTTGAAACTTGGATTATAAATGCATACCCGTGACTCTCATAGTACTCCCAATGTCATCGGCCGGCCCCGGGAGTCGTATCATGGTGCTAGCATGTGTCACGTATTGCATTGATCAGCGGATATCGGAAAATGCAAGCATTTGCAATCACCTACTATTTTGGATGTCGTGCACATGCCGGCACGGGAAATTACTTGAAGTCGATGACTGCCAACACGTGGAGTCCGAATCGGTCCGATACCGACCTATGGTAAATGCGGGATTGAGCATTGTTCACCTTAAGCTAGCTAAATGGAGCTTCAGTGTGCGGACCTGCGATGAATGAAATACTGGTCATGGTGAATGGATGGGGAAGCACGAGTCAGTATCAGACCTTAAGTAATCAGAATCAGAATTGCGTCTATCCGAGTCATGCATCAATGCATCATCGTCGACCACAAGCAGCCTTGTCACGGCTTTCTCCGGAAATGATAATGATTCAGTGACGCGTCGCACTGAGGCATGGTCGACGGACGGAGGATTGTTCCTTGTACTTTAGCAAAGAAGCCACTCTGCACACCAGCGTTGGCTGCTGCAAAACTGTGGAGTGATCTGGTGCTAGATAGTACGGCGGCTCCTTGCAATGCATTACTATGAGAACAGGATACTGATAACAGTTAGTGCTTAGTGTACACGCAAACCAGCTAACTTCAGAGCTGTCAATGTGGTTGCCACGCCCAGCGTAAAAGCTGCTAGCAGCTTGCTATCGAACACACCCGCCAAGGTTGGCGCAGCAATAACAACAGGCTCAGCTTCCGCTTGTGGTCGAGGTGCGTCACGATCATAGGAATTTTGAATAGCAGTAGACGTCTCGTGTGCTTTCTCCAGACCCGGGAGGCCGTCCAAACTACGGGTATTTTCGGCTGTCCACCATGCTTTGATACCATTTGGTACCTTTTCTTGTGGTGAGACTTGTGCGTCCGCCTGTTCCAGACCATCACACCATCGCTCGAGTTGGGAGCGCTGGCCGATGAAATTGTATCGCGGGATACCAAAGCCGCAAGACTTGTGAGATTTGAAATGAGGATTAGAGATCACCTGTAGCAGACTGGAATCACGCGCTCACCGTAGCAACCTTGTGCACGTCGACGACGATCGCTGCGCGCGAACCTGCCTTGCGGCTCGCAGGAGGTACGAGCGTGTTGTACTCTGGCATACCAAACTCGTACACAGTACCTATATCGCATCGTTTTCGACGTTCGGATCGACATAAGAGCTCTGGGGATCCGAATAAATATATGTGCACATACCTGTTCCCCACATTCTAAGGATCCGCGGCGCGCCTTCAAAGGCATGAAACATGATTGTAATCCTTCCATTTCCAGATTCACGCATGTGCGCGATGGTCTCGACACCTAACAACAGTTATCAGTCTCAGACAGTGTTTACCACAGCGCAAAGAACCAAGCGTATCCGCCGATTCGGACTCACCACTACCGGTCATATCTTCGTACCAAACCCGGTTCTTATTCAAAATGTGAAAACTCTCAATGTATCCCTTGGGGGAGAGGTTGACATGCCCGTGGAGGGCGGCAGTCCCCACCCAGAACATCTTTTGCTTGGCTATCCATTCGAGGAGTTTGTCTGGAATCTCGTCATAGAAAATGGCCATTTGGTGGTGCTGGACAGGCTGTCGTAGGGGGAAGATGGAAGCAAAAGATAAGAAGCTGAGAAATTGCTTGCATAACAGCTGTACAGGTGCACATCAAAAAGCGATCCAAAACAACACCAATGAGAAAAATGACGCGAGCTTGCAATGTACATACGGCAATTATAACACGACCCGGGCCCACCCGGCGGCCGGAGCACACTGCATAGCCGCTGGAATAGTTTACTAGATCTCGTCGACCATAGCATAGTCACAACTTCCAAGTGGAGAACTAGCCGTCGAGCGTTTTCCAGCACGGGCCGGGGGGTCCCACCATAGGGGGTTCGTATAATTTCCGCGAGCGCCGGAGGGCAATTAACCGCCAATTGTACATTGTCCTGAATCACTCAGAGACTCAGTTGGGGCTTACACAAGTTGAAATTACACCTAAGTTTACGGTGCTTGTATGTACCAATATTTACATCAAATCGGACTTAAAACTTGAAGGGAACACGACCAGTTGAAGAATTCGAAGTATGGACTACTATCCTGGTCCAACTTTTTTTACCCACATACGTTTTACTTCCAACACAATGTCGTTTGCGCTGCATTCAATTCGATGGACAACTTTGCAACGACCAACTTCTCCTTCGCGGGATCGTACGTCCATCCTTGAATCTCCTTGGAATCCAATGTCACTGTCGTGGGCTGCTGGGCTCCCAGAATTGTGATCGTCTCGAGCTTTTGGGGATACCATATGCTCCATGGCTCCAAATCTCCAATTCGCAGTCGCTCGCGGAGAAATCTAGAATACGATTTGCACCCGGAGGGTAGCTTTCGCCGTCGTCAACGTAGGCGTTGCCAGATGCAGTACCTGCCTTGTTCAGCGACACCAGAAGCGAATAAGGCCCTTGGCGTGTCTCATAGATCGTGTAGGCAGGTTCCTGGTGCAAGAGCAAGATGGAGCTATCACGGATGTGGACGTTGATGTGGCTGATAGGAGCGCTCAACATTGTATTTGCACCTGAAACGGTTTCGACAGCTACGTGGGTCCACCAGTCACGCCAGATGACAGTGTGTCTTCCAGGGAATTTACCTGGGGATCACATCCAGTTAGTCCAGTTTCTCAGCTACCATAGAAACACCTGCCACCCACCGTCCACTGTGGTTGCCCCGGGGCTCAAAACAGGGGTGACGAGAATGTCACTTCCAATCAGCCACTGCCTGTCCACGTCGAAGAGTTCCGGTTCGTTAGGGAACTCATAAAACAGAGCCCTGACGGGTGGGAGGCCATTGGTGGAAGCATTGGCAAACAAAGTGTACTACCGTCTAACATTTAGCATTTTCAAGGAAGTCGTACCGTTGCACGTACCCAGTACGGCAGCATCGAGTATCTGGCAGCGATGGCAATGCGAGACGCGTCTGCGACACTGTCCCACCGGTAGGGTTCCTGGGGCAGAGCACCATATGTGTTGTGATTCCTATAGAATGGAGTGAATGCGGAGAGCTGCATCCATCGGTTGCAAAGTTCTTCGTCCGTATTACCATCTAAGAAGATTTAGGATGCGCACAATTTGACGTCATGAAACAGAACTACTAACTAAAGCCACATGTGTCAGCACCGACCATCGGAATCTGGTAAATTTGGAATTGCAGGATGCCTTGGATGCTCAGATACATGTATTTCCACTTGCTGTAGTTGTCCCCGAGCTAGAAAGGCAGTAAGTCCTCGAGCGAACCCTTCCAGGCGTATAAAATATACCCACCCAGTGACCCGTCCACTTGCCGGATGAAGGGAAGGTCGAACGACTGATCAAGAACGGTCTCTTGCCTTGATGAATCGTCTGCAAAGCAAGATGTGTGGCCTTCTCCTCCATCATCCCAAACATATTGTGCACGTCGAGTTCGACATAACCACCGTGATGAGTCGCATTTGTGGCTATCGTATTTTTAGAGAGCGCTCCCTGACCTAGAAGACGGACAGACTAATCAGTGACAAATCGATTGCAATAAAACCAATAGGTGTGACCGTTGTGAATAGTGTACGGTGGGCTGAGAATGTTGGCATCTGGTTCGCCGCCGGCACCAATGCTACGTTTCGAGTGTGCCTCCATCGTTGTAGGTGGGCAAGAGTTCGTCGAGGTTCCGTTGATTGTCATGTTACCGCTTGGTCCCCAAACAGTGTCATTGTAACTTGGTGTGAATCATATTGAACATATTGCATGGCAGATGTTTAAGCGAATACTAACCATTCGGGGTACCCAGACACAACAGTACCGACGACACTGAACGGGTGCAACGCCGAGAAATTGGCGCCAGTGCCGCTGCTCTTGAAATAAGTTCAAGACTGATACTGAACTACAAGGTTGCTTACCAGGAGCCATCACAGAATGAGCTCGGTTCATTCATATCAAGCCAGACACCAGAGAAGTCAACTCCGAGCTCGGTCCAATTCTTCAATGCCTCCGTCCACCACGCTAGAGTGTTGTCCCCGAACCAGTCAGGCCAAACCTGGTCATCAGGAAATGCTCAATACAGAAGGACACAGTACGACTAGAAGCTCACCGAGTAACCAGGCCAAACTTGTCCAATATAGAGCGATCCGTCGGGATTCTTGATGAATGTGTCCCTGCATAAAGTGAGGTGGCAAATAATGCGGAAGCGTTTCGTATCACATACTTTGCAACTCCGTTAGAGAATGGATAATACTTGTGATATCGTTATGAATGACGCTAGTGAAGCTATTCGATCCTGGAACTCACCACATCGGTTGCGTTGGCAGTGACTGCAAGTCCAATATCAACGATGGGTATGTCTATGGAGATGAAATCGTTGAGCAAATAACACTACGCAGGACACACTTGAATTTCCTACAATGTTGGTGGTTCGAAACCTAGTAAGAAAATAATCAGTTAACTGTCCATTCCACGACTAGCTACCTGCTCACTAATTCTTCTATCATTTGGTGAAGCTCTTCAGCCGGGAACATCACCGGATCGGTTGTAAAGTCCCGGAATGCATAATACAAATCGATATCATTCCATTGCACTGATACACTCGCTTAGCTGAGGTCCATTTACCGGAAAATGGAACATACCTTCAAGAGGAATGTTCGTAGCGCGCATTGCAGCAATGTTCGCTATGTCTTCACTAATGTTGGCATATCCCCACCTTAAGTGGCATTTCGTTAGTTTCGAGTCAACCAAGTAAAAGTGAATAGTCCCGGTCAGTGACCGACCTGCACAAGTGGAATCCGAAGCCCCAAGCTGGTTGCCACATAGGATAACCAATGGTCTCCCCATATTGAGCAATCACCTCGGTATCCGAGGGACCGGAGAAGAAGTAAAAATCAAGTATTCCCCCAATCATTCGGTACTCAATGAGTGAGACCTTTGAGTTAGACGGAGTCTGCAGGAAAATATCGGACCCTGCAGAGCTGACAGATCGTCACAATGTGTCCACAAGAAAAGCTTGATCTGTACTACCTGAGAAGCAAAACTCCAGAAGAAGACGACGTGTTTGTGGTTTCGTTGAAACGATGTTCAAGGTAGATGGGATGTGAGCCGTACCTTTGACGCGTCAGTCACATATCCCTGCTAAGTCGACTTTCTCACATGTTCTCGTCAATGGGATCTCCGACGTCGCGGGCCCAGTGGGTTTGAATAGTGCCGACGCCACCGTCTGCACCTATATCTCGCCTGAAGCCACTGTCAGCAATCACCTCACCCAGACCATAAATGTTTGTGCCATAAGGCAGTGCTGAGGCAATCTATTCATCCAGCTCGTATCAGCTCGCAGGGTATATCAAGAATAGAACTTGCTTACCTGAAGATACTGATCTTCAAACACCAAAGGGAACCCATCGAATGCCGTTCTGGGATCTGAGGAGTTAAAGGGTGGAATCGGCGTTGGAGGTAGTGAGGTGATTCTAGTGTCAAATATCGGCATAATATCTGGATCCGACCGACGCGTGATCCAAAAAGCGAATGGTGACGAGTCGTAGTTGAACACGAGGTCCGATGATCCAGTGAATGATTCTGTTGGAGGGGAGAGACGCTCAATAACGGACTCGGGGATGATGAATTGTTGGTCCGCAGTGTCGTAGAGTTTGACGTGTAAGCTAAGTGCAAACAATTCATCATACAGAAGATGTGTAGTTGAGAGACTCACGTCTTCCGGGATTGGTAGGTGACTTCAATAGTAAGATCCGCTATGTCCTTGCCAAACGCATCACAGGGTTTGCCTGCCAGCGACAGCTGAGCGGTTAGACCATACTGGGACTCGACCAAATGACTCAGAGTGTAACCTGTAGCACAACATTATAAGTTTCCTCGTGTCCAAACCACCGCGTTGTAGCTTTTCAACATGCCTGGGCAATTGGTAACGTTCATCGAGTACGTGATATTGGTACTGAATTCCAGTTGACGGAGTAATGACGCAGAAGGGCTGGCCCACGCCAACAGTGTGGCGAGCGAAAGCCCACCCCAAAGGGCGGAGAGCATCATGATGGTTCAATTGACCCGACGATGGAAGTATTAATGTGGAGATGATCCACCTTCGCCTTTGTGACAGTCGGCGCGGCGATGTCTGGAGACAGGACAACAGCAACCAACGTGCCAAATTTTGCCACAAAGGCAGACGTAGCGCGGCGGTAGAGCGAACAGGCTGAAGCGACCTTGACACCTCCGTATGCCATAACGTTCGAAACATAAATCGGTTACCAAAATTCCAGCTTCCTCGTGGAAACAACCGCTAAAGTTAATTGAATGACCCCTGAGGCCTGATCCGGGGGAATGGGAAGAGCGAATCCTGGTTGGTTCGATCGTTATCAAGTTTGGCGCCCGAGTCTTTTGAAATATTCGCATGCAAATTGAGCTGGCAGTTGTTTCAGCCTTTTCGAGGATGACAAGTTCAACGCGCGTCCGCATCGAAACTTCAGAGCTTCAAGGCCGACGCGCTGACGTCCCTCACACGCAATCAACTTATGAATGACACAATTCTCCACTATCGTGGTCAGCGCTGCGGCATGCCAGATGCTCTTTGACTTAGGCCTTTGCTTGGGCCCCTATGAACCATTGATATGTGAGTTTTTGACATGCTTTAGTCCTTAATTATCTAGAAGGACAATTTTGACTGCTGAGTGTAGCTTCCACGCTGGCAGAAGGAGGTTGCGACTACTCCATTGCCATGTATGCCCCGGATGGGACGGTTTCTAACTTGTCAATCGATCCCGTCCAAGGTTTTCCGACGTCGACCTCGTCTCCACCGTGATTGTCACTAACCCGTGGGGTTGCTCCCGCACAACACTCACCCCCTGGCGTCCGAGCGGTTATTCCAAAACGAAGAATACTGCTAAATCTACGAAATAGTTACATGGCGTCTGCAGACCAGCATGGGATTGTGTGCCACTTTCTTGACGCACACTGCGCATGATAAAGCTCTGTGACTGTTTACGGCGGTAACGACCTGGTTTACAAAATGTTCTTCTAAGGACCGGGAATCCTTACTTGGTGCGCCGTCCTGATGCCTCTTAATGCCTAATGACACTCGTTTCGCATTGGTCGATGCAAAGCTAGGACATTCTGCTCCGGAGTCCTTGGATACTTGGGCAAGTTGGCCAAATTCGTATTAAGAACGCAGGCCACTATCCCTTTGTGAAGCCGGGTACGCGGGCCACTGACATGTATGGTCTCAGTATGGTCAAGCTGCAGCCTGCTAGGTTGTCGCAAGCAACCGGTTTCAACGTCGAGTAAAACGATGAAAGGTTTGGATACTTGCATAAATTTATAATGCTGCATTGAAAGGTATAACAAGTCGAACCTCTGACGCGCTGAAGCTTGAAGCGGCTCATACTTATTGGCATTTCGCACAATATGCTGTTCGCGTGACATATTATTGATACGTCGTATTTCTAATTCTCGCATCGATTTTCAAGCTAAAAGATGTTACATAGCTGTTAACTGCAAAGCTTCGAGGTCCTGCCTAACTACCATGTGCGTAGAAACGGATACACTTCCGAACGGCCCGGCGGGAACACTATAGGCTGTCACCGCACCCCATCAGATAGCATTGTACTCCAAATTGTCCACATCTTTGTATTCCGGTTCAAAATGCCAGCTGCGCCCCCAATCTCACTTGATCTTCGAAAATTGATCATTCACGCCCTCACACTTCTCTGAAAGAAGATGACTTCAAATCCAGTTTACTGATTTCGGTCGGGAGTCGCCACTTAGTGCTGATGTGTTTCATTGCATTGATCGCTTAAATCTTCCCTCTATTATGGTTTGTGCCATGAAGCGATGATATCCGCCGCAATACAAAAACAGATGAAAGATCACTTCTTTTCGACAACTTAATGATCTGAGGTGGCCTCGTGGTCCACATGACCCGCGGAGACAAAGGAGTGGGGAAATAAAAAGAAACAGGGGGCCATTAAATGGAACTCGGAAGTGATCCAGGAACGCTATTCTGTACCGACTTCTGGAGAAGCCATGGCCCGTCTCGTACGGCGAAGAACGGGTCGTGCGTGCGTGCTGGAACATACGCCACGGCATGACGACCGCTTTACATGGCTCTACTCTACTCTGGTCGTATGGCCATTATTTGAGCTATTTCACGAGGCGTTCGCCACGGCGATTGTACAGGTTTGAATCTGAGATCTGAGATCTGAACGTTCTGAACCTTGAACGTTTGAACCTCCAGTGACGTGAGAAAGGTGGAATGTCAAGCACGTCAAGCTTCAAACTTCAAGGGTGACACTGGCTAACTGGTGGAAGTATATCCGCTGCTGCACCAAGATCTCGCTGGCGGGGTAGCTGCATGACTTGGCAACCAGTGAGAAGTGATGATATGCAATCGTAGGCTACATTCGGTTGGGAACGTCAAGACTTCCCTGACAAATCTGTGTGGCAGAACAAGACGACAGGCAGCTATATCGAGTTGATGCCGCTGCGGATCAAGAGTCACTAGTCATGGGCAAATTCTATTGTAGGCCAGTGGCACAGTGGCACTTCTTTTATCCCTGGAGTCCCATGTCATTTCATCCTAGATTGCTGGAACAGCAGACATTTCAGTCCCACCAACAAATCCACATTTCAACGAGGATCAACGCCTCAAGATTCCCAAGATGGATCTGTCCGAGCCTGTGAATCCTGCCAGTACCTCCATGGGACTGCCAGTCCATGCTCCATCCGAGTCCGCGGTGGCCAATAGAACCATCCCATGTATCCACTTGGATATGCTCCACAGCCGCTGCCGTCTTAGTACGGATACCTTGGGTTGGCATCACCATAGTGACCATACTATATGCCACCATACGGACATGGACCACTCGTTCCCACTGGCATGGTCCGGTACCTGCCCATGCACCATATTCATACCCAGGCCATTCACTCCTGGGCCATTGGCCTGCGATTGGCCCGGATTCTCACTTCCCACACTATCAGATAAGTCTGAGGGCGTCCTCAAGTGGATCATGCGATAAGGCTCATCGCTCAGATTGGAAGTCCGACGCAGTACCTACTAGAGTACTATGCAACATTGCTAGATGATTGCATGCCAGTTCACAATTCCCCCAGCTCATGTGCAATCCAATCCGAAGACTGGACCGCATTGTGCTACGACCGAGGCGACGACACGGAGCTGGGCATTGCCGAAAGGCAAATACTATTAGACTTACCAAGCGACTCGCACAAACGAGGTGTGTGCATGTTATCGCATAAATGCACTTGCGAACCGGCCCAGGTATCAAACTTGAGCTGCCAGTGGTTGAGTTCGACTAGCCTCCCTATTATACATACGTTGCTGGCACTGGCAAGGGTTTCTCAAAATAAACATACGATCATGATCATGAATCATGATGTGGCAAGTGCAGCGTCGATACGAGAATAAGCATTGCCGTCTCCGTTGCCCTTCGAGTCGGCCATCATTCCGAGTGTGCGTTTGCGCTGTCATCGTGATCGATTGAAAATGGGCTGACGACAGCTTCAGATGCCCATCGCAACATTCAGGCTCAGCTAGTAGAGTAGGTCACTGCCAGTGCTTACCTAGATGATGCACTACTTTTCTCATACCTCATTGTCGCCGTCTGATCCTATTTCGCTCGTTTACAGAGCGACTCCGAAACCGATGCGTACTATCCGGGGAAGCATTGGAAACACAGTTCTGAAATTGAACACTAACCGGAACCTCTCATCCCTCAGGGACATTGTATCCAAATGAGTATCTTTAGCTTTACTCGTGAACAACGTGCTGCGCAGTGCCAGTGAGCTCGGCCCGAGTTTGCAAATTTGAAAGCAAGTACAAAAGGAATTACTAGCAGATATCATTCAAATGAAATGTTTTTCTTATGTAAAGAGAAACATATGTGCTTGAATAGCTTCAGAATGTACAATGAAGGAATTGGCATTGTTTGACGAATCGGATGTTGAGGCAATGACTTATGGAGTTCTAACAGAGGTATACAACGTGATATCACCTCGTACGTTCGTGCATACCCACGAAAGTGACAATGGTTGTGATCGGATCAACGTAGCGCGATATGAGACAAAAACGTAGATTGACTGGAAAAGTTGGTGTCTGTTTGGTCCAATCTTCGAAGGAATATCAATGCCTCAGGCGTGACGGGGCCTAACCGTATCATCACCGCCTAAAGGGAACCGAGGTGATCGGTCAATAAATAACAGGGGGTAGAAGCGAAGGCGATGATATGACGTGTACTGGAACGACGCCGCCGTTACACCGGTCTAATTACTGGCACCATAGAGACTCCATCTAAGAACTTAGTAAGAAGGTGCGCATGATACTTCGTGGAGTACACACATAGGTGGGTAGCGAACTTCGGAGGATTGAAATCAGCGGCCTCTTTGGGTCCTTCCAATGCCTGCACTTCGACACGGAGTTCACCGTACCTTTCGGAAGGTCCTCCTAGTAACCGGCGGACAGGGCTTACCGCTCAACTAAGTGCGGCAACGTTCCGAGTCACATACGAATGAAGCTCAACTCGACTCATCTTTAATCGATTATGAGATTCAGCCGCTGTAGAACGGGTCAGTAAGATAATCTGATAATCTGAATGGGGTGATGTCCGCGGTAATTCAATTCCTGTCAAAAAAATGAGCCAGGTGACATGCCAAAGATGTTGTAAACGGCGCACTATCTGCGCAGTCTCTGAACCAGAATGGATCCTACTGTCATTCGATGAGAGTATTGTGTCATCGCTCAAGGTGAAGCTATTCTGTGTTGTCCTACGCCGGCAGGAGGGTGTCAAAATCATTAGCAGTTGTCAAAGATTCAAGTACCAAGAAATCGATCAAAAATATGGTACCAATATCACGAATCCCTAGACCATGCTCTGCGAATGTCTAGTAGCGTGACTCGGAGGTAGAGCATAACTCCGTGGAAATGTAAAGTTGTAGTAAGGCATATTTCACCCGTACTATGCCGCTGGTCAACATACCGAACATTGGCTTCAGCGCTGGCCCCGGAACCAATGGCTAAGTGCTCGTGTGCTATCTTGTTGCTCGCCAGAGAAGCAGCCTGAGACGAGCAAGGCCAAAGTCATTCGGCAAAGCCTGGACGTCCCGGATCCCACACCCCGAGATGATCAGAGGACTATGCTGCTATCAAGGGGATGCAGTCGCGCGTCGTGGCACTGGTTGATACGATGGAATGTGATCAAGCGCAATTAGGGAAATGAGATCCCAAGGTGGGTGTTTGGTGTTTGCTTTCATACAATAACACTTACATGACGTCATGAATTCTGATCGGAAAAATATTATAACCGCTGTATACTGTGATTTCCCGAAGGATTGGGTTGGACAACATCCCAATGACAGGTTTAAAAAAGCGTTTTAGCACAAGTAAACCGACCAGGTGACCATCGCCACGCCGTGGACTTGAGTTCTGAATTAATGTTCTGTTTTAGTAAAATTTGCGAAGTCGTGAATTGTGAACCTAGGGTTCAATTGAAGGCGATTTCAATCTTGAATATTTTTCGTAGAACTCTTGCGCTCGGATTAGATGGACCCAAGTATTCCAAGTATTCCAAGGGGCAAACGAACGGTACTTGTCTTCAAATGTGAACTCTCAAATCATATATTAGAGGTCGAATTACACCACTACAAGCTGCATTTGGAGCCTCGCAACGCGCGGCTGTCCGTTGTCATTTTTTCAGTCATACAGGTGCAGTGCAATCGTACTAGCCCATACCTATAAACATTGAATGACACAAGGTCAGGTAGTCAGCGTGAGGGGCGTTCAGTGGCCGATTATACGTTTCTGCCAACGAGCATCATCGGTGTAGCATGGTCCGGACAATTTGCAACCAAAGCATGGCTCTCACCTAAATGGCCGCTGAAAGTCTTGACCTCCGAGACGTCGAGTGTTGAGCGCTTGAGCGTTAAACAAATCACTATGGGGAATCGGAAAAGAGGAATGTACTAGTACTTGGAATCTTGGATGGTGGAACGAAGGGATGAGTAAGTTGATGCCACCTGTCCGGGTGCTGCACTACTGGCAACACACATCGAGTTTTACGTGATCAGGTGAGTTCTCAACAATTAATCACATTCGGTATAAGACTCGTCTCGATGGGGACCTCGCTGACCTACGGACCGATACTGGCTATAGTAGACGTCTTGTTCACCGCCACTGCCGATGGGCCCTGTGATTTACAACCCCCGTAACATTATGGTGTGGACGGGAAGACATCGGTAGTGGTTGAGATGCCGATTTCGAGACAGGTACCCGTAGCCTAGGGTGGGACCGGAACGATAGGCCGAGACTGAACATTTCAAAGCACTGAAACATACTGACCTTGACAATGTGATATAATCTATTTTATGCCATTTTACATACTCGATCATGCTTGATAATCACTCCCTCAGCATGTTTCAGTGATACTTATCATAGGGATTGTGCGGCGCGAGACTGTAGTTATCCAGGCTCGCACAACACGATCACCTTTTCCAATTCGATTACGTCCGAGTCGCCGGTATGTGTGGCATTCAACATCCGAGTCGGCGCGGTGTGAATGACGACTGCAAGCAGTGGGTTGTTGTACGAGAGGGATGAAGGTCTGTCTCGGCGGCACAGACCACCAGATGTACTAAGTGCATGAATGAGTCGTTTTCGAGGTGGAGATGTTCATTCCCCGGTCGAACGGGTCTCAGCAGGTGCTGACCAAGACTTGTAGCAATAATAATGTTTATCATGTCACGGCGATCAAAATCAACGATACTGCAAGCGAACTGCGACAACTTGTCATTGTAGTACCTGACAGGTGTATTGGAACAGTAAAACATCCTACGCAATATTCCGGAAGCACCATGCGGCACATGCCCATATATAAAATATATGTCAGTGGCAGATCTCCATGTCATCCACTTACATGGCTTCAGGCTTGAGCGATTCTAGGGATAAAAGGGAGACGCTCTACCTCAAAATCATCACGACATGCAGTCCTCCATTCCTCTCATTCTTGCGGTTGCTGCCTGCTGCCGCTGCTATCGCTGCTCCCGTACGTTGGTCGCCTATTGCGTTTGGTTGAACTGAAGTACTGACGATCAACGTTATCAGGTCTCCCTTGGAGAGCTCGAAAGTGGGCCACCGCCAGGACTCAACTTGAAGTTCAGAGTATGTCGATGTGCAGCCTCTTGGTGATGCCATCCTTGCTTATACTTTCATGATCGCATGCGCAACTCTGTTTCTCTAACTGTCCTCTTTACGGCAGAGCGATTCTGAAAATAGTGCCTTTCAGGGAAAGGGTTGGAAGCGGGACCTTGGAACAGACGCCTTTGGGGGGAAAGGTTGGATGCGCGATTCCGACCCCTTCCCCGTACACGATGACTTGAAGCGGGGAGAAGCGTTCATGAGCTGACCTTTTCGATCGTAATCTCAAGTATGCCAAGATCGGTATCCATGTCAGCTGAATGCAAGCGAGATTCAAGTAGTAACTATCTTAGAAACAAGGAGGTCACCTGCCAGGTTGCCACTGTAACTGGGAGCGCGTGTGCATAACGAAGTAATTGCAGTCTGCAGTCGATCAGAGACTTTGAAATTTCCCCTGGTGTTTGGATCATTTTGTGTTGCGTTGCCACTGATCTGGGCACAACAGCGTCACTCCAAGGCACCTGTGAAAGGGTACCTTTAACACAGCGTGAACAAGCGTCGTGAACCATGTACTGATTCACACTAGTTATCAAGTGGAAGCGAGGAAACCGCCAAGCTGAGCGGATATAGTTGCAGGTTATTCTCGCCTGTAACAGTAACTCGACAGTTGTACGCGCCAGAGTGATCGCCCTCTCCGCTGAGCGTGATGGTTAAATAATACATTTAGTCCCCAATGAAATCATACTTGAAATTTGGCGTCGTACAGTGCGGAGCCGATAGAGCCGCATAGTCGGCTGGTCTCCTAAGAGGCTGAGCGCGTAATCACGGAGAATTTACTGTATTAAATTGAGTGCCTCTCCTGCCTTGCCACGGGAGTCTACTAGGGCAACGTACGTTGTCTGGCGTATGCACCGTATGCAATACCCTGACTTTGCCGTCCAAGGTACCAACCGCGTTGATTCACTCAGAGTCACTGGGACTCCAAATGTGCAGGAGTCCAAAAGACTAGCATTGGCAGTCCACTGGGAACAGCTACGGACCGCTCCTCGTGAATACGAGGCAACGACGATATTGCATGATGAAAGACAGACTTGCTTACCTCGTTGCTTCGGACTGCGACCCAGGCCCATCTGCCCATCTGAATCTCCTCGTCCCGCATCGCGGTCCTACTCGTTCTTTGGGAAGGATCTCAAGAAGCACTGTGGCTGAAAATACCCGTAACGTGAAGACAAGTAGTCAAGTAAGGCGATATTGCTTTTGGATCATATACAGGTCAAGTACAAGTCAACCAGTTCACTCGAGCGCTGTGCGACCGCCGTGCGAAACTCCGCGCAAGCTCGACATAAAGGGGATTCGTTTGTTCCGGCCTTCCGTCGACATCGCGGCCACAACGCTACGACCAGGTTGTCTTCCTCTCCAAGTTACACTTATCTCTTGCTCTGAAACTGTGCGTCAGGATGGTCAAAAGCCCTCCGGTAATGGTCGACAAGGAAATCGAACTGCTCACCGCACAACTCAGTGTCTTGCGACGCCGAGAGGACGACTTCACCCGCGTACTGGAGGAAATGGTTAGGCTTCAAAGCTCCGTCAAAGAAGAAATAGAGGCTTTGGATTCAAAAATCACAGATCTCAAACGCCAGAAGCAGCCCATCATCTGGCTCCCAACGGAACTCCTCATCGAGATCTTCCTCATTCGCACCCAGGACGACAGTGCTGACCTAGAAACCGGACTACCATACAATTCAGCGCCAATCGTCATCTCACACGTTTGCCACAAGTGGCGTGAGCTCGCTCTCTCGACGTCGCTTCTCTGGACATTTATATCATATCGGACACCTCACTGGGTACCCCAGCCTCTGTCCGTGTTCTTGGAACGCGCAGGGACGTCACCCATATCCTTCAATTTTATCTCCAATCCCAGTACTAGCACTTCCGATGACTTGACTATGTCGACTCTCGAAGCAGCCACCACAGTTAACATTATCGACACGTTGTGTTCTCAGGATCGACGCTTCCGTTCACTTACCTTTGAATGTGGCTTCGCTAAAAGCATGGAACACGTCCTTACGGGTATCTCTCGTGTTCACAAACACCTTCACGACCTGGAGTCCCTAGACCTCGCGCTCAGCATCCTGGATCCTTCTTTTGAAGGCACACAACTCCTCGCTGCTGATCTGCTATCAACCGATCAAACTTCCCCAGAGAATCCGACCATGCTTAAGCATCTCCGTCTGCAACAGATTCCCTTGTCTATTCTTCCGGCCTTCTTTGTTCGGACCACGCGTACTCTCGAGCTCTCATATCCTCCTAAGAAATCGCATTCGACGCGGTTACACCATTTTGCGCTCAAGATATCACATCTCATCAAGCTTCTGAGACATACCCCTCTGCTTCACGAGCTTTCTTTGATAGGGGTAACGCCAATATGGGACCTGATCACGAAAACGAACGGGCAGTTAGCCTATCATACCAGCGAGCCCCTCCATCCAAACGACTTGGCATTCGCCTCTCCCTTTGAATTGCCGGAATTGAAACGCTTCGAATGGAAATATGCATACCATAGGGATATCTTTCCGTTTATGTCGCTTGTAACACTCCCCGGACTCGAACGTTGGGATCTTTTGATTGCTCAGTCCCCGACTAAGCGTTTCGATGTGACCCAATTTCGCGGTAACCATAACCATGACCAGGATTCGTTCATCATGACCGAGCCACTCTCCAACATCCTCCTGTTTGACGCCCTTAAAGAACTCAACGTGAACTGTCAGAACGAAGACATGCTTGGTTCCTCGCTTCGTCAATTCATATTCCCCTCCCTCGCTAAACTTGATATCACCTTTGTCGGTCAAAATGTACGCAAAGAACCAGGGGTTCCTTCTCTTCCGAGGTTGGAATCGATCTTCAGGGATCCTCGCCTCCCTCACCTCACCTACCTTTCGATATCCAACTTCGACATCCCACCTACTCACGGCAGGTCAATGCTCGGATACATGCCCAACCTCGTTTCGCTAACATTGGGAGCTTGCACTGGGGCAAATGTGGTGTTGGACGCACTAGCAGAAGCGTACGGATGTGCCCCCGCCACAGGCGGTGTTCGTACCCGACTGTGCGGTGTACGGGTATGCCCGCGGCTGGAAGATCTTATCTTGTGGAGTTGCCCCGACGTTGGCTTTCGCCCCCTATGGTCGATGGTGCACATGAGGACATTAACTCCAGACAACGACGGAAACGAACAAGATCACAAGGAAGAGGCGCTCGAAGCCGAGGTGTTCGCTTCGGCAGTGCTGGGGCGCGAGATACGCCCACTCAAGAAGAAGCGTTATCTCGGGGCTAACTCGTCACACCCTGTGGACGAACCTAATGCTAGTGGACTTTCTGCGAGTGATTCATCAAGATCCACTCTCATCCCCATGCAGGACGCATTGCACCCTACCCGCCTCGTTTGTCTCCATCTAGAAGACTGCCCACAAATTAGCCATCAGGAAGCTCTGTCTCTTGGGAGGTTGGGGATAATCGTCATCTACAAATGAACAGGTGACCATAACCTCGGTAGCATTAATGTGGATCGTGAGTCGTTTTCATCGCTCAACGGTAGCCGCACTTTACCGAAACTACGTCACATTGCAGCCTGTTTTTCATACATAATCAGCGTTTTCTAGTAATATCCGTTGATCACCCACCGGGGCCTCGTCTCGTAAATGTTGTCCGGCCAGGTGATGTTCGAATGCCGTTTGTTTGGCTGTAATTGCAAGTTCCTGCAGCTTCGCTTGTTTGATAGTCTAGAACAGGAACGTGTATCGCCAACCTCCACCACCCGCGGGCCGCTGGTTGGCGCAGGTGGAGTGGACAAAATTATTCTTTGCGAATTCAGATATCGGCCTTCCAAAGATGCTTTATAGTTCAATTTTGTTCTGAAGGAGATGTGGCGTTACATTGCTTATCACGGCAAAATCCGGAAATGATTCATAGGTTTTTTACTCGTGTACATATCGCTCTGGGGTACCCCAGATAAGCGTGCTTTACAGGGCTGCTTTCAAAGGTCTATCCTCCAAGTTCCAAACACTTCCTTCTTGAGGATGCAATCGCTATGCCATACAAAGACTCATCAGTGGGACGGGCTACGGACACGAGCCCATTGATACATACGTCCAGCGGGATATCCATGGCGCAAAGTGCCTCTAATACTGCTTGACCACACCATGCCTCCAGTGTTGTGACAAGCTCGGGGGTAATAAATTCTCGGGACGATCGAGAAGCAAATACCATCTGAACGGCCGCCGCTCTTATGGATGGTCGTGGTATTGTATCCATTACGGGCGGTGCAGTGAGGGCGCTTTCTGGATCTAAGGACGTAGCAATCGGAAACAGAGAACCAGCGGCAAACCGCGGGTTCAGTGCGGGCGATGGGGTCAAACCGCTTCGCCAACTTGCCGCCAGATGAAAAATCCAATAAGTCTCCATCTATACGAACAACACGACAGTGAGACTCTTCCATCAAATAAGAAAGAAAATAAAAGACCCTCGAAAGGCAGTGCGGTTCACCTCAAAGGTAACAATGTCTGGTATCGTCTCTTTCAGGTGATCAATCAACCCCGAATTGCAGTCTTCGAATGACGTTTGCCTGCCTTGCGAAGAGTAAAAACTGTCACAGTTGCGTTAATTCCTGAAAGACGTCTGAACACGGGTGGCGTGTGCATACCTGTCGGTAGATGCGTTCACGGCATTGAGAATTACGGGGCTCGAGGCCCCCACTGGCCTTGTGGATTCCAGTGTACGTTGAAGCTACCACGAATATCTAAGTTGCATCTCCAAACGATCATTTATACACGAGACTTACGGTCATCACGAGATCCGAATCTGCGGGTATCTTTCAAGACAAATTAGATGATTTGTCAAAAGAATGACGATGTGTTATTCGCCTCACCGGTTTACTCAGTATATATGGAACCCTCCAGTGGTCCCCATTTGCAAAATCAAAGTCCAGGTTTCTTGTAACCGCAATGCTGGATTTAGGTAAAACGAGAGATCCAACCGGTAGATCTATCAAACAACCACACGACCCAAGCCTTGCAGACATGGATGAAAACGGAAATTCGAGGGATGACATAAAAAATGAGTCGGGGAATCTACCTTATGACCAACATGTCGCCTCGAAGGCACTCTCTCACTTCACGGATAAAAAAGTCTACATTGGGTCCCCCCATGCCGATGCACACGATAGACACGGGACAACCCCGATACCGTCCTGTAATTGTCAGAAATCCACGTTCGGAGTGTAGTGAAAAGGGTCTAGGGTATGCATCAAGGTATGTTGCCATGTCCTTGGCACGGGAGAGCGAGCCAACGGTAGCCTATGGTATGAAACAGACATGATGATTGAGGACATCCTGAGTGTATCCAACTCGAGTGGTCGTATGACTGAGGCTCACAATTCTATTGGCCACCTCGCCCGATTTTATCCCGAGATGGTATACCCGTCCATTTTCAGTCTTCGGAAAGTCTGATTATAGTAAGAAACGTGGACTCGTACGTCGTTAGGTCGGAACTTACTAGCGTCTATGACGGTATGTTTCATCCAGATAATGGGAAATGTTACAGAACTTGGGAAGAGCAAAACGTTGCGTGGAAATGGACATGAAGCGGCAATGCTGTTCTGACTAAGCAAATATATTCAATCAATGCTTAGACTTGTCGTATTCGTTCGAACATGAATGTTTGAACTAAGTATAATAGGATGATTAACTTGCTCTTTGCAAGACCAAGGTAACGCACCGTTCCAAATATATTAATACCTTGTCAAGTAAATTCGCTGACTCAGGCTCAGGTTACTAGCATAGCCCGAACCTTTTGACCACATTTTTAGTCGCTCTTGAGCATTATCACTGGCTGCCGCAGCATGAAGGTAACTGTTACGTCTTCTCCCCGCTTTTCCTGAATCCACAGGTCCACACACGTCTTGGCGGTCACACTTCAGGTGCACTCCATTAGGCCTAGCCCCAGCCTGGTGATAAGCAAACGACCATGCCAACTGATGGATCCCAAATCGTTGTTTCATCAGCTGCCGCATAATTCAACTCAGAAAGGATCAAGTTGAGATCTTCTCTTGCCTTACAATGGCAAACCCCAACGATTTATCCCCAAATTCACCTGCTTTGCCTCTGACTCTAACCCACGAGATGTAATGGAAACCCTGCTGTGGCCTCGCGTCTGCAGCTCGGACTGTTGTCCGTGTTCACACAGGGAATTCACAAGGCAGGTGATCTACTCTTGCGCCCAGAAGAGGGTTATTTCGTGGTTTCGGCGCGGGGACCGATAACGTACTAGTAGTGTAGTTGGCCTCCGAAACCCTGGAGGACCCTGGAATTTCGCAGGGGCAGGGAGAAGGGCTTGCGTCTCCTGTGGATCGCGGGTTCCTGACCGATTCTTGCTAGGTACATGACTTTCCTTCAAGGCTTGCCAACACTGCAAGCGTGCGACGACACATTGATCGATTCACACAACCCATGGAAGTCGGAGAGACTGCATGACTGCTCGGTATGGTTTCAACCACCCTGTGTGGCATTGGGTGGTCGGGAGACAGGGTCTAGTGATCTTTGACTAATTGAGGTAAAATCTCTCACCCAGCAGCTGCTTCGTGAAATGGACTACGTTACGTTAGCAAGGAGTCATAGTTAGGATGTACCATCTTCTCAGAAAGATCACTCAAGTCCTTGAGAGAAGCAACCAAGTCACCGCGGATGTCCAGCCCCGGATGTCATCGGATCTGTTCCTCAAAGTGCGACACTGAGCATTTTCCACGTTTCTTCATTTACGTCGCCCTTGACAGCGAGAATGATGGCCGCGTTTCCCCGAGGGCAGGTTTTCATTGTAATAATGAAGCAATGGAACCCAGTCTTGATGCAAGGCACACTCGACGTGTCCGCATCTTCCATAGCTTGATGCTGAGCCACGGCGGGTTGCGAAATCTGGCTTCCTCGGGTCCCTCGTATACCGCGATATGGATATCCGAGCCCGGTTCCTCGTCAACCTCATCGGTGAAGCCACTGGCAGACACGTATATCCTTGTCACTTAAATGAAGTTCTTGTGATACGCGCATGATGGCATCTATTAATGATTAGAACAAAGTTCCGAGACGGAGATCATCTTGACCTCGTGCGTTAAGGTGGGTCGTAACACCGGCTGCAAACATACATAATACAACCGGATCACAGTCCGAACTTGTGGGCGGGACTGTGACACAGTAAGTCAACCAAATCAAGCACCATACTCGCCTCGTCCGCTGGGAACGAGCAAGGCGGGACGCTGAGGTACGAGAAGAGTTAGGGTATTTCAAATTACCCGCGGGTTAGTGCCTTTCATCCTGGAGATCTGCTGGCTTGAGTGTGCGGGGGAGTCGACTACCACATGACACAAAGTTCTAAAGTTAGAGAACGGGAAAAGAAGTGGGATGGATGCAGTGGCGCTGAAGAGCTCCACAGCATATTCTGTAACGTTGCCTCCATGCCGTTCATACGATTTTACACGAGCTTCTTGGAAACGTTATTCTGCTAGCCAATAAGCCTTTTGCGATGTGACTGTGATCGGAAGCAGAAGGAGCCTGAGGCAGCTGACACGGCGGCAAAGCGATACATAATAACCCCTGCGAGCGAAACTTTATGAATTCTAGGGTGCACCCTGAGGTAGATTTCTTTCCTTTTCCTTTTTTCTTTTCTGATCATGATTAGATGCAGGACACGTCCCTTGGGCAAGGCAGAAGGTCGACGGAGTGACTCAGTCGGCACTCTCCGGGTCGGAGCTCATGCAATGTCCGCTAGGTACTTTCCGACTGGACGCATGTCTACGGGGCCGAACTGACAAGATCTAGGACATTTGCGCCTGTATGGACGAGGATATGTCAGGGTCCTGGCAGTGGTTTGGCGGAATCACTCAGGAGTCAGATGAAATGTCCTTTGACAGGAACTGCGCACTAGCGTAGACACGTTCATTCAACAATCTCCGCCGCGGGTCCCTACGCGACGGGGACAGAGACAAATGCCGTGGTGCGGTAAACATATTATCAACTGTAGAGTGCACAATTTTACAAGATTAAAATTTTCTTTGTAGCAGCTCGACCGCCGGTTTCCGGGAACACAAGTGTAGCCTCGCAAAACACACGAGTTGAATTTGGCCCGGGAGTATAGCCTTCCTTGGCCAAGTCTCGGAAACATGCGTCGTGCGTTTTCGGGGGTCTTGAGCGCCTGAAAAAGAAAAAGAGCCTCCTGCACGACCTATCTAACCCAAAAGGGAACTCCAGATCAGCTGGCGTAAGTAGGAAGCAGGAATCGATCCAAGATTGGACCTGAACAACGAATGGCCTGTGTTTGGAGATTCCTCGAGGCCGAGATGCGAGTGTGATTCCAATGGGTGAGGAAGTTGTTCCTGTGAGCGCTCGGTTTCAATCATGGACCAAGCGGTGTCAATGCCGCAAGCCACGACTCCGCGAATCCTAGGGACCAAGGTTCACTCTCCATGTACGATCAAACTAAATTCGCTAGTTGTTTTTCGTCTATCTTGCCATGCTTTTGTTTGCTACCGTATGCCACCAATCCCGGCCTAGAAAACTCTGGCTTATTGCTCTGTTTCAGGTTCAGCCCCAACCCGTCCAGTTTGTTATCCGACTGGACTCAATTCCCTGCCGATCACTGACCTTCACAGAAGTGAATCGCATTCCTCCTTTCTCCAGCTTTGACATATTTCGTCTGCTCTCTTCGAGTGGCCCAGCCAAGTTTCCACTTCCGTTGTTGACATGCAAGGCTACTACCCAGACCTTCAAGGGCAACATCATGCTGTGGCGCAACATTCCGGGCTACTGCCTGGCCGAGGGTCCCCTTCTGGCTCGGATGATGACGCCGGTTACCTGGAGTACCCTGAGTCACACAAAACGGAACCTGGCGACGGTACGCACTCATTGCTTTTTCGCCATGTCAACATTCCTTCACTTTCTCGCAGATGATTCAAACGCTGCATTAACGTTGCAGACGCTAAACGCGGATGGCACTCCGAAACGGCCGATGAATGCTTTCATGATATTTGCTCGCCGACGTCGCCCACAAGTCGCTGCAGAAAACCAATCGATGCGCACAGGCGAGGTTAGCAAAATTCTCAGTCGAGAATGGAACAATATGAGTTTGGTCAGGGCTCCCACTCGTATACGTCCGTCTTCCGTCATCTGACTCCTGATTCCGTGATCTTCCAGTCCGACAAACAGTTCTACCTCGATCAAGCCAAAATCCTGAAAGATAATTTCAATCAGAAGTACCCAGACTATGTGTACAAGAGGCGACCGAACAACAGCCGGAAACGTCGCAAGCCTGATCCTTCTCCTAGTCTCTCCGCAGACCACGCATCTACCTCAGACCTCGTGGACGACTTTTCTGGAAATGCAGACTACAGTGACGTATCTCCTGTCGACGTGGCAGACACAGAAGATCCCCGCTTCGCTGAGCAGGACGTTCGTTATGCGAGCTTACCTGCTGACCCTGCCAGTGGGACGTACTCGGTCACGCAGTCACGGTCATCCAGTTACCAGCCCCCGGATCCATCCTATCGTCCCCTTGGTGACACGCGAGTTTCCTATGCATCTCGCCCTGGTCGTACCACACCCGACACTGGCATGGTATCGTCTATCTCGTCCGCCTCCCGCGGATCAGAACATGCTGCAAATTATTACCATCCGTACTTGTCAGCTCAACAACAACATCACGCACAACCATCATCCTATTTCGCCGAATCTGGTTCTACTGCCGAGGTGTGGTCTAGCGCAAGGGATGATCAAAGCCGGATCCCCATACAGCCGTGGCAGCAGAGTAGCCAAGACCTCAGTGCAGATGACGGACACCGTGGGTATCCCCAGGCTGTGTCTCCGCATGCCTGGACCACCAACACGAGCGGATCAGAGGTGGTGCCTTCATCTAGCTCCTCGGGCGCATCTACTGCTGGCTACAGTTTCCCCACGCTCACTGCACCATTTTATCCGCCACATAATACTCCCCAGGAGGGTTTCCCGTCGTCTTCCGTTCAGGCTATTTCTGTCCCGCCCCAGCCTTACAGTGCGATCACGCCTATCCAAGGGAACCCCGTTTCAGGGCGATCATACTCATCCCTGCAACAAGCGTATGGTTCCGGCTCCCCTTCTGCCGTTGGCCCATATCAACCGCTGGCAAGGGCTGTTCCTCTTGCCCTTCCCTCCGGTCAGTCTGGGTCCTCTTACTCTCAAGCGCAACAATCGGCCAGCCCACCACCCCCCGGTGGTTCAGGGAGTGACCCTTCGCAGTTGCGTTATTGGTCAAGGGATAGATAACTCATCTAGAAACAATATATTTTCGTCGTCGTATAGATTTTTGGCAACCGAACAACCAATACTCTTGAATTGAACTGCGCATTCTGTTTTTGGTCTTCCTTTCCTTTTTCCCCTATCGTTCTCCTTGATGTGGTTACTGCTATCATCGTGTTGTCCTCGCATCTTCATCGCTACTGCTTTGCCCATGTGTCCCCGCAATTGTATTTTACCACTGTCAAATAATAGTCCTGCCGTCATCCGACATACGTGCATGCTGCGTGCATCACGGAGTTATTGTATTTTTCTTGTTCGATCATGGCGTCGAGCTGAAAAATTCCTAACAAGGTCGACGATCCCGCCATGGATCAGGTTTCACTACAAGCGACAATCAGGGTTGAGGGTGGACCTTCGGTGGCATTCCTCCATGGATGACGCGCAGCATACATGCACATGTATCATCCATGGCCGATTCCCCACGAATGAAATGCTTCCAGAATCCAGACCATGTCGTAGCTCATCACGCCCAGAAAATGAAAACATCGCGGTTGTGCGTGTGGGTAATCTATGACCATGTGTGAACCGTGTTTCGGAATCTAAGTGGGTGTGCCGCGGGTGGACGTTACAAGGGTCCCAAGCTGACATGAGGCGACCAGAAGGCCGCGGGTAGCACAGCCGGCGTACACCTCGGCACACGGCGGGGGTAAATGGAGATACTCCGATCATACTCGGGTGAGGGAATCGGACTCTTTGTTTTCCTGTGGTCCAGACCCTACGCGCCCGCTTTTGACGGAGCCTCTCTGTTCGAAGTCGGTCGGTTTCGAGAAACGAGACACGAAAGATGGGGCTTGGACACACCGTGCGCCGTCACGCACGCGCGTAGGGGAGTCACAACTTGACAACTACACATTTCTCCACTGTTTCCAGCTCTGACAGGGCGACGCCAGCAAGGCGATGAAACATGATCCGATCTGTACTGCTGTGTCAGCTTGCTCCTCACAAAGATATTCATAAAATAATAATAATATACCATCCACGCATAGAAGCTTTCGTGTCCTTTATCCTCCCTGCGGTAAACTCGAATGAGAAACACGGTGGACTCCTATGGGTTTGCTGTGTCACGTAACGGGTCAGCAAAACAATCCCCACGGAATAGCGATAGTGCATACGTTCTTCTCTGATGATCCGAAGAGACAGGACAACTACATTGGACAGCTCGAGCCGTGGTGGCTGGTGGATGACTAGTGACTGCTGATCACCAAATAGCAACGCCACGATCAAGACTCCAGGGCAAGAAAATTGGCCACAGTGCTAGTATATTGATCGGCTGTGGTCTGTCTTTTTCAAACAGTCGAATCCATGCAACACAAGGTCAAAAATTGTGTGCGAAACATGTGTATGAGATAGCTACCTCGAACACCAAACGGGAGTATACATGTTCGTTGAGCGTTGTACTGGGAGATTACTCTGCGGTTTAACAGATGGTGACAAGTCGGAAGCGCGACGAGGTGTGGGCAAAAAAGGGGGCCGAGACCATTACATCGGCTGGAGCACGTTTCAACCGCGCGTGTCTTTTAGAACCAAGAGACCAAACACCTGTGTCGTCCCTTGGTTGGTCAGCGGTAAAGAAAGAAATACAAGGGTCACAGTGAATATAATCAAGCGGCTTCTCGGGTAGAAACAATTGAATCATTGCTTTTGCGCGCTGGCTAGATCGTGAGACAGGCGATTGACAGAGGGCGTTGACGCGGTCCTTCTGACCTGTTCGAGCTATGTAATACTTCAAATAATACTTCAGATAATGCGTGTGACACGTAGAGCCGCGTGGACGGCATTAGAGTTCGAAAAGTGTGCTCGGCGACAGTAATATTCTAGAACAAGGTTTGAAGATTGGAGGAAAACAAAGCCCAGACGCACCTTATTCCCGACAAATTTGTCACTGAGAATAAAAGCAATTCAATCGCTACGGCACGGCTGATCGCAAGTTACCGAGGGAATCTAGTCATGTGTCAGTGTTTCGGGAACAACTTACAGCCCATCAGCCCAGTGGGTCAGCGAGTTGGTTACTGTGTACCGCTGGACTTAGCAGGACACGAGCACCAGCTGACACGCGGCCTTACACCAGCAGTAGTCGCGTTCATGACCGTAAACTGAAGAAAAATCAAGGTTTCAGTGCTATTTAACGCCTGGCCGCAGAAACCAGGATTGCGGAATCAAAGATGCACGAAGAACATCCACGATAGGATTTCACACTATATTAGTGCTTGTAATCCTCTCTATTGATATGACTGAGAATAACATTACAATGGGAACATAGCTATGTTCTGTGTGGAGAAGGGCGACTGCACGGTGAAACTACAAATGCACAGGAGAATCTATGTGGGATTGGGTTAGAAATGCTAACGCATAAAGGATGACACTCACTGTGAGCCATCGTTCCAGGAAAGTTCGGCCCGCACCACCTGACCATAACCCCCGTACCCAGTTACGCAGGCACAAGAAGGTCACCCCATGTCCTGACTGCGAAGACTCCGGCGGCAAACACACCCACTTGCTGCGAACATGTTGATATTGCCCATAAGCTTGTCTGGTGCAAAGACCTCCTCCCGGATAAAGCGGGAAAACGTGGACTCGTTAGGGTCATTTAAAGCGCGTCGAGGCTGAGGTATGCCAAACATGGCTGCATTTTGAGGGGGTTCCCGGCGTGCCATTGAATGTTACAACGATGGTTTAAGACTTTTGCTCGAGTTTGAAGCGTAGTATTGAAAACAACTCGCTGTGGAAAATTGAGTATACCGGCAATTGCCGAGTTTGCACCAATAAGGAAACTCACTTCCTGCAATGCTTCGAAGTATGACTCATCTACTTTGTCCACCAGACTAACAGTATTGTGGCAGTTGTAAAGTCAAAGGTTTCTTTCTTGGGTCTTGGATGAAAAACATCATCTAGGCTGGCTGAAGTTCTTCTCGTGACTTTTCTAAACGGCAGGTAACATACACATGATTCTTACTACGAACTTGGTCTGAAAACTCTTATGAGGTCCGTTATTATGTCAAGTCAATTCACTGTATGATCACATTCAATGGGACTGGACGAAAATGACGCAGTGATGACCAACTTCGATCGCGCTGCGCATTGCGTCATAGAGCCTGCGACTCGTTGTCAGAAAAACCCTCTTCTACATCTACGATGACTCGGCATCCGTTCATCATGCTCGTCGCTTCACTCGCAGCGCTCATCTTCATTCCCGCTGTACTCGCACAGTCTAACTACAATCTCACGGGTCTCTTGCAGGTGCTCAATGCAAGTAATCTGCATCAGCTGGTCAACGCTACAGCGCGCTTGAATAGTACCAGCACTGGAAAATATGTGCTCACTGAACTATCGCAAGGAAACTCGACCATCTTCGCTCCCACGGACATTGCTTGTGCGCCACTCTTGATGGTGTGACGTTCTCCTCACCGTATTCCCAGTTTCCAGTGCCGACCCTGCTATCTTGAACAATCAAAGCGCACTAGCAGATCTCGTCTCGTATCACATTATCCCAGCCAATTTCGTCAACCAGACGAAAACGTATCCCAATTTGCCAATCGGACGTACACTACTTAACGCCTCGAACCTCGTTACACTTGAAGGAAACCAGTCCCAGGTCCTTATATGGTCCAAGTCGAATAATGGGTCCTTTTTTGTTACGAACAGAGGGTTAGGTGTACTGCGCCTCCTTCAAGTTGACTCCCTCTCACACCTTTGATGTTAGGTCGAATGTTACAGTCGTGAATACGACGACCTACGAGGACACCGCGATTTTAACTGTCGATCGTGTACTGACACCGCCACCCGATACTACAACTATTATGAAAAATCCCTCATGCAACCTTACGTCCCTTGCAAATTTTCTACAGTCTACGAACGTAAAAGGCACTTCGCTTCTCAATCGGCTGAGTTCGGCCCACGGTATCACTTTGTTTGCACCGAACAATGCTGGTTTGCAACTAGCGCAGAGTTCCCTTGCTAGTCTTTCGAAGAACACGACAGCGCTTCAAAACGTTGTGAACAATCATGTCTGTTTCTCTCCCTCATATCGCAGCAACAGACAGTAATCATATCAAACAGTTCATTAACGCAACGTCATACTACTCAACCGAAATATCCAATCAGACCACATTTGTATCAGCGGCCGGTCAGAATTACTCTTTCTTCGCCAACTCTACAGGCGAATTTGTGTCAGTCGGAGGATCCAACGAAGTTCGAGTTCTGAAGAAGAATGTGTTGATGTCAAACGGCGTCATTCACATCGTCAGCGGTGTGATGTTTGACACCAACGCAAATCCTGCACTGGCCAGCACGGCGTATGTAATACCTTTGACCTCCGTACGAGACACTGATCAAACGATAATAGGTATGCTTCTGCAACGTCTATCGCAGCTCATACTACCGATATCGGCCCAATCGCTTTTACACCCTCGACGTCAGGAGAAACAGTGAAAACAGGAGCCAGTAACTGGAAGCTGATGTCGTTGCGGGGTTATTTATAAACTTTAGCAGGCGAATCATTTGATGTAGCTGGTCTCGCGGCTTGTACGATCATTCTGTTTTTAAGATGTATAATAAATTAGCACTGCGACATTTTCCTTATCGATGCGCTCATTCCTAACCAGTCCTGGTCAGGAGTAGTGCTTTGGGCATCATCCCTTAGACCATCCATATCTGATAAGATACGCGGAAGTGACAAAGCACAGCAACCTTCAGGAAGCTGTGTAACCAAGTGATCAATCGAAACAATAACGCTCCACTCGCTCTCGCAACTGGCCACCAGCTATCTTGTACCGCCCCGACATTCTTATCTAACATTTTGGAGAACCCATATTCTCTTTTGATCAACTCACTCACTACGTCCTACCACCTAAACATGAAGCATCTGTCCTTGAAAGACGCACTCTTACCCCAGCCGCCCAGCTTTGTCAAGAAACAGCTATACGAATTACATGAAGTGCTCGGTACTGGAACGTTTGGAAAAGTCGTGGTGAGTAGCGCAGTCATTCCCATATGCCGTGGAGCCGGCGCTGGCCCGGACTTTGGCAGTGCCTGGGTCACGGGATACCTTCTTTCCTCTTGCTTTCTATCGCCGCTCTGAACAAAATTTACTCTTTCTTCTGATGGTTAGAGAGCAACCTGGCATGTCCCAGCCGACCAGGTGGATGTTGCCCGGCAAGGTGCCGCTGCATCGACCAGCCCAAGCCCAATCGACACTCATGGCCACTCCACAATACCCCTATTTAGTGCGGCCTTGCACCCATCTTCGGGCTTTTCTTCGCCAAGCATGCGCGCCGTGACGACTAAGGAAGTCGCTCTCAAGGTGATCCCGAAAAAGAAAGTAAAGGGAAACGAAGTGGCTGTATGGGGGGAGATGGAAGTCTTGAAGGGTCTCGATCACCCGAATATCGTCCGTCGCTGCTCGTTTTCTCGCTCAAGCACCGGCCTGCTGATTTGTCCATGACGTTCCTATCTTTGTCAGGTAAAATTTTATGATTGGTTCGAGTCGAGGAGCAAATATTACCTCTCTTTCGAGCTTGCCACTGGTGGCGAGCTGTTTGAACGAATATTACAGAGGGGTAAATTTACAGAGAAAGACGCTATCTCTGTCGTTCGGTTCGTTATCTTGGTTGAGATACGCCTTGCGGCATCTGGTCTCACTTCATAGCTGTTCAGGTCTGTATTTTCAGGGGTGAAGTACCTCCATGGACACGATATTGTCCACCGCGATCTCAAGTGAGCTCTTTAATGTACTCTTTTTTACGTTCTTTCAACTCGCCATCATAGACCTGAAAATATTCTGTACCGTACAAAGGACCCGAACAGTGACGTCGTCATCGCCGATTTTGGAATGTATGTCACTTTCCCCATTTGCAGGGAGACCACTTACAGCGACCTGGATCGACAGTGCCAAACATTTACATTCCCCGGGGGAACAGTTGCAATCGCTAGCTGGCAGCTTCGGTTATGTCGCACCCGAAGTTTTGAACAAAACCGGCCATGGCAAGGCTGTTGACATCTGGTCGACGGGGTATACCTCCCATTATAGACCCGCAGGGGTTGTAACTGATATCCGATTGTGTAGGATTATTACATATGTCTTGCTATGTGGATATTCGCCGTTCAGAGCAGAGGACACGAAAGAAATGATCCGCGAGACGACAGAGGCAAGAATCGAATTCCATGAGCGTTATTGGAGCAAAATATCCGATGAAGGTAGATGAACAGCTTTTCATCTTCGAGTCTCTCCCTGACTAATGTACAGCCAAAATCTTTATTAAACTCTTGCTCAGTCCGGATCCGACACAACGACCGACGGCACAGGAAGCCCTTGATAATCACGTGAGACATTGTCTTGCCGACTTCTACGGCACAGTTTCACTGATAACATGGGATTTCCAGTGGTTGACAGAACACGAAGCTTCGACAGAGCACGACGTCGCCGCTGGCTTACGCGAGCACTTTGACGCTAAGAAGCGGTGGCGCTCCGCCATCGCTTCTGCACGTGCTTTGCACCGCTTTGGCAAGCACACCAGATCACCGAGTGCGTCGAGTACTGGTAGCGGTGGATGGGGGAGAGATCACATCAATTTTGAGGCTGAGGTTGTCAGCAGCGCTGTTACCTCCCGCGATGTCAGCCCAACTGACGTTTCAGGGTCACCGGCGAAACTAAGTCTCGGGAGCGCTGACCCGGGGGCCAATGCCAATGTCAAGGTTACTGCACCTGAGGAAGAAGGAAAAACAGAGGGTGATGGTAAGGCGGAAGTTTCTTCTTCTGCTGACGGTACCTTGACTGGAACCAGTGAGGCCAGCTTGAAGGGCATCGCTCGAGGGGACACCTCGTCGGGCACACAGGCTTCGAGGCAGCCGGGCCTGAGCTTGGGTCCGTTGGCAGAATCTGTTGCGAAGAGAACGGAGCCAGTTCCCACCAGACCGGATCCCTCGGTGGAACGTGTGCAAACACAAGCTGCATGCAGTGACGAATCAGAATTGAAGATGCCAGGGACTTTTCATCTATCGAGCGCAGAGAAGGAGAAGAATCGAAGGAGTGCGAGCCCGAAGAAATGGTCGGAGACATTTAGGAAGCTTGGATTATTTTGACTTGCAATTTAAAGCTGATCTACTCGGGCTGTGTGCTATTGCCTCGGGATTTGTATCAATCCACCCTGACTGTGTGATATAGATGAACCCTTGAGGTGCACCGATAGCTCTTCGACTTGAACATGCACTGCCGCGCCGATAGCCGTCCGGCCTCCCCTTGGCACAGAGGTCACTGATTACTTTGTTTGACTAAATCGCCTTTCACAACTAATTATCGACTTTTTTTGGGAAGCTTTCAAAACGATAGACTCGTCAATGAGATTCAGTCGTTCGCTGTACAGCCCGGCGTTTTGAAGCTTGCCAAGTACTCTTTGCTTCGTTCCATCATCTACACTGGCAACCTACTACTGCTCAAAATTTCATTTTTTTACTCGCCTTCCCGCACTTCATGGTGCCGACAGGCGGAATACATCCAACAAAAAGCAGCAATTTTTAATCAATCACAATATGATTAGCACAGCTGACAGCTAGATCATGGTAGGTACTTGTTCATCCTATACTAACCAGAATCGCGATGTTGCAGTGCAAAAAGATTCCCTTGGCGATTGCATCTCTTTTGGACCACTAGCATGTTCTTCCAGCATTCCATCCCACACTGGTGGTTCTATCTCGCATTTGACTCATGCTCTCATCATCCATCCCTGTGGCGAGATTAAAAGAGGCAATCCCCGAATAATTTCCACCTCAACTTCTGCGCCACCAAGACCAGACTAGTCCGGCCTGTGCTACTCCCAGAAAGCGTGCTCTCGAGGTGAGACATGGCCGAGGTTAGTCTGGCTCGGGTATGCGCTACCATGCCAACACTGAATCTTGGAATATGTAGGCGACTCGCGATGCATGGCGCTCTGTCATGATCGTAAAGTATTAGCCGTCGAGTAAGCATGGGTGCGGTTGCTAAGATTAATATTTGGATCGTCCCCGGCATCGGTAATGCCACGTCTCGAACATGCAAGTTTCCAGACGCGACCGGTAGAGCACGTGTGGCGGAAGGCTCTTCAAGTTGAAGCGTGATGAGTCATGCTCAAAACGTGACGAACCATTATGCACAATTGAATGTAATTTCCCCGGGGGTCGCAAGTCCAGCAGAAATCCACGCGCAGTCCCCTATAACCATCGGCAAGAATATCAGTGGCGCAAGCATTGGCTCGTAAAAGGTGTGCTGCTGAGATGGCAAGGCAAGAGAGTCATGTGGTCATCACCGTGTGACGTGGTCCAACCGCTTTTCAAGTAAGCTCATCTCTGCTGGCCGCATGACTTGCTAATGAAGATAAAAGGGGCCACTCTACACGACAAATCTTCACGAAATCCCCAAGGTAGTTTCGTCCTACAACATGCACTTCTCCCATATACTTCTCGTTCTTGCTGCGGCTTCCGCTGCCATCGCTACTCCCGTATGTCGCTGTTGCAAAGTGATGCCGTTATGATAGGTTAGACTGACAAGGTTCTTCTTAGGCACCACTTAAACCTCCCGAGAGGCTGGCTTTCAAACTCAGAGTGAGCAGGCACCACTCCCACCCCATAATACCTTTTGTTTTCTCCCAGCTTACTCACGGTCAACCGTAGTCCGTAGATGGACTCCCCGAACACCTTGTGGGGGAGGGAGGCATAGTCATCGAAGCGGCCACCGAAAACGGGAGCGACAATCTGAGGAGGGAACCGCCTGGAACTCAACCTCCCAGCTACGGAGGTTGGTGGTAGGCTGTAAGGGCAACAGCGACCCAGCTCCAAACTGGCACTGTGTGCCACGAAAGTCCCCACTTTAGTTCTTTCTTCATTTCATTCGCGAGTGTTGCACAAATTACTCGATCATGCCGTTCACAACATTGATGAGTAGAGATATTTGGTTTCGGTCCTGTCGCTTGTCGAATGAAATGCAAACTGGTAGTTTCACTCATTTCGGAAGCTAACGCGAAAGCGAGTTGTTTGCGGAGGCACTGTCAATGCCACATGCCGCAGCTTTGAAATGTCGACTTGTGCGTGCATATGTGGATTCCTAGATTTTGATGAGGCAACCCTGAAGAATGGTAAGTAGTGGTGGTCGATATCGAATCTTTACCTCACATATAGAACGCTTATGGGGTCGAACGCTGGCATGTTCGAGGGAAGTTCGGAAAGATGTGATATCATGATCTTGATACTCCGACCACATAGGTTGATGGGGAAGCCTGAGGGCAACGTGAGTGTGACTACATGAGCCTGGGGGTGCACACGTGCAATAATTAATCATTAATCAGACTCGGTCTTGTTTGTCAATGGGACAGAGATCGGACTCGGATTCAGGTGTGTATACATCCAAGAGAAAGATACCAAGGACAACTGGCTTGCTAAGGGGTTCTGTAGACACCAATGACGACGCACTCTATTCAAATGGCAAGTACCTCATTGAATACACATGCACTGGCAGATCTACTGCGCTACTTCCAGCTTAACGTCGTCTGAGCATCATTCAGCTCGAGAGAAAGGTCCGAAATGACCAATTCCTCCTTCACGGCCTCGTACGTCCATCCCTGGATCTCCTCAGAATCCAATATCACCGTCGTCGGCTGTTGGGCTACGCCCAGAACTGTAATCGTCTCAATTTTCTGATCGATAACGTAATCCCCCTGGCTCTGAATCTCCAATTCGCCATTGCTCGCATAAAAGTTCAACGTGCGGTTCGGGCCAGGAGGGTAGCTTTCACCGTCGTCGACGTAGGCGTTGCCCGACGCCGTGCCTACGGCATTCAAAGATGCGAGGAGTGAATAGGGTCCTTGGCGTGTTTCGTAGATCGTATACGCAGGTTGCTGGTGCAAGAGCAAAATAGAGCTGTCGCGAAGATGGACGTTAATGTGGCTTATGGGAGCGCTCAGGGTTGTGTTTCCACCAGGAACGGTATGAACAATCGCGTGGGTCCACCAATCACGCCAGATGACAGTGCCTCTCCCGGGGAAGATACCTAGGGAGCCGATCGACGTTCAATCTGTCATATAACTTTGAGTAGGTAAGTGCATAGACACACCTTGAACCGTGGTGGCTCCTGGTTCCAATACAGGAGTGACGAGGATGTCACTTCCAATCAGCCACTGACTGTCGACTTTGAAAAGTTCTGGCTCGTCGGGGAACTCATAGAACAGGGCGCGGACGGGGGGGAGACCATTAGTGGAGGCGTTCGCGAACAAAGTGTACTGTAATTGTACATTTCAGTATACTGGAGCAAAATTTGCTATGGCACGCACCCAATATGGAAGCATCGAGTATCTGGCAGCAATGGCGATGCGTGATGCATTCGCGACACTGTCCCATCGGTAGGGTTCCTGGGGGAGAGCACCATAGGTGTTATGGTTCCTGTAAAATGGGATGAAGGCGGAGAGCTGCATCCATCGGTTACATAGTTCTTCGTCGGTGTTGTCATCTGAGAGGATTTAGCATAAATGCACTCCAGGCGTGTTAAATGAAATCTCACTAAAACCACAGGTGTCGGCACCGACCATTGGGATCTGGAATATTTGGAATTGCAAAATACCTTGGATGCTCAAGTACATATATTGCCATTTACTGTAGTTGTCGCCGAGCTAGAAAATCATCAAGGCCTAAAACTAGCTCTTCCAGGGGTATAAATAGACGTACCCAATGACCCGTCCACTTTCCGGATGAGGGGAAGGTCGAGCGACTAATCAAGAAGGGTCTCTTGCCTTGACGAATCGTCTGCAAGGCAAGATGTGTAGTTTTCTCCTCCATCATCCCGAACATATTATGCACATCGAGTTCAACGTAACCACCAAAGTGAGTTGCATTTGTCGCTATTGTGTTCGCAGAAAGTTCACCGTTCCCTGAAAGACAAATATCAATCAGTCGACCAATCAATACACTAGTACACGATCTGACCGGTGTGAATGGCGTACGGCGGGCTTGTAAGGTTAAGGTTTGATTCGCCACCAGCACCAATGCTTCGTTTTGAGAGTGGCTCCGTCGTTCCAGGCACGCAAGAGTCTGTTGATGTTCCGTTAATCGTCATGTTGCCACTAGGTCCCCAGAGTGTTTCGTTGTAGCTTTGGGAGAATCACAATCAGAATCCGTAAGGGTATCTGTATACATAGCTAAAACTAACCATTCTGGGTACCCTGTTACGACAGTGCCGATCACACTGAATGGCTGCAACGCCGAGAAATTCGCGCCGGTACCACTGTCTTCAAGATGAGCTCAGATCTGAAACGGTCCAAAAGTCCAGCTTACCAGGAGTAACTGCAGAATGAACTCGGTTCATTCATGTCGAGCCAAAGGCCAGAGAAATTGACTCCAAGCTCAGTCCAGTTCATCAGGGCCTCTGTCCACCATGCTAGGGTGTTTTCTGCGAACCAGTCGGGCCAAACCTGATAGGTCACGAAACGGTTAATTCAAGTAAACACGGCGAAAGATGGATTTCACCGAGTAACCAGGCCAAACTTCTCCGATATAGAGTGATCCATCCGGGTTTTTTATGAACGTATCCCTATACAGAGTGAGGGGGGCTTAACGCAGCACTTTATGTAGCACACCTTGCGACCCCATCAGAAAATGGGTAATACTTACGATCCGATCAGGAATAAAACCAAGTAAATCGAACGGAAGATAAAACTCACCACATCGGTCGCATTGACAGTGACCCCAAGACCGACGTCGACAATAGGGATGTCTATGGAAATGAGTCCGCTGAGTATGTACTACACATCACGCTGCAATGAATTCCCTACAGTGTTGGTGGTTTGCAGCCTATAATTTCGGTGTTTGTACCATGTCATTTCCGATGGCACACGATTACTCACTAATTGCTCGATTAATTGGTAGACTTCTTCAGCGGGGAATCTTACAGGGTCCGTTGTGAAGTCCCGGTATGCATGATACAGATCGATATCATTCCATTGAACTAATATCACATTTTACCGGGGGTCATCATGAAGCACAAGATGAAACACACCTTCGAGGGGAATATTCGCTGCACGCATCGCAGCAACGTTCGCTATATCTTCACTGATGTTGACGTATCCCCACCTTGGGTAGCACTCCATCATTTTCTGTTCATGAGTAAAAGTGCATACAAGTGGCCCACCTGCATAAATGGAAGCCAAAGCCCCACGCTGGTTGCCACATGGGATAACCAATTATCGCTCCGTATTGAGCAATGACTTCGGCATCCGTAGGCCCAGAGAAGAAGTAAAAGTCAAGTATCCCCCCAACCAACCGATACTCGATCAACGATACCTCCGAGTCGGGTGGGGTTTGCAAGAAGATGTCGGACCCGGCAGAACTGCTAGATCATTACAATATGTCCAGATGAGAAATTCGATTGCACTACCTAAGAAGCAAAACTCCGGATGACGACGACGTGTTGGTGGTCTCATTGAAGCGATGCTCAAGGTAGATGGGGTGCGAGCCATACCTTTTACACTCGACACGTTAGCCACGGCCTGAGCCACGCATTGGTAATAATGTGGTATTGTCATACATGTTTTGGTTGATTGGATCCGCGACATCACGAGCCCAGAGAGTTTGGATGGTACCAACCCCACCGTCCGTGCCAATATCGCGTCGGAAACCACTGCTAGCAATCACTTCACCCAAACCGTAGATGTTTGTACCGTAAGGCAAAGCTGAGGCAATCTACACGCGGCGCGTTGTATTAACTCGTAGGGTGCATGAAGAACAAAATTATTTACCTGAAGATACTGATCCTCAAATACGAGAGGAAAGCCATCAAATGCCGTGCTGGGGTCCGAAGAGTTGAAGGGTGGGATAGGTGTCGGAGGTAGTGAGGTAATTCTAGTGTCAAATATAGGCATCGCATCTGGATCCGAACGGCGGGTGATCCAAAACGCGAACGGTGATGAGTCATAGTTGAACACGAGGTCTGATGATCTAGTGAACGATTCTGTTGGAGGAGGGGGTCGTTCAATGACAGACTCGGGGATTATGAACTGCTGATTCGCAGTATCATAGATTTTTACGTGTATGCTTTAAACCAGACAGTTCGACGCAGATTAGAACCACGGATACTCGAGGGACTCACGTTGCCTGTGACTGGTAGGTCACTTCAATGGTGAGATCCGCAATATCCGTGCCAAAGGCGTCGCAAGGCATGCCCGCAAGCGACAGCTGTGCGGTCAGACCATACTGGGACTCAGTCAGAGATTCAAGAGTGTAACCTGGTGGCGTGGAGTCTAAGATTGAGGACTGCCGATGCGCGTCGTGGCGTAAACGTACCTGGGCAACTGGTGACGTTCTTCGAGTACGTGGCACTCCTAGCGGATTGACGCTGTTGCCACAGAGAGGAAGGATTGGCCCATGCGCACGTTGCGGCGAGCGAAAGCCCACCCAGGATTGCAGGTAGTACCACCATGTCGATTCAGTGAACCTGACGGCATGGTGACTAGGGGTATTTATAAAGATCGGAAGATTCTCTATGCGCCGCATGTTGGCGCGGTCCGCTCGGCCATGGTCAGTGGTCACAGCGTAGAAGAAGCAACCAATGTGACTTGCGCGGGAATCTAATTTGAGTCGTCAGTCGTGGAGCTGCAGCAAGCTGAGCTTTGTGGACTTATGGCTAAAAGCGTTGACTCACACTAGCATCGTGGTCATTGGCTACAGTACTAGTGTCTGAAAGGAAGACTCCATGGCACCTTCGTCGTGACCGCGTGACTCGGACCGCTCAACCCGACTCAACATCCCTTGGTACCATTCGAATGCTTTCCGTTCCCTCATCATGGGGCCCTACATCCATCTCCGTATCTTCAGCTCCCTCTGTGTTTTCCACCGCCTCGCTCTCATCGCGACTTGCGAATATAATGCGCGTTCTGACAGCACCACGGTCAGACACCGTCGACAAGCCAAACCCCGAGTCGATCCCGTCCCCACGCTTGCCTTGAACGTCGTGCTCGTACATTTCCCGTATGCTTATGATGAATCGAGGGGGGAGAGTGAACACGGGCACGTACTGCAGAAATCCTAAGATATTCAACCCATAGTCAGTTGCCAGTGGAAGCTGTCCCCAATTATACAACAGGGCGATGATGTTCACCAGGAGGAAGCTGTGATGCAAGAACAATCATCAGCGATATCTAATGAGTCTGTCGGCGTTGACAGTGGAGGGAATCGAGGATAGAAACTTACGCAAAGAAGTAGGCAACGCCCTGAGTAACGAGTATATTGATGTATCGGTTGAGTTGCCATTGCTTTGTCAGGCGGTACATTTGAATTGACTGCCTCACGAACTGGATGGTGGCGAGCATGCACAATATTGCGCTAAAGGTGATCTGCGCAGCGTAAGCCAACTGCCCCGAGACGGCCTCTGTAATTGGCACCGCCACCAGTGTGCAATATGAATATTGTAGTATTTGGCTGGTATCCCCTGACCATTGATTAGTGTGGCGTACATTTAATGAACGCCATCTATACATACATGAGACAACCTTCGGATCGCTCAGGAAGGAATAGTCTACCACGGTGGAAATGACCTCAATGAAAAACAGGACGAGAAGTATACCAAGGATTAGTCTTGATTGGTTGTACATTGCGCATACGCGCAGGATCATTATGACTGTAATCCCCATTTTAGTGTTCATTTTCCAATCTGAGCTACATAGCTACTCACAGTCAGCCGCGCTAAGAAAAAGGAAATTCGACCATATCCAGGCAGTATACACCATTTTACCTTGAAATATTCGTGAGTGGATGAAGGGAGGTTGACTGCACACTCACAACTTAAAATTTGAAGATGTCAATTGACAATAAGCGTAAGTGCTTAAATCAAGGCCGAATACGCACATCTGGAGACATAGTAATCCGTGTCAGCACATTCATAGGGGATTGATATTTAATGAAGCATACCTCCTCAGGACCACGTACAAATGTGGTACCATCTTACAATGTAGTGAAAGTTGGATCAAATCCATATTTTGTGAGACCAACTTACTGAGGGCATTGCACCTGATGAATGCTCCGGGTTAGTATCTAGCATGTAAATATATTGCAGTGGATATAGGCTCACACTAAAGCAAACAGGCCACAATAACGAATCTGTGAAAGCCTTGCTAGAGCATGTGCCACCAAACTAGGAAGCGACTTGGTACCCACGAGAACGAATAGTGTCGACACCCAGCTCCATGGTTTGCTCTGTTATCTTATCAGGGACATGTCAACTACGTGAGTAGGTGTAAACAGACCCAGATGTATTTTATCTGCATTGATTGGCGTCAGGACTCAGGAAACTAGAATGGATATGAACTGTACCTCTTTTGGAAAAACTAGCACTGACGACACATGAGCTATAAGTTTGTACCTCACATTGGAGCAGAAGCAACAGCTTACGATAATCATATATGACAGCGGTGAGCATAGTGACTGAGAGATGAAACTGAGAGTCCGATTTCCAAAAGTGTAGAAGAACATACGAGACACGTAGTCACCCCATTGCATCAAAATGAGAGTCGACTGCAGAGCAGAGGACATGATCTTGAATAGGTGCGGATAGAGAGAGATAATGAGAAGCGCGAGAGATACCAAACGACTATGGCTCAAGGTGTTGTCTACTCAGACCGATGAGTTTATAAGACCACGGAATCCAGATGCCTACAGAACATCCGAGTCATGTTACACAGTATGAAGCTGATGCGACTGGAACTTGATGGCGACCGCACCTTTGAAATGATCCATACTCGTAATGATGACTGCGGAAATAAATTGAGATCTCTCTGCTTGCCTAGAATTAAGTATCGCTCGTGATTTCATATCCTGACGGCGAACAATGCTGCACCAGTTTTCCATTTCCTTGTCGCGAGATCAGGTCAGCTGTTCTTGTTCTGTGTCATCACAAATCTCGTCCCCGTCTATGGATCACATACGGGATGCCTCACGGAATTCCAAAGACTCGATGAATATGATATGGAACAGACCTTGGCTCGCTCTCCGGTATTTTGTCTGAACCCATTGACAGTCTGAAACTGGGCGCTTGGAGCAGAAATCTGCGGTGCCAGTGACCGGTAATGGCTTGGACTTGTACGCTGAACCGAGATAAGTGATTGATCAATACGTCTGAAAATGAATGAGGCTTACAGCCTTCATGCTACCTGACACGATTCGTCATGAATCATCAGGCCAAAGAACGCCGTCAAAGGCTATTCACTGAACTGGCCCAGCCCACGCCAAGCTGATGTTGGCCGGCCATCAAGAAGCACTTTGTTCATGACATCACTGGCAGTGGCCCGCGGGATTCTAGTTTTCCTAGCTTGCCTAGCTACGAATGTTCCCCGTTTACGACCGCGGCGCGAGTTGAGTTAATCGCATGGCTTCAGTTTGAATCTTTCTCTGGTAACCTTTTCAAACCCGTTGGCAGTCTGAAACTGTGCGCTTGGAGCAATCACATCTGTGGCTGGGTTTCAATTCGTACACTGCCGCGTTGAGATAAGTGATTTGGTAGTTCGTTATCATGATTGGGCCACCTTAGGAACGTCCAGGGCTGTTCATTGCCTAGCCAATGCCAATGATATGGCCATCGAGAAGTCACGGGCCCTTCCCAACGTATCCAGCCATATGGGAACTTGAACGTCGCCGTTCATCTGCAAGCCACGACGATCGAGAACGTCGACCACCCCATCCACTCCGACGGCTTCAACCTCGGGCTGAATCGTCATTCCCCACTTGCCCAGGCTTGTTGATGCTAACCCAGGTGAGATGCACTAAATGTTTCATTTAGACAAAACTAGTGGAGCTCTACTATTCATACGCGTTCTCAGCACGAGAACAAAACACAAAATGGGCCAATAGGACATGCACACAAAGGTTGCACAAGGGAATGGTATCGATAATGTACGAGATTGCAGAGGGAACGGAGCTTGTTGGTATGAGAGGTGAGAGCGAAAGACAAGGGCGTCGCCAGCACAGAAGAGAGAAAGCGAACATCGGGTGGGTATGCCAAAAAGAAAGGAGAACAATGCAACAACCATCGAGGATCATACACAGCATGCTCGCAAAACAAAACACACACACGGACACGTACATCGCATCGTTTCACGCCCTTGTCGGGAGTGATATCGCAGCAATCTGCACGCTCGACAGGCCATTGGGCGGTCGCGCTTGCGTCGTCCTTTTGAGTTGTTGCTCCATCTTGACGCGCTGCTTCCGCAGGTCGTCATCCTTAAGCTTCACGTTGGCGGCGAGCACGAGGAGTTCCGTCGCTGAAGGTAGACATGCCGCAGGTGGACGTGCAAGATGTGCCAATGCTGCTTCCTCCGTGGTCGCTTGCAATAAAAGATGCCGTACACAGTTGATCACGACGAGACCGACACGGAACAAGTAAGGTATGCCTGCGTCGGTAAGAATCTAATCGCCAAGAGACCCGAGACCCAACTCACCGTCATACAGGAATATATCCCACACCCGGTGCAAATGGTCCATGGAGAGGCTTCCGACGAACAACGAAGAAAACCTGCAAGACATCAAACCTCGACAACTTTGATGAAACAACAGCACTGACCATGGCCGTGTGATGTTCGCAGGCGCTATCGACAGTTGCACGTACAGTTTCTTCGTGAGCATCGGATCAATTGCTTCGAGCGCTTTACTAAACAGCGCCGCATCGATTTCGATCTGTGTCGTGTTCGTCGAAAAATAAGAACGCAAGTGTGCATCCATCATCGACGCATAGATCCAAAACGCATCTTCCTCGGGCGCGAGCAACAACAAGTGACCAGCAAGAGACGTGAGCCCTGCATTGGAACCAAACATGAGCCCATGGGTGTCGACGACAACAAACACAACACGTTACCACTGTTATATTGGATATCAGGTACCATGCTGAGATACGCTTGCAGCAGCGACGCAACCGGTCCTCGCGCCGTATGCAACTGAGGCTGATCCGGAAACCCCTCCTCCGCATCTCTCTCAATCTCTCCAAACGCCGGCACACGCGGTCGCTTTCCGAGTTTGGCATACACCCCAGGCAACGCCCGCGCCTTGCTGTCCGTCAGGTGACACCAGACCAGGTAACGCACCGACGACGGCACACCCTCTTGCAGCAACTTGCGCACTTTTTTGTTCTTCCGTGCTTGCGACGGCGGGACGGTCGGGAACAAGGCCATCCATTTCAATTCGCGCTGTCGATGTGCGTCGATCGATTCTGCAGATTCCGTGGGCGGCACCGTCGTCGGGACCAATGGCGACCGCGGTGCATGGGAATGCATCGACGACGCGTCGCCCGGGATAGGCGATGCATCCGGCTTCCCGACATCGACCTCCCGACTGGTTGCCGTTGAATCTTGACTCGCCCGACCCGTCACCGAAGGCAGCGTCGGCTTGACGAGCTCAAAATCCATGTCTTGCACTTGCACGGTCTCGTTTTCTCCGCTCGTCGGAAACGACATTATGCTGACGGCGTCGTCCAGCTTGGATCGCACACTCGCCTTCATTCGCAGCGCGGGGAGACTCAGTTTGGTCCTCAACGCCAGTTCTTGGGCGGCTGGCGATATACGTGCGTGTTGCGAGGCTCCTTCTGGGAGTGGCGGCGACGACACCAACGACCGCGAGTCGCTCGACTCTGAACTTTGACGTGGACGTCCTTCGACCGAGCCATTTCGAGGCACATCCAGCGACTCCTGCCGTCTTGGCATCAACGAATGGGGTGACGCTGCGCTACGAGGGTCCAACGACGACACCGACGCTCGACATGTGATACTGGGAGGTGTCGATGAAGGTGAAGGTGACGCATCCTCCCTGTTCGAGCCGTTCACAAGCGGAGAACTCACAATCGGGCTGTTTGGTATGCTATTGGCACCCACAAGTTGCGGCGAGTGAGCACCAACAGGCTCCTGTATGAGTGAACTGGGCGCTCCTCTGACGTGTGTGCTCATAGGCAATGATGCGACAGGAGAGGCGGGCTGGTCTCGGTTGCTGCCATTCAACACAAGCGGTGGCGGTCCGCGTCGAGGCATCAACGCAGGTGGGAGAGACCCATTGCGCGGCGGTGCCACGACATTCGCCATCACAGGCTCTTCCCGACTGTCACCAATAAGCACCCACCACGAAGCAGACACAAAACTCGTACTGACCTTGTCTTCTGCAACACAGGTCCAGGGACATGCGCACCAAACTCGGAAAACGACCTCGATCGTGGACGCGCGGCGCCAACATGGGGTATAAATCCTTCCCTCGGGATTGGCAACAACGGCGAGGACGGACCCGCGCTCGCGCTCGCCACCGCCGTCGCGGACCGTTTTGGCGGCCGCAACATATTCAAAGACGCGTCCCCAGCACCCATTGCAGTCCCGCTCGGGAGCACACCCTCTCCTTCTCCTCTACGTACAGGCGCAGAAACAGTCGCCGCTCTCATAGGCATCAAGTCTCCCGGATGCGACGTCCCCTTTCCACCGCCTATCTTCACCTGGGGGCCTTTGGGCAACGGCAGGGTAGGCACCGGGGGGAACGGGTCTAGCGAGAACAAGATCGGTACGGGTCCCATGCTCACGTTCAACTCGGGATGACATCGCGCGAAGAGGGTCATCGGCGGTCGTCTTGCTGGGCCCTGGGAGGCAGCGTTCGACACGTTGCGCAGTTGGTGAAGGATGTGGATCGAGTAAAACGTTGTGCCGGGGGGCGTAGGCTGGTGGGTTGTCGTCCCCGCGCCAAGTCCTAAAGGGTCCGGGAAGGAGTGCTGCTGGGGTACCGTCCGTCCGTACATGGGCCCAGGCGATTGGTGGACTGCCTTGGGCGCGTTTGGGTGTGGAAGGAACATGGACGTCCGTGAAAAAGGATGAGGGGACTGGCTTGGCTGGGGACGCGGCCGTAAAAAAGAGCTCTTCTCTACGTCTTCTGGTTGATTTGTTTGTGGTGTTTCCGCGGCGACCGTCGGTGGTACTATATTCGATCGCTGCGTGGACGGAATGGCCAAGTGCGGCGATAGCTTCGTTGCCAAAATGGGACCGTTGATGGTAATACTAATGCCCGCTTTACTACCTTCATCGCCGACGACGATCGCGCGCGGCCCGGGTTCCACGATCGATGTAGACACAGGTGCAGCGAGGGGTGGAACAGTACCAGATGGCAACGTACGCTCGACCTCCGTCTTGACTTTCAACGCAGATGTCATCCCGCCACCATCCGTCGGCGATTTCGGCGGCGGACCCTCGACAGACGACATGGTCGACTTGCCAGATTTGCTACTATACCGCCGCCCATGATCCTGATCGGATGATCCATCCTCGCCGTCCGTGAATCTCGACGAATGCGGCGACCCAAATGTCGTATGCAACAGCGGCGAAAGCGACATGTTGACGTTCCCGGATGTAAAGGGTCTTCCCACAACCACTTCCTGGCCTTGCGAGCGGTCTTCCTCCGTTGCCTCGACGACCTCGATATTCAGCCCGACCTCTTCCATATCCCCCTCCGTCGACCCATGTTCCACTTGTTGCTCGCTCTCATCGTGAGCATCACCCCCTTGCGTATACACATCGTGAACGATCCTCAGTCGCGATTCTGTCCGGACTGGAAGGTGCTCTGGAACGGCGGGAAACTGGGCAGTTAGCGGTAATACATTGGCTGACTCACTCGACGCTGTCCGCGATAACGAAGGTCGCGATAACGGCATCGAAGCAGATAACGAGCTCGACCTACTCTCCATGCTAGGCCTTGGATAACCACCCGTCCCATCGCTACCAATGCTCGGCCGAGGCGTATCAACACTCGGCCGATCGGGTGGAATTGGGATGGGAGGTGCGTTCGCGCGTGTTCGCGACGACTTGGAAGCGCCCGACGATTTGGAGGTGACGGAGACGCGTCTCGAAGTACCGGAAAACTTGGATGCGAGAGAGTAACGCGAATACCGGTAGCCGTCGTAGATGTCGTCCCAATATGCACCATCATCTTCCTCCTCCTCCCCTTCCTCTTCCTCACGGACTTCACCACCATCTTCGCCTTGCTCTTCTTCCGTTCGTGAATGCCCATTTGGACTCTGCAGGTTGATAGGCGACGTTGGCGAGTACCGCGTCCATAGCATGGCAATCGAACCACTTTTCTCAGCTGGAGCATCCGATGCGTTCCCATCGGTCTTTACCTTCACGATATCCTCGTCGGACTCCCCATCATCACCACCCTTCGCCTTTCTCGCCCGGCCCGCATCCTCCTCCTCCTCATCTTTATCGTCCTCACCACCGAATACCCCCATCAAGGACAACCCAATCCCGACTTCCCCATCAGAATCCACATCCTCTCCTTCCCCCACCTCCTTCCTCTCCCCCTGGTTCGTCGTCACCCCCCTCTCGGTCTCCTTGTCACCCACGCGGACCACCTCCGCCTCGTCCTCCGAATGGCCACCATACCCGATCTCGTCTTCGTCCGCTGAATCATCCAATTGTCGGCGAAATGCGTGCAGCGTCGACAAGCGCGTCGCATCCCCATCCTCCCACGACTCGTCTTTTTGCCCGTTCACAGTGACATCGGCCTTCCGCTGCCCATATGGGTCATCCGTGTGCAACGTGCCTGACATGGATGTTGGTAAAGACGAGGCCGAGAGCGTCGTCAGTGGGGACGTTCGTCCACTTGCAGCCGCTGTCGCAGGCACTTCCCGTAGGAGACGCTGTAGCGGAGAATGGAGGGCAAGGCAAAGTCCCTGCTGGAAGAGGGGGTAGCGGTGAACTCGGGGGTGGCGAAAGAGGCGAACTGTACGGTTGACCCGGACCATAAGGGGACGAAGACATTGGTGTGCGTACGCTGGGAGGTACACTGTCATTGGGATTCGAATTTACAAGCACATGTGGGCTTGTGGGAGTGGAGGACGGAATTGAATCGTAAGGGCTCTTGAAGGATGGATTTGGATTTGGGCTATTGGAGCCTGATGAAGACGAAAAGGTGTACTGGGAAGTATTGGATGCAAGGGAAAATGTTGGCGAACGGAAACCTGGCGACAATGAGCCTGAGCACCCGAACAGAGCTAATTAAGCGATTACGGAAGATCACGGCAGAAAAATGGACAAACCTGGAAGACCCGGGGAGCGTTGTCCAGCTGGTAAACCAGGTGAAAGTGACAAAGGCAACCCCAGAGAAGAAGAGACTGATGGCCGAGACGAGGGTCGAGACGCAGGTAATCCAGGTGACAACGGACTGGGTAATGCAGGGGAAATGGGCGTAGACCTTGGTGACGCTGTGGGAGCCACAGGCAGTGGCGATGATGGAGGAAGACCAGGTGAAGGCGTTAGTCTGGGCGACTTGCTCACTCGTAAGGGAGCAACTACTGTGGAAGCTGGACCACTTTTATTGCCGCCTATTCCCAATGGTGGCGGGACAAGTACAAAGCCGGTTTGCGTCTCTGTATCTTTGCCAAACTTGCTAAGGTCGAATTGTTTTGCCTCCAGCTCCGAGATTGACCCGATGGAACCGAATGAACCATCCAGACAATCTGGATCGTATGTCGAACTCGCTGCCAGTGAGGTACTCGAGGTCGAGGAGGACACTGACATTGAAGTGGGGCTTGACACCAACCCTGGTAGCACCACATTCGGCGAAGGAGACTTGTGTGAATTCGAGGCACCATGGCCATTCACTTCGTCGGCATTGCCGTACTGTGCTTCCGCAGGGTCGTTCTTCTCCGTCTCCCCTGACTTGATGGAATATATTGATCCGTTTCTAGACCTTGTGCGTTCAGAAGCAGCGTCGGCAGCCGATTCATAAACGGAGGTCGCCGTCGATGCTTCCGAATAAATCGACCCCACCGAAAATACGGAAGCGCCAGAAATTGAGGTTGCCATTTGTGGAGTTTTAGCATGCCCTGCCTTGACGCTGGAGGCGCAAGCATCTCTAATACTGGGTGTATGCGAAGTACCAACCACGGTAGTGTCCCGGGAGTTGATTGCGGACTGATCCTCCGAAAAGCGTGAGTAAGACGTTGAATAGGATTGCATGGGCGCATGGGACTTGGTGTAAGATGGGGAAGGCGTCCGCTTCGATCTAGATGCTGGTCTCGAATCGGATGGTGATTCCGTACGCCATGACCTCTCTTCAGCGAGCTCCGCCTTTGAACTACTTCCGTCGATCAAAGAGATGGACATTCTACCCTCCACCCCGCTGGCCCCAACGGTGACGCTGCCTCTCTTTGCCTTAACGGGCTTCTTCAATTTGCCATGAAATCGCACATCTTTGCCAGAAAATCGACCGACGACGCCTTCGCAGTGACCCTAGGGTATAAAACAAAGTACATCGGCATGACTAAAACGGGATTCGACACGAATACTCACAAGAAAGATCCCGGGCTCGGGTAATTGCATCAACACTGTGATCTCGTCGTCCTGTAGAAAAGCGACATGTCAGCACTACGCAAACAGACTTGGACGTCATATCCCCGAGCAGCCTCGTCCAGCCTAGCGCATGATACGCCTCCCATCCCTCACTTCGAGCGTCCAGAACGACACGCGCCGTCCCACCATCATGACGACCATCATCACTCGTGACGCAGCGTCCTCGACTCAACCTCCGTCCGGTCGCTCCACATCAACAAGCAAACACAAGTACTCGCCTTCAAAAACATCAAGTCCTCGCCCATCTCTTGCGCGATGCAATCCACGACGGCGGTACACTTTCCAATCCCTCCCTTTGCAGCGAACCGAGTCCACCGCGCAAGCTCGCGCGCGTCCATGTTGGAATAGTGAGCGTGTGTGCGTGACGGACGATACGAGCGCGGGCTTGGAAGAGTGAACGACGGGGACGGGATCGCCTGCAACGAGGGTCTCTTGAACGGGGATCGTGCCAGGTCCGGTCTGGTTCTGCCGTGAGAAATGAGCAAGTGATGACAGCAACAAAAGAGAAGATAGGAGAAAACGAAAAATGAAAAACGAAGCACGGACGGGGGTAACGTGCGCGTGATAAATGTCGATGGGCCTACGCAACCCACCCTTGGACCCGGGAGTCACTCACGAATTCGCAGGCGGATGGGAATGCCGCGTGGTGACCAGGGCCCCTAGGGAAAAAAAAAGAGGTCCAGACAAGGCACGAACGCGATCATTGCACGTACCTTGGACAAGACGGATTGCGGCCACGGGTTACGCGTATTATAGATGTTGATAGATGGGGGTCTACGAACGGCCTCGTTCACAGAACCAACGTCGTCGTCGAGTCTTCAGGTCAAGTGGAGGGTTGAACGAGAACAGGCACCGACACGATTGGCCAAGTCACCGACGCGCTTGGTGGCGCTGTCACTTCCCGAAACTCTGTCAATGATTACATCAATCTCAATGCCGTCTCGGCTGCCTCGGCATCTCCACCCAACCAGCCTTCGACACGCACGCAACCATTCAAAGTGATCAATCTGAAACTGATACCCCGACCTGTTCACCTTCAAATGTCCCGAGAAACGCGGGGATGTCGGTCCCGTTTGTCACATTACATACACGGATGATGGGACAGCGGCGTTTCAGTGAGGCTAACAGCCTTGAATCTCTAAACGTGAGATAGTTCACACTGTACAACTATCGCAAATGCCGGAATGTATGATGCATATGAGCTACCCATCAGATAACATCAAGACCTTTCGAGAACTTCGAGTGCAAGATATTGTATTTTTTTATCTCCGTCCCCTCGAGATGCCGATCATGCCGCTTTGATCTCCGACTGATCCTGAAATTATCGTTATCTTGACTCGGAGGCACTAATGCCAATTCAAACTCGCATCTAGCTCATGCCAACATGTACTGTAAATAATCAAATCCTTGTGCATATACATCATACGTGCAAATCGAACACGAATCGGAAAAATAAAAGGAATGAACGATGCATGAAGAAAGCGTCTGAAAACAGAGATCAAGGTATATTATAGCGAGAATGAACCGTGTTTTCATCACAGTCCCGAATTCGCACCTTCCCCATTCCCTTGCCTCTCCTCAAACGGATACCGTCCTCGCCACCCAAACTCAAACTCCTCAAGCGGACTTTCTTCATCAATCGGAATCCGGTTCACCATCCCCGTCGGACGCTCCATCCTCGGCGCCAGCGAGGCAGAAATGTCCTGTCGAAAACGACCCTAACGAGGACGAGGACGAACGCGACGTCTCCCCGCTAAACAGTGCATCGTACATCCGCGTGTCCCGCCACTCCCTCGTCGAGTCCGTCGAACTCGATATCACCATCGTCGGCGGGTGTGCTTCGAACCCGCTCTGCGTCGTCGGCACAGACGACGGCGCAGGCCCTCCGCCACCGTTGAACGCATTGGACGACGACGACGGGATCAACGGAAACATGTTTTCCCATCGTGGCATCGGCCCATCGAACCCCGGCCCGCCTGCCATCGAACGACGTCCACTTGGCTCGTGCCTTGCACTGACATCATCAACGACCATGTTCGTGTTCGACCGCGAGCTCGTAGTACTCATGCTCGTATCCGACCCCTGTCCGCGCAACAAGAACCCAAATGGACGCCCACTGGTCCCATCCATGCCACTCGTGCCAGCCCCTCCCATCTGACGAGCCGGGGACGACCCAGACTGACTCGTAGGTCGTGCCCTGAGATGATAAGGAGGTTCCGACATATATACATCATGATAATCGTGCGTGTGTGGTGGCTGAGGTGGTTCGCGCGCACGCTGCTGTTGCTGCTGAGCCTGAATCCGTACACGCTCGAGAAAGGCGCCTCGTACATCTCGCGGCACTGGAGGGGCCGGTACGGGTGATGACGAAGACAACCAAGGCTCCACGGGCGTGTCTCTTCCATCGTTCATCATCCGGTCAAACACCATTGCTGCAAACGACACCGGTCTCCCACTGTTTGATGGCGGGTTTGTAGGCGGAGCCCTACCGCTCTGACTATTTTGACCATTTCCGGAACTGGAGTTGCTCGCCCCATGGTTCGTCTCAGACGGACCAGACGGGTCCCGATACGGACGTCTCCGGGCCGGCGCAGGTTTGGGAGATGTTTTGACTTTTTCACGGCAGACAGGGCACGTATTGGCCGTCCTCAGCCATTGCTATACGTCGCACCATGTCATGAGACAACCCAGGAGTAAGCACAAAGAAACCCACCTCCAAACAATTCTTGTGCAACCAGTGCGTACACTCTATGAGCTTGGTGAGAACATCAGAAGGCTCGTACTATCCAGAGGGCATCAGTCTAGACCGATGGAATGAACGATGGCACATACGTCGTCCAAGCAGATAGGACATCTCGTCTCACTATCTGCTTTTTTCCACTCTCTAAAAGTTCCGGTAGGAAGGGACGCAATCACCTCTTCCGGCGTCGCTCTCGAACGAACCTCTCCCAACATGCTCGACAGCGACAACAATGCCTCGTACGAATCGTCAAACAACTCGTCCGGCTAAGTCACACGTGTCAGCTGAACTCAGTATACACCAAGACATATGACAGCACACGCACCACATAATCGCCAAAATTGCCACGTCGGCCCATCGCAGCTCTCAACATGCCAGGTCTAAAGACCCGCATACCATCGCTACCCCTATCCAGCTGGAATCGCTGCCGCAGCGTCCGTAAACGCGAGCGTGACTCCTCTCCCCGGCCGGCTGTCTCGGACATCTCGGCGCGCACAGAATTACTCGTAGGCGGGGGCGGGGGGGCGAATCGGGGACCGGACGAAGCACGCCAGGGCACATCCCGCGTCACCGCAGACTCCGCAGAACCAGTATTCGCAGCCCAATGCGGCGGACCTGTGACACGTCCTTCCGAGCGCGACTCGTGCTCGACCATGGCAGCGCCAAGGACAGACGCCCTTCGATGTGGATGCTGTTCCGTCGCCTGCGGACGGGCCCCAATCGGATGCGGTGGCGATCGTTGCCGCGATGGCGAAGACGCGTCCGACGTATTCGAAGACGACTGGGGATTCGTAAACCGCGCGAGCCGAGAACGTATCGAACCGCCGAGCCCGAGCGAACTTCGCCTGTTCTCTCTCACAACCTCACTTCCGGCACGGTTTCCGTTTCCATTCCCACTTGTACCCCGCGGACCACCGACATCGTTCCGTTCGTTTCGAGAGGCGGTATTCGTACCGGGTGTAGGCGCGTGATTTTGTTGTGAGTGGTATGTCGGACCGGCCCCTGTCGTCCCGTTTCGCCGCCCATCTTCTTGTGAACGATAGATGCTCTCGAGGATTCTCGCTGGAATTGGTCTTGTTGGCCCAGAAGCAGCTGGTTGTACCGGCGGGATGAACGAGTTTCGGGTCGGAGGTTGAGAGCGTGCTTGAGGGTCGTATGCGATGATGCTACCTCTACGCAGATAAGAGAAGCCACCAGGGCGAAGACTAAAGTTGCGAGGTGGCGGTGAATAATCAGGAGGAGGAGTGCGTCTACGAGCAACGCAGCGTTAGCGTGACGAAGCACGATCACAGTCCATCTCACTTACCCAGCATAGGGTTGTGGCCTCGACCACTCAGGGGAAGGTGGACGCTAAGCGGAAATCGCTGTCAGACCAGGGCCGCCACTGTGGTAAGAATACGTACTGTTCGCACGAAGTCATCAAAATCTATCTCGCTTCCACTATCCTCCAAACCCAGTCGTGAAGCAGCGCGAGAGTCCCCAGAGAACACAGGGGGTATCACGGGTCCGTTCGAAGAGAAAGAAGGCTGGTCGACCTCGGCGTTCCTCCTCAACGAGTCCCTGAACAACCCAGATTGGAAAGATGACAGGTTAAGATTGCTGTACGAGTACTGTTGATTGTTGTTGGTCGCCGTCGCCGTCACATTCGACATCGCAGTGCTTGGCCCAGCGGCGAGTTGACCCAAGGTCGGTCGAGGTAGCGCAGATGATGCTGGCACAAGAGGGTGTGAGGATTCGTCTCTCGCCGAGCTCGTCAACGCCAGACTCAGCCCAGATGCGAAACTCCTACCTCGGACATCTTGATTCGACCGCTCCCTCTGGCGTTCCCGCTCCCATTCCCATACCCGTTCTCGTTGTCGCTCTCGATCTAATTGCCTTTCCCGTTCCCGTTCTCGTTCCCGTTCTGGATCGCGATCGCGTCCCCTTCCTCGTTGTGTTTCTCCCCAATCAAGCAACCAATCTTCAACCCCCTCAAACTCCCGATGCGTCTCTGCAAACAGCTCTGACACCGAACGTGGGAGAGATGCCGAACTGGCCGGCTCTACTCTGTTCATCGACGGTGCCACACGGGTAACCCTGAACGATGGGAAATGCGAATTCGTTCCCGGGACGCTCTCCACACTCGGACTCGGAGGTACTGGCGACGCAATACCTAGATCACGAGCACTCTCCCGCTCCCGCTCGCCCCGCGAGCTGCTCGACCACCGAGTGTCTGACTCGTCATCCGCGTCAATGCTGGAACGACGGGCTCGTGTGCGGAACCGCTCGATAGCAAGGGCATGCCGTCGTTCAGACGCACTTTCAGACATGAGTGAGTTCGAGGACGGGATAGACGTCCACGAAGAATGCAGGCGGGTGTGGAGGTCTTGTGAGTGGCCTTGGTTGACAGTAGTCGCGGTGGGTACAGGTCCCCTCGACCTCTCGTTGTGGGTGCCGGGGACACGTGGGGGCACAGGTTCTGTTTGTCAGAAACATTATTCAGCTCGAAAGCACCCATTCACCAGGACGGTGTACACACCTGCGATGGAAGGATAACGGGATGTGACAGGTTCTCGGACGGACGATGGCCTGATTCGGTCACTGGAAGATTCACCAATGTTGAAGACGTCGAACACAGAAGGAACCGCTTCCCGCTCCGTGGAGCGTTCTCCGATGACTCGGACACCAGGGCCAAGCCGTGTTTGTGACGACAACCCTGTTGCCCATTGCCCAAAGGTAAGGACGTATCTGAATGTCAGAGGCGAAGACGTACATGGTTGCTCCCCGGAACGATCTTCCGAACGGGACAAGACCTCGCGATCTAGGCCGGGAACCGGGCTATCGATACCCCTTCTATGTGATCGACCATCGGCTGGATCCCTATCGTCATTGAGTGAGCGATGCCTGGGCAGAATGTCATCAGTAATGATGGTTGGTGGCGAGGAGAGATCAGGGGGAAAGACTAGCGGGGACAAGCTCCCTCGCACGCGTCTTATATGGGAAGTGGCGGGGGCCGCAGATGCCTCGACAGAGACTGACGATCTGATGGCCACCCGAGGGGCGTTTTCATTGGAGGGGGGCCGCATGAAAGAAGGCGTAGAGCTGGAAGCGATTGCATCTCCCACGCGCTGGTCTGCAACAAGCGAAGAAAGGCCGCCAGGAGAGGGGCGATAAGAAGGATGGGGCGGATATCGCGGGAGATTACTATATGTGGGAGGGAACGATGCAGAGGGGACACCCCCGGAATCAGTTGAGGTTGGTGTTATTACATTAGCACTATCTAAAAATGATGGAACAAAGGAAGGGGCGTTAATTGATTCAATTGGTCTAGACGTGTGGCGTACTGACCGTTGGAAGACGCGAATGCGGGTAATGAATTGAGTGAATTGAGTGTTTCGCTCGGTGCAACAGCTTCGGTAGACGAGGCAATGCCTGTAGTAGTGGAGGCAGGCAGGCCAGAACTCGCGTTAGAAAGGAAATTTGATGGATTAGGATGCCAATGGTCGGCTGAAGGGACTGGATCCCCAACGGAAGGACCCAAGGGTGGCAGTGGAGAGGAACGTGTGGCTGCGAGGGAAGTACGGAGAGCCGCGATTTGGCGGTCAAACTCTGCGAAGCGTTGGAGAGAGGTCCGAAGGGTATCTTCTGGAGTAGGAGGGGTCGGAACATGGGTGCGTTGAGGGTGAATGGGGGGGATGGGAAGGTGCAAATCGGACATGTGGACATCATGGGTTGAGACAAAGGAAGGCAGGGAGATGACAGGATGTACTGGACAATCTACCGCATTCGCAGGCAACACAGACGGACCATCGGAAGAGAGATCGCTGCGTGAGCTGGACTGGGCGGTGTTGTAGCCACTGGAGGAGGATGGATTTGAGACATCTGTACTGGACGAACTGGTGCTCCGGGCTCTCTTATTCCTTGTCTCTTGGGCTGGGGTAGAGATGGACGAAAAGCGATGGTTATTAGAGGAGGAGCCACTGGTCGTAGTGGGCTGGATGGGCATGTTGTCAGGATCTGAATCATACCCGCCACACTCCTCGAATGGGCGCTTTCCATGAGAGTGTAGACTAACACGATGTAGATGGGGCGACGGATGGTAGCCCGAGGAGGACATCTACGGTGTCGATGGTGGTGGAAGTGGAAGAAAAGGGGATGACTTGACTTTTCAAAAGGTGTCTGAGTCGGCTGCGCCCTCGACTCACTCCCACTGCCTTGTGACACTAGTACTAACTACATTTTATTCATGAGAATCCTAGTGGTGATTCTCACCAGCTATACTACATGTGGATTGCGCCATGCACCAAGCTGGTTGCTAAAACTATATACAGCGTCCGACGACGTTGTGCGCGGTGACACTGGCGACGGTGGTGTTGGCATATTCGACCACGGCATCTCCAGTGGCTGTCTCACCCGTACAGTCCATAGCGGTGGTTCCTCGGGTCCCTCCAGCGACACGCTCATTTTCTGCCAGTCATTGGCACCGTGTCAGCAACCTTGTCGTCATTGACATCGGCTGACTCACCCTCCAACACCACAGGGTCCGGCTGCATTGACAACCCATGCTCAGCAACACAACTGCCAATATAACAACCCCAATCAATACCCCCAACACCAACATGACACCCTCGCTGAACCCGCTCCCCTCCCCCAGCACCCACGTAGTGACATGAACAATCACACCAGTCGGACCAGTCCCGTTTTGCGCCTGAATGCCAGATTTCATGTCGCTTACTGTGGCCGTATTCTCGATCGAGCCCTCTGTGAAAGCTGGTCAATACCGTCTCGATATGATCCGACCACAGATTCGGTCCGGGAGAACCTAACTTACCCTCCAAGTTCGGAGCCAGAATCCATCCTGTCCCGCTCACGATCGGCACTCCCACTTCTGACCCACTTGGACTTGCGTACAATGTCAAAGTTTCCACACTGCTTGGACCTGCTGCATTAGGTTCGACGTTTTGCATTCTGCAATCACCGACCCCACGGAAATGACGTGTGCACAACGGCATTTCAGTGTCCCTTCAACTCGTCAACATTGCACACCACGTACGATCCCGAGTCCATGCATGCACTCCCCGATGGGCATGGCTTTGAGGTAACCAAGTCCCTGGACCCATGTGTCTCCGTCGGCGTAGGTCTCGATGTGTGGTGCGACTTCATTTCGGAAGTAGGCGCGGCGGAGGTCGCCGTAATTCCAGTCATGGTGAGAATGGATGCCAGTAACCAGAATGTTCTCATGATGGGGATCAAAAGGGACGAAATCTTCACCTTGGAGCTCCGTTTGCTCTTGGGCTACAAGAGTCCCAAAGTCTGCCTCGAATCCCTGATAAACCTCCATACACAGCTAGTTGGAACTAGGTGTATGTGCATGGCAGGATGCCAGTCCGCGTATTTGGACCAACCACACCTGCTAGCTGCGTGCCTAATTTCGTACACATTTCTCTGATCCGATTATGTATAGATCACTCCACATTTGTCCCGGCCACGACGTGCGATGCGTACATCCTCTTATATATGAAGCGTCGATATGTCGCTATTTATCATTCAAACAAGGGAAAGACCAGGCCAACAGCTTACGCATTCACATCACCATCATGGCGTTTAGCATATTCGGATCTCTCGCGATGGCCGGCGCTCGCAGTGTACACTGGAAAGTGCACAGCACACCGCACCTGATGAAGTACCAGTTTCTTCATACCCTTTCCGTTGCGCTTTACGACACCATGCTGTAGAGTCGCTGGAACTACAAATGTTGATCAGCAGACTTGCCATTTCCATGAAGCCATTTACGCGGATGTGGCAGAGGGTATACCCGGGACGCCCATACTTTTTGGGGTCCTGTGTGCATGTGCCTCTTATCTGTTTACCATTTGGCACTGGCCCGTACGTACATATGCCCCAGCCCAGCTCCCTACACGAGCCACATATGATACACGTGCACTAGACACCATCGAAGGTCAGTGACTTCGGAGATTGTAAAACAGGAAGTTGGACATCCCATTACCCAGCATCCCTTTCCACGGCTACCAGGTGGTGTTGTTTGGTGCATCTAACCAATAGCAGATAAGGGGTCATAATGTCAGGAGTTTCTTTCCGAGGTCCGGATCGAATCACCCTCAAATTCCCAGAGTCGAGACAAATGAGTGCCCCGGGTCGGCCCGTGGCGCTGGGACCACTTCTCCGCACTACCGGTCAATGGAAAATGTAGCGGAGAACCTCAGCGATAGCACATGGACCGGCTTATGACCCGGACGTGATATATGAGAAGCTATGTCGATTTAAGTGACGAATGTCCATGACTCATGGCCTTCAGGACTGGCCAAGTCAAGTTGCAGTCAGACCCTCCGGCAGAAATTTAGTGTGCGTTGAAAGTTCTAAGATATGTTCGTCGTAGCCCGAAGGAGATTCAGATATTTTTATCAAAATGAGGACGATCACTCAACTGATAACGATAACCTTTAACATTGCATTTCGGACGAGTTGTCGAGCCGGGTTTCAAGCATCTTTGTTATTCGACCTGCATTCTACGAGTCGCTTGCACGTGCCAGTGTGTCCGAGTCGCTGCTACATCATTGAGGTTCATTCAGGTACCGGCTGTCGCAATAAACGTCAGGATAGGACATTATATCCGAGTCAGTCGACAGCTGTGACCGTCCTTTTGTGGATGGTGTACTTATTGCGACAATGCTCAGCCAAAACCGCCATCGTGGCGGTGCGGCAGTGGCACAGCTTCTGCTCTTGTGGATAAAGAAGAGATATTAGAATTTAGAACATGTTCACACCTGTGACACCATCGTGCGTGTTTTGGGGCGGAAAGTTACGTTGATCAAACACCTTCAACACAGTGCGATTGCCATTGATACCGTCACACCGAGCCTAGACTGTCACTACCCCACAGTCACCCAGGAAGAATGGTCGTATCCAATGGCGCGCATTGTCCAACGAAAAGGGTCCAAAATACACCTCAGCATATGTCTTTGTCTCAAAGCTTGAAACGTCTGGGACATGGGGGTGCTTTCTTGTGGTAGACAAAGAATGGAAAACTCGGACATGGACCATATCTTCCGGAACAATCAAAGAGAACAAAGATATAAACGCGATTGACCGGAAGATTACTTTACTCACATCCTTCCACCCTCCTTGATAATCTAGCCGTTCCATTTGACGTGACCTGATACCCTTTCTTCACGCTCCTTGCTTGACTGGATCAACTGGAGATCATGGCTGAGCCAACGGTACGTCCCCTGTTTCCTCGCCAGGCTTTAAACTGAATGAAATACCAGACTTATCCTTGCACCTACCGTGACTGTAAGAAGGTCTTCACGAGGGCACATCAACTGAAAAAACACATAATCGCACACGAAGCTCCCGACAGGTACGTGCCCCGCCATAGTGACATGACCTCCGTTCAAGTCGATGTTGTTGATAGTCTGCATTATTGTCCGCGATGCAATTTCTACAGTTGTCAAAAGAAGAATCTTTTGATCCACTTGGGAACACAGTGAGTCTCCTTTGAACGCATTCGATATACACTGAACTTTATTCCTTTTCGTTCAGCACAGGCGAGAAGAACCATAGGTGTCCTGACATGATTTGCCATCCTGGCTCTCATGGGTCGCCACCTTGCGTTGAACACTGCGATTACAAAACCAACGACCCCGCTGCCTTGACGAAGCATCGGAAGAAGAAGCATGGATATGTGCCATCGCCCAACCGCACTCGTGGAAAGGCAACTTCTACTTCTCTAGAGCCAAAGTCCCGGAAAGGAGGAAATGGGATAATTTCTCAACGCTATCACCCGTACGGGCGTCCTGTGACTTCTGTCCCACCGTCCCGCGAACCGTCTCTCGTTCGGAGCATGACTACCAGTGCCGACAATAGCCCTGAACCCCCATCCATTTGCTCCGAGTCGTCAGAAGATTCTTCCCCTTTCATCCGACAGGGAGACGTTAACGTATATGGATGGCCGTCGGTGGTCTCTGATAGATCTGATCTTTCATCCAACGCGTCTGCATGGGAATCCTCCATTGTCAGCAGTGCAACGAGATTTGCCGCACCCAAGGACAACACGAAACTGGACGCCCTTTACGACCCGACGTTGGATCCCCACTGGATGGCACAGTACGATGCGGCCTACAGCTCATTCAACACGAACTGGATGGGCTGCCTTCCGGAATCTTATAATATAGCTAGCCCCTTCTCAGATGCGCTTGCTTCCGAAGCACGAACGGGACGTGAGGGATGTCTGTGTCCCGACTGGATGGTCGATGCTGGCATCGAGGGCTGGGATCAGTCCGCGTTGGACGCTCACAAAGAGTTTTTGAGACTCGTTGCTTGAAGTTGAGCTGCCATGCATCGTCTCTTTCATAATTCCATTCCACTTTTCTTCTCCCACTCGTCATTTACGTGGTCACTCATTAGTATTTCCTTTCCTTGTTCACACGATCACTCGTTGCATCTCTTCACGGACAACATCATTTCCACGCCCTTATTGATGATATCTTACAGGACTTTACATTGTATGTACTAATGCTATCATGAACGTCATGTCGCCCAGTTTAATTTCCACCCGTCGTGAAGCTGAGCCACTTTACTTAATTCGCTTGTATGAGGACCGGGAATAGACCGGCCCGGAACATAACCTTCATTTCACTCATGTCGGAAAAAACAATGTTTGCATGCGGAAAGCTCACAAATTCAAAGGAAAATGGTAAGGAAACAGGTTGCCTCGCCCAGTGGCGCACGATGATGTGCAAGACGTGAGCTCAAATAAATGCTCCGAGTCGTTGGCGAATTTTAATTGTGAGGGGGTAAGTCCGTTCAGTGGTGCACCACAGTGAGCGTCGATCATGTACACATGAGTCATAGACTGGGTAAACATGCCCTCTCTTCCAACCTCCTACAAACAACAAGCCGATTTGAGAACAACCTGGGACGACGAAATACCATTTCAAAGCACCAATTTAAAGCAGTGAATCGTATACATCACTACATTGACAAGATCAACATTCTTTCTACTAGTAGCACGGGATCATGACATTTGCGTAGGTATAGTACAGTATGTGGTAGGGACTGAAAAAGTCTCCGGCAGCATGGGATCAGGGTATCGGGAATCCGGGATATACATCGAACTGGAATATTATAGGCCTTGTAGAAAAGAAGATAGAAACTTCTCGACAGGGAGAGAGCTATCCGTTGAGGAATGATAGGATATGGGGTTACTGACCAGCATCTCCCTCGTCCGCGCCGTCCGCAGGCGTCGAAGGAAACCAAGGGATCCGCGTCAGTGAGATGCGCCTAGAAGTTGAGAGTGGGGTCGTCCGCGCCATGGACGTATCTAGTTCTGGATTGTCTTCGAGGTTGAACGGGAGAGTGGATCCCATTCGCTCGCGACCATTGGCACGGTGGTCGCGACGGAACCAGTCGCATCGGCGACATTAATAAAGCCTGTTGCAGAATTGTGCAACTGTCCTTGTGTATGAGCGTCCTCGCTGAACATTAACGGCGGGGCACTACCGACGGTACGGGGTGTGTTCAAGGTCTCCCATTGTAGTAGTGCACGCAGTATATTCCTGGTCAGTGGGCGCGGGCCTGTAACCAGTTCATGTAGTCGTTGGCGAACGCATTTGAGATGGTGTCATTCCAACTACCCCCATCTGGATATTCTGAGTACATGTCTGCAGGTATGCCCCATGAACTAGGAGCAATAGACATTGCATCCCCGTGGTTAAAATAAAAGTTCGTCCATTGCGCCGCATTTTGCGCGTGCTCCGGGACCGTGACACCTTCTGGCGAGATTGGTGTGGAGAACGACGGTGAGGCAATGGCATTGACGGGAAAACCAGAATCCCTCGACTTCTGCGCCGCAATTTGCGCGTGTCCCGGCACCGTGGCACCTTCCTGCGAGATCGATGTGGAGGACGACGGCGAGGCAATGGCATTGACGGGGACACCGGAATCCCTCGACTTCTGCGCTGTACGCGCCGAGTATGAGTTGTGATATGGATCCCCTCCCGGTCTTCTTGGCATACTGAGAGCAGGGGTAGCCTTGTTGTCATCGGTGGCAGGAATTGCAGACGGATGGTAGGGACGATGTACAATGGTCGTAGTAGGGGATGCGCGCCTAGGTTTGTACTCGTGATAGCTCCGCCTATGTTTTATTAAAAGGGAAGCATCATTCGTTCTGTATGTGCAATCCTCCTGAGGGCACGGGAACCTCTTCTCGCCAGTGCTGACAGGAAACGAAAGTAAACCATCGCGTTATGCGGTAGAACTATCATGTAGAGGAAGACTCACTGTTTTCCCATATGTCCCTCGAGATTCCTTTTATATAAGGTGTAGAAATCGCACCCAGGGTGCTGACAGAAATGTAATCTGTTAATCGTCGTCAACTTGGATTTCGGCACAGTTCATGCTACCAACATACTTGTCGGGATTATCGTGAAATACGTTGTGTTTCTTGAGCTCGTGTTCTTGCCTGAACGACTGACCACAGCCATCTACACGGCAAGTGTACATCTGGAACGACTCGATTAATTATATGGCCGCAACAGCAAGCGAAGAAATTACATTAGCATCCTCGGTCATGATGGTTCTAGTCGATGTAAATGTTTGCGTGAAGTTATGATATTGTAAGGGTGAGCAGGAGAATGAATGCGCAAGAGAGTGAAGCCTTCGTGGACAGAAAACGTACCAGATTTTATACGTAGACGGTTCAAGTGTGGACATGACGGAACCTCCTCTTTGTCAAGGTCAAAAAGCGATCCGGCCGCTTTGACACATCAAGCCATGCGGTGTGGACACTGTGGACGAGGGTCAAAGCACATACAAGTTGCTCTTTCACCTTGACAGACAGAAACTTCCACGTGACACGAACAATAGTTGTGATGCTAGAAACTGGGGGGTATCCTCAAGCTGAATGGTTTGAACCAAGTATCCACGCTCTTGGCATATTCACTCAGGGCTCGAGGTCCCCGGAACAAAGCCACCGATCGAAGAGATCACATCTGGTGTTCCTTCTGAATTCGGTCATCCTACCCTGCGTACTCACTGCAGTTCATACAATGACGGAGTATATCGCTGTGCAAACGAAGCAAATTCCGACCATGTCCATATTCGAATAACCTGCAGACTGTGCAGAAGGAATTTCTGCTTAAAAATGATAAAGATGAGGAATGGTCTACTCGGCAGTGTGGACGAAACTCACGACTTTCCTGTCTCCTAATCGGAGCATCACAGGTACTGGTGACTATATATGATGTGACACTGCTGGATGATCGATGATCTCCATACATCAATCTGGCATGGGCATGTCCACATCCTCGCGCTGGGACTGCAAACTCTGTAGCACCAAACTGAAATTCTCCCGTGCTAGTTAAGACCTATGTGATATCTTACTTTATTGTTGTTCTGTTTTGCACTTCTGGTCCAATGATAGTATGGCAAGAATCGACTCACGGGGCGAGACGGCCCATTCACACAGATTATGGGAAGGGCACGTGGAATTTCTCAAACCCTGAATATTAGAATTTCGATCGGTCGAGTGTAAAATAAGGAAATTTCCCTTTGAGAACGATGGCTACATTTGCCAGTGACACTCAAAGAGCAAAGAATGGTGGATCTGGGCGGCACGGTTTGTGTGCAACCGGACTCGTGTGTTTTGCGATATAGGCGTCGAACGCTACTTCGAGAAGCGGGTGGAAAGTGATGTCACTGAGACCGTACGTCGTAGTGATACCTCTAAAGTCGCGCTCAACAACGCTTCAAGACTCCGAGGGATTCGGATGCTTGATGTTGAAACGTTACAGTTAAAGTTGAACCAGTGCAAACAATAGAAACCAATTTTAGCTCTGTCGCGTGGCTGCAACGTGGTGGGAAATAGATCCGTTCCCAAATTGGTCCAGTGCACCTGGGCAACTTCACTTCAGAAGCGGTTACCTGGTAGATGGAAACACAATAAAACCCACATGGGACATTCCGTCGAAGTTCAATCAGGATAACTGGTACCACTAAGTTTCATTACTGGATTATCACTCCCATGCATCCTATTGATCGCCTTTATAAACAAACCTCCACACGAAAAAGAATATCCATCATCAGCCCGTTTATGACAGAGTGAGATTCGACACTTAGCCTCTCGAACGTGTTCACAGCCCCCGCCGCTCATCTAGAGTGGCGGACAAGTCTCGTCAGATCCTTGTTAATCAACCTGGAGAGTAAGTTACCCGTGCGGTTGAGATCTGATGACCACCTTTCCAGCTGTACTGCTCTCGCATCTCGGCCCATGGAAGCCAAGGCTCGGATCTATCGCATTATCCGACACCATTTCATGTGACTTTCTAAAGTGTCGGCGGTTTTACTACTATGACAGCGAATCTCTTTAATAGCTTAGTCGTAATCCTATCGTATCCATTTACTTCCACCCAGCTAAATACAGGTTTCATCCGCTCGCTTGCCAACTTCAGTCCTTCAAGCTTCAAGGTCCATACATAACAACCATGGATCCCGCTACTGTGACAGTAACGATTCTCTTCGTTCCTGCAAGTAAGAATCTATAATCCAGAAAACAAAAAAGCTGAGCACGTTTGTCCGTTCGTGAGATTCTGTCGGAGAATCGTATCCTTGGCAACTTCATTTTGCATCAACTGAGCTGGCGGCAGTGTGGCGTAGTGTGGTTCAGTGTGACCCTTGATTTTGAATAACTTTCGTCTAACGGTCAACGTCGATACCGACATAAATTATTACTAAGGGTCCTGAGCGCTGAGCGCTGAGCCACGTGGTGATAGTCCGAGCAATAGAACAAATTAAAACAGTCACGATAAAGGGCTAACCCAAGTCGCGTAACGGCGTAACGGTGCGTACAACAGATGTTTGTTCTCGTGTAATACATAACGAGGGTTGGTAGTCAAAGGATAAATAAGGAAGAAAGTACCAAGGATAATGTCAAGGCGAGACGAGTAATATCGAGGTGGCGGTCTTGGGCAGCGCGGTACGACATCACTGCAGTAGTAGTTCAATGATGCCAGTAAATTGAACGATTCCGAGTCGGCGCCTGAAAGGATCAAGGTTAAAAAGCAAACAAAGTAAGGAAACTGAGCAGACAATCTTACGGTGTCACAGGCGACCTATCGCGTTTCAATTGTCGCGCTTCCAGCCATACCTGGGCAAGCCTGCCAAATCGGATTCGGGTCCTCCAGTGAAGGCGGGCTCGGGTTCAGCCTTACGCTTCCAACCGTGAACAGGGAGGGCAGGTTCTGGTTCAGCCTCACGCCTCCAATCTTTATTCTCAAAGCTGGGCTCAGCCTCCCGCTTCATTGATAAGTCGACCTTCGAATTGATACGGGCGCATTAGAGAAACCATCCAACCGAGTGCACGGGCCAAAATGACACAACACGGGATAAGATATCATTGTCAGCTCAACATAATCACGGTATTAGGAACGACCAACGTACAGGAAGCGTAATGGAAACAGCGCCCGCAGTGAGAGCGAGAAGGATAAGGAAGGATTTCATAATCGGCTGAAGGTAGGTGGATTTCGAGGGTGTCTTGATACTTCGCGGAATGGGGGCGACTCTTCCTTGTCCACTGGCTCCCTTTTATCTTCTGAGTCCTGTAAAGGGACCGACCGGTAGACTGACGGGCGCGGGAGGTTTTCAATGAAGATGTCGGCCGACCTCATTTGATATCGGATGTTGTAATCCCTGGGTCTGTCGTGTCTAGGGGTGTTTTAGAAGTGATGATACTACTCTCAGGCTGGACCTGGCCGAGCTGACATCGGAGTTGCGATCCCATGAAGAGGCTCAAATTGTCCGTATGGGACAACTGCCAATTGTAGGAGTCAACAAAGCCGATCCCGGATCCATGTTTAGTTTTAGTTCGTAGAAACTGTGAGGGCTTATACATACACAATATACCGACTGTTGACTGTCGTAAGGGCCGCTTGATCGCTATATCAAGGGGGTGCATTGATTGGTAATGCCACTCACATCGTGTTGGTAATGTATTTTGAAATAAACTCTCGTCGTTGGTTTACAGACATCCGTGAAGCCTGTCAAATCAGAGTGTCAATGAATCACCCGCGTTGCCAACATGATCGGTGTAACTGTCCTGTGGTCATGATGGTCGGACAAGCATTATGATCTCAAATCCCGCAGTCATGCTAGCGTCAAGATGCATGGGTGTCTGATGGGTGTAGAGCTACTTTACCAGTGGAAGTGGAGTCGGGTCTTCTTGTCCGGGGCTACTTGTCCGTTTCACCACGAGTTCCGCACACATGCAGGTCGGATCTCGCTGCTACGTAGAGTAAAAGCGGATAGAACCGTGTTGCGAGTACCACAGCCCGCTCCTTGAAGCGCCACTATCTCACGTGCGCTCGCGTGTGCACGTAGCGTTTCAGAAAGGTGTCCATAGCACAAAGAAGTCGGCACTGCACAAAATTATGTGTGTACGATAAGTCCTTCGCGATGTAAACGCAGGTCACAGCCTGATGATTCAGTAGACACACGACCTGGCAGTCAGAGCTTTCAATCTACTTACGACATCTTAACAAAAATGCTTTGAGGCGCCTGCTGTTACATGTTTGGATCCGCTGGAGATGAAGTAACAATCCGAACCTGAGGCGAACTTTGATATTAATTCAGCTGTGGCAGGCTGAGGCGCGTCATGATCGTAGGAAGGCTGGTAATATTTTCGGGGCATGACGCTAGTCACTGGTCATTGCACGTCACAGCATGGAACTTGGCTTTTGATCGACGAGAATGGGAGTGACTGTACCATCTTGTCTGAGATGGATCATATAAGCATTCAGAAACGACAGTGCACTCTAAGTGAATCATCGCATTCTTTCTGAGGCACAAAACCTTCTTCCTTCCAGGGAGTAATAATAACTTATTTCTCCCTGAACATTATAATCAGAGTGCTTAGGGAGATGATATATGTATTTCCTGGAAACTCACTCGCGGTAAATTCACTCATTCCCAACCCAAAAATCTCGTTTCCTCGTTGACGTAGCGGTGCCTTGCATTTTTTACTGTCCTTGACACAAATACGCCGTCGATCCTTTGAGTCGTACGTATTTGCCATCTAACTAGAGACACCGGCGCATAAGTTGACATCGCTCAGGTACCCGGACCCATCCACTGTAACCTGCTTTGTAGAAGCACTGCCTTTTAATCGGACAGATCACTCATCAGTGTCCTCAATGAAAGATGGACATTAAACAATATTATGACGTTGGCATGTTCTTCCAAAAATTTCGGACCGATTGCGAATTTCCAACCTCGTGTGTAAGGAGCTTGTAATTATGTGTCACTCTGCCTGGCGAGCTCTGTTAGAACGTGGCCAAAGACAGACAGACTTCAAGAACAGACAGCTAGACCCCGATGCATCAAATCCGCGGAACACCACCTATCTGCGATGAAAGTCCGAAAGCATTCCTCTCAAAGCTGGTTTTGCAAAGACAGCGGTTGGGGTCGCGTGAACGCAAGTGATTCCCTGGATAGATCAACGCTTCGAAGAGCGGCCCGGAGAGCCACATACAATCGCCAAACGTGCTTTGAAACTTGTCATATGTAAAGCCCGTCACTTGTCTCCGAGGGTACCGGGCTTTGGCTTTGTCTGGATGTCCGGGTGTCGTATTGAAACCCATTGATAATCATAGAGGTCAGACAGAGTATGGCAAGAACTAGTTGACAGTTCTCGGGAAGTTCGTTGGAAACTTGAGAATGACGAATTGTATCCCACGCAGCCTCGTGTTCCGAAGTTGGGACCTGGGATCTATGTAATAGTCAGTGAGGACCCCGTGGACAGCTGCAGCGGACCAGCCTGATAAACTCCGACTCAAAGTAGTTTTGACGCCATCCGGGCCGGCTGAAGCGTTCGACACAGCCCGCTTCTTCTAGGGTAAGTTACGTTGTGGTTGAAATTCAAGTTGAACTCCCCGGCTCAGCGCTCAGCCTCGTTGGACCGACTCGTGGTATTTTATTCGACTTTGAAATTACTAGAAGGGGTTTTGAAACATACATGGATATGCACGATTTCAAAGCATTCCATCGACTACTAGCGTTTCGAAGTGACGCTGGGTTCAAGCGTTAGAAAGCGACAGCGGCAATTAGAACTCAACATTCGGGTAGGTTTCGTGCCTCTGTAACAGTTGCATCATAACCGGCTGATCCATCCAACCGAACCCCAGCTTTTTTGATTCACTGGTAGCAGACCTAGAAGGCACGGCCGAAGAAAGGAATCCACTGGCAGTGGTGCCTTCTTCCTCAGGCGCAGTATAACCGGGAGAGTGTGAAGAAACGAGTACGGAATCTTTTTCGTGCTCGACATTGCAAGCGGTCCTTGATGGCGGTACATGCACTAGGTATCCAGACAACTAGTGTCACTCTCGGCAGCCAAGAAGTGGATGTTGTTCTTGGCCTTACGCCAACTCCCGTTGGCTTTTACGCAACAGTGCAGCACAGTGGCTGCGAGTGAAGAACCGAAAGCAAACCGATTCACGACGCTCTCCTCCCGTTACACCCCCAGTTCTGACGGAGTTCACGGTCCGTCTGACCCGTCTACCACCATTTCTCTAGAGATCTATGCATCTTTGAAATCCGGCCTATATCAGGTGATGGGGAATGGCTACGCAAGTTGTCGATTACGTTGAGGTAGCTACTGACCACAGCGGAAAGATCTTCGTGAGCAAGACAGAACCTGGAAAGTGTGTTACACGCTCTGACTCTTCGACAGTGTACACATTATACCTAGCAGGCGAGGATTCACTTTCGGTGGCTGTCGCGCAACAGAAGCGTAAGAGCGGCAATCTATCAACGTCGGAAGTCCTCGAACCACATTGCGTAGGTATATACTTGTGTAAGCACCATCCGCTAATGGTGGATATCCATAATCAGCGGCAGAACACAAGTCAAGGCGACAGCGCCTTGTCACGTTTCTGACAGCGTAGGAAAAAAACGGGATCTCGAGCGTGCTATTGAACAGTTCGAACGTGCGCTGGATATTTGCTGGCTAAATGATCCGTGCCGTCCAGTCGCCGTTTCCAACATAGCGATGGCAAAGTTTATCCTCTGTTGGGTCGACGACATACAGCATTCCCTTGACATTATATCTCGATACCCTTGTTGCTTGTCATGCTGGCCACTCAGACCGACCTCAAACGTTGATCCAGAAGTCATCGTACATCCGGGGCGATTCAAGGAACTCCAGCATCCAGTTGACGTAGCCAAGGCTGAAACACTTCTGTGAGGCATTGAAGCTAAGCCCTGGAAAGAGTCTCGAAAATCAAGTCGCGCTTCAGCTGCACGCAGACCGTAACACGGATTCTTTTCGAGCTGGTGGACAATCATCCGTGGAGCGGTCTTTCGTCCCGAACTGGAAGGAGAAAAATCATTATTTGATCTGAGCGTCAAATTGCTATGTAGGTTCGAGGAGTCTAGAGATTTGGCTGATCTTCAACGGACAATCGCAATTTTGGAGACATCGGTCTGCTCTATTCCAGTTTGGCGTGACTGGTACCTCGGAAGGCTAGCGAATCTTGAAACGGTGTTGTGGTATCTATTTGAACGCCTTGGGGACTTGCGAGATTCGAGCGAGCGATCTCATTGACGATGGGCGCTATTTGCCTTGCCCTGAAGAGAACCTCGACATACCTGGTGCCTAAACAACCTCGACCTCTGCTCCTGTGCTCGTTTCCACCCTTCGGGGAGCTCAAGAACCTCGAGTCTGCGATCTTCAGGTTCAACGACATTGCTGACCTCTCCACTGAGGGCGACCCGGGCAGACGGTGTTTAAATATACTTTCCGTCTGCTTCAGAATTCGTTTCAACCGTTTCCGGGAACTGGGCGACCTCGAGCATGCGATTTCCAAGCTAAGTGATGCTCTTCACCTCACTCCTGAAGGACATCCCTTCCGACCTGGGTATCTAAACAACCTTGCCAGTTGTTTCAAATAACGCTTTGAGCACCTTGAAGAGCTCAGTGACCTCGAGTACGTAATTTCGACGTACAGGGATGTTGTCAACCTCACTCCTGAAGGTGATCTTGAGAAACATGGCTACCTCCACTACCTACGCTGCGATGAAAGGTTGGGGAAACCTGCAAGACGGAAGCTGGGCCCGAGCAGCTGGGAGCCCTTATTGTCCATACTATGGAACAATGTCGCCCAACCTGTCCGATTAGTCACGGCGGTTGCTCTAGATTTATCGGTGCGTGTCCTCGCGTCATCTGAATCCCAAATATTATCCATCGCTGAGGTACTGACCGTCCATTTCCATTGATCCGCGAACAGACTCCTGGGGACTTGTCACGCATTTTTAGGTGTCCAACTGGACCGTTTGTATTCCTTCCAATTCACGCAGCCAGTCTTTACGGAATCCAATATTCAGAGCGTGGACACAATCGATTTCGTCATATCGTCGTACATCCCGACCCTAAGTATTCTTGCATCCCCTCCCACGTCCAATGCTGAATCTAGCAGTAATTTACGCCTCCTCGTGGTCCGTCAACCATCCTTGGACGGTGAACCCGCACTTCTTGGTGCCGCCGTCGAATTGGAGCATATTAAACTGTCACATTCAAAACGCGTCGCCCGCGCAAACCCCCCTCATAACATCATCCGCTGGCACGATCAAGGAAGTGCTCGCCCAGATGAAAGACGCCACCTGGGTCCATTTCGCATGCCACGGCATCCAACTTGAAGACGTTACGCACCCCACCCAAAGCGATCTCTGCCTCGGCGACGGACGCCGCTTGAAACTGTCTGACACGATCGCACTCTCGCGACCCCGCGGCGGGCTCCTCTTTCTCTCGGTGTGCCAGGCGGCGATGGGCGATGAAACGCTGTCGGACGAGGCTGTGCATATCGCAGCCGGAATATTGTTTGCGGGGTATGTAGGTACGATATGGTCGATCAGCGACATGCTTGCGCCAAGTGCGGCAAGGGACGTGTACGAACAGTTGCTCAGTCGGGGTGGCGATGGTGCGCGGCGGCCGGATTATCGAGAGGCTGCTCGGGCGTTGCATCACGCGATCGCGCATTTGCGAGGGGGTGATTCGAGGAATGGTTCCCTTTCGTTCATGTGGGACATTGAACTTTTTTCGACGAGTATGGTAAGTGTAACTCATCGTTTTTCAGCATCATTTCTGTAACTTCCTAACCGTTCATATTACGATAGCATCTGAGACTATCAAATACCAGTGTGAAGTCTCCACTTTCACGACAAAGCACGATAGATTACTACGGAACTTTCCATTGAGTGCGACTAATATGTTCACTTGCTATCTAAATACATAGTACACTTGGTCTGAATAAAAGAACTGAGGATGTGATGCGACTAACAATACAAACGTGAAATGCAATGCCAGTGATGACGATACTTGGTTAAAATGAGTGCGAGGGACCATCGAGTGACGATGTCCAATTAGCAAATATGCATCTGGAAGAATTATGATAAATAACTTGAAAAAGAATATGGTGCACGACCGTTGGGGTTGGGGCATCGACCAAGCTGCATTCCTAGAGCACTTCCGACGAATTGTGATCCCAACTCTCAACCCCGACATTGGCCATCCACTCGGGACACAGACATCCTTCGCGGCTACTGTTCTGCTTTGCGAAGTTCAAGTTATCCAAGAACGAGGAAGACCGAATATGAGTCTCCGGTTCTGAGGTATACGCCATCCTAGTCCTGTCGAACGAGCTATAGGTCTGCTCGTACTTGACCATCCACTCGGTACGCAACGTCGGGTCGTATAAGACGTCCAGCCCCACTTGGTCGTCAGATCCGATCAAGTCCGCGTTCGTGAAATCGCAGCCGGGATTTGCACACCAATCGACGTCCATTGGCGTGCATTCTTCTGTTTGATCGAGCGAGCTGACGGTAATGGCAACGAGGGTGCAGTTGTCTCTGGAGCGGGGTGTCAGTGGAACGCCGGTCATGGTGCGAAGCGGGACTGGAGCGGGACGTTGCAAGCGCCGGAGAAATCGGGCAACGCTCTCGTCCACCTGGGCGGCAACCTCAGAAATTTCCTTTGAGGGGCGCGAGCGGTTGGGTGGTGGAACGTGTCCATGGACCTTCTTTCTGTGTTTCGTGAGGGATGAAGGGTCATGGGTTCGGAAGTTGCAGGGCACTTGGGAGGCAGGTGCGGAGGTGCGAGCGAGAGTAATGATGTCAGGACATTGGTACCGTTTTTCACCGGTGCTGGAAGATAAGAGAAGGATTCAGGATTCTAAATGCATGGAAGACAACGATGCCAAGAGCATAAACTTACTGCGTCATGGCGTGGACTTCCAGACCCCTTTTCGTGAAAGTGAAGAAACTACATTCGGTGCAACGATATACGCTGTAAATGACCGTTAGTTTCGACTGGTCGTGTCAACTGCACCATATCTCCACATACTTTAGTTCGTGAATGACCCTATGATCCTTGAGCTGGCGCGATGTCGAGAAGGCCTCGTTGCAATGGACAACAGGGCAAGGAAAACAGGGAACTGGAAAAGACTGGAGTAGACCAATCAATAGAAAGCGTGACTGAAGTGAAGCGGGCATACCATGGTGCGCTATGGATGCTCCAGTAGTAAATTTTGGAATATGTATGGTACACCTAGGAGAATGGCCAGATACTCGAAGGGGCGTATGGGCGACGGATCGCCCTCCGTGCCGCATTTAAATGCCTCTAGAGTCCACACTTGTTGGGTGGTGTGGACAGTATCTGGACTGGGGCTCAAAGCGGAAGATACGTACATAACGACAGTGGTCCTTTTCGGTTGCACACTCTGGTGAACCTTTGTGACCACCACGATGATTTACCGTAGTTCGAATGATCTATAATTGTTGTTGTCACGTCAAAGCCATTAGTATATTCCCACGGACACATCATCATCGGAGACTGTGTCTGCGGCCAGGTTGCATCCGTTCCAGCATGCTCTCTCAGGCGACGCCATGGTTCAAGCTCTCCAAGCTCGACGTCTTGATCACAAACGCATGTGAACCATCCCTCCCAGAACCAAATTATGCCCAACATCTCGAAATCGCTGACTTGATAAACTCCAAGAAGGCAAATACGTGAGTCTTGCTACTTACTTCACAACCGTTTGATCTGTGCACATGGCACCTTCTGACTCTCTTGCATGGGTTGCCAAGGCCTCGTGAAGCCGTCATGCTCATTGCCCGGCTAGCAAACCATCGGAATTCCCACATTGCCATATCTGGCGTTGGCCCTCCTCGACACCCTCGTACAGTCTTGTGGATACCCCCTTCATCTCCAAATCGCGACAAAGGAGTTTCTAAACGAACTTGTCCGTCGATTCCCCGAACGACCACCACCCTTTCCTGGTCCTGTCATGTCCCGAATATTGGATCTCATCCACGGCTGGAAGGAGAGTCTCTGTTCGGAGTCAAGGTGGAAGGAGGACCTTGGGAATATCAGGGACATGTATCGCTTATTAACGTTCAAGGGGTATCGATTCAGGGAACTGCCCGGGCGGAATATTCAGGAGAACACGATGGTCAGTGCTCAACCACCGGTCCGCTTTCCGTCACCGACTCGTCTTTATAGACTATAAAATCCCCGGAGGAACTGGAGAACGAGGATAGAGAAGCACAATCCGCCAAGCTACAAGAACTCATTCGACGAGGGACGCCGCGCGACCTGGCTGCAGCGCAGGAACTGATGAAAGCCCTCGCTGGGGCGAACCCAGATGCGAAACCAGATTATCGGAGTCAATCGCTGACAGAACTTGCGAAACTCCAAAGTAAAGTGGTGTTGTTGAATGAGCTGCTGGACAACGTGGATGGACAAAGCGGCGAACGGTGGGCAAAGGGGGATGCGTATGATCAAGTGGCAGCGGTTCTAAGGAGTGCGCGTCCAAAGTTGCAGAAATGGGTCTCCGACGCGGAAACGGACGACCCAGAGTCTCTAAGTCAGTTTTCTCCACGAACAGTCTCTCCGCGCCTATTCATCCCTCCACACAGATGCGTTTTTGGAAGCCAATGACCAGATCAACACCGCATTAGCACGGTTTGAGGCGTTCCAGAAAGGCGACTTTGCAGCAGTAGCGTCCATTCCAACAATGATCGCGTCCGACTCAGGCGCTGCCGGAATTGGGTCGTCGCTCATCGACTTTGACGACGGATCGGCAGACGCCACGAATGGATCAACGAGTGGAAATACCAACCCCATGGACGATATCATGAACTTATTTTCCTCACAACCACCTCCGATCAATACCGCGACGCGTCCGTCATTCGTGTCCTCGCCGGTCCCAATGACTGCGCAGCCACAGTCCCAGTTTGGCTCGATCATGCTCCCCGGTACGCCGACGCCCTCGAACGGGTCTGCCAATGGCGCCGCAGGGAGAACCACCTCGCCACCCGCCTACACTGGGAGCACGGGCAGAGGCGTTGGCGTGGGTATGGCCACCGTCTCCTGGTGGGCCACGGAGCTCGTCTTTGGGTACCGCAACACCGCCTTCGGGGCCCGCGACGCCGCCGGGGTTAAGAGGGTTTCACGGACAGACGCAGACGCAGACGCAGGCACTGGGTGGGAATGGTAATATAGCTGGACAACGGCCACCGCCGACGGGTCAGAACAGTAAAGACCCATTTTCGGATCTCGCTGGACTCTTTTGAGTTGGGATGTTTGGAGCATTGGAACAGTTGGGCAAGCATGGATGGACTGGTGTTCCAAAACTGACGGGTTGGATGCATGGTGCTGTTTAGTTGCAGGGGGATTCTTGGGGCCTACGCTCGACCCCACATCCAACGTTGAACTTGTCTCTCCATGATCATGAACATAAATTTGGGACAGCAGGGATGCGTTGTACGTTTCTTTTTGCATCAATCTTACTTCTTTCTCCTCTCAGCTGGAAGTCTCTGGCCTTGCCGTGGGCAATCCTCGGAATGTCAAGATGGTGACATGCCGCGGTCATCTATTCCACTCGGATTCAGGTGAGACAAGACGTTCAAGCATCGAACGATAACTTTCGTTTTCTCGTTCTCTCCCAGCACGTCATCCTAGATGGTCGTGCAAGGACTAACAGCGTGGTCTTGCCACGTGAAGACTACACACCGACCCACAAACTGCAACGCCAACGCCAACATCAAACGACGACTGCACTTTATTTTCAACTCAACCAAGTCGCCCACGGGCTAAACTGACCACTCATGACTGTCGCGATCTCGCGCCCGATCACCCTCGCCGTCTGCTGCGAAAAATGCAACTCGTCATACCTGGGCGCACGGTCAGGAAAGCCCACACCAACCACCGAGTGCATCGGACACGCACCACATGTAGCTATCCTGAGCACTCCCCTCGGCGACGGTGCAGTCGGCGGCCGCACCCGTGCTCTCGTCGAGCGTGTACACGCACGAGTCGATGCACCCAGTGACGTTCAGCGGGGCAGTCCCGTTGAGGTACTTCGACGGATGGTTGTAAATATCGGTAAACAGCGCGTGCGAGTCGAACGAGGCTATCCGGGGCGTGAGCGCGGTGCACGCTCCTGGACGGCGGACGTACCGATGTGCGCCCCAGGCAGGGTCGGCGCGAGCGCTTGGAGCTCGAGTTGGGTGAGCTGATTACCCGCGTGGACCAGCTCGCGCATGAGCACGTTCCATTCGGTCGTGTTGCGTTGCGCGTCCCAGTACCTATTCGGATACGAATCGCCGGAGTACAAGATCGTCAAGTCGAGCGGGATGATCTGAGCACCGTCGTCAGCACGGTCCAACCAGAGGACTGGTGGGACGCACGTTTTGCATGATGAAATTGCGCGCCCCGCGCTCGTATAGCAGTTTTAACACGTCCACGGCACACTGTCGCACGGGGACGATCGACACGCCCGGTGCATCGCTCCCCGTCAAGAGTGCGTTGGCACCGAGATCGTTGGTCCCGATCCAGATGGTGTACACCGTCTCCTGGGGGTTGAGCACGAGCGTGCCATTGTACGTCTCGTTGAGGTACGCTGGGATTTGCCATTCCATGATGGGTGGGAAGGGGCGGTAGGTGAGGAGGTTGGAGCAGGTCGCACCGGATCTTGCAAAGCCTGCGCGTGGTTGGCACCGTTGTGGACATGAAGCCAAATCCGGGAAAGGGTAAACTCACCGTAAAGGTTAAATGGACCGTACTGGGCAGCCCACGTCGGCCATTGATATCCCCCATCCGCGGTAGGGTAATACGACGTGTCCGTGTACGAGTCGCCAAAGGTCGCAAAGTTCTTAATCTGGCCTGGTACGACGCCGAGCGCGAGGCCCCCAACAGCGAAGGCCAAGAGCGCCGCCGTGATTCTCAAGTGAGACAAAGATGGCATCCTCCCAGGAGTTTAGGAAGTGGAAAGGGATACAACTGGCGAATGTCACGTCGGGCAGGCTGTTCTTATACGCAGACGCATTCTGCCATCTAATAATGGCGCCCAGCTCGACTTCTCTCCTCACCACCGACCGCGACCAAACACCGGCGGAACGTGCGGAGACGTCACGAGTCACAGGACCAGACACGTTGACCCGGTTGGTTGCTTCGTGCGACTTTGAGATCAAACCGTTTGGTGTGAACCGTCCACGTTGTCGCAGATGCCTCCTCCGACTCGGAATCATAACGCTTCGAGAGCTCTGATCTCGTTCCTGAAGACGCTGAGCGCTGATCTTCTGCTGATTGGCATCCCCATGTGCCGGATCAGGCTGATGCCCTATCCTCATACCCCACACAGCTGAGGCTGGCAAGATCTCGGGATCGGACTCCGTCCACGGACCGCCACGAAGGTCACGCGCGCTTGTCTATCACCGCGTGACATCCCAAACTTGATGCTGTCCGCATAAAAACGGGCGCACACACTGGCATAGTTGTGCGTGCGATGTGAAAAAGAGTCGACACATTGGACACGGCCTGGTTCTCGAGGGAGCTTGAACACCGTTGGTGCAATTAGTGACCCGATTAAAATTTCAACTATGAAAAGGGGAGCACGATACGTACATTGCGACAACAGTTTGGTTCTCGGTGGGGCTTGAGTGGAGCGGCGCCCATCGTCTTCTTCCGTTGGACAAACATAGACGAGATCCCATGGGGAAATGCCAGTGCACTGGAACCGAACAGACGCACTTAGCCGGGCAGTTGCGATCCGGGCTCGGTCTGAAGAAAGGGGCAAATCAACTCTTCAGGGCTGCAACATATTCATATTCACAAGCCTCGAGAGCTTCGAAGTTGAAAATGCGAAAGTTTATCCTGCATGCGTGTGATCGCAGCCCCCACAGGCTGGTCCGAAACGTGTCAGCCTAGCCGAATTCGAGTAGCCGGCTTTCAAATGTCTGAAATCTGAGCGATCAACAAAATATTACTCAAAATTCGTCGATTCGTATACATACACTAAATACATGCAAGTTATGCAACTAACTGACAACAGCATCTTAGACTTTTCCTCCGCGATGACTATACCATAAAAAAAAGCAGGAAGCGCGTGTGTGGTAATAGAGTCCACTCCAATGTACAACGAAACGCATTTCATAACCGTCAACGCTTAAGTTAACAGGTATCTGGCGAGATATGAAAAAAACGAGACAACTTGGGTCACACCTCCGACGACTCCTTGGGCGCTGTTACAGCTTGCCATTCTTCCAGTGCTTCCGTATCTTCGCCACCAGCAACCTCTTCAAACAGGCCATAGCGAAGGCTGATACGCCGGCGGAGATGGCAGACGCCCTTGACGATGCTAAATAGTACGCAGCATCCGATGGCAATTCCAACGATATATGCTGCAAGTAAGCCACCTTCGGTGGACGGGTTAAGGAAGGAATAAGCTGGCAACCCCGTCATTACGTCGTGTGTGCACATAGTAAGGGATACACTTACTGTAAAAGCCTTGAGTGGCATACGTAATGTAAGCGACGCCAAGGTAGCAAGCGAGGAGGAGGACGAGTAGGGGTATATGCATCCATGGACAAGGTCCACTGTGTGTAAAGAAAATTTCAAAAAGTACGAAGACGGTGTTTAGGGCATGATGCGAGATGTTCTCCCAACCTGTAGTCACCCAACTGGAATGAGCGACGGTACACGAGAACGATTTAAGCACGAAGACGCACTATAGTAGGTTGTTTCAAAGGTTGATGCAGAGGCGAGGAGAGACCAATAAACGACTGTGACAATGATGGCTGACGACCCATGTCACCTGAGTACGACGGCAGCGATATGGAACGGGCGCACGCACGGAATATGATGATTGTCGAGTGCAACAACACATGAAGGAGCTGCAGAGACCGAGGCCAGGTCTGCAGCGGGTAACTTTTCCGTTCGCGAAGCACGAAGGCGAATGTCTGCACGCTAGAAGCCCAAAAATAGGCGACGAGGCCGGTGTAGGAGAGGTCCGTAAAGTATGAAAAGTAGCTGGAACGAAAATCATTGGATTGCCGTATGAACGCCGAGAGAAGACATGACTGACGAACTAGAATCATGAAGAACGAGAGACGAGTATGCGAGGGAAGTGATGGTCGTGACGAGAGTGTAGACTGCGAATGTGAGACGGAGTGAAGCAAGGATCAGCGGGGAGAAGACGGGTGAAGTGACATAGTGAAAGGACGGGTCGAACGGCGCTGAGACACCAAAGGATGCGTAGGAAAACATGAAGAGACAAAAAGAAAGAAAGGAGAAGTGAATGTACCCCTCCCCTTGTCCGGCTGGACCGGCAATGACCGGGTAATACAGATCATTGTACGATCAATCATTCCGTGACGTCGGCACACTCTCGGCAACTTTGCCGGCCCTTCGGATCTCACACTCATTTGCAACGGAGTTCAAATCCCGTTCTCTTCCCCCACATTGGGCATTCTCTGTCATTCAGCTATAAGTACAGGCAGTGCACCCCTCAAACACCCAGTCCCAAATCCTGTACTACATCAGTCGTCATCCAGAACCTATGATACGAAGCAACGTACCTGCTCAATGAGCTTGCGGGCGATCGGGTGGAACAATGCCCGGGCACTATAGTATGCACTGAGCGTCTTCTCGCGGTCAACCTTGTTCACTGCCCTGAACAGGGGTCGACAGAATTTCATTCGCCCCTGAATTATCCCAGTGCCTTTTCCCGTGACCCAATCGAGCACTGGCTGCGCAAACTGCTTTGCTATCTCGAATGCGGGGTCTTTTAACACCAAGACGTAAAACGGCATCCGAATCTCTGAATTGGTCGTCTGTGAGAACCTGTACAGCGCGTCGAAGTGATAAAGGTGCGTAGAGGGGAGTGCCGGGTATGTCTCAAGGCGCTCAAGGAATACGGCTTATCGTCTTGGTAAGTGACAATGCTATCAGATACCGTAAGCGATTCACCTCGTTGTTTACTGCCAAGCTTGTCGAGGTCAGAAGGGTCAAAGTCCAACTCAGCTGGATCGTTGACGTTGCGAGAGGCGTTCCAGCGATCCGCGAGGTCATTTGCCGCAGTCACAAGCGTCAAGTCGTATTCCAACTGGGTTGGCAGCGTGATCCCTTCGCCGTAGAACCATGCCTATGTGATGTTTTCATTTATCACTGCCTCTTGATAGACGCACGAGCACTTACGTTCCAATCGATGCTGTCAAGCGCTCTGATCTTGTCCTCCTGGTCACTGAAGAACGAATATAGATGGTCCTTCCACTGTGTAGTCGTGATACTGTGTCCCATGTAGGTCTTCACATACTCCTTGATATACGGAAGAAAGACTTTGACACCTCCCAAAGTCCGCTCTGCGACAACTCTGTTAGCACTCAGTGTGTTGGTATGCTACTCCTCGGACACACCAAGAAGAAGGAGAAAGTTTGCGCCCTTGTCATAAGGAACGCGACTGTAAGCCCCATCTGGATCCTCACCAACCTCAAATCCAATAACCAATCTTTGGTATCTTGGAGTGGGTCGGAACAATGCTAACGCGTCTACCAGAGCTTTGTAACCGATGACATAGGATAGACCACGATATCCGGGGTCGTGTATGAGTTCTTGCAACAGTCGTTCAATGTAGGTCGTCCAGCCTTCGTTCAACCAAAAGTGGGACGCATGAGCGTGACTAGACAGACGTCAGCCGCGCGCGTAGCTACTACAGCACGGGACGCACGTCACCCCATTCCCAAACCATGAGTGGGTGAGCTCGTGGATAACCACGTCCGTTAAAGACCTGTCGCCCGTGATCAGCGCTAAGGGTGAGGTTTAAGCAAAAATAGGCTATCAACAACCAAGGCGACCTTACTTGGGGTGATGAACGATATACAAGGGTTTTCCTAGTAAGCATGTATCAAATCTAGTATTGTAGCGGACGAGTAGATGTAATCTTACCATGCCACCATACGGGAAGGAATGTGGCAGTATGAGCAAATCGTAGACACCGAACTTGTATGGACCCGCAACATTTTCGGCGGCAGCAAGATATCTAAAATGGATACAGATGAGCGACACAATCCAATTCGACTACGGATGGGTGGATCACCTAGGCGTATCTTCGCAAAATTCGTTGTAAGCGTCCTCCAACAACTCAGGTTCCGTCCATATGCCGCTTGACCACGTCTTCCCCTCTGGTACTGCAAACGGACGATAACGCAAGTTGCCCGCAGCGATCGCGAGGAGATAAGACGGAATGGGCTCGCGCTAGAAATTCAGCGCGTGCGTATTCAACTTGGTGGACGGATTAGAGAGCACGCTGACCTGCTTGTATTCATACACGACGAGATCCTTTCCGATGACCTTGCCACCATGAGGTGGGCCATCCGAAGGTGGTGACACACGCTGGGCGGAAAGGAGAACTGGGAGAACAGATGTTACTTTGGCATCGTATGTCTATGACACGGGTCAACTCGAGCACCCATGCGTTCGACGATCATACTTGCCAGCTTCACAGACGGTGTGTCTAGGTAAAATCAGTAACGATCGGGAGAGGTAGGGATTCGAAATGACCTTGCAAGGGGACTAAGCTGCGCGCGTGGATCGGCTGGCATTGACTGAATAGATACGGGAATTTCTTCCCTTCGGTCAACCTTGTGAAAAAATAAGGAACGAGAACGTAACAGTGCCTCAAATTGGATCGATGGTCGACGTACTCTTTTTCGAGCCACATCAGCGCAGTACATCCGTCCGTCGTCTTGTATGTAATCGTAACCGACACGCGCTCCCCCGCACGTGTGGGCGGGAGGGGAACGTGCAGCGCCGACCCCATGACGGGGTGCTCAGGATCCAATCGCGTCTGAGTCGATCACACACCAGATGACGATGCACCGACGTGATGAGAAGGAGAGACAAACCTCGACGACACGCCCATTCACTTGCACGGATCCAACGTTCAGCGCATGTGTGTCGAAGCTGGGACCATCAGGCCTGTGATTAAATCGACAGGATGACAAGGAGCCGACGTACATCACCTCGGACACATCCTCGATCGCGAGCAACTGATGCGCCACTGAGCCATGGATGTATTTGTGATCAAAGTCGATCGACCAGTCGAGGGATAGGTTGGTCGTCGCGATCTTAGTGTAATTGGCCTGGGAAGTGGGATCGTGGATAGGAATCTGAGTAGCCATGTCAACGGTCACTAGTCACCGAGACAACAACACGGTTAACGTTTGAGCCTGAGGCCTTGAGGTGCCACACTAAGACCGACTCCCAAAAAAGACAAGTCTTCAAAGTTTCCGAGCCAAGCTTCAAGTTGGGAGAAAACGCCTGAAATTCGTCAGCCTCAAGGTTTGAATCCAACTACTAAGCGACAACCACTGCACACGTTTGCACTGACAATGATATCTTAGAGATTATTACAACACAAAACCTATGATTGGTACCATCGCCTTCGCAACCGATTGCACGTGTAAGTTATAACACTGTAGGTCTCCATTCATATTAGTACACGGAGATTCTAAACCTCTCGTCATCATATCATGATATTGGCTGAAAATAATGTTTGCTAGCTCAACGACGCGATGCGTCTGAATCGTGCATCTCCTTTACTTTTGACGACCAATCCTTTGGCAACAAGCCGATTATAATATATTACAAGGGATACGACCTGCCCCGGGTTTGCGTCTGTCACCGAAGGTAGTCTACTGGACAAGTCGCATGACAGAACCTTTCATACCGAGGCGACGCCCATATTCAAGATATTGTCGTTGACAAGCCGGTGACCCAGCCGATCTGGCGTCGCACACTTACGTTGATAAACTGACAAATTACAATGAGTCAATGATACCCCAAGTTGGCCCAACGCGGGCCGCATTGTCTTCAGTCACAAATGTGAGCTGATGGGTTGGTAACTTCTGGGATGAATCACAAGTCCCGTCTGAGTCCCGTGTGTTCGGTCCAGCACGATAAACTCTTCCGCTCGTGTTTGAGTTACTAAGTTAGCTCCTGGTTTCAAGCTTATATTCTAATTGCTTACTCGGCCACAACAGAGTCTCCCGCCAGCGTGTATTTTACTTACGTCTTCTGCAAATTTATCACCAGGACGGAGATTCTGAAGCATGATGCATGATGCTTGTCCCGAGTTTCTCACGGTCATTCACACCTCCTAACTTCCCGCTTTTTGTCCGTTACCTCTTCCAAGTTCGCAACCAGAAGTTGAAGAACCCCATATTTCATGACACATTCCGACAGACGTAGGTAACCCACCGATAAGTTGACAAACAGCAGAAAGGAAACCGATCGAGGGTACAAACTCCGAAGCTGAATCCTCCAGGCTCGATCATTCATGATGCGCCCATGATATCGACGATGCCCTTGAAGCAGTTCAGCTGCTACCTGCAGCTCGCTACCTGTGATGAACAGGTTCATCATCCTACTTAGTACTAGTCAGTTTCACACCGTATGCTTCTTCGATTCTATATCAGCCTCTGAACCCTTCCATTTCAGCAGAATTTACGCTATTATGATCTGGCTCATTCCCGAAAACTTTGCTAGCTCCACAGCAACTCCACATAATCAGCACATTTTCGACCCCCGACAGGTCCTCGCCGACTCTTTGGTGAATCTATATAATCTCATTATTCGGCAGGGTTCTTGAAGAACGACCTTTTTCGCCTCAGTCTACATACCCCGTCGTCTCACCAGACGATCGTCCAATCTTTTCAAAAATGCGCTCTTTTGCTTCCCTTTTGATTTCTGTCGTCTTGGCTACTATCCTCAGCGCTGCTCCTTTACCCGAGAACTACGGGAATGGTCTCCGGGCTCGTACAGGTAAATCAAAATAGCGGTCATATGATCCGTCGTTGACCTGCTTCGACAACTGTTGATCCGATCACTAACGGGTATGATTTTCCAGAGTCTAATCCATGGGGCTCTGTCGGAGACACATCGACCGGCCTCCAATCGGGTTCGGGTTCCTCCAAAATTCCATCGGGTTCCCAGTCCAACGGTAATTCCCCACTTGGGGGTCAATCTGGTTCAGGCGAGGGCCAAACTGGGGGTACGTCAAAATGGCAGTTACATGATCTATCTTTGACGTGGTTCAATATCTGTTGACCGATCGCTAATGGGTACGGCTTACCAGGATCTGATCCGGCCACTGAGTTCGAAGATATGTTGAACGAGTTCGGGCTGGGTTCCATTGCCTCCGAGCTTTCTCCAGGTTCCCAATCCAGCGGCAATCCTCTTGGGGGTCAAACTGGCTCTAGCTCTGGCTCTGGCTCCTCCGAACCTCCTTCAGGCTCCCAATCCGGCGGTAATCCTCTGGGGGGTCAGACTGGCTCTGGCTCCTCCAAACCTCCTTCCGGCTCCCAATCCAGCGGTAATCCTATGGGGGGTCAAACTAGCTCTGGCTCTGGATCCTCCAAACCTCCTTCCGGCTCCCAATCCAGCGGTAATCCTTTTGGGGGTCAAACCGGCTCTGGCTCTGGATCCTCAAAACCTCCTTCAGGCTCCCAATCCAGCGGTAACCCAGCATCCGGAGGTCAAGCTGGATCGGGTTCTGTTCCCTCTGAGCCACCTTCGGGCTCTCAATCCAGTGGTAGTCCAGGCTCCTCCAAGCCCTCTTCAGGCTCCCCATCCAGCGGTACCGGTAATCCCGCATCTGGTGGTCAAACTGGATCGGGTTCTATTCTCTCTGAACCTCCATCGGGCTCTCAATCCAGTGGTAACCCAGGCTCTTCCAAGTCCCCTTCAGGCTCCCCATCCAGCGGTACCGGTAATCCTGCATCCGGTGGTCAAACTGGATCGGGTTCTGTCCCCTCTGAGCCCCCTTCGGGATCTCAATCCAGCGGTAACCCAGGCTCCTCCAAGTCTCCTTCAGGCTCCCCGTCCAGCGGTACCGGTAACCCTACATCTGGTGGTCAAACTGGATCGGGCTCTGTTCCCTCTTCGGGCTCTCCATCCAGTGGTAATCCAGGCTCCTCCAAGTCCCCTTCAGGCTCCCCATCCAGCGGTACCGGTAATCCTGCATCTGGTGGTCAAACTGGATCGGGCTCTGTTCCCTCTGTTCCCTCTTCGGGCTCTCCATCCAGTGGTAACCCAGGCTCCAAATCCCCTTCAGGCTCCCCATCCAGCGGTACCGGTAATCCTGCATCCGGTGGTCAAACTGGATCGGGTTCTACTCCTTCCGGACCTCCCTCGGGCTCCCAATCCAGCGGTAACCCTTCATTCGGGGGTCAAACTGGATCAGGTTCCGTTTCCTCCAAGCCTTCTTCAGGTTCGACTTCCTCCAACGTTCCTTCCGGTTCCCAGTCCAACGGTAAACCTGCATTTGGAGGGCAAGCTGGGTCGGGCTCTGTTTCCACTGAGGTTCCTTCGGGCTCCCAATCCAACGGCAACCCCGCATTCGGAGGAGAAACTGGATCGGGTTCGGTTTCCTCTAGCGTTCCTTCTGGTTCCCAGTCCAACGGCAAACCTTCATTTGGAGGAGAAACTGGATCGGGTTCGGTCTCCTCCAACGTTCCTTCGGGCTCCAAGTCCAACGGAAATCCTGCATCTGGCGGTCAAACTGGATCGGGTTCAGTTTCCTCCAATGTTCCTTCGGGTTCCCAATCCAATGGCAACCCTGCACTCGGAGGCCAATCCGGCTCAGAAAAGGGCGGGAGTACTGTTCGCGCTCGTGGAGGTATGTCAAAATAGTATTGTAGTATCCGTCATTAACGTGCATTGACAGGTGCTGGTCCGGTCTCTGGGGGCTCAGTTGGTTCGGACCCAGCCTCGTCTCTCAAAAGCACGGTGACTAACCTTGGAGTCGGATCTAACGACCATGACGTCTCTCTCGGGAACTGATGGTGATCCCTTCAGCGACACACCGTTGACGTTATTGATGTGGGTCTATATATGGTCGTTATTCACGCCAACTTGTCTGACCTCTGCTTGTAGAATATTCCCAACTAACAGTAGTGAGATTGGCGTCGTCAAATATCATAGTCTCTATTCTGATGTTACTAGTGGTCTCGTTCTAGCTTCCCTATGTTTTCATCATTGTTATTTCTTTGATACCCGTTTCAGGCCTCAGGCGACCGGGTTACTTCACTGAGTGTCCATCCTCGGTTTTTAGCTCTACATAAATTTATTTCAGTCATACACCCTTCCTTGTTACAATAGCTATGGAAGCATAGACAAGTGTATGAAGTCTGAGTTTGTATACGGAATTGATATTTATCGTTTCAGGCTTGTCGGATGAGGGTGACAGGTTCATTGGACTGTCGTAAATCGTTGGACCGGAGATTCCAATGGTGTTTGCGATCTCTTGCCTGAGGTTTCATCTGCTGCCAGCACAATCGTATAGCTACCCAGGCAAGGGTCCGCTATTAATACGTACGTTCGATGGCGCTGGCGGCTCAGCGCTGTGCGCCGATCGGCTACATCACACTGTTATAAGTATATGATAGCCCGCGCGATGATTTGACGCTGTTTCCAACCTCTTCGTGACGGCTCACCGCCGTTCAACGTTCAACATCTGCATGAGAGATACTATCACCCCGGGCCTGCTTTTCCATCTTGAGAATTGGCGCTTACCAACATACAATAGAGGTGTTTTGAGACTCGCACCGGGATCGCCAAGCACGTGACCACCATCAGGATTCAAGTTCGCGTCCAAGCACACGCGCTTTTGGCGCGTTCGCTCACTTTCCTCAACCCGACAATGGCGACATCGCAGGCACCCACCCGACAAGCTATCACCCTCAAAGGTTCTACCAACCTCGTCACTGAATTCTTCAAATATGCAGCCAACACGTACGTGGTCATCCAACATCGATAACGCCACACACCTCATTGATCCAATGTCAGGATTCTCTTCCAAAGAGGCGTCTACCCCTCGGACGACTTTCACATGGTCAAGAAATATGGTCAAACAGTCCTCGTCACACAGGATCTCGCGCTCGAAAACTATCTCGATCGGTATGTCTGAACAGGTCGTTGTGCTCCCGCCATGCGACTGACGCGTGCTAGCATCCTGACACAGGTCAATAGTGCGTCGGACGAGGTTTTTTTTCGTGTTTGTCCTCAGCCCGACAGTAGAATGGCTCCTCACCGGCTCCGTCACCCAACTCGTCCTCGCCATCATCTCCAAAGACACCCGTCTCCCCCTCGAACGTTGGGTATTCGACGTCAACCTCGTCGAACCACCCGCCAACGCCACCGAACCGTACGTCGTGCTACTCTTTCTGTTGGTCGTCGCGCATCGTGCTCTCTCAGACCACCCTTCGAAACCTGAATCTGAAATCCAAGCCGAGATTCGTTATATTTTGAAACAGATCGTGTCCACAGTGACGTTTTTGCCCATCATTGATGATCCGACGGTGTTCAATATCTTGGCGTATACGCATGACTCGGCGGACGTGCCCGCTGACGAGTGGGTGGACACGGACCCGCTCGCGATCGAGGCGAGTAAGAGTCAGCAAGTCAAGTTGCGCAGCTTCAGCACGGACGTGCACCGGATAGAAGCCATGGTCGCCTATCGGTATGAAGAGTAGGGCCATCGTGCCTGTTCTGACACGTTTTTGCTGTTGCAGCTTGGTTGACCTCACGCTCTTAAAACATGTTTTCGAAGTGTTGATGTTGGTACGATGTTGCAGAATACAGAAGTGAATACGCTTTGGAATAGAAACAGGAGGGCAGATGCAAGTATAGGAAACAATGGTCTGAATATCACGATCGCATCACAGTCATGAGACGCTCATCACAAAATCTGTCACTTCTGACCAATACCCATGTTGGACGCACGTATCATCTAAAATATGTCAGCGCGACGTTGTCAGAATACTTTGAAGGCACCCACTATGGGTTCCGACCGCAAACTCGACAAACTTGGACTTGCCGCCCCCAACCTCGGACACAGTTTGCTTTCAAGTCTCCATCGGACTGCACCTTGGTGCCCTGCCGTCGCGTGACGATCTCCCATAATTCTTGCATATGCTCGCGTGGAACGACCTCGTCGAGAACGCCACTCAGCATCAAAATAGGCGTCTTCTTGTGGATCATCACTATTTTTGATGCAGAATCCCATTTTTGGTGACATAAGAACGTGAACGGTGAAAGGAGAGGCAAGGCGTGCGGAACGAGCCGCGGAAGGTTCGTAAAGGTATTCTCAAGAATAAGCGCCGCAATCTGAAAAAAGAAGAGCAATTTTTTTAAGCCTCGGCGTCTTAGAAAGATGAGAAAATAGACCTTGGAAGGATTTCGGCTGGCAAGGTCGATCGCTACCGCGCCTCCGATGGACTGCCCGTACAAGATCTAACAGGGATTCCGTAAACGGTGACGGGAACGACGGAAGGACAACCTACCACGGAGGTTCTCTGTAAATATGGGTGGGATGTCACATAGTCAAGCGCGGTTTGCGCATCTATGCATAGACCTAGTGGTGGGAAAGTCAGTCATAAATTCGCCTGCCTAGTACACTATTGGCGCCTAACCGGTCTCCGAGGGTGAACCTTCCGAAAGGCCGTAACTTTAAAGCAGACGGGTCTGAGCGTGGAACCACCCTGACGTTACGGGTTGGATACGCACCCTCGATATGACACCATAAGGACGTTGCAACGCATCTTGACATAGAATACTCTGGCCAGCGGTATGCGGTGACCGTGATTACCGCCATTACCGTGGAACATGATCACCGTGGGTCGTGTCGCCGCAAACTATCGCACGTGAGGATATAAGCGCGACCGATAGTTGGAGAGGCGTACGTCTTCGTTGGACTGGTCTTCGCTCCAATCTACTTCCAAGGCATGTGTGTGGGATATCACCTTGCGTTGCATAAGCATGTAACAGCGCAATGTAATTCCATCTTCAGTGCGTAAAGGGAGGTCCTCGTAAACCAATCCGAATTTGGTTGGCACATCCACCTCTGGGAGAATGGGTGAGTGGCCAGCCTGTGGCAAGGCTGGTGTAAGACACTAACGGACCGGTACGAGAACCCGGAGGAAAGGCAGAGGGATATATGAGATAGTTTTGACCGTAGTAAAGTAGACCACATCCTGTATGGACCAGACTCAGACAACGTCAGTGAGTCGCGCGACAGCACGTACCTATAGTGGTCACACCGGCCGCGGTGGCGACGGCGCCCTATGAGCAAGATCTGAAGTGAATGTGTTTGCGAGTGCAAAAAGGGGACGACACACCTTTGCGAAGCTCTCCAAGGATGGGATGTACTTTGACATGTCTAAGCCTTGAAGCTGGGGCTGACCGCACTGGCGATACCGGAATGCGATACGTGTTTGCACGTGTTTACCAGCTCACACCGCAGTCAACGTTCAACGCTTCAAACACCTGGGCTAGCATGTTCGGTATTAGATCATTGCATTGGACCCGGTCGTTGAGGGCAACCGTCAAGGTATTTTCCTGACACCTCTTCCCTGGTGCGAAACTCCCAAACTTCTTGGTTGGACTTTTAGTCAGAAATATGGTTTATGCCCGCCGTCGATAGTATTATCACAACCAATCAGATACTTGGATATTATGACCTATTTCTGTTGCAGTACAAGATGCTACTTCCCTTGGTTAGCTATGTGAGTGCCATCATAGTGATTAAATGATACCCAGAACCGGGTCCGACTTTTACCTGGCCAAATCCCACAGAATAGACGATCATTATAGAAATAACGCTTACGAGACGCTGCGCCTTCGTGTGAGCCATGGCAAGTATACTCCATGGCTTCCCATGGTCTCTTCTAGTAGTACTTCCCATGTCAGTGACTTGTCTGCAGTCGCTCGGGATTCAGAAAAACGGAACACTCCGATAGGTTGGCCCAATCATTCCGGCCTGTGGTAATGATGTCACACGAGATGACGTGAAGTTGCGTCTGCCACAACGACCCAGCTTCTGGATCGAGAGTGAGTTGAACTCGCTCACATGCGATGAAAGAAATTCAAAACACGGTATCCTTGACCTTGAAAAGCCATCCACAGGTGACCTATCCGCTGCGATATATATGTCGCCATCGACTTGCCAACACGGTTTAGAGGATCCTGCCAATCACGTTCATTCCTCTTGGGAATAACTTTCGTCCTGCTCCACACCGTGTACATCTCTAATTCCACCAGAACATCAAAGCAAGCGACGGTGATCCCTCATTCGAGCTAACGTCATGAAATCTGCTCCCAAAACCTTAACGATGAGCCGGGAGAGACAGTGCAACAGAAAAAGACATGCGTTATCCGTGACTCCCGACAAATAGCGAACCTATATAATCCCGACCTCTGCTTGACGGTCTGCATCGACTTCTTGTCATCTTTCGTCACTTCGCACAACTGCACACCTCACTGTCTCGCCAGACACCCCTACAGTCCTTTCGGAAATGCCTTCCTTTGCCTCCCTTTTGATTGCTGCCGCTTTGGCTACCTTCACCGCTGCTGCTCCCATTTCCCTCCCAGACAGCCTCCCCGCTAGCGTGCCATCAGGTTCGGAGCCCAGTGTCCCAGCCCTTCCTCAGGTCAACGATATCCCTGTCGTCGGTGGCCAACTGAGCTCACTCGAGGCAAAGTTGAGAACGCTGTCGATGTCCGCGATCTCAAATCCGACGTCGACAGCGCAATCAAGTCTATTGAGTCCAAGATCGACGTCCGCACCAGCACGCCATCTGTCGCTATCATCTTCAGCGACCTTCAAACCCAAATCCAATCTTACACTGAGGAATTGAGTGCGTCTACACAACATCTATGTGATCCATCGTTAACGTGTTGTCATAGCCTTCATCACGCCCTCCAACATCTCAGCTTCTCTCGTCGAGAACAGCGTTTCATCTATCAAGGCTTCCATCGCTACTGCAGTTTCTCAGCTTCAAACTCTCACTGGCCAAAATCTTAGCGTCATCTTGGCACCGGTTGAGGACGTTGTCGATGGCCAGCTGACTGTCTCTCAGGTCGCCAGCATTGTCTCCGGCGACATTAACGTACGCATCGACCCATGATCCTCCTTGTCGTGATCCCAGCTCTAACGTGTATTGCAGACCATCCTCGGCGCCGCCGGTAATGTCCTCAAGGCTACCAACGGTGCCGACATCGACATTGACGTCAACGTCACTCTCAGCGATCTCGGTGCCACCGTCGCCGATCTCGTTGAGACCGTTGACACGCTCGTCGACGGCCTCGCCGCTGAGCTCGTTGCATCGTTGAAGCCCGTCTTGTCTATCATTGTCGAGCTCAAGTTAACCGTGTTGATCAACCTCCTCGGCTTGCAGCTCTAGATACGTGTATCTCATCTGTAACGGACGATACCGTTTAGTCATTATTTACGTTGATTGCTATTGTATCCGTTTTCGTAGTGTACATGTGGGGTTTGTTATAGCCTCACATGTTCTGTGGACAATGACACGGATAGAGAGCATTTGTAGTACTATCCGGAATGCGTTTCTTGAACTTTAACTCGGTGTGTAGCTCCAAGTTGACCTGACCAAGAATGACGTCGATTCAAATTGCTTGTCCGATCCCAACTTTCTCCGTGCTAAATAAATTGTGCCACCGATGGCGCTGCAAGGCCAAGTCGTCCTTGGTACAGGGGTCACAGCTGTGACAGGAGTCATTTCTCAATTGATTAATTACTGTAAACGTCATCAATTCGGACTGGCGAAGACCTTGGGACGCGCTTGAGGGAGAACAGCGCCGGTGACCTGGGCCCTCGGAACAGTCATACTAATATGTACTATATAGATGATTATCATTATCCCAACCATCTTGCTTATAGGCAAGTTTATAACAAGCCATGACTCAATATTACTTGCCCTCAAAAGGCAACAACTGAAGTTTGCTGCCTCAGTGAGCGTCGTTGGGTGCTTTTTTCTAACTTGTCTCGTGATCCTCAAGTTGTCCAACAGCGCCCCTCATGGATTCATTGGGGACACTTCGATCATCTTTGCTGCATGGAGAAACTTTTTAAAATCTGTCTCGCTGAAAGTAAGCAATTTCCTGCTATCATAGTCCATCTCTCATCTTTGGATAGACGAAACTTTCTGGCCATGTTTAATCAAATTTTTGTCCTTTGTCGCCAGCTTCTTTTCCTTTCTAATATTTTCTGTGAGGGCGACTCTCAGAAGATTAATATTCAATAGCCAAGTTCAAACCTTGACTCATGGTGTACTCGATTCGAGGCGTCCTCTCCCGTGCAGTGGGCTCATGTTGGAAGTAGGCTAGCTCGCTGACGTTGTGGGGTGGTTGGGATGGATCGGGTACGTACCCTGACTCGGAGCTCGAGTCCGTGTCACGGTGTCAATGCTGTTTGTGCTGATCCACCTCTGCTTCAATTCGTTTTACCATCCTACCAATTTCTAGGCCATTCACGTTGCTTTTTCACAGCGCTTTGCCCTCGGCCTTTCCCAAGTCGCTTGACTCCCCACTCATCGTGTACTCACAAAAGTTGGATCGAGTATTTTGGCGTACGGACTTCCCTTTGCTTCATCTCTCACGTTGCTGACGCGCATCCTAGTACACCTCATCCTCCCCTCTCTCATTAACCACATTTCTCGACCGATTCGGCATGGACAGGGCAGGACATCCTCGAGTGAGGCCCCCTCATTGCTGCGATCATCTCCGTTTGTAATTTTGGTTGACTTTTCGGTTGTAATGAAGGAGCCATGTCCGGTGATTGGTACCATTACCTCTCTTTATGCCGCGTTGGGCGACATCGCAGCTGTCAGCAGTTTCGAGCGTCTCGGGCGGAAACATACACTCGTCTTTGGGGCCACCGTCCTCATGATAGGTCGGTACCCGTGGATTCTGCATTCAGACAGATTCGAATGATGGTGATCGTCCCATCTACTTCTCGGTGACCCCAGTCTATCAGAGCGAGATAACCTTGCCAGAGCACCGTGGTCAGCTAGTTTGCTGTCAACTAATGAGCATGCTCGGCTGGATTGTGCTTGCGTACTGGATGAACTATGGTTTCTATCTTCACAACAGCCCAGTTACAATGGCGCTTCCCCCTTCTATTCAAGTATGCATTCACGGTTTATGTTGTCATCGTTGCACTCTGGTTCCCGGAAACACCGCGTTGGCTCATGTGGCACGGTCGAGTTACGAGGTGTTTCATATGACCATCCAGGGGTCTAATATGAGCGCGCGGAGATCCTAGATGCAATTGTCATCGAGCCCTAGGTTTTATACCCATATGAATCGGGGAACATTTGTTATCCACAGGGGTTGTGAACCGGCAGTGAGCTGACAAAACCATCCAGGTCCCAGATTGAATTCCGTCCCAGGGGCAAGTGCGTGTTTCGTTAAACCCTCTCAATGTTAATGTTCACCCTATCGGAGTTTCCCCATGAATATCTTGGGCAACAATTTATCTCGACCAAATCTCGACTACCATCCCAACTGACCCCTCGATTGGGTTCGCCGGGTTGGGTATGGCTCGGACAAAGCTCAGGTTGTGCTCAGGCCCCTGACACGTCGCTCGAATCTACTTATGTCGGCGCAGTTTGCGCCTCCCCGGGTCCCACAGTCCTTTCGAAGATGCCTTTTTTCGCTCCCCTTTTGATTTCTGCCGCTTTGGCCATCTTCACCGCCGCTGCTTCCATTTCACTCCCAGGCAGTCTTCCTGCTAGCGTGTCATCTGGTTCGGAACCCGGTGTCCCCGCGTTTTCTCAAATCAATGATATCCCTGCTGTCGGTGGTCAACTGAGCTCACTCGAGGGTAAAGTTGAGAACGCCGCGGCCGTCGACTTGGATGCCCGCGATGTGAAATCCGACGTCGACAGCGCAATCGAGTCCATCGAGTCCAAGATCAACGCTCGCAGCACCAATACCCCATCTGTCGCTGTCATCTTCAGCGACCTTCAGACTCAAATCCGACCTTACACTGAAGAATTGAGTACGTCTATGCAACCGTCTACACTACATCTGTGCGATCCGTGACCGTTAACGTGATTCGATAGCGTTCAGTCACGTCCTCCAATATCTCGGCTTCCCTCGTCAAGAACAGCGTTTCGTCTATCAACGCTTCTGTCGTTACTGCCATCTCTCGGCTGCAGGCTCTCAGCGGCCAGAACCCTAGCACCATCTTGGCACCGGTCGAGGGTGATGGTCAACTGACGGTCCCTCAAGTCGCCAGCATTGCTTCCGATAACATTAACGTGCGTATCGACGTATGATCCTCCCAATCCCGAGTCTAACGTGTATTGCAGATGATTGTTGGCGCCGCCGCCAATGTCGTCAGGGCTGCCGCTGGCGCCGACATCGACCCCGACGACAGGCCTCGCTGGCCTCGGCTCCATTATTTCCAGGACTCCTTAATATCCTTGATTCCCTCGGATTCCTCAAGGACACTGATGTTGCCGAGTTCTTGTCGAATCCCATCGTGAAGTTTCTCTTGAGCCTACTTGGCTAGAACTTCTAGATACGTGCGTCTCGTCCATAATGGGCAATTGTTTTGTACTCAATGATTGCTATCCTAGACCCGTCTTCGTAGTATACCAGTGTGGAGCTTACTTAACCCTCGCATGTTCTGTCGCGGTGGACAGGCGAAACGGATAGAGAATATTTGTATCTAGAATTATGTAATTCGTGTGGTGGTTTGGTGAGGAACCACATCGACCGAGGCTGCTTGTTCAACAGATAGGCTTGAGTTGTATTTGACGGCGTGCTAAATCCATCATTGCGCCCGCCGCTGATGTGCTACAGCATGTGAAAAGTTAAGCCTCACTGGCAAGGCTCGCTGTCGTACAAGATGTCCTTGGCACAGGAGTCGTTTCTCAACTCCCTTCATCTCCAACTCGGACTCGGGACATTGGAGACCGGTCCGGACTCCGATTGGTCAGATACAGGAGGAATAAATGTCCCTGTCAAGGAAAGGAGAACGACAGATCACTCCTGCCGATTCAGACTTAGAGTTGGATTTGGACACGGGTTCATCCTTACACTCGAATCGGGATTGCATTCTGGATCAAATTCTGAGGGATATAAATCACTGGCTTCAAATATCCGCACCCTGAACAATCGCGACTACTTTTGAAGGGGAGAGAACAATAGATCTCGCTGTCAAGACTAATGACAGTAACATTCGCAAGCTCGTAGCAAAAGGACCAGGATGACGAACCGGTGTGTCAACAGTGGACGTACTCATTTCTTGGACAGTCTCGTACTCGCATGCATTCACTCGGAATGTAAGAGATTCCTTTTTTACTTAATTTCTGCTATCGCAGTACTTTTTCCATCGCCCTCGCAGCTGTTATGATGTCCGTAGAAAGGCCATTTGTGTGCCTGTATTGATAGAGTATAGACCTATCATTCTGTACATTGTCAGGATCAGAGATGTCGGTAGTAGTACATCAAGAGACACAACGCGTTCAAAAACGAGGAAGGATGATCTGAACCAGTTACAAGTAGGCATACAAGGAAGATAAAGGCACATTGATACCCATGTCATCAAAGAAAGGACATCACGCATATTGGAGATAACTATTCCATCACCAGTCTACCAGGAACTCGCGGCACAAATCGACAAGGAAAGTGATGTGGACGCCTTGCAGAGAAGAAAAGATCGGTGATGGCAGGTACAAGAGAAGGCAACAGACGTACGACGTTATACCCCCTGTCCACGTTGGTGTCACTCGAATATCGTTGCCTCGTTCATCTTTACACGGCATGATTTTGAAGACCGCCAAGATCGACACCATTACGGACCAGACAGACGCGTCTGCAATGTATCGACCGGCACAGATCCGACGACCGACACCGAAAGCATAGCTCATTGTGTCATTACTGAGCTCAGCCATTCTTGTCGAGAAATCGTTCGGGTCGGAATTCTTCAGGGTTTGGGTATTTGGCTTCATTGCGCGTCATAGCCCTAAAGGAGATCACTTAATACGTATAGTCACCGTAGATGAAGGATAGCCGTGCCAGGTGTTCATAATGATTGTCGCTCCTGTCACAAATTAGTTCAATCAGGGTCTGACTACCATTGAAGCACAAACCTCGTGGAATAAAATAACCATCATAGACGTCCGCAGTTGTCGCCGCGTGAGGGATACCTGGTGTGGAGGTTTAGCAAACTTGAGAGGAAATGAGGAGGTGATTTACTTAGTGGGGCAGCAGGGTGCCATCGCAGTGTCTCGCGGAGAACAGCCTCAACATAGGAGAGTAAAGGACGGTCCTCGAAATCCGGAAGTCGTGCAGTTCCGATAATGGAATCAATCTCTGCTTGTGCACATTCCTGGACGTCAGGGTTGAGGAGCATTGCTAAGACAAAGGTCAAAAGGGTCGAGAACGTCTGAAATAGATCCGTCACAACCGGCGGTAGATTCAATCATTTAACACGCGCACCGTCTCAAATGCCGCTAATCAACCAGAACTTTGTTATTTAGGGGAGGAAATCGGTACACTATAATCACAGACCTGCGAATGCAGTTCCAGAGGACTCCTTGATGGCTCGTATGTAGTCTTCAGGCATATCTTGTCCGTTGACACGATTGAGGGAATTGGAAACCATCGATGGAACGGCAGTGCCTGTTGCCTGATCACGGCATCAACCACTAGTTAGGAATATGGGAGGTGCATCTCACCAGGCCCTCTTGCACGAATCGGAAAGGGACCTCGATCATCTCATAGGCATATTTCTGAGACATCACCGCACTTCGTTGAAACGAAGCGCCTGGAAACCAGGTCGGAATAAACCGGACTGGCATTAGAAACATCCGATCTGAGGTTGAACTGAAGGCTCCAGATCAAAAAGGGACCTACGAAATGGAAAGAAACCGAGGAAGGCAGCCACCTCTGGGCGTACAGACGCCACAACAAACTCGACAGCCTTGTTGACGACGTTGACAATAGGATCATCCCGACGTGCAATCGTGTAGCCATATACGACCGACATGATGATCGAGGCAGCGTGCCTGTGAAAAAGAGAAAGGGTCAGAACTGCGGTACAAATATGCTGTCTGGACAAAGGCACATTTGGAGATGTGCAGAGTAATCTTCCGGAGTCTTGAGCACATTGAGAATGAGGTCACGTGCTTTTTGAAGCTGGCCAGTATGATACTGCGTGGCAGCCTGAGATCGGAAAGCCTGATGGAAAAGTCTGCGGTGCAAGCGCCATCGGTCACCGTATGTGAGCATGGCGGAGCTGAAGTGCCATCCTACGCTGTCCCCGGGCAGGGTGTCAGAAGGAAGTCTGCGTCGAGGAGGATAACACACAAGTCATTGGTCATCCGAAGGATGGCGGGTCGATCTGAATAATTGTAGGAGCGCCGTTCCAAGATATTCTTGGCAATCTCTTCGGAATTGATAACGATGATATCTTGGTTCAAGAATCGAGAGTAGACGAGGTCACCTGGAGGAATAGCGACTTGAATCGAAGGACGATGAGGAACAGAGAACACAGTACCATATATTTTACTCCAGCGCGAATAAGAAACCCAGGGCTGGTCCGGGTTTATGCCCAGAATATTGCCAACGATGGGGATAGGGGTTGGACCGGGGGGCAATGGGAGACCTGTAGGATTTTTGCGCTTATTTCTCCAGTGAGAGACGAGGCCGTAGGCCGCACAAGAGAGAGCGAGGAGAGCGGGGAGCGACGGATGCATTGAGAATGGGCAGCAGGGGAGACATCAAATTGGCCATAAATATACTCGCACAACCAAAACAGTTTGTGACGATCTCAGCCTCGCGCTGCCAGGACCTGCCACAGGCGAACCCAAAGCCCGAGAGTCGGAGTGGTGTGCCTGAGATCATTCAGGTTAACCGAGCGGTGAGCTTGACACTCGCTCGTAATCAAATCAGCGAGATTCTGACAGCGCACTTAGTAACAGTATTCGGATATTTGTAGATATAATGATATACAATCGTTTCTAACTTTGGCTTACCTGTCTAACGTTCCCCACTAAACTTGATGTATCTTATGTTTGATCAGGTGAGAATGCGGACATAGCCTGCAAATCTATGACGCGGTAAGCGTCAATCTCAAACGGCAATGGTCAAAAAAGGATTGTGTCAAAGAACGGAGAACAACGGTTTAGGCCACGAGGCACGAGTAGATCCAGTCGTGCTCCAACAGTCCAACTAGACGGGAATTGATAAAGGAGACTGTCATTTTCGTCTGGAACGAGACCACTGGCAGGTACGCTCGCAGAAATAGATGAACTGACTCACTGAGTAAGAGTGGTGGACATTCAGCCCTGGGGACCTACTAGTGTGACAGTACGGTGAAACTCGGCTGCTACAAGGCTATCGCTTCAATGGCTGATTATTGCCACGAAAATCCTCGGAGCCTGACGCTGCCGAAATCAACTGATGTCGCACAAATGCTGGCGAGCTCACCCATACTCAAAGACAAACATACCAGATCCGACGGAGATAGCGCGAACGATGTCTCAGTTGGACAGGTACAGGAATACTGAATGGGCGTATCATCGCCTCATGTATGAAGATGGTGTCCTGCATGTCAAATTTGAAAGGCTGAGCTCTTTTGGGCCTGCAGGCCACATGTGCTATTATAAATGGAATTACCTGACCGGTGATATGTAGCAGTGGTAGCAGGATGGAGTGCGACGATCTTATGGGGGAATGGGATATGTACGGGCCGCCAGTGCTTCGCATGGCGGATAGTACGCCGGACTGCGGTTCATTGATGTGTAACCGGCAGAGTCGTCGACAGGGAAGTCGTGGCTCCATGCAAGTCACCGAAGACTACAACCAGCATCATGTTTAAACAAAATATGAGAACCAACCTACCATGTACGATGTCCTGCTGCGCGCGATAATACAGACCTCTCTATATGGTCCGAATGAACCTCGAGGCTCCCCTATGTTCGCTTGAAGACCTGTCAATATTACTGTGATTATCGATTACAAGCACAAGTCCCGCTGACCACATGTCTTGCAAACCTCGCCGCGGCAAACGGACATCACCGAAAGGACGCTCTGCACACATGTCTGGTGGGCCGTAGTGCGTCTCTTTAGTTGTTTCATGATCTTGCAAATTTCAATTTGAAGTTTCATGTAAAGAGTGAATACGTGGAAAACCTTCAAATGCGTACATACACAGTTATTCCTCTTACTTTGTCCCGACTCAACTAGTATTCCGCGCGACTCGCAGTATTCGGTAGAGCGAAGTTCGAACTTCAAAATTGTCATATGAGAAAATTCAATACTACACTTCTTGCTTTCGTTCAGTATCACAGATCGGTAGTTGGTGTTCACATACTTACTTGAGTCTGGTCAAGATGTTGTGTTGTTAGTACGGACACTGGCTAGCGGTCGGAAAAGACAGGCGGGCCCGATAAATTGATATGCTATTCTACTTTTGGTAGTAATGGAGTTTACGGCGTGGCTCGTGCTGTCAAGCATGTAAAATGACGTGACTTGCCACCCGCCTATCAAGGTACCTTTGCAAAAACTCTCATCCCAGGTTTCAGAGTTCGACCCTTAGTACGCTGCGCGAACTCCTCGTTAGCGCGCAGGCTCAAGAGATCCTCCGTCTTACTATGTAGGACTTTGTATATCAAGATCTGGCATACAGATTCAACGTGGCCAGGAGTAATGTTCATCCTCCTTCAGTTCTGGCGCCCCGAGACTCGGGCTCTGAAGCTCCATTCCAGCAGAGTTCACGTTATGATATCATCTTCAAGGAGGTCCCGAAAACCTCGCCTCGCTGAACCTGGACTTTGGAGCCTATCAGCAAATTTTTGTCTCCCGCCAAGCAGATCTGAGATACCGAATCTATATAACCCCACCCTCTGCTGTATGTTCTTTGTCGACCCTCTTGTCGTCTTCTGTCATTTTCCCCCCTGACTCTGTCTCACCAGACACCCTTCCAATCCTTTCAAAAATGCGCTCCTTTGTCTCCGTTTTGATTTCTGTCGCCTTGGCTAGCTTCATTGGTGCTGCTCCCATGCATGGGAACCACCCTGCCACTGTGCCAGATACTTCGGTCCCCTCGAAGCTTCCTTCGGGTCTCCAGTCCAGCAACCCCGCCGTCGGCGGTCAACTTGGTTCAGTTGTCGGCGAAGTTAAAAATCCTGCCGACGTCCGCGACTTCAAACCCCAAATCGAGGGCGCTGTCAACTCCATCGAATCCAAATTGAACGCCCGTACAAGCACAACGGCGTCTGTTCCTACCATCCTCGCCAACCTTACTGCCGAAATGGAATCCTGTGCCGCGGCAATGAGTTCGTCAATGAACCAGCTATGTGATTCGTCATTGACCTGCATTGACAGACTACGTCAATCCCATGAACATCACGGCCACCCTCATTGAGGTCACTTTCTTGGGTATGAACAACCTCGTCAATGGAGCCATCTGTGCGCTTGAGGAACTCGTTGGCGAGACCCTTGCCGTTATCTTACCGGCAATGGACGGCGCTGATGCTGCAAACGCTGACTCTCAAGTTGCTGACTCTGTCCTTAATATGTTTGACGTGCGTCTCTATAAGCGATTATCGTTCACCCCAAGTCTGAATTATATTGTAGATCATTTATAATGCCGCAGAAAGTGCATATGAGAATGCCGACACCCAAAGTGATGAGGAAGGTGGCAAGGGAAGTGGCAAAAACAAAGCCACACGCAGTGGTTCCGGGGATGCTTTTGGCACTCTCATTGGAGGAACGCTTCCCGATTTCACCGCGATTCTTGACTCTCTCATTCCTGGTCTCGATACTACTTCGTTCCTACCCATGTTTTCCCCTTTCGAATCTTCCACCTCAGAGCCTCTGTCCGGTGTTAACGGAAGGTCTAAATATGCGCTTTTAGCTCGTGATGATACCCTAGTATGCAATTGATTGTTCTCGCATCTTCGTAAGATATATCATTGCGTAGTTATATACAGTCGACTCCTCCTAACACATACCTGTCGGGACAGGGCAAGAGGTATGGCTTACTAGGGGGTATGGGGTGTCCAGGAGACGACTATGGACAAGAAAAAAAATTAAACATATGCAAGTCCAATAGTGTCTTAGTCCAGTCTAGCAACACTACCTTTGGTTCTGCCAGTGAGATCTTTGTCCACAGCTTGACAAGCGCCTCTGAGACAATATAACATATAACACAAATGGCATTCAGGATAAATACCTAATGTCTCATATGCTATTCGCAATGAACATAAATAAGCCTAGACAAAGTCTGTGACAGGGGTGATTCAAGGTTTGAACAGCGATATGAAGAGTTGTTAACAATTTAAATGTGTGCAGCAAGCACCTTACGATGTTGACTATCGCTACGAAACAGAACAGTTACAAATGGTTTTGAGAGTTAGTTGCTTCTGCAATGAGACTCGGATTCTCAGAGCACGTTGAATGACTCCAAATCAGGAGGAATGTAATGTGGCGGCACGCAAGCGAAATTGTCAATGATACCCTGATCCATTGCGTCCTCACACGTAGGGGTTTCAGAAATCTCACCTGCGGAAATTGACATGCGCGCGCGTCCGAGTAGTATACACGTACAATGAAACTTGACTTCTAAACCCTATAATCCCAACGACAATCACCATGCGCCCTATGTCATACAAATCTCCGGTCGACGCCGCCTCTGCTGCGCGCGTTGTCGCCATACGATCATGTCATATCAGTACAATAAATAAACATTTGATTACCGTCTCGCATTCCACGTTCATGAACCAATAGACCTGATCCATGCAGCCATCACGCGCGTTATACTCCTCTTCCGTTTATGCACGGCAAATGCTTGTTGTGGGCGAAGTGCACACACCGCGGGGACTGTCGACGTCAGCGGTGACGCAGATGGCGAACTCGAACTCGTTGGACTACTCGCAGGATCCCTGTGCTCGAACTCGACGAACCCGAATCTGATGTTGACGTCCCGGTGATAAACGACGCGATAGGCGGACCGGGAAAGGTATACTGAGTGGGTGTATTGAAGACGGATGGGGTCGTAGATTCCGGGATCTGTATCCGAATACCCGCCAGGGAACGTGACCTCCTCGCTCGCGGTAGCCATCCCGACTTGCGATCCACCAACGTTGACCTATAGCAAGAATAAAGGAAGGGTGTCAAAAGATCCGACTGGGTTGGCATGGAAACGACAACAGTGTTCTTCACCTGCGTGCAAGACGGATAGAACTCTGCACCGCCGATGGTAGTTGCAAGATGGAGTGCGATGATCTCGTGACGAATGAGATACTGGCCGCTTTGCAGCGTGGATGGTATCGTGACGTTTGCTGGTTGGCCGTTCACTGATGCCATCATTCAGGGAACTATGTCAGCACTCATATGAAAGACGGAACGTACTGATGTTCTGCTGGTACCAGGTGGTATTACCTGGTTCGAGACCGGTTTCCTCGATCTTGAACCACTCGGCGTAGGTAGAGTCGTATTGATCGCACGTCGTATTTCCGCACGATGCCATGTATGTCATGAGGGGGCCCGTGTTGTGTGGCCACTGCACACGACACCATGTTAGAACCCCTGTTGTCACTAAAGAAGATATAAATGGACAGAGACCACTCACATTGGTGCCGTCCCCAGTCTTTCCACAAAATTTGAAGTTGACTTCCGGGGTTTGCGTCAGCCACGAGAGAGGCTTTCTGTGCGCTTTGACCGCAGTTTAGGTATGCATTAGAAGCCCCCTTGACAGGGTCGATGGTGTTTATCTGGCGGATGATGGATGGAGTTGGCTGGGCGTTGGGTAAATTTCCGGGATACACCGTTCCGTCAATGGTCACTTGGGCAACGTAACCATGCGCGCGGACCTGTGGCAGCAGTATAAGGAACGGAAGTAGAGACAAGGAGGTGAAGCAGGACGACGTCCACGAGGGCATGAGGGGGGCGGAGGACAAGGAAAGGTCAGTCGATACGGCAGGAGCAAAAAAAAAGAACAAAGGAACCCAATCGAATAAAAGCGAGTCAACGAAACGAAAAATTCACATGCAAAACCTTCCGTGTAGCACGGCAGAACGACGAGTGATGCCAGTGTCTGACGGTGACAGGGCGGGGTATTAAGCTCCTTTTCGAATCACGAGGCTACCGTGTGGTCTTCCATTTCGATCTGTCGTAGGTTAACTTTTTGCGGTTGGAAGTCGTTCGTCTGGTGTGGGCGTGGTGTGGATCGCTGCGTTGCGTGTCGTTTTGCAGATTCGGTCGCTCGGATGTGGCACAACAAGTTACGACACGCATGAATCGTGTTGTCCTTGGAGATCCGCTTCAAGGTGCCTGTTTTAAAAATAAGTGCCTTGCGGGGGCAATTTCACAACGACATGTTAGATAAGATAAAATGAATCACCATATGCACTTGCCATCATATCATGCATCATGTCCCTCGGACGGCGCCGATTTTTTTCCTCTTGGTCGACAAGCGTCAACGACTCCGAGGGTGGAGATCTCATCGACAATGGCCCTCGAATGGCAGAAATACAGCCGACTGAGTTGGGAATGTTCCCATACTGAATCGTAACAGAGACACGTAACATCTGCCTCGAGGCTGCCTCGTGGTCCCGATTGTCAGTGGTCCTCCAAGCTCTAGTGGCACCCTTTAATTTCACCCGACGACTGTCAACATGTACCACGCCCAGTCGCACCGTGACCGCAACACGTACCGTTGACGGTCAACAGGTTCCTATCGCTGCTTCAATCATGACACGTGTGGCCCCGGAAACTCACTGGTGTCTAGATCTTAGACTTCTTCGGCAGGATAGGGCTGTGGGCCTCGCGTTCCCCATGCACGTTCGATTCGCCGCCGACCGAACGTCGGCTAGTCAGGTCCAGTGAGCTTCGAATTGGAAAGGCGATTCCGTGATATGATCGTTAAACTGGGGACGTCAAGGGATTGCGCCGCCTCTACCATTGGGATCAAACAGCTCGCTGTGATCCGGGCACAGCAGAACGGAGTACGAATACCAGTTGGAGCTGAGAATGGAAGTCGAAGAAATGAAGAGAACTTTGCCTCGATATCAGGCTGTTCATGCCTTCTGCCAGGAATGTTCGGAGCACAGTCCAAAATGAAAACTCGATCAATATTTTCGGAGATGATCATAGCACGAAGGCTGCACATGGGAAGTACTGCAGCACCTATCGATGTACCAAACGACCACGAGGTGGTACTACTTTATCGTACACACTCATACCAACCCATCCCCTAACGTAGCCATCTCGCTATGATTAAACTTCCTTATCGAACCAAACCTCCGCCCCATCTCGAACCGTCGTTCCCGTGCGTTCCCGTTCCGTCAGCTGTCCAACCAAACCACTCACCCCAAACCCAACTACCCTGCCATCTTCGACGACGAACTCCGCTAATCCCCCTGCCGGACCGACCCCAGTTACCTCGAACGGCGTCGTGTCCTTGCCATATCCATCTGGGTACAGGGATGAGAAGTAGAGTTCAAAGAGAAGATCTCGCTGATGTCGCATGTGAACGTGCGATGACCACACACGAGGCCATTCGGCGACCAAATCGTTCGCGCTGGTATTTGGATCGCCACGGACGGTAGAAATCTTGGATTGCACCCTGCCACAGTATGCTGACGCGCTGAATGGGCTGCAGAGCGTCAGGGATCCGTAACCGGGATCAGTATAGGTCCCGGCCAACGCATCCAAAGAAAGCGTCAGATTCTGAGCACTGGGTTGCGTTACGGTATCGCCGGGAGAGGGTGACCTGGATCATGCGTCAGGAGGATGGCTGTCTCTTCAAAAGAGGAGGACAGACTTCGTATGTGTCGGGGGACTCTTAAGACGCAAGGCAGAATCAAGTATGCGGTTCAGCATCAACATCAGGGAGTCAGCTTTATTATCCCCATTCGCAAACAGTGTTACACCAATCTCGTCGGTTGGTAGGAACACGACGAGGGTAGAAAGTCCCGGTAGAGATCCCGTGTGATAGACAACCTAGTGTGTTGTTAGACATCAGACAAGAAAAGACTAAACATGCCCAGCTCTCACGTCGTGTCCGCGATATGAACTACGGAGCCAACCCATACCATATCCGACGATCGAGTATCCCGGGTTAGTTGGGTGGTCAGTAGCAACTGAATAAGAATACGACACGTTTCGGTATACGGACAGTGGAATGATGGTTCGGTTATCGTAAACACCCTCACTAATCCACGTCGAGACCCATTTGGCCTGGGATGGTTAAGGGTCACCATAAACACTTGATAAACATCTCCAGCGATTTGTAAGGACTCACCATATCAACCGCATTCGATATGATCCCTCCTGTACCAGCCATCATAAATGCCATGTTCTCATCGAAGCACTCGGGAATCCTTCGCCCGTCCTCTGACCATCCTTGAGTGAACTTGCCAAATGCCTCGGCTTTGGTCGGAGAAAAGGTCGACGACGTCATTCCCAGGGGTGAAAAGACGCGTTCTTCTACGAACGACGTATACGGTTGACCAGAATACGTTGCGATAACATGGGAAGCGACCATATACATCTAAACCGATCATGACCCATCACTGGTCTGTCGCATGGACATAGAAAGAAAGAAAAAGTGGGACATACGATGTTGTTGTAGGACCATTGCTCCCGCAGCTCGAAAGCAGGCCTTAGGTATTTCAATCGCGTGAGGGCTGTGAGTGGAGTGTCCAATGGTCCATACGAAGCATCATGCCTGCATCAATGCAAATATGAGTCGTGTAGACGAGAAACGGTAGGCGAGTTGACCTCACCGTGGCATCCCTGATACATGAGAGAGGATATCCCGTAAATTAGCTCTCTCCGAAGCCCACTCGTCCATAAGCTCCCACTCGGGCAACAAGTCCTTGAGTCGTGTATGCCATGTCAACTCAGCCACACCGGACGGTAGCGCGGTGACATTATTTCCGTTTGCAAAGTCCTCGATGAGGAGACCCAGTGCCGTGGCACAAAACGCCTTGGATACAGATGCCATATGGAAGAGCGTCTACAGGATGATCAGCGCTGCATGTCCTTCAGACTTGGAAATGGGTGGCGGGACGCACGTCTGGAGTCACCTGGTCTCCGTCCTCCGTCCGATGTCCCCAAGAGTGGTACTCGGGCTCTCCTTCTTTCGAGATAACTGCGACCGACAGCCCATTGATATTTTCGAGCGCCAACGTATTCCTGATAAATGTCGAGAGCTGTGGGGAAATAATGCTGGCATCTTTGTGCGAGGGTGCATAAAAAGTGTTCAAAGGAATCTGAGAAAGCAAGTTGGGAAAGTTGTATGACACAAGCGACCAGGCCACCAACCCAATACCGACTGCAAGGTAGAATGCCATCGTGGTTTGATCGTGGTGCACCGTTCAATCAGCGTACGACTGATTCCATTGCGTTAGTTGGTGGGAAACGAAGTCATTTGACAAGTCGCTGGTTCTCACACCCGGTCACTTATACATTGTAAGGATAAAGATACAATCTCTGCAAAGCAACTGACTCGGAGCGAGGGGAAAATGTGCAGATATAACTTACAGCTCCAACGAATCAAAACGAATGGCAGAGACACTGTCAAAGGACGTTTGTAACGCAGTAATAGGCATTGGCATCGTGAATTCGTTTCAGACGCGCTGCATATGTATCACTCGACTTCGCGTTTTCTTCAGTCTACCTCCACATCAGCCAGTATAAGCACCGCAGCATTTCCCTAGAAAGTGCACTAATGCTACTCTGAAAGCCATTCGTCGACAGACTTTCGGGGTGGTAAATTCGCTCGAACTTGTTCCTGCATTCTCTGTCAGTACTGGTTAGATCTTTGCGGACAATTTAAAAAAAAGTAGACCATGCGGTGATATCTCTGCATCGCTTGAGCTATGTATTCTTCGTGCCTACGTTCCAGGTCATTCATGCTTGTCGCGTATCCGACTGCAAAAAAGTTGCGAGAGAAGTTAGGTCTCCGAAAAGCCGGTTACCAGGGACTGGTAATTCCATGTTTGTGGAAGGAAAGGGAGGAGAACTGTAGGTAGAGAGATGATCGACATCGATGAAGCTTGAAGCTTGCAGGCCGCAGGCAAGTTCTCCATTTAAATGAACCCTGTGGATAGCCGGCCAAATAATCTCATTTGTCACTGAACACAAGCAAGTATCCAGCATTCAATCGTTCACATAAGACTGATCGCCACGAGGTAGGATTATTCGTACCTCGTCAACGGAACATCCGAGTCCTGGTGTCAAAACGTGCCCACCTCACCACGATCAAACCCTATCGGACCCAATCTCCGTCCCCTCTTCAACCGTCGTGCCCCTGCGTGCCCGCTCCGTCAATTGTCCGACCACTCAACCCGACCGCCTCGCCATCTTGGACGACAAACTCTGCCAACCCCTTCGTCGTACCAATCCCCCCCGTTTCAAACAATGTCGTGTCCTTGCCATAGCCCTCTGGGTGCAGTGTGGTGAAGTAGATGTCAAAGAGGGGACCTTGCTGGTGTCGCATGCGAAGACGCGACGAGCGTATGTGTAGCCATTCGGCGAGCAAATCGTTGGAGCTTGGGGTACCCTGTGCACTGTCGACGATGGCAAAGTCAGATCGAATCCTATCGCAGTAGGGCAACGCGCAGGACGGGCTGCAGAGCGTAAACGACCCGTAGCCAAGGTTGGCATAGGTGCTAGCTAGTGCGTCCAAGGAGAGTCAGACTCTGGACACCGAGCTGCGTCGCGGTGACTTCGGGAGAGGGCGACCTAGACCACGTGTCAGCCAGGCTGATGACCGAAAAAGAGGCACAAACATCGTAGGTGCCTCGCGACTATCCAAATGCAAGGCGAAATCGAGGATGCGGTTCAGAATTAGCGTCAGGGTATCTGCTTTATTTCACCATTTGCAAACAGCGTTACACCAATACCGTCGGTCGGTAGAAACGATACGAGGGTCGAAACCTCAGGGACAGTTCCCCCATGATAGACAATCTGGTGCGCCATTGGCCATCGTGTATGGAATTAGAGCAAGGATCCCACATCGTGTCCAAGATACGAAGTACGGAACCAACCTATACCATATTCGACGATCGAGTGCTCCGGATTGGCTGGGTGATCAGTGCGACCGGGTAAGAATACGATACGTTGCGGTATACGGATGACGGAATGACAGTTCTGTTATCATAAACACCTTCATTAATCCATATCGAGATCCACTTAGCCTGCAATAATCAATTCAGCCATAGAGGGTGAATAAGTATCCCGACGGGTGCGGAGACTAACCATATCAACGGCATTCGAAATGATCCCTCCCGCACCAGCTATCGTAAAATCGCGTGATGAGCTGCGGCGGCGTATCCAAGGGTCCGTATGACGCATCATCCCTACATCAGTACATTTCAGTACATGAATTGTGCGAATGATGGCGCGGAGGGTAATACAGTAAACCCACTTGGCACCCCAGACACATGAGACAGAATATCCCGCAGATTAGCTCTCTCCGAGGCCCACTCGTCCATGAGCTCTCACTCGGACAACAGGTCCTTGACTCGGTGACGCCGGACGGTAGCGCAGTGTCGTTGTCCCCGTTCGCAAAGTCGTCGATGAGGAGACCCCCAGTGGCGCAAAATGCCTTGGATATGGACGCGATGTGAAAAAGGGTCTACAATGGAGAAAGACGTCAACTTGCCGGAGCTGGACTGATGGTGGAGGTACGCACGTCTGAGGTCATCTCGCCTCCGTCCTCCGTCCTCCGTCGCCAAGAATGGTACTCCGGTGCGCCATGTTCCGGAACGACAGCGACAGACAGCCCAGTGATGTTTTCAAGAACCAGCGTGTGCTCGATAGACGACGAGAGCTGTGGGGAGATAACGTTGTCTTTGTGCAAGACTCTGTGTGAAGTGCTCAAGGGGAGCTGCAAAAACAGGTTCGGGTAGGTGTACGACACCAGAGGCCAGGCAACTAACCGCAAGGTAGAACGCCGTTATGATGTACCTCAGTCAACGTGTCGGAAACTCATCACGATACCAGTGGGAAAGGATGATGGCAGTACCCGACGAGCAAGCTCAAGTTCAGAACTTCATCTAGGAACCCAAAGTGATAGTAAGGATACAGTTTCTACATACACATACATCAGGAAGACAAGACACGAACGACAGATCTATGGAAAGAGTGGGATATCAACAAGAACGAGATCAGATAGCGAGTGAAAGCGACCGGGAGCCATAAGTTACTCCTAACAAAGAACGAATCAACGAGCGACCAGGGGAGAAAACGAAATCGGAAACTGGGCGATACGACCGCGGGTGTGGGGTAGGAAGAAGCGGAGAAGTCAGGACGACATGCAGTCCTCGCGTCTTGCACGAAGAATGCGTTTATCCTATCGTCAGGTATGGTGCCAGCCCATCTTGTGGGTACCAGCACCACTAGAACACACGATGAACAAGCAATTCACTTTGCCGACCTCGGCAATCGATGGCATCAAGCCATGGTGGTCCACGAGACCTAATGTCTGCACCCGTCTACATCTCCGGCAGTCATCTCCGACTCGACCGCCGCTTGATCGTATCCTGCGCCAATATAGATCTTGACACGTTCAGGTAGCGCGTCGGAGGAGACGCCGCTTGTGCATTCCTTTCTTTGTTTCTACACGCTTAGAAAGCAATTGTTTACCGGACGTCACGTAGCAAACTGTTGCTGGAGTAGTAGTAGTCGAATTGGCAGGTACAATCGCAGAAGGAGTGGTTGTCGGCACAGGTGTGACCGTTGGGGAAGAGGAAGGAGAGGAAGCGTTAGTTGACACTGTTACATCGAGTAAGGAATAGCAGAAGCGAGCGAGAAGAGCTCAAGGGGAACCGGGTGTGGAGAATGAAACGTACCGCCTGAAGGAGAACTTGTAGGTGCAGACGACCCTGCAGTCGGTGTCGGTGCGACAGAAGAACCAGAAGAACCACCAGCAGAGCCAGAGGGTTGCGTGCCACCTGTGCTTGCACCACTACCGACGAAGGCAGCGACAGAGGGACCAGGGAAGACATAGTCGATAGGCGGGTCATAGACCTATCCTCTGCTTTCAGGTCTCGCTCGCGGCAGTAGAACAAAAGGGCTCACGGTTGGGTCGTAAATCCCGGGGTCACTGTCCGAATAGCAACCGGGGAATACGCACTCTTCGCTGCTCTTTGCCGCGCCAGTGCCTGAACCTCCAATACTAAGTTGAATGCAGCCCGGGTAGAATTCTGCACCTCCTTCCGCCATGGCATTCTGAAGGGAAATAAGCTCAGAGCGCAGGAGGTAGTTACCTGGGGCGATGTTACTAGGAATAGTCACGTTTGCGGGCTGCTTCGACACTGTAAGACCCGAATCCAGAGTGAATAACGGTTCAGAGACACTACATAATTAGTGCAACATACCGACGTTGGCCTGATACCAGGTAGAATTATTCGGTTCGGTACCCAGCTCCGAGATCTTGAACCACTCGGCATTGGTAGAATCGTAGGATGAACAAGACCCACTACATTTCGTCATGTAGGTCATGACAGGTCCGACGTTGTGAGGCCACTGATGAAAACTGAGTCTCCACAATCAGGCTAGAATAATTTGGGACACACGTTTGAGTCACCGGTAGCACCCCCGACCCACCAGACCTGAAGCTGGCTCCCCGGGTTGGCATTGCCAACATCCGAAGCCAGGGTCGCGTTCATCCCACAGTTAATGGACGGATTACTCGCACCCTTGACTGGGGAGATAGTCGAGACCTACTCCGCGAATGAATTCAGTTATGGCTTATGTACAGTTCAAGTTCAAAGACCGACCTGTCTGATGATACTTGGGTTTGTAGTACCGCCTGGCTGATTGCCGGAGTACGTTTTGCCGTCAATAGTCACGGACCCAATATACCCATGGGCCGAGACGAGGATAGGTAACAAGCCAGCGACAAGGAGGATAAAGAAAAGGTGTGTCATGTCGAATAAAAGCAATCGAATGACACGGCGAGAGATGGGACACGTTCAACAGGCCACCTGGGCAGCAAAGACAAATAAAAAGCGACAGAAAGGAGTGATCAGTTGTGTGCGAGCGCAGAACAAGAGTAGTCGCAGACAGTGTACAGTATAGACGGATCTTCTTATAGGGCTATGACCCTTCATCGCTTTCGAGGCGTGGATAAGGAGCGAATGCCACACAGTGCGGCTCTCTGCGGCGGAGAAGTCGAGCATGATGCGGTACGGGACGGGTATCAATCCACGCCTCATTGCGAATTGACATCGCCTGGCGACGATCGAACCCGTGTACATTCTGCGTGCCTCGAGGCAACGCGAGCGCCTCATGCTCCGATGTATTAATGACACACGGGTGGGTTACTACACAATTTAAAGCGGAACGGCTGATGTTAATAGGAAAGGGTTTTCACGGCGAGTTAAACGCAGGAAGGTACCTTGTCAGACGTATCCATGGGAGTTATGGGCGGGGATGCAGAACAAAAGACGGCGTTGCATGCCTCAACCGTCGGGACCAGGAAGAACAAGTTTAATACCGCTTTCGTTACTCGAGCCTCACTGCACGCAGCCGGATCCATTTGCGGGTCGCTTGTACATAATCGAGTTGTGAGCTTGACTCGCTCAATACATACCTGGCGACTCACCTACGGGCTTCTTCCATGGGTTAGTTACGCTCCGTTGACATGTCTAGCATTTGGAAAAGTAAGAGTTCGAGGAGCATTCGAACTACATACAGACAAGATTCATCCGTAAGACAGGCACAACAAGCTACAACTTGTCCAAACAACTCCACCTGTCATCCTCTCTTTCGCCTGCATATCATTTCCACAAGTCATCAAGCATAGGGTGAACGGGCTTCTTGCAGGTGTACTTGACGACTTTTGGCACCCGGATGATCAATTTGGAACGGCGAGTCATGATGCGAGATAGCCGTTCAGCTGTTATTCCGCTTCCATATTAGCCCTTCTCAAGCTCGACCTGGATCAGTGGCGATGTCCAGTTAGCGGGGTGCCCTGTAAAATTTTAGCCTCGAAGTGCGCTAAATCGGCTACTCAAGACGACGAGGAGTCTCCCGTAGGCAGACCCTCTTGGACTTGGAAAGAAGTCGTTCAGACATACTTTTACGAGGCGATGACCCGGACACAGTCTATCATCCGATCCACTTTAAGAGCTTACCATGAGGGGTCTTCTGGACTATCTGACATTTTCGACAGATACTAGCCTTGCAGAGAATCACCGCCAATGGCGCACCAACGACGAGGACTCTCGGAAGAGACTCAGAGACAGACCCTGAGAGGTATGTTACTTGACTCTGGCAGATACTGGGGTTTCGTGCGGGATATATACCAGTATATCGAGATTGTGGGTTTAGTGGGTACACCTTGAATTTGGGACCTGCACCTGGCCAGTGCGACGGGCTGAAAACATATGCATCTAACCTCCTACCCCATTCCCAATGTCCATATCTAATGAAGAAAACAGTCACAACTTCCTGTATATAAGCACCGTCTTCCCTTTCCTGATTCCACAGGAACATTGTCAAATACCCCCCTCCAAGTACCTCGATGTAATGTTCGAATGTTCGGGCGTGAAAAGGAACGGCGTGCTATCCGCTAAGTCGGGTAGACAGACGAGCATGATGAGCTATCAACAACGCACGGATTAACTTGCCTCAGCCGTGAGTAAAGCACTTGATCGTATCGCACTCAGATTGAATTAATGCATCCCGTCTCCGCTGCTTGGCTGGATGCAGAATGTGCACCTCGGTAGTGAGAACGAAACTCTAAGAGGACCTTGGACCGCGACTGGATCTGGCACATGCTATTTTGCAGTCTTACTTAAGTCTACAACTTTAAAAGCTAGAGGAAAGTATACTCACCCTCTCGGCAATGCCACCGCTCGAGGGCTGAGGCGGAACGTTCACACGGTGCGGCTAATGGGATATCAGACGATTCACCATCGAAAGAAAGAAAAGGATATACAGCAGCTGCTTGGATGTGAAGATCTTGAGTGTCACCGGCACGAGAATCCTCTGGCGGCAGCTCATAAGGAATTGAGACTTCAGCGGGTCGTGTCTCTCGCAGCCGTCCCGGTCCCAAGAAAAGTGCGAAGAAACTCAGTCGTTCTTCGTTATAGGGGGCGACATACGTTCGCTATGGATATTGTGAGATACGCTGTACATCGATCGCCGGTCAGTCACGCACACGCTCCCGTAGTGCAGCCATTGTCGAATCCTGGTTACGCGGGGGATTGATGCGTGATGATGACAGCGAACCCCCTGGGTCGGCGGCTGAACTAGGGTCTGCAGAACGTTGACCGGGTCGGTCCTCCGCACTCCTTCTAATCCTCTTCAGCCACTTTCCAAAAATTGGTCGGTCCTTGGATGAGTCGATAATGTCACGTTCCTTCGGACGTGGCTCGGTCACCGGCGGTGCAACAGAGGATGACGGTAATAATGTGTCGGATACCTTCGGCAGTGGTGTTTCATCCACCGGAAGATGATCAGAGGGCGTGGGGGACGGCGGCTGCAGGAATATCAACACAGAAACAAGGAGTAAAGAGATCACAGACATGGTCAAAGTCAAAGGCAGGAGCGCTGGCAGGCGGTCCCGTTGGTACCTCGAGCTACCACATGATGAAAACTCGTTAAGAAGGAGATGGATGAGCTCATACCTCGAGAAGGTCAATGTTATGATCGTCTCGGTTGTCTGGAGACGGCTGCATGATGAAAATGTAAGATGAATTGTGGAGACGAGAGAATGACAGAGGCATACTGCGTTTGACTCCGCAGATTTGTTTCCATCGCCGTCTGGGGTTGTTCGCTGACCGGTTCCATCTCCCTCATCAACAGCAGGTATCTGGTAAAAAGTGAGTTGTTGCCTGGAAAGTACAAGGGACACACGAATACTTACACCACTGAAAATGTCCGGAAGGACAGTGCTCAGGTTGCGAACAACAATTTTCCCGTCCCGTCGTCCTGTGGCGAGATGGGTATTATTCGAGGAGAGCGCGATCGACCAGGCAGAGTACTCGTCTATGACGGGACCAATTTGGGCAAGAGTGGACGCATCAAAGAATGAAATTGAGTGCCGCGTCTGGGCAACAATAAATTGCCCATCGACAGCTAGTGCAATGGAATCAAGAGTGTTTTCATCGACGACCTGTGACTTGGCGAGTAGTGATCCTGTCGAGGTGTCAAATGACCTGACTTTGTCATCACTGCACGCGGTGAACAATTGCTGTGCGTCGTTTGACCATACGAGTGGAGTGGCTGGTGCATATGTGTGTGTCTTGGTCTTGATTTTCACCAGCACATCGCCAGTCTGACTGTCCAAGATTGTGATTGGACCATCAAATTCGAAACTAGCAATTCGCTCTCCATCAGGGGAGAATCTGACACCATGGACCCAGTTGTCGAATTCGATAGGTCCAAGCAGTCTCGAGCCCGTCGAAACGTCCCACACGCTCATCTCCTCAGTGCCTGTTGCGAATCGAGTCGAGTCCGGTGACATATCCACTGCCCACACCTCCTTTCCGCTCTCAATATCACTCACCTTTTGTTGCAGCTCTGAGTCCCAGACGCTCGCCCCCGCTGTCGCCCCGCACACAACCCATTGGCTGTCCCTCGATACTGAGATGGCGTTCACCTTCATTCCCGTCTGGTTCACGGTTTCTAGCTTGTCTGCGAGTCGAAACCGTTGTATCCCATCATTGCTTCCACTCAGGAGATGCTTTCCATCCCACGAGAATGCGACTGCCCGAATAGGTCCAGAAATACCTGTGTCGAAGAGCACTCCGTCGTCTTGCAGAGTTGTCAGCACAGTCCAATCCATCCTCTGTATCGTTACCTACCTGTCTCGGTTTGTGACATCTTTTGTGGCAATTCGAAAGCGTCGAGAAGAGAGGTTTTTTCAAGGTGCGCAGTACAAACACCCCTCTACATAATGTGTTGGAAATCGACGATACATCGTATTAGCACAAACACGAGCAAACCAAGCTCGGCCAATGAGTCACGTCATCACACAGACTGAGCTTATAACATCGTCGTCCACGGGCTCACTCCGTCTGGTCTACATAAGTCACTCGCGCACTCGTCTGACGACGTAATGTAGTAGGCGCTTCGTGTCTAATGGCGCGCCTATTCTATACTCGGCTCCTCACCAAGAGCGGTCTTCCGACTTGCATATACCTTTGTCCAGAACTCGCTTCACAATCACGCTTCCATCTGCACTCGCATCCCAGGACCTTGTCAGACCCGCCGTCATCAGAGGCAAGATGTTTTCTTTTTCATGACATGACAATCATCAATGTACGTTAGTCCTCCTCATTCGCACCCCAAATCGCGACCACATTCTGTTGATCCACTTCAGATAGCCTTCGCATTTGCCGGATGATGGCGTCGTCTCGCCGGGAGAGATTTGTCTGCGCCTGACATGTCAGCGTCATCTTCTATGGTGATTTCTGAATTCATCGGGACTTGGCATTGCACAGTATACTAAAACACCTAGGACTCGCCGAGCCAGTGATCGTAGTCAGCCTCTCAAGTCGGACCGGAGTGCCAGCAACCATTGAGAAATGGGGTTTGTTTACATCCATCCCCGGGGAGGGGACGTACGCGAACGGTGTGACGGCCAGGAGTAACATGGTTCATACAAACAGGCTAAATGATACCCTGATTCGTCTAGATGCACAGTACACACATCGATGGCTTGTGTCCGGTGCTGCCAGGAACTGTATAAGAGGGATGATCCGAATGTGCTAGTTATATTTGCAGACGCAGTTTTGAACCGTTACGCATGTGGTCTGCATGCGTGTCAGCTCTTCCCGGCGTTTCCACTGGTGATCCACCGTCGTCTGGATGCATACTTCCAAATCCCTGAGTGACAACCACGAACAGGTAAAGGAGCTTCGTCATGACTCCGAACCATACTGACACAAACATATCTTGGGGCCAGATTCATATATCAATTGTGATGTTGAGGGCGCAAAAACGTAAAGAACATCACGAACATGCAAAAGTTAACGAGAAAACGAACGCCCAAGAGCCCACATGGTGAGGTACGAGATTGAAGCAGAACACAACAAAGCTAAAGTGTTGAGATATCCTTGAATACTGCATCATGGGATACTGGGTGGTTCAAATGTTCAAGGTCGGTACTCCTCCATTCATGAAAGCGGTGACAAGGGCGACATTAATTCTGATGGCCATTGTCAGTCAGCGTTGGCGACACTCGTCGAACGAAAACGACACACGAAGCACAGATGTAGAATGCAAACTGAACATATGTAGCTTACCAGTGACGATAACATCTGCAACAAAGGTCTTTGGCACCGTTCTTAGGTATCCATTGGAGCTTCAGATCAATACACAGTCAATCCAAGCCAAGTTCTTACCAACAGAAACCTGCTTTCGATGTGGACAAATACTAGCACAGAATTATGGGTACGGAAACTAGGAGCATGAAGACGAGGGTGTAGTAAAACCGAGGGAGAAGGTATGAAATCGGATGGAGAGACTGAGCATCGAGCTCAACTTGCCCTTAAAGTTCTACTCACCGCGATTAACACCAAGAAAGCATTTGTCGCTGACGATACAAAGTCAAAACACTTTGCCTCAGATGACAGAAAAGACAATATTCACGATCGAATGACCACATCCATAGCCTTCTGAAGTCGATTGAGACCGTTGAGAAACACAGTTGATTATGCAAATGTTAAATGAACTTACCGCTCCAGCAATACGGAGCTGGTGGACAGAGCGTGCTCAGACACAAGTATAATTGTCGAGGCAAGAGATCCACTCGGAGGCTCCTGACAAAGGAGTCAGGAAAACCAAAGCGTTATACCCCACCACACGAGGGTTGCAGTAGCGATAGGATCCAGGCAGTTCATCACGAGACAGTGATAATATATATGTGACCAGTCAAGCCGTGACATCGCAACGTGCCCAACACCCTGGAATTTCAGCGCGTTCGTACAGACTTTGAAAATACAATCGCGAGTTTGCTCAGACTCACCATCGGAGCCCTACTTATTGGCGAGACGGGTGATCACCCACCGAAAAGTGTAGTTGTTAGTAGTGACGAAAACGACTGGACGAGAACGAGGATTTGCAATCAATTCCGAGAACTCGTTGCGTGCCAGGCACTGTACAGTATCTGAGTTTTGGCGACTGGGAAATAGGAACCTGATAGCAGTCGAATCGTGGCTACGACGATTGCCAAATGTCTTTGAAAAACGTCGGTTCAAGTCATATACTATCAGGAGCAGACCACGTACCTCGGGTACCGCGATCTATACAGCCCCCTCGAGCCTCCACTCCTCCATGGTCGTCCCTTGGGAGCTTCCTGGCCACTTGCACGATCTCGTTTTGACAACTTGTAAGTCTCGTTTTCAGGACGAGGCCCACATTCCCAGCGAGAAACAGCGTGGCGTCTTGGAGGGTGATACGGTGGGCAGCTTGGTGCTTGAGGTGCGCACGGCGTGTGGGGTCTTTGAAAAATTGATGCGAGTATGTTGGTGTATTGAGATTCCTACGAATGGTACCTCCGACTCAGAGTCTGGTTTGATGTGGGTGAGCGATTTGGGCTGAGTGGGCTTGTGGGTGATGCAAAGTTGATGATTGCGAGCACGGAGGCGATGGGCCCCTCAGAGCTGGTTCTTCTGATTTTGGAGGGTTGTTGGAGGGTTTTTCTTTGATCAAGGTTGTGCTATGACGAGGTCAGCGTCAACGAAGGCGAGTCCGTCAGATCGACTCCGAAAGTTGGTGCAATGTTCTCAGTCCAATATCGATGAAACTCTGAGTCCTCTCTTCTTGATCGTGTGCTCGTCGAGTTCGAAACCCATGTGCACTCCCTGGCAGACTCCATTACCATCTAGATGTCTACAACTAATTTTGATGATGGGAAACAGCGCTCTACGCCACTTGACTGTTACATTGACAGTAGGACAGTGGAAGCGCAATCCGCATGCTCATGTATACCATACCATACTATATCTACGCCGCAACCCCAAAGGAGTCTTGCTTATACCTATACTTGATAGTTATCTGTGAAGAGCGTGGTCCTGTTGTGTTCCCTGCCTGTCTCACTATTTCTGCCGTCGGTAGTGGTGCTTTCCGGACAGCTACAGACTGCACTACCATTAGGCAGTTGGATCGATCGCTCCATCGACACTACACGGCCGGAAGCAAAACAGCCATCCCGGCAGTGAAAACGCAATTCTTATACTATCTGGACGTGTCGCATTCTAATCCAATGTCTTCAATGGTTCGAAATAGAGTGTAGGCAAGGATACTTACTGTCTCTGGAGCCACCGTTACCCCCTCACGCGAAGTTCGAGGAGGATCATTCATTGGCTGTGGCTAACGGCATGTCAGTTGTTAGGACACGACCCACTGAAAGAGGAGGAGCGTACAGGGACTGCTCGCCGATTGAAAGCTGTCAGATGTCGAAAAACATCAGCAAGATAGTCATCTGGTAATTGTTCACCAGGGGATAGAGTTATGGCAGGCGGAGTAGGTCTAGGTCGTTGTGATTCTTGGTCACTGAATAGTGTGAAATACATTTGCTGAGGATATTATGAGATACGCTGCATATCGATTCTTGGTCAAAAAGGATATCACTTACTGGATTCCTGAAGGTGGCTATCGTGGATCGTTGGTTACGCGGGGAATTGATTCGCGATGGCAACGGCGAATGCGCTGGGCCAGCGGATGAACTGGGGTCTGCAGAATGTTGACCGGTCCGGTCTCCCACACTCCTTCTAATCCTCTTTAACCAATTTCCGAGAGTTGGCCGGCCCTTTGATGAGTCGATAGTGACATGTTCCTCCGGACGTGGCTCAATCACCGGCGGTGCAGCAGAGGATGACGGTGATAATGTGTCGGACACCTTCGGCAGTGGTGTTTCATCCACCGGAGGATGATCAGAGGGCGTAGGGGACGGGGGCTGCAGGAATATCAACACAGAAACAAGGAGTAAAGAAACCACAGACATGATCAAAGTCAAAGGCAAGAGCGCTGGTAGGCGGTCCTGTTGGTATCTCGAGCTACTGCATGGTGAAAACTCGTTAAAAAGGAGACGGATGAGCTCATACCTCAAGAAGGTCAATGTTGTGATCGTCTCGGTTGTCTGGAGATGGCTGCGTGATGAAAATGTAAGATGAATTGTGGGGACGAGAGAATGACGAAGGCGTACCGCGCGGGACTCGACAGATTCGTTTTCATCGCCGTCCGGGGCTGTTCGCTGACTGGTTCCCTCTCCCTCTTCAACAGCAGGTATCTGATAAAGAATGAGCTGTTGGCTGGAGAGTACGACGGACACACGAATACTTGCAGCACTGAAAATGTCCCGAAGGACGGTGCCGAGATTGCGAACGACAATTGTCCCGTTCACTCGTCCTGTGGCGAGATGGGTATTATCCGAGGAGAGCGCAATCGAATAGGCAAAGTGGTCATCTATGACGGGACCAATTTGGGCGAGAGTGGACGCATCGAAGAATGAAATCGAGTGCCACGTCTGGGCAACAATAAATGGGCCATTGGCAGTTAGTGCAATGGACTTGAGAGTCCTTTCATCGACGACCTGTGACTCGGCGAGTAATGATCCTGTCGAGGTGTCAAATGACCTGACTTTGTCATCACTGCACGCGGTGAACAATTGCTGTGCGTCATTTGACCATGCGAGTGGAGTGCACTGCGGGAAGAAAAGACTTTTTTAATCAGTCCAATTTGCTCTAGTAATTGTTGACAATGCACCTAAAAATCAGGCCCGAGCACTTCAAATCAGTGTCATGGGCAATTGTTTGCAGTGTACACTGAGGGCTTCTGTTAAAATTCCTCTCAAAGAGTGTCTGCCCATGCTACAACAATTATACTGAACATCTTGTGCTGTATGCTTCAGCATCACAAAACTAGCCAAAAAAAATCTACACCTCAGGGATTTAAACCCAGGATGTTGTGCACTTGCCCATGCAGAGTAATGTCCCATCATAACCAGTAGACTAACAGTCCACATAGTAAATAAAACCTTTTTGTTGTATATATAGAGTACTTTTGTACTTAAGAAATCTGAAAACATCTACCAGCACCTTGTACTCAGCATTTGGTTTGCTGTGACACATCACACACACAACTGGAAATCAGTGACAGCATTGGGGGCTGACAATGAAATTCAATCCCCGACTCCCACGGTAGTGGAGGAGGGTTTTCTCAGTGAGAAACGTACAGGCACCAAGCAAATGGGACTGCAGGAACATTTTACTAAATCAGGACTTGCTTGTTACGTGTTGTTTCTCTTGACATCTATCTGTCTTTGAAACCTCCCAAAAATTGGTTGGCAACATCTTTGAAATCTCATCACTTTCAATGTATCAACTGTGGTAGTATCAAATTTGTTGGTTGTGTAATATTCATTGATGCTGCTCTGAAAATTGTGCATGGGCCATCCTGTGTGTATTTGACAATAACCCCTGACTCGGAGTACTTTGCTTCTGCACGTTACATGCATTGCTAACTTTTGCATGACTTGAAGGTACTTTGAAATTCTCAGTCGACCATTGCAGTATGTATAGAGCAGCAAAGGGTTGAGTTACCATGTTGGCTGCACTACTCAGAGTCAGTTTATGAGCACAATCTGTCACATTTGAAGGTTGACAGGCGGAGATGTTGTCGAAGTTGTCGTTATCTTGAAATTGTACATTCATTCTCACTCTTTGGTTCTCTACCATCCTTGTGAATATGATTGCATCATCCAAAATAGGTGGTCTTTCAAGCTGAGCCAGAAAGATCTGAATGGCTCGTGCATCTACCAGCTTATGCTCCAAGGCATGAAGTCATGCCTTTACGACGAATACATCAAGAACACTGTTATTTGTCACCCTGTAACTCAGGGTGATGCGCTTTCTGTTGATCCCAAAGGTAAAAGAAAGGCCACAGACAATCTTGTAGGCCAATCACCCTCCAAGAAGACCATAGGTAAAAGGCGTGATGGCAGGTGAAGGAAGCATGGAAGTTGATGAATGACGTTCGGCCCTTTTTTTGCTGTTTATCTTCAGCTGTCGAATAAATTGTGTTTTTTTTTCTTGATCCATTTCTAAATAGAAGATTGTCATAGTAACAAGGGAAACTGCAACCTTAGTAGGAGTCGGGGACTGGCGCATATAGCGCTGCTACGATGACATAGTGAGGCAGGCCTGAAATTCAATGTCATGCAGCTGACACTGAAAAGAAGAGGCAATCAAATTAGTGTCAGTAGCACTATTTTCGGTATGATCACTGTCAGTGTCATGAGTTTTTAGTGACTTTACTTCCTGCAGTGAGTGGCTGGTGCATATATGTCTGTCTTTGTCAGAATTTCAATTTCTTCATTTCAAATACCTTAACCCTTTACCATCGAATCTTCTATATGACATCATAGCTTTACTAAGAAGACTACGTCATACCCTTTACCTGCTTACTGATCATTCCATACTATTCTCTATCGTTCCATGACTTTAGTATATAAGTAGATACATACTCATGTATTTACCTCAGTCTTGAAATCGCTATCATACACTTCTTGTCACTGGAGTGATATTGAGACTATCCTTGTTTTGTCCTCACATTATTTCAAGACTTCTTCCGTTCCTGGTCACTTCAACCCTGAACACTCGACTCTACCATCTTCCACTTGCCTGGGCATACTCTACATCACTGCCTAGTTTTCTATACCGCTTCATCACCCACTGCAGAGGATCAGCATCCTCCTGGCAAACCACCAGGCCCCAGGTTGTTGCTTGAGAACCTACGTTGTTCCTTGCGTTGCTTGTCCAGCGAATTAAATTAGGATAACATTGCTTTCCGGATAGTGCACTACCAGGTGTATTAGCAGAGCGCTAGAGGCTGCTACGTAGAACGAATCAATAATGTTCGCTGTAGAAGGGACACAGCTATTGCCCTCCTCTTCGAGTTAAGAGTGTACCCCAGTTCCTCCCTGAACGGTGGTTGTTGAGTTATTGCAGCCGTTCAGCCCATCACCTCTACCACTCAAGAAACATGGTAAAAGCAAGATTTCCATCATAGCTCGTTCAGCAGTTTCCAACTGTTGGCAATACGCCAAGCCTCCTCCCCTATCCTCAAAGAAGTGCGTTGCTTATAACATCTACTCTTCGCGACCTTACTTACGTCCCTCCACCAAACTTTGAAAGCCTAAGAAGTATCAATCATAATGTCTCATGGGATGTCGGTTATCGCTTCCAGATCTGCCTCCCGTGCTTCAAACTACAGACCATCGTCAGCAGGCACTGAGGTCCCCCTCCATTCCACTCACATCGATATCAAGGTCCCGCAACCCTCCCGCTCGGGACCTACCCTACCGTCTCTCCCATCTGACTCTGAAATGGCAGACCTTCTCCCAAAGACCATGGAGGAGTTCGCCACCACCTATACCAAATGGCAGAACAGGTTTGATGATGAACCAGAGAAAGCTGGACCTCCCCCTGTCTTCCCCAAGAACTCTCTCAAGGAGAAAAGAAAAGAGGGCTCTACCTCTATGATCCACCCTCTCCAGCCCGTCTTTCCTCCATCCCCCACCTTTTTGCCCAGATTATCCCTTCCTCAACCGACAATTGGCAAATCGGTCTCTGCTAAGCCAGATGCGTACAACGGCAATAAAGCCGGCTATGTGTCCTGGAAAAGGCAGTTAGCCACTTACCTCCTCAGGTTCAATCAAGAACCTACTGATCGTCAGAAGATTTTGATCGCCCTCTCATATATGAAAGGCGATAACCCCGCAGGAAGGCACGCTGACCTTTGGCTAGAGGTCAACTCAGTAAACCTCAATTGCATCACGTTCAACAAGTTCCTGGAACAACTAGACTATACATTCCAGCCTGTAGCCATCAAACGACTCACTGTCGAAAAGATGAGACGGCTATGACAAGGAAAGAACAACACCTTTGAGGACTATTACACGCAACTCTCCCAGCTTGCGCTACAGGCCGGTTATGATCAAAAGATTCATGAGGAGATCTTGATCGATCTAATCCGCCGGTGAGCAAACCAAGAGATTGTCGAATTTGTCGAGAGACAACGAATCGGCATCATCAATTCCACAGACGTAGAAACATGGAAAGAAGCTCTGATCGAAGCAGAGCAGACTTTAAACGATATTGCCAGCCGAAAGGCTTCTTCGTTGACCTTCAACTACAACAAGAAATGGCAACCACGTACGTCTACGACGACCACTACTACTGTTTCCGCCCCGGCCAAAGTCGGCCTGAATACACCTGGAATGTTCGGAGCCACTGGAGGAATTCCCATGGACATCGGCAAAGCAAGAGCTGAAGGGAAATGCTTCAAGTGCAGAGACGCATGGCCTTGCCCCAAACATCCTCCCCGACCTAGAGTGGTCCGAGAGATCAAGGTCAGAGGTCAGGTAGTACAATACATGAATATGACCGAATTAGAAGAGAAGTTGAAACAGGTGGAAAAGGATTTTCCCAAAGGAGCGTAGATAGCAGATCTAATACGTCTCCATCTTTACATACATCGAACTCGAACAATGTCACCTCGTTATTTAAAAATATATTTTCTGTTCTGTCGACATCCGAGTCTGATGAGATCTGTGAGAAAAATGAGAAAGCCCCCGAACCACCTAAAATAACTATCCTCAAATGAGAACCGAAGCGTGAGAAAGGACTACGAGAGCCCCAAACACTAAAAGCTAAAGAACCGGAGCGTGGGAAAGAGAGACCTAGCCAGTCCTCAGGTACCCTCCGACAATCTTGGCTAAATACTATAGATCCCTGGTCGATACCATGGATAAAGAAGGTTTGCGAAGGAGAACCAAAGAGAGCCATCAAACATCTCAGCTCCTTTGTTCATGACTCTCGCATCCCTGAAGTAAATGAGAAACTTGTACAAGAGATCAAATTGATGAACAATCAAGAAGCGAAGATATGCCTTCTTGAATTACAAAAGAAGCCAAAGTTCATACTTCATTCAACCAGATCTCTCGCTCGTCAATTAGACCTTGATGTGACAATCGAAACAGCCGACAGCTCTATGTTAACAGCCAAAGCTTTAGTAGATTCAGGTTGCACAGGATCTACAATCGACAGAGATTTTGTACAAAAATATCATGTACCCACACATCGACTACCAAGATCAATTCCAGTGTACAACGCTGATGGAACTACGAATACAGCTGGTGACATAAGCGAGTTTGTAATCATCACGATGCATGTGAATGATCATTCAGAAGAGATTCACTTAGCAGTCACAACCTTAGGAACCAATCCAATTTACCTAGGTTATAATTGGTTAAAAAAGCACAATCCTGATATTAATTGGGATAAAAACGAAGTGATTTTCAACTGTAAAGATCATATGATACCTGGATTGATTGATACCGAAGATGATGATACACCGGAGTGTACTTGTGAACAGAAGGAGGGTGAATGACTCTTTTTCCTCAATCTAGAGTCATATCTTAGAAAGACCGAAACTGCTGCGCAAACAATAGATATCAAACACAAACAAATGCAGTATAAACGAACTTTCGAAGAAGCTGTTCCCTCAATCTATCACGATTACAAAGATGTCTTCGATAAGGAAAACTTCGATGAATTACCACCGAAGAGACCTTGGGATCATGCGATTGAATTACTTCCTGGAGATCACAAGATTGACTGTAAAACCTATAATATGTCACCATCAGAACAGGTCGAACTTGACGCCTTCCTAGAAGAGAATCTCGCATCCGGAAGAATACGTCCTTCCAAATCACCGATTGCATCTGGATTCTTCTTCATCAAGAAGAAAGATGGCAGATTATGTCCCATTCAGGACTACCGAAAACTGAATGACATAACCATTAAAAATAGATATTCCCTTCCTCTCATTGCAGAGCTCATCGATAAGATAAAAGGAGCTCAATACTTCACGAAACTAGACATTCGTTGGGGTTACAATAACATATGAATGAGAGAAGGAGATGAATGGAAAGCAGCCTTTAGAACAAACAGAGGATTGTTCGAACCTCTTGTAATGTTCTTTGGCTTGACCAACTCCCCTGCCACCTTTCAAACAATGATGAATGAGATCTTCAAAGATCTGATCAATCAAGGACACGTGTTGGTGTATATCGATGACATCATCATCTTTACGAAAGATCTAGACCATCATCAGAAGATCGTTCGACAAGTCCTTCAAGTATTGAGAGACAATAAACTCTACTTGAAACACAGTAAATGTGACTTCGAACAACCTGAGACTGAATATCTCGGTCTTCTCGTATCGCACCAATCAATTAGAATGGATCCAGCGAAAGTTGCTGGAATCAAAGATTGGCCTAAGCCAACCAATTGTAAAGAACTCAGAGGATTTCTCGGTTTCTTAAACTTCTACCGAAGATTCGTCGAGAACTTTGCAACAATCACCCATCCATTAAACACCCTCACATCTGAAAAGAACGACTGGATTTGGTCAGATAAATGTGAAAAAGCTTTTGAAACCCTGAAAGAAAAGATAACTACAGGTCCAGCTCTCGCAACTCCAACCAATGACGGTCTCTTTAAGATGGAAACTGATGCATCCCTGTTTGGTATCGGTGCAGTCCTTTCCCAAAAACAAGATGATGGAATATTCCACCCTGTTGCCTACATTTCAAAGTCCCTACAACCCGCTGAATGAAATTACCACGCAGCTGACTTAGAAATGCTAGCAATCATCTTCGCTTTGAAGGAATGGCGACACTACCTCCTAGATGCAAAACATCCTTTCGAGATCTGGACAGACCATAAGAACCTAGGATTCTTTAAGAAACCTCAGGATCTTTCTAGACGACAAGCACGATGGATCCAAGTTTTACAAGAATATCATTTCACCATTGTACATCATTCTGGAAAATCAAATCCAGCCGATCCTCTGTCCAGGAGGCCAGATCTTGAAAAGGGGGTGAGAGACGATAATAAAAACATTGTCCTATTTCCTGAAACTCTTTTCCAACGAGAAATCTCGTCTTCAGACCAAGAAAACGTCAAAAAAGCCCATGCCAACAAAGGCTTTTGGTTGATAAAAGATGAAGTAGTAACTTGGAAAGATAAGGAATACATCTTCGAACAAAATCGTCCTAAAACGATCGAAAATCATCATGACCATCCGTTAGCTGGTCACTCAGGAATCAAAAGAACTCTTGATCTCCTAAATTCTAAATACTGGTGGCCCACGATGAGATCTGATGTTGAACGATACGTCAAAGGATGTGATAGATGTCAGAAGACGAAAACCCATCACGATGGAAATAAGACTCCATTGCAACCCCACGAAGCTCCCCCCTATCCTTGGCATACTATTTCAGTGGATATAATCGGACCAATCCCTGAATCTCAAGGAAAGAATAGCATACTAGTGGTCGTTGATAAATTCTCGAAGATGATTAGATTATTCCCAATCAAGAATGATATTACAGCCATGGGAGTAGCGAAAATCTTCATAGAACATATCTTCAAGCTTCACGGAGCTCCAAAAAAGATCATCTCTGATAGAGGAAGCAATTTCGTATCCTCCTTCATGACGGAGTTCTACAAGCGATTGAAGATAGAGAGCAATCCATCTATGGCTTTCCATCCATAGACTGATGGACAAACGGAAAGATTTAATGCAGAAATAGAACAATATCTGCGAATCTACGTTAATCATCGACAAAATGATTGGGTTGATTGGCTCCCTATGGCCAAGTTCACCCACAATAATGCCACCTCTTTGTCGATTAAAACGTCTCCGTTCATCCTAAACTATGGACACAATCCTTCGATATGGATAGATGATTCTAAGCTGGCCAGAAACCAAACTGCCGAACAGTTCTCTTCCCATATAAAGAAAACCCGAGAAACTGCCAAATTAGCTCTTGAACACGCTAGAGAGGACATGAAGAAATACTATGATAGATCAACTAGACCTATAGTTGATTACAAAGAAAATGATCTAGTCCTTCTCGAAGCAACAAACATCAGAACCGAGCAACCATCTAAAAAGCTCGACGACAAGAGATATGGCCCTTTCAAGGTTAAACGAAAGATTGGAAAAGCCTCCTACAAATTAAAACTAGACAAGAAATGGAGAGGAATCCATCCCATATTCCACGAAAGTCTCCTGAGACCATACAAAAAAGGAGAATTCAAATCGCAAAAACAGCCTCCTCCTCCACTTCCTGAATTAGTTCAAAACCAACCAGAACAAGAAATCGAATCAATCTTAGATTCTCGTGAAAGAAGAGGATCGATCAAATACTTGATTTCCTGGAAAGGTTTCTCAAGAGAGGAAAATGAATGGATAAAAGAATCCGAACTCCCAAATGCTGCCGATGCTATTAAAGCATTCCACCGTTTACATCCTACAGCCGCCCATCCACAAAAACAGATGAAAACAAGATCCCTCAACAACGAAAAATGTCGCTGCCCTATCTGTTTGGACGAACCTCTTCCAACTCCTTCTCCTCTCTTCCTTACCCCCGAATTCCTTGAATTCCAAAAGAACTATAACCGTTTCTCTTCTAATTATTTCGAATTCCCTACTCGCGAGGACACTTCGTCTTAGAAGGAGGGTAATGTCAGAATTTCAATTTCTTCATTTCAAATACCTTAACCCTTTACCATCGAATCTTCTATATGACATCATAGCTTTACTAAGAAGACTATGTCATACCCTTTACCTGCTTACTGATCATTCCATACTATTCTCTATCGTTCCATGACTTTAGTATATAAGTAGATACATACTCATGTATTTACCTCAGTCTTGAAATCACTATCATACACTTCTTGTCACTGGAGTGATATTGAGACTATCCTTGTTTTGTCCTCACAGTCTTGGTCTCGATTTTCACTAGTACATCACCAGTTTGACTGTCCAAGATCGTGATTGGACCATCGAATTCGAAAGTGGCAATTCGCTCTCCATCAGGGGAGTATCTGACACCATTGACCCAGTTGTCGAATTTGATAGGTCCAAGCAGTCTCGAGCCTGTCGAAATGTCCCACACGCTCATCTCCATGTCAGCTCCTGTCGCGAATCGAGTCGAGTCCGGTGACACATCCACTGCCCGTGCCATCTTTCCGCTCTCAACATCACACACCTTTTGTTGCAGCTCTGAGTCCCAGACGCTTGTCCCCACGTCTGCCCCACACACGACCCATTGGCCGTCCCTTGATACTGAGATGGTGTTCACCTCCATTCCCGTCTGCTTCGCGGTTTCTAGCTTGTCTGCGAATCGAAACCGTTGTATCCCGCCCTGTCCTCCACTCAAGAGATGCTTTCCGTCTGGCGAGAATGCGACTGCCAATTTATCTTCAGGGATACCTATGTCAAAGAGCATTTCGTCGTCTTGCAGAGTTGTCAGTCCAGCCCAATCCATCCTCTGTATCGTTACCCATCGGTTTCGATCTGTGACATCTCTTGTGGCGGTTCGAAAGCGTCGAGAAGAGAGGTGTTTTCAAGGTACGCACTACAAACACGCTCCTCAGCCTTCATAATGCTGGTGCCTCGTGTCTATGGCGCCTGTTCTTACTCGGGTCCTCACTAAGAGTGGTCCTCCGACTTGCATATACCTTTATCCAGAATTCGTTTCATTTCCATCTGTGCTCGCATCCCAGGACCTTGTCGAGCCCACCGTCACTAGAGGCAAAATGTTTTCATAACATTCAACGTACGCCAGTCCTCCCAATTCCCATCTCAAATCACATCCACATTCTTTTCACGTGTTTCAGATAGACTTCGCATTTCTCGGCTAGCGGCTCCGTCTTGCTGCAGCTGGGGAAGATCTTGGGTGGTTACTCACCGTGGATGCGCGCAAGTCACTCCGGATTCCATCAGGGTCTTCATCGTACGTCTCGTCCACGATCATTTCTGACTTTGACTGACTTGGCATCGCTCAGTATACCAGAACACCCGCCTCACTGAACTCGCCAAGTTAGCGATCGTAGGCACTCTTTCAAGTGGGACCGTACTACCGGCGATCTTTGAGAAATGGGGGACTACCTCCGAGTCTGGAAGATCAGATATGGGGCGGAGCGATTTCGGGAGAGAAGTGTTGCGGGAGATGGATGCCAGCATGTGGTCAAGTGATTCTCAGGTTTATACCTCTTCGCAGTTACCCGTATAGAACACCATCCTGTTCTGTGCCTGCCTGTCTCAGCATTTCGCCGTTGCTTTCCGGAAAGCTACAGGTTGCATCATGGCAGTTTCCACCCTCAACTTCACACACCTTTTTCTGCAGTTCCATTCGTTCCCTTGCCTGTTCTGCATAGATCCATTGGCCACACCTCAATACTGAAATGGCGAATACCTCCGTTCCCATCTGCTTTGTGGTTTCCAGTTGGTCTGCAAGTCGAAACCGTCGTATGCCATCCACTTCCACTCAAAAGATCCCTTCCGCCAGGCGAGAATGCGACTGCCCGAACAATTCCAAAGTTGCCCGCATCAAGGAGCATTAGTCCGTCGTCTTGCAGAGTTGTCAGCATAGTCCAGTCCGTCCTCCGCAATGCTACCAACCGACCTTGATCTGAGACATCTTTTGCGGTGGTTCGAGAGCATCAGGAGGAGAGGTGTTTTGATTTACGCCGGTGCGCACTGCGCACTATAAATGTGTTCCTATTCATGATCTTTTTTTCATGCAGGCGCCTCGTGTCTTTCGCCTCGGCCTCTTCTTACCTGGTTCTCACTATCAACAGTTCTCCTCAGACTTCCATATCTTTATCCAGACCTCGATTCACCTTGTCAGCTCGGTGGGCACCGCACTACACCCAAGATTCTTTCAAGAAATGACAATGAATGTATGTCAGTGCTCGCTTCTCAAATCGCGTTGATAACCTGTTCATGCATTTCGGATAGGTTTCGCCCTTTTCGGATAGCGGTTCTGAAGATCTTGCCAGTGGGCGGCTGTCTATCATGGACGCCCGCCCGTCATTGTGCTCTTCGGCGTACGATTGGAAAAATGTCATTCGTAAACTCGGCTGCGACCATCGGTTCCCAGTTTGTACTGCATGCTCACCTTCCTATTTCCTTCTCCATCTTGCTGTTCAGTGTCACTCGGTTCTTCCCATCGTAAAATTTGCTCTCGAGCAATGCGATCCACTAGTGCTCATATGCGACTTCCATTCGTGCACCATCATCGATTTCAAAGCGTCAGGGAAAACCAAGAGTCAAGCTTTACCTTGCACATATATTTCAAACTACAGTATGTGGTTACCTCTTGTGTTGACGAGTATCCACTCATAAACTCGGATGGTTGCTCCGCCAGCGATCCCCGACGTATGCTAGGAACCTGACACGAACAGCTCGACTGACTTGGTCAAAGGTTCGTTGCTCCAGGCTGGTATCCAATGTCCACTCTACTTCGACATTATCCTGTATGGCCAGACTGTCGAACAATACCTCACACTAACACGCAATCACAAGCCCGTTTATGAATTCAACCCGACGAGGCGCCGCTTGTGTTTCTTCCTTCGTCTACTAAGTAGTTACTGAACTACCTCGTTATCGTCCGGTTTATCATGGAGCGACTTCCCAAGACGGAAGTTAGAGGGTCAAGGTGACTGAAAGAAAAGCTGAGGGTATACTGACACGACGGGCCTGGGACTCTCAGGGACTTGTTCAGCGCGCGCAGCCGGGACGGTATCGATCGCCAACGTAGACTCAGACTCTTAACGTCAAGTTGTCCTACCCCGATCGTCGACATCTCCTTGATCGGTTTCGTTCGTCGATCAGCCAATGTGACGATGTCCATCATGATGTCGAGGTGGGTGCCTGTGCTACGTCGGTCTGACAGGTTCTGTCAACAGGAATGGATCTTACAAAGTCGGACGCGAGCTCCGAGGCGTCGAATAGCGCATCCGAGACGTGATTTATGATCTAAGAGATTTGTTACCCAAGGGGAGGAAATTGAAAGCGAACGAATGGCCTGTGCGGTAGTACCTCGGATATCTGATCATGCGAACGATCGACGTGGGGTTTCGAATGAATTCGTGACAGTGTACTCCTACTCTTTTTTAGAAGTCGCGTTACTTGCCTTAGACCCGAGGCTGTACTACTGTGCGGGATTTCGGGACATATCGGCATCACAAACATTGGAGTTTTGCCTTTTGTACCGTCAAATGGATCAAGACAATATCTGGGGTCGTCATTCGATGGACTACCGTGGGAGTCGGGGATCTGGCGCTTCGCGACGCAATGTTTGTCTGACGCGACGGCTGATGCTGACGAAGAATTCGGCTCAGAAGATCTTGCAGAAAGATTCAGCACCTAACCTTCGAATGTTCAAATCCGAAGAACCACATGGTCGCAACTGAACCAATTGAAATATGAAGATGTTCAAGTTTGAATTATGATGCATAATAGTCATGATCAACGGAATAAATACAAGTATGGACTTGATTGTATTTTTAGGGGTAAAGACAGAGTCCTTCAAGCTTAGAAACAAAGGGTATTTGAGGACACAAATTGGTGCTAAAAAGTCCAGGGTAGGGATGAGGCCAAACCCACGAGAGTATTGCAGAGTGGACGAAAACGGAAACACCAGGATAGGGCGAATCAAAGTGACCCCAAGTCCTATAGCACAGATCAGCTTGCAGCGAACAACAATCGCGACGAATGACGTACAGTTAGACCAAGAATGTCACTGAGCGGATTGCCTGATCCCTCCGTACCGGTTTGGCGTCTTAAAATATGGCCGACTCGGAGGGCTCGACCAGGAAGCGATTTGAGCTGAGAGTCGGCTTCCGTAATCGTACCCTCAGAGGCGGGCGAGAGGCTCGACGGATCAGCGGAGGCTACCAAAGGGCGTCAATGACGAGTCATTTGGGCATTTTTCGACGTACTCAATTTGTCAGAGCGAGTCTCTGTCCTGGCAAGGTGATCGCCAGTGCCAAGTAAATCTGAACTTGAAGGCGCAGCGCTGATGAAGGTAGCCAAGGTGGCAGAAATCAAAACGAAAGCAAAGGAGCGCATTGCAAGGACTGTGGGGGTGCCTGGTAAGATGGCAGGGGTATGCACTGGCAGGTTGAAAGGATTGTGAGAGTGTCAGGTGAGACCGAGGCGAAAAACGACAGAGGTCACCCAGCATAGGATGGGGTTATATAGACTCGGATCTTGTCGTGAGTCAAAAAATTGCTGATTCTCCTAAATTGAGGGCATTCTGAGTAGTTGGATCACAATTAGTACGTGAATTCTGTTGGGATCAGAACCTGGATCCCGCCAGTCATAGAATTGAAGAAGCAGATGGTGTGAAGGTAGTGGCTGATGGGCGCGCAATGAATCTTACGAGCATTGAAGTACGACTCGGAGTCCTCAAACGGTTTCCTTCGTGCCTTCAGGCTCTCGCCCGGTTGTCAATGTCAGAGCTTCGGCTCGACCTGTCATGCGAAGTGCCAGGTGTTCCTTTTCTAAAATTCAAAAGGTGACGAACAAAAAGGGGTTGGCCGTACTAGTGCCAGTGAAGCTGTGTGATGAGTTGATGATGGATGTGATGCATGCATGATGATTGATCGAATATTAGTGTGAGACGGCTCTATGACGTACGTTTACATGTTAGTTTGTTACTTGCAACTCAAAAAGTAACTTGAAGTGCACACTCGGCGCGTTCGAAACGTTACATATGTTGATTCCTTCAGGACAGTCTGGATATAATCGATGATCAACTGTTTTTATTGCTAGACTACGCGTGCACCATTGCTGCACGAATTTACTACACATACCGGGCACCCTGCTTGTAGCAGAATCCTACTTAATTTGTTTACTACTATGGACGTTTTACACACGGGGAAACGACCTTGCCAAGCAAGGTGATTTAACCTCTGATCCAGACGGGACCTTTTGTACCAGTGTCGAGCTCGACCAAGTCACACATACCCTTTGGTCAACGCTATCAGACATCCCGAGTTCGCATCTCGTCTATATGTACGGGTACCGACAAGCATCCTTGGCAACCTTTATGATTGAATAAGAGAGGCAACGCGTCGCAGGGTCGTCGAACACTGTGATGTTTTAGCAAGATGTGCGGTAGCGGCGTCGGTGCATCCGCTGCCTGGAACAACGATGCATGTCTCGGAAGTGGGGTTCAAGTTGGCCTATCCGTGTCGGCGGGAAAAGAGAAATGAACTAGGGGCATTGCCTCTTCCGAGTCGCCTACAAACGCCGCTGATACTTGCCAGCGGGACCCCTAGAGGGTGTCAACGCGACCGGCTCCTCAAGGACTGACTCGGGCGTAGCCTGCACGGTTGTGGGTGCTATATCGATCGCCAACGTCGGGGTTTTTGCTGGGGCATCTCTTCGACCGATTGGTTCGTACCCCGGTCCCCGGTTGCCTAGCCGATCTGTCAACATGAACGTCAATGTGGGTACTAGGTCTGACAGGTTCTGTCATGTGAATGTCAAGTGGGTTGCAGACAATTGAATGGATCTTACCGAATGGGATACGTCGATTCCGAGTCGTACTCGTAAATGATGATCCAGGAGATGTGTTGCAAACGTGTCGTCTCCGTTGTCGTTCGTCACACTGCGCAGGATTTACCTGAAATGCATGTAACCAATCAGCGCCGTTGAACGTATGTCAGGGACGCTTGCCTTGGCGGATGAGATGGTGACACGGCGACTCAGTATTCAGGTGTCCGAGAAAAGAAAAAACTTGTCAGTGTACTACCATGCATGGGGTTGCAACGGAACCCACGAGGGTACTAATAGTGGGGGTGTCACGGTTTGGATCATGATACGTGATCACCGAAACAAACATGTGAATGACAATGGAAGCACTAGGATTACCAGGGCGAATCATTGGCAAAGTGACTTGGCGTCGACACAATTCGGAATTATCTCCGGTTTCTCTTGAGAGGAAGCTATATAGGTAGGCCCCAGCAGAGGCGGGCGTGGGGCTGGACGGATCAGCGGATGCTACCAAAACACGTCAATGATAGGCCTGTTTCGACGTACGCAATGTGTCAGCGTAAGGAGGTGATTGCCAAGCAAAGGTGTAGCGCTAACAAAGGTAGTAGCCAATGCAGCAGAGATCAAAACGAGCGCATGCTTGAGAGGATCGTATGAATATCTGGTCATCGGACGACGGCCCGGGGGTATGTTGAGGCGGTGAAAAACGACAAGAAGTTGATGGAGAACGCGAGGATGGGGCTATATAGACTTGGATCTTTCTGTCGAAAATCAACATCTTCTCGGGAGTAGCTAGATCACAATCTGCAAGCAAGTATGTGAATTCTGCCTGGATCACTAAGAGCCTGACTGATAAGTACACGGGTGGCTGTCAACTGTATAAGTGGGTTGCTGCACCTTGGTCCTGGCTCGTCCGTCGTAGCTTACAGTGTAATCTTTTAACAGAGACCGGAACCGAGATGAGCTGCGAGCAACTTCCCAGTGTCATGACTTCGGACTTTGATTTCTGATGAGTCTCGTTCCCACTCCCGTGGAGTCGGAGCAAGATTTCACAGAACGGGTTAATGGCTCCCACGTATATAGGCCACGGCAAGCATGTCCGACTGGAGTGTGTCACCTCGGTCTGATGGGATCTGTCAAACGAAATGTCCAGTGAGTAAGTAATATGTTACGGGTCTTCTTGTGCATACCTGAAGGGGCGATATGAACAAGAACAGATCGTGCCAACGTTTTGATCGCCCGTTATTGTGGTCTCGTTACCAAGGCATCGCAAAGTCAAATGTACGCACGCCGCCCTTGTCTTCAATCCATTGTAGATTCAATCACGTTGGATACAATTATAAACGGCTTTTATTGTTAGACCGTGCAACTATGTAAACGAACGAAAGCTATACTATCGCTACACAATGTTGCTACACACATTTAGATTCCAGACTATAAGCAGCTCCAGGCTGGAGTTTACGAGCATCGAGCCCGACCAGGTCATGCATAGGCATACCCATCGGCCAATTACAAATCAGCATCATCGTAACGTTCACGTTCACACCTCATCGAGAAGTGCGGCGATTCCGACATCCGGGGTGAATGAGAGAGAAAACGAGCGTATGAGCGGGGTCGTCGAATATCATGATCTTTCTAGTGAGAGGTGCGGTAGCGGCGCCGGTGCATCTTCTTGCCCTGAGAGGACGATACGGGCCTCGGAAGTGGTCCGCTTTTTCATGCATGTGGAGCCTGACCCGCCCGTACCAGAGGGCGAAGGGGCAGAGGCTGCTAGCGGACGAGGGTGGACTGCCTCCGACATTGTAAGGCGACGAAGGGGAGGGTGCAGCCGACGGTACGCTACCTCCGGCGTTTGCAGGTGAAGAGGGCACTGTCGAAGGGGAAGATGCGGCGGGGACAGAGGAAGACCCGGAACCACCGGAGGACCCAGAGCCTGAACTACCTGCTGCCAATGCGGCGACAGGTGGGCCAGGGAAAGTGTACGTGATCGGGGGGTTGTAGATCTGAAAAAGATCGTCAATGATTATGGCAGTACAGATCTCGCACGGAACTCACGTTGGGGGTCAGAATACCGGGATCGGTATCGGAGTAGGCACCAGGGAAAGAGACCAATTCGCTGCTTGAAGGCTGACCAGTTTGAGAGCCGCCGACAGACAATTGGATGCAGGAGGGGTAGAACTCTGCACCACCTTGAGTCATGGCAAGTTGGAGGGCAATGAGCTCAGAGCGAAGCAAGTAATTGCCCGGAGCGAGGTCGCTTGGGATGGTGACTTGGGCAGGAGAACCAGACTCTGTAGTTGATGTGAGCGGTGGTCTCGTATGAAGAAAAGTGACATACTGATCTGCGCTTGGTACCAGGTGGTGTTACCAGATTGGAGGCCCTGTTCGGAGATCTTGAACCACTTTGCACCGGTTGCGGCATAAGATGTACACGAGCCATCGCACTTGGCCATGTAGTGCATGACTGGACCTGTATTGTGCGGCCACTATAAAGGATTGAATACGCGTCAAACGAGCGAGCAAGGTTACTCACATCGGATGTGCCGGTTGTGCCACCGACCCAAGAAACCTCGACGTTGCTACCAGGGTTGGCATTAGCCATGGATGCACCATTCTGGGCACCTGAACCACAAGCAAGGTCAGGGTTGGAAGCACCCTTGACTGGGCTGTTTGTGTTGATCTGACGGATTGGAGATTGGACGGAGGCTGTCGTGCCAACGGAATTGCCCTGGTAAACGGTGCCATCGATGGTGACCTTGTTCACATAGCCGTGAGCGGCCACAAGGACAGGAAGGAAGAGAGCGACGAGGGTAGAGGAGAGCATGATGAGAAGACCCGCACAGCGAGAGCGAAAGTAGAGCGAACCACAAAGACAGGAAGACGGTCGGTTAGGGCATGGCTGAGGAAGAGAGGGTCCGTTATATACGGTGAAAAAAAAAACAATCAAGTGGACAAGAATGGAATGGCTTTGGGTGGAGTCGAGCTTGGCGGAACCGATTTTCATTGTCTTGTCGACTTGACGACAAACGACAACGTTATTGTTTGCTACCATGTCAGACCCACCCATTCACACCATCTCTCCGCTGATCTCATTCACAGGCCACCCAAAGGCACCACCAAGAAAAAACCCGTCGCCGACGGTACTGGCGCGACACACACCCCCGTTCGTCCCTGCCTCACCTACACCCACTCGCTGACGTGACCACACCAGACCCTCGCGAAACAACTCTCCCTCCTCCATCTCCCCCGTCCGTTCAAAAACCCTGCCTTCACTAAAAACACGAATCGCCGTACCAAGAACCTCAAGACCGTGCTCGGCCAGGAACGCGAACGCGAACGCGCCGAGAGGGAGCGCAGGCGGGCCGCCAGGGACCTCGTGAATGCGATGGATGTGGACGAAGAGGGCGGGGTGGGCCAGGAAGAAATTCCGACCTGTACGTCCCTTGTTCGCTCTTGAATGGCTGGCTGGACTCGCTCGTCAGACACGTCGATCGAAGCGCCCCCTTCGCTCCTGCCTCAACGACACTACTGCGATATCACAGGCCTAGAGGTACGTTTACCCTCTCGGACGCTTTGGCATGTGATTCAAAGGCCCCAAAGGCCCCGTACACGGATCCCCGTACCGGACTTCGGTACCACGACAAGAGTGTGTACGATCTCATCAAGCACCTCGTGCGTCCAACGCGCTCCTTTTCTTGCGAGTATATGCTGATGAGCCACTAGAGTCCAAGCGTCGCCAAAGACTACCTCTCCGCTAGAGGCGTCAATCCGATCGTCAAATAGCACCAACGCATCATGTGGTATTGCTGTACGCGTCATGTGTCTTCCCGCAGAGCTATTCCTGTCGTTTGTACGTGCTATCCAGAACCATCGTCCCCTGTCACGGTCTGGACTGAACAAAACGTGTGTGGGAACAAAGCCTGTCGCGTCGTGATCCCCACGACCTTCATATTGGCCTTCGCACTCTAACCATCAAGTCGTTTCACAAAGGCATCGGCGGAACGTAAATGCAAACCAGACAATGACCTTTGAAGAAAGGCGCGGCATGCTGATTGATGACAATAATCTTATTGACATGTGGTCTGTCATTCGTGTCATGCAAGCTGTGATCGAACGGGCAGAAGGGTATACGAGATGTATCCAATGTATAATGCGACCCACCCCTTGTTTGAGCCCAGCTCCCGAGGTACGCTACACAACGTACGATGATGATGAGAAAACAACAGTGAGAAGTCCGCCGCAATAACGATTAATGTCAATATGAATCAAAACTTTTCAAGTACAAGTAAACGAGGGCATCAAAAAAAGAGCGAACCGCTCTAGTAACCTAGACTGTCGTGATATCAGCACACCAACCAAAGAGACCGGGGCACGGGACACGTACGCATGGCACCCAAGAAGCAAGGCCGCACCAGCGACCACGCTCGTCATCGCCCGCCCTCCAAACGCGTTCGCAGCACCCGACGTCTTGTCCGCCGTGGTGGTCGCATTCTGCACAACTGGAAGCGCCTGAACCACCGTCGTCGGCTGCGTCTCTACACGGCCCGACCCGACGATCACCATCGTCCCGTTACTCGGGATCCCGTTCACGACGACAAACAGCAGCGTCGGTCCAGGCGTGAGCAAGTTCGAGTTTGGTGGGACTTGTGAGACGTGCAGGACGTACGACCCGTCGTTGTTGACGCTGTATGTGTTGTTGAGCTGGAGGTGACGCTGACCCATGTTCATCGCGTGCGTCGTGAACCCACCGCGGACGAGCACGACAGTAGTGTTGGCGGCAGCGTCGTTGGCGGACGATTTCGTGTACGAAGTCGAGGAAACGGTGAGGTTGAAGTAGGATCCCCCGTAACTGAGCGTGGAGGGTGTGCCCGTTACTTGAGGACGGACGCTCGACGCAAAGTAAGGCGGGTAAAATATCTCGGCAGCGTACGTCGTTGGGAACGGCGCGTGGAGCTCGACGTCAATGTTCGGATTTGATCCTGCGACCAATACGGATGCGTCTGGAAGAAGGATCGCGGACGAGTGGTACAACCTCGCGATGTTCGACGACCCGAGCCCTGCGTTGGACCATCGAGAACCTTTTGGTGCGTTGGGGTTGAAGATCGCAGGGGTGCCGACGGGACCTGATGCAAGCGACTGGAAGAAGGCCATTTGATCGAGTGAAGGAGTGTAGAGCGTCTGGTTAGAGAACCCAGCGGTACCGTTGGTGCCACCATTGATAACCAGCATGGTCCCGTCGGGGAGGGTAATAAACTGGCCCATGGTGCGACCCTCGAGCATGTCATCATCCTGCTCATATGTTGGTGAGGAACCGTCTTGAGGTTCTGGCGTGATACGCTGGCAGTCCGCGGATGCAGGGTAGGTCCAGGTGTTATAAAACGGCCAAGAGTAGTTTCCATAGTAGTCCGCGGGCATGTCAGAACCACCGCAGAAAAGGACGGTGGGGGTATAGTTGTTGGCGGGTGTGAGGGGTAGCATCGCCACTGCGCCAGAGGCGGGGTAAACACGCGCGACGTCGTTGGGCATGGCGGGGAGGGGGGTTTCCTCGTTGGTGTCGGGGTCCCAAAGGACTAGCTTTGTCGTGAATGGTCAAGTCTGGAACACGCAATGATCAACTCACTCGTAGAAAGGTTGGCTTGGATGAACATCTTGCCGGAAGGCATGAGGTAGGTGTGGGCGTACGCGTTGAGACCCGAGGTAGTGATCATAAAGTTCATGACGGTCGCGCTGCCACGGCTAGGGTAAAACTCATAGGTGGGTGTCGCACCTCCACCTTCGTATGCGGGATCGATATTGGGGATGTTCCTGTTGACGTAGCCACCGGAAGTGAAACCACCGATGAGGGCGACAGTGCCATCGCCAAGGGCTTCTGCGGCCGAGTACCAGCGCATCTCCTGCATACTGAGAACGGCGGCGTTTTCGTACCATTGGCAACCAGGGTCGGAGAGGTTTGCACTTGTGCATGGGTTGAGGATACGGATGGCCTTTCTCCCGTCGTAGTCATCGTAGACATCGTCATAGTTGGGGGAAGAGGGTGATCCATAGCCTTTTTTTGGAAGGTGAGCTTCCAAACGGGAAACGGGAAGTAACAGGCGCACCGATGCCGACGGCACCATTTCCGCCAAACGTGGCGTACGAGCCATTTGGAAGATGCATGCCAGAGGCACAGAAAGTGTTGCTAAGCACACTCATCGTCGTCGCATTGTGACCATTAATGTCCCTGATTTCATTTCCGCTCAGCGTCAGTGGCGCATAACATGTGGGGGGACGCACCAGACGGAACCCCAGGCAGGATGGCCGTCAATTTGGGCAGCGTTTCCCTCGGTTTTGTCGAGAATGTAGACCATCTCTTCGTTCCCTAGGAACATCTGGCAAGGGATGGGTGGAAGGACGGTAACGGCACACATGTGGACGCACCATCATGGCACTGACGAGGGTGCTACCAGCTTCGACAAGGGAGCCTGCTTGCAGAGCTGTTGCGGGAAGGAATAGGCTAGGAGAATGCCAGCCATGGTAGGGCTGGGGACATGACGCGAGAGAAGGACAGGAGGAAGGAACGACGGATGCTGATAAATCAGACAAAGGATACAAGAGGAAGGCAGAAGACGAGAAAGAACCGCGATGGTCAGGCCATTTATATCAGACCTGCGGTGAATGCTATTCTTGTCCAAGATCATCTCGTCACTAGATCACTAGCTGTTAATAATACTTACAGCAAGCACACACATACCAGAATAGATGGCTAGGTGCTGGAGTGGGAATCAGTCTCATAACCGTTGGCGACCTGGTGTAAAAACGAGGGAGAGTCGCACTCGGATCCGTGGTAACGTGAGCGAAGCCCGAAAAACGTGACGTTATACAGCCTAAGGCTCAGGTGACTCACCCGTCGAAAACTTGCAGCGGCTCGTCAGATGTCATGATGATACCAAGTTGTTCTCGCTTTTAGGTGAGGTCGCCGAGTGTCGGATCTCGGTGGAAATTGGCATTGTCCGGCCCTGAGTATTATGGTGGATGCGTTTCTCCGATGATAGTGCGTCCCTTCCCATCTAGACGTAAGCGAGACCGAATCTTGAATGATCAAGAACATCATTCCCACACCAGGAAAATTCAACTACATTCCATCGTCTCTATTCTTTTCGTCGTTGAACAAAACCATCGCTCAAGTTCACTTCAACCTCCCGACACCGAACGTACGGCGACGTGACACACGCTCGGATATTCCCTCCAAGACTCATCTACACGGCCCCCGCGGAGACCGCGACTCTCGCCGTTGCCATCGGCTTAATTGGATAGCCACTGGTCTACACCTTCAAGATCACCGTGCATGCAATCTCCACATGTCGTGTACACGGTCATTTTATGGAATCCCCTTGCAACCATCCCACCACGACAAAACAGTCAAGCCGTTCACCCGTCAGATGGTGCCAAGACCAGTATGCTTTCTCGAAGATAAATTCAACTGTCTAGCTTGATGGAATAGGCGCCAGGTATGGCAATAGGGTGATCACAGATACCGCGAGCCCATACACCCATAACTTCAGTCAACAGGCAAGGTTTTCTCAAAACCTTGCCTGCTTACTGAGTAGTAGGTGACGCCTCCGTGTTCTTGGTCAAATTTTCAAAGATGTCATCCCAGACGACCATTAACAGTGATGTTTTTCAACCGTAGCATTTGTGATCTTGACGCTTTTCGTTCCACCGCCTTTGATTAATTTGACCACTCACACTAGCTATGGGACTGGACGTGTGCCATGGATGTGCATAGCCGAAGGCCACCCGGGCTGAAGTTGATTTGCGGCTATCAAATAGACTTTATGACAATAGCCGTCCTGACATCCACGTCAAGTATGGTGGCGCCGAGGAGTCCCAACTCTACCGTACGAGGTACCGCGACCGCCGTTTCCCATCCCTTTGCTACGCGACGAGGACAGAGATGAGGACACGGCAGCAGCGACTCAGATGACATCGACGACCCCCACTGCAATTGACGGGATGAGGCGAGCGACTCGACGCGCCCATCGTGACCATCTGCCCGTCCCTTGTTGCTACGACCTAGCGCCGTCGGCGTCGCCGCCATCACCTGTTCTTTTACTACGCAACGAGGGGGAGGGCGAGAACACGGCGACGGCGACGGCGACGACAACGGCACATGCCACACGCCGGAGACCAATCTCACTGTCCGTCCAGCAACGAGGGCAACGACACAACGAGGCGTCACACCAAAATGTTCGCTGAGCAACAGGACGACGGCGAGAATATACTATCGGACGTGTGGGCATTGGAGGCATTACCAGCGGCATCCAACTGAGATACGAGATCAAGAAGACGAAAGGTCAGTTGCATTTTTGAGCAAACAACTTGAGATGTCATTAATCATTAATACATCATATTTATTCTAGCGCTGCATCAACAACGACGGAACGAGTGACTCACAAAAACATGAACTACGAATCACATTTCATCGAGCTAAAGGCTCCTCCAAGCCGTTGTCTCGCAACTCAAATCCCCTCGATATCCACGAGCGACTAGTTACCTCCGCTACGAGCCACTCAAGTGAAACTCAAGTAATTGACGGATAGCGGAAACTTGAAGAGCTCTGAATCACCCCCGCCCCCACTTAGACGTAGAACCAGATTACACCCTAGCTGAATTCACCGACGCCAGGCTCATTTTCAAGATCGAAGGAAAGACAGATCGAGAGGCGGCAGCCCTTTTGCGGGAGGTCTGGGCCACGCTTCAACCATCAACGTACCTGTGATCTCTGGGACCAAGAACGACGAGCGGAGGAAGACAAGAGCGGGACGACTCACTCATTTCTTCATGTGGCGCGTCGTTACCTCGCCATCTGCACACAACCTGTGCATAACTGCAGCTCAACATGAACATCTCGGCATCCCCAACCGAACGGTGACTAATGACTCATAAACCATCACATGGCCGCTCCTTCAGTGCCTCCGCCCCATTTCCCCTCTACCCCCGCCGGTGCAGACTCCATTCTTACAAATAAAGGCAGGTCCTTTTGGGCTGACGGCCCCCAACCTGGTGCTGGGCCCAAAGAGGGTGACTCCGGCCAACCAACCCTCCCCGTCTGCGCTGTCTGCCTTGAGATGTACTTGGCGTATTTGTGACCTATCCGACACAGCAGCACGATCATCCAAAGTCCCTTCTGCTAAAATTGTGAATAGTATGTACACAGCAGCAATCCAACAATGGATCAACCAAGATCGACAATCTACTGTCTCACACAGGCACAGGCAGAGAGATCATGCTTGCGATATGCGCCTGTCCCTTTATTCTGTACCGTGCGGACCTCACCTCAGTATGTACATATTCTACTGTAACCATCACTCGTTGCTCCTCTCTCCCACTTTTTCCCTTGCCATAGGAGCGGGTGGACTCACACAGACTACTCATTGTACCGCAGATTAAAAAAAGCCTATCTGGACTGAGTGGAAGCAGGATGCTATATGGCACTCATTTGGTTTTGAGGTGGTCGAGGAGATGAAATGGAAGCGCCAAACGAGCTCAGCACTCTGCTTCTGTCTGACATGAGTCATGGAAAATGCGGGTTGTCATAGCTGTTACTATAGTATGTGACTGAAACATCACGACAGCACTAATATACGGATTGATCGCCTGTGCCCATGGGGCCGAGGCCGAAGCTCCGGCCAGGCAGAAATAGAACTCAGTGCAGTACGACAGTGATACAACTTCTTGAAGTGGCCATGGACACTAGTAGTACTAATTGAAGTGATACCGGGACATATTACAAGTGAACTGCACACGACCATATATCAGCTACCCTATATACTTCTGAATCCCGCAGTGGGGACATATGAACTCCGGTGAAACGAGTCACAGAACCTGTCATCTGCTGTCGCTTCATTTACTGCAATAAACGTCACCAGATTCCGATGATGTCGATGATTGATCAGAAACTTGAACTCTACATAAACCGTCATTGCTTCGTGTGTGCTGTCCAGTTTTTCATTGCGTGGTACGGTAGTAATATCTGAACCTACGTCCTGTTACTCTTCCAACTCGTCTCGCCAACTCATCGTTCTTTGGAGAAGTGCCGTCGCACGATCATCATTTACAAGCAAAGTTCGTGAGTTGCAGGTCCTTACACGTTACGAAAACTCTTCGCTTAGACAGCGACAGGTGAACACTGCGCACCTCGCGATGTCTTCTACAAGTATTGCTGCAGCCTTACCTCCAGGCGTGGAGGCTATCCCCGAAGAGAAACTCGACCTACGTCCAGAGTCGGAGATCGTCGGCACCCTCCTGACGTATCGCCCAGTCACCTCAGAGAAGAACATCTGGGCGTTCTGGAATACTGGCTGGGACAACATGAGACCAGTGGACTCAGCGGAACGTCATTGCGTGGATGCGCCGTTTCGAGCCATTGGGCTGGATGGTACGTCCAGTTTAATCACCGAGTCATATCATATTCTGAGAGCATGATCAGTTATTAGGTGCGCCTCCTCGATCTGGTTCCGGACTCACCGAACCACGTCTCCAAGTTCCTGAACACGGATGAGTTTCCCGACGCGTTCAAGGTGACCTCGTCGGTGTTCATGATGCCACAAGCCACAGCCGACTTTCTCAGAATTGCTTTGCTGTACGAACACGGAGGGGTCTGGCTCGACGTCAGTTGCATGATATTTTGCGACCTTGATGACATCTGGTCAGTCATCCAAGACCCCAAAACTGAATATACCATGTGCGCATACATCATCAAGGTCCCCCCCAAGGAGTTTTATCTTTTCAGCAACGCCGCACTTTTCTCGCAGAAGGGCGATGCGTTCATGAAGCGCTGGAGAGACGTTTTCGCGGCCCTTTGGAAGGGTAGAACAGGCCCGAGGGATCTCTCCCAAGACCTGCTCATAAGCTGGTTAGAGCCATACACACCAATGTTGCCAGGGCATGACCCGTCGGACGAAATCAATAAAAGCATCCTCAATGACTATATCGCAGTCAACCTTGCCGCGGAACGCCTCTTCCTAATCCAAGATCCCGTCGGACGGCTTCGACGGACCTTCATATTGGTCCAACAAGATTTTCAAACTCGAGGTGACGACCGACCACGCGTACGCACAGTTCACAACAAACCTCGACGGCCAGAAATTATTTGACTTGTTCGCGAGTCAACGGGAGGGCATCGAGCCTGGAGAACGGAACCAAGAGGCAGAAACAATTGCCAACTATATGTATACGAACACCACGATCGCAAAGTTCTTTTCGGGCTTTGGGGCGACGAACAGGGACGACTGGTTGCCTTGTTTGTGGAATCGACCGGAGCATGCCAATGCGGATATCAAGGAAGGGAGTTTCATTGCGTGGTTGCGCTACGCTCAGGTTCACCTTCGGCCCACGCGGAAGGTAGTGCCTATGATGACGGAGGCGATCCCTATTGAGAATATTGTCAAAATGGGGGCGTGCGAGAGGATAGAGGTCAAATTAGTTCCGAGACAGAAGCAGCATAGCTCTTAGGTGGCGGAGCCTAGGCTTGGCCACCTTATGTTAGAAGTTAGAACCAAAACAATATGATGGACCGCTCACATTCCAAGTCCTGAGGTTTCAGGCAGAGCGTGACGAAACAGGGGCCAAATACGTCAGTGGTAAGGTAGCAACACCAGCCCCTTGTGTGACATAAAAGTCCTCCATGAGCTTCATGCTGAAGAGTGGCTCGATTTAGCCTGGGCCCATCCCTGGACCTTGGGAAGATGCACTGTTAGTTCAAGTTGCCTGTGTCAGTCTCCCGATGTTGACTGGTGTTATCCCCGTTTCTTATACCAATATGCTGCCTATCAAGACAAAGATCAGTACGAGACAGACGTTCGTATTACGTAAAGTATCTGAAGAGCTTTGTGACTGCGTGATTATTACGTGACAATAGCTCTACTACGTGACTCTACTGCTGAATGCCTATATTTCTCCCCACAGCAGGATTCAGTACATTTCATGGTCATGAATCGATAAGGCTACCAACACATCGACAATCCTGGCATACACCACACTCGTTTGATCAAAGTGAGCCATAGACGTGGCCAGCGTTTGAGAGCTGAGTAATGTCATCGTCGACACCAGTGACGGAGCTCGAAGACACTAAATCAGACACCCGTATAGAAGTCTTGCTTAGTCAAGAAGTAGGGCACTCGGCCGCGCATTTTCCTCGTGGACGATATCGCAGGAGATGCAAGACATTTCATAGCGCATTGGCATCCACATGTTGGCAAACGAAGTGTACACAATCGGCGACAAGCACTTTAGGTTTCTCGACAATCGAACCCGTGGCCGATCACTATATCACGCTTGTCAAAGGTGTTCAGTCCAGAGGCTCTATGTCATAGCTGGTTATTCCTTGGTGGACTGGTGGCAATGTCGATGGCGAACAAGTTTTCATGGGGGGAAGTGGAGAAACAAGGTGCGCATAGAGATCGGCAAGAACATAGCCCGCTTTTGATCCACTGCACAGGATTCAGATCGTAAAACCTCGAACCGGTAGACGGAGGAAAACATCAGCGGTGTAATACTATTTCATCTTTCACAATACGCCCACTCGGTACCGAATTGTCTCTTGAACTTGAACGTATGTACAATCCACTACGTTGGAGGATCAAGGAATTACAGATTTACAGCTGACAAGTTTCCTCGTCTCAACATGTAGTGCAAGTTGTCCTTGGTATAGGAGTCATTTCTCTCAACGTCCTCGATTCGGACTGACATCGTTGGCAATGTTTATGACGACTCATTTTATTCGTAAACAGGTGGTACCTGGCTAATTGGTTCTCGGTGAGACGAAAACGCCGCTGGGACGTAAGCCAGCGACTTGATACTTCCCAGGCACCATTTATTCACAAATAAACACACAATAAGCAAACTGCCGCTCCACCCCCGACTATGCTCAACTTGCAAGCTTAGCCGTTCTCAATTGTTCCTGAGGAGAGAACAGCCATACTTTTGCACAGTTGCATTAGACTCGTATATTCGCGACTTATTGTGAACGGACTAAGTACCATCTCAAGTTACAAGTAAGTTTATGGCAACAAGTCCGACTCCGAGTCATTGTATCTGATCGAGCCCCAGGTTTTATATCACTGCGATACTCATGGACACTGAGAGAACATTGGTCATCCACCGTGACAGCCCGAGGAGTCGCGACGGTGGGTAATAATTTATCTCGACCAAATCTCGGCTGCCATCCCACTTTCCCCTCGAATGGGTTCACCGAGTTGGGTCACGGCTCGAAAATGCTCAGGCTGCCCTCGGGCCCCTGACACGTCGCCAGCATCTTGTCACCTATTTCGAATCTATATATCTTGGTGCAGAATGTGCCTCCACAGTCCATTCGAGAATGCCTTTTTTTGCTTCTGTTTTGATTTCTGCTGCTTTAGTCGCCTTCACCGCCGCTGTTTCCATTTCTCTCCCAGGAAGCCTCTCCACTAGTGCGTCGCCTGGTTCGGAGCCCGGTGTCTCTGCGTTTCCTCAGATCAACAATACCCCTGCCGTCGGTGGTCAACTGAGCTCCCTCGAGAGTAAAGTTGAGAATGCCGTCGTTGTCTGCGATCTTAAATCCGACATCGACTACGCAGTTAGGTCCATCGAGTCCAAGGTTGACATTCGCAGCACCAATACGCCATCCATTGCTGTCATCTTCAATGACCTTCAAACTCAGATCCAACCTTACATTGAAGAATTGAGTACGTCCAAGCAATATCTGCGCGATCGTTACTTAACGTGATTTGATAGCTTTCATCATGCCCTCCAACATCTCGGCTTCCCTTGTCGAGAAGAGCGTTTCGTCTATCAACGCTTCTGTCGCCACTGCCATTTCTCGCCTTCAGACTCTCAGCGGCCATTACCCTAGTAAGGGTGATGGCCAATTATCTGTTCTTCAAGCCCTCAGCCTTTCTTTTTCCGAGGACATAAATGTGCGTATCAACATATGATTCTCCCCGCCCCGACCCTAAGGTGTATTGCAGAAACTTTTCAGTGCCCTTCTCAACATCGTCAAGGCCGCCGCTGGGGCCGATACTAACGCTAATTCAAGTTTAAACTTCAGCTGTGGCGTCGTCAGGGGCCTCGGCTCTCTTGTTGACAAAGTCCTTACAACCATTTTCATTATTTCGCAGGAAACAACTTTTCATGCTCCTGCTACCGTGTGATGACGTGACTGTCACTCAGATACTTAGAACCCATACACTTCCGTTGCCGCATGTCGCAGTTACGCTAGCTACATACTACTCCGCGAGTCTACTGTGTAGGTCTGCGAATATACTAGCCCAAGTACAGTCGCTACGCAGTGACCTTGAACATCCAACCTCCACGTCGATGTCATCCCCAGGTGAACGGTTTAAGAGACAACGCCGAACTTTGAATAAAGATAGAGAGCTTGATAGATCAGTCTTATCTTGGTAGCGTAGCCTCTGCGGTTCAGAATTGGAATGCGGGCTTTGAGGTCCGAGTCGGTGGCATTATTAAAAAAATACATAGTAGGGAAGAACGAGTATAGGTTATTCGATGTAGGGGCTGCTACGATTTATTACCGTAAGATACATCGTATTAGAGATACAACACATTATCCGTAGTGTAAGTAAGTAATAGTAGTTTTGGATATTGAGTTGGTTGCAGCCCGCCCGGCCTTCAGTGCGGCCTCTGGAGCTTCTAGATACTTGCGTCTCGTCCGTACTAGTGTAATGCCATTTGGTTGTACGAGTTACATAGTTTAGTCACTGATCGCGCTATCATGATCCTACACCAGTAGGGACTTGTACCTGCGGGGCCCGTCACAAGTCTATTTCTACTTCCCTAGGCCGCCGGAATCCTCTCAAACACATACATGTACGCCAACTTCTTCAACTCCTCCACGCTCGTTCGATCAGCCAGTACCACTTTTTCGTCGTTAACCAACACCCATCTTTCGTTCTCGCTCGCGCCAGTGTCGACATCCATCCCATCTTCTGACGTCGAATGCGGCAACCGAATGTGAGCGACGTAATGCCCTGAGTGCACGCTCGGGCCCTTGTGTGAAATGAACGCCTTGAGCCGGTAGATGGCAGGTAAAGTTGCAGATCCTGGATGCTTTTTCGCAGGGGTGGGTACAGAGGCCGAGACAGTGTCTTCACCAGTGTCATCGAGGTGGTTGAACACCCACTCTACTGCACGTTCAAGATCCCCGTTCTGCGCTCCGCGTTAGCAATGTATGGTGGTCCGAAATTGGTCGAGCTGCATACCGTTTCCAAGAGTGCTTTACGGGCTTTCGCGTGTGTAAAACCCATGTCTGCCAGTAGTGCAATTTGTTCTTGTGGAAGCTCCTGGGCGTTCGAGCGCCCCGTCGACGCACTCAGCTGAATGGGAGCATCGATGTCTGGTTGTATACTCAGTCTTACTCGTCAGTCGATTTAGTGTTCACGTACCGGGATCTTCCATGTGGTCGAATAACCACTCCATGGCTGCCTCAGCACCAGAATTATCGGTTGCAAAGAGTGCCTTCTGGCATCTCACGGTCGGAAAGCCCATGCCCTCCAACTGCGCCAATGCTTCGGAATCGAATCTCGGCAATGATGGAACAGAGCCAGAGGAAGGCTCATCCGGTAGTTCTTCCTCATCCGGTTGAAGTCCCGCACCAAGATATCCATCCAGCACAAGGGCCCGCTCAGGCAGAATAATGGGAATGTCTGTGTTTGCGCTGTGTAGATTCCGGACGGATCAGGCCAACAAATACACACCTAGTTTTGTGGGCACCCAATTTTTGAGCTGGAATTTCTTCGCGTGAATGACAAGCACATCAGGGAACGTTGCGAGCTGCGTGCGTCTGACCGCCTGGGTCTTCCCACACCCTGCTTCACACTGGTATTCCAGCGTCTCTTGCCCCGTTTCACCGAGGAGGAGGTCTAGGCATAACTCCAAAGGGACCGGTGCATATTCTGGCTTGAATAGGTCTGCGGAAACTTTGCTTTCCAAAATTCCGGTCGCTGGCACACCGAGGCTCAGGACGTCCATGTTATCGATACGATATCTGACCCGATGGCATCCCAAGCACTCCAAGCGTTGCTCTAATCCAAATGAAAAGATATCCGTTGGCTCACCCTCCTCTAGAATATTCTGATGAGTGGCCAATAAACACAAAGGACGGTGGAATGCATACCTGGTGCCCCACCTCTTGCCTGGTGATTATAACGTCTGAGGACAGTTAGCAAATGCCCAAAGAACTCTTCTGCATCTTGTTGCCGCATGGTAGCAAACTCGGCGTGACCTTTACCGACCAAGGTTTTGAACCCGGCAGGTTTAAGACCAAGCTGCCAAGGCGTGTGCTCTGGCGCTGCGTGAGCATGGGGATCCGAGGGCGCTGGTTAGATGTCAGTTTTTTGTGGTAATTAAAGAGGCGTCAAACTGACGCTGCTCCATATGCGGAATCGAGTAACGTCCACTTAGAAGACCGTCAGCGAGCTTCATTAGCTGACACTCTAGACAGTCCGCGGGTAGTAACTGTGCACAGGTTGCCCAGTGTACCGAAGCCTTGTCGGAAACATACTCTTGAGACCGATCTGGTAAGGGGCGATGATAGTAGCATTCTTGAAAAGGGGTCAACGAAAAAAGAGTTTGTAAGACAGAAGCCATGTAACAACTTGAAAAGGAAAGCTGATGAGAAATACTGACACATCGGGGTACATTTTTTCCTACCTGTTTCCGAGATTACTGAGTCCAGTGAGTCCCGGGCCAAAGACAGGTTTTAATGCGCTTCCATCCTCTGCAGTGAGAGAAAAGTCAAAAGTCAAGTTTTGTTCAATTTGCTACAAGGAGGGTGAGGGTTCCGCATATATTGTGAAGTCGAATGCTTCACCAGCTCTGTCATGCTCTTCTCCGTCTTCCTTTGAGACATGACATTTATTCCAAATGCAGCGAGGTGGGTAGTCAACTCGGGGTCGAGACGCGAATCGTTGCACGCGTAGCAATATATATCTGTTAAGGGGAGTCAACTAGATTCTCTATTGAAGCCTTTAAGTGCGTACCCGCTGCACCTTCGGGGGTGATTGTCCCGAGCTTTACACAAACCGGATGCCGAGTTGCGTTAAAGTGAGCCAACGCGTGACTATTTCCACCGAGAGATCCATATTGCGAACGTCCACAACCAAGTGCGCCACAAGACAGGCAAAGCCACAAATTAGATGTCAGTTCGCAAGAAGCGCAGTGCGCAAGTCCTACGTTCTCATCCAGCGTGAGGCACGATGTATCCGAGATAAAACACCCACCTTCAGCAGGAATAGGACCACTCGCGATCTGTTCGAGTATCAATGTATGCTCGCAAGCGACGATCTCCTCTTCCCAAGCTTTGACCTCTGATTGACGTGCTGACGATAACGACTGCATGATCCCGTTTGTCAAATGCTTCGTCTGCGGAAAGAGACGCTTGAACACACAGATTCTCAGGTAAATGAAGAAAGGAGACCTACTGTGTTTTCGTCCCCAACGATCTCCTTTCCGTTCTCTGGATCGCACTGCCAGCATCTTAATGAAGTATGGTGGTCGTACTTGTCCTCTTCGCGTTCTTGGACGATTGCAAGCTTGGTCATCTTAGCAGGTGGCTCTTCGTCACCCTGGTGCAAGTCAGCTCGCGTCGCGCTCAAGTGAAAGGCGGATACGCACGCGACTATGGTGGGATTTCGGTTTAGGTTTCCGTTTAACATTGAGGGTGAAGGTGTGTCCCGATCGCGCGACATGTGTGCGCGCGTGATGGCGATCTGGACTCAGACATGCGCCGTTGAAGCAGACGAGGCAGACCTCGACACCGTCGTCGCCGTCCTATCATGTTGCTTCGTGGAGTGTCTGCGATTGTGGGATCGAGCTTACCTGATTGTCAAAGCATTGTGTACACTCTTCACGATGAACTGACTGGCTGATTTTTGGCTGCTGTAGCTTTGATAATTCCGATTGATGAGGACAGCTTGCCATCGTTGATGAGCGCGTTTGTAACAACGTCGCAAGTCATGACAATTTACAAGGCCGGCCAGTCAAGTCACATGATCATACACATAATCAACATCCTAGTCGAGTTCCGTTACTTTAGCCTACATATAGAGAATCCAGACCAAAATATTTCAATAGATCTCAGAGTACATCCATCTTGAAGAACCGCTCGCGCGGAAGGTATGACAAAAAGAACGCTTGTATGGAAAGTCGAACATCTGTCATAAATTGAATCCCATATAATCTTCGAATTAATATAAAATGGCTTACCGTCTGGAGGTGCATGGACGAATCTAAAGAAAGTTGCAAGATGGCTCCATTGTCAGCTTTCGGTTCTCCTGTAGAGTGCTCTGTCCTTGGATCTGCCAGAAAATTGTAATGATGGATCGAGCGGAGCCATGCTTGTGCTACCACGAGCCGTCAGTAACTTCAAGTCGCCTCAAGGTAATTCCGTACCTCTTTCCCAGCCTCTGAACTGCTCTTCTCCGACGAGTACGTGTATACCTCTGTCCCATTCCTTTGCTCCTCCTGGAACATAAGCTGAAACGTGGTTTTCCTGCGAAGATATAGATATATGAGTAGAAGTGCCTAAATGAGGGCAAGCGTTTCACCTTGATATATACAATTTCCAGATATCCCATGAGCTTTCCATCCCAACTCATAATCATAGGCAACACAGCAGGGTCATTTAAAACACCATACACATATTTCCTATGCTGTTCGAGGGATCCCCGCTCATTCCATCCGCTATTCACGCGGTCGTCATTATGCCATTTATGGAAGGCTTCCAAGTGAGGGGTAACTTGACTGTCCTCACCGACGTCGAAGTAGGTAAATTCGAGCGTTTGCCCTACTGTGGGGCAGTAGCGACGGTAGAGTACCTCGCCTTGCAGAGGCTTGGGCGGACGCAAAGGATGTGCGGCGATAACAAGTGGCGTACGGGTAAACGACTGAACCGATGGGAACGGCGAGGCGGCGTAACGGGTCAAAGAAGTGGAGGGAGGTAGCCAACCGCACAGGTGGTATCCATGCGTCCCGGCACCCTGCCAAAACGCTGCCCTCGATAAGAATAAATCGTCTTCCTCTGCATGCTTGCTCAGCGCAGTCCTGCCGAGCCCCGAGCGGAGGATGTAGGTGCAAAGGTCTGTACGGTTATCTATCTCGGCAGAAAAAACGATTGGGATCGTTTCTCGTTCATGGTATCGAACGAACAAGGCGTAAATGATTGCCCAGGTATCTTGGATCGTAATTTTGCGAGAGCTTGGAGGGCGGATTTCTAGCACGGGGTAGTTGGGGACATGTGTCGCAGTGTGCTCGTGCGGCGTGCCAACGGAAGACAGGAGCAGGACAGCTGTCCGACTCAGAGCTTCGTAGGTGCACACCTGAACATTGTCCACCAGAATGCCCGATTTTTCAGAGCTGCCAACTGACTGGACGTTCACCTTCGTCTTGTCGGGCAGAAGAAAGACGTCGACGTCGCGTGAGGAGCGATTTGACAGTGCATTTTGCACGGCTTGTAAACGGTCTCTAGTAGTGCGAGACACGGTCATGGGAGTGCTCTCTAGCGAGTTAGTGCGGCCATCTAATCTGATATATAGTTAGAATTGCTTACGTCAGCAATGCAGACGTGCTTTTGCGAACCTAGACACAGCAAGAAAGAAAAAAAAAGTTGACGTCCAGTTTGTCGCTAACGTCAACATGCCACAAAACGGCTCAGTTCCAAACGGAAGTGCCTCTCAGACGCCTCCCGAAGCATCGACACCGTCTGTTGTCGGCATAAACTTCGGCAACTCATACGCATCCATCGCCGTATTCACCAAGGTCCGTCCAACTCCTTGGCATCGCCCATATTCACGGTCGCCGACGTTTTTCACGAGTTAGGAAGGTGTTGCAGAATGTATAGCAAACGAGGATGGTGAACGCCAGATCGCGTGTGTACTGGCTTTCCACGGCGAAGAAATGGTACGAAAAAGAGACGGCTGATGTCGCATTACCCTGACGATCGTGCACGATCACAGTATATCGGGAATCCAAGCCAAGCAGCAACTTGTCAAAAACGCTCAAAACACTATTACGGGTTTCCGAAACCTTCTCGGAAAAAAGTATGTCGTGTACCAAATCTTTCATCAGGGATATGTAACAAACACGCAAAAATGGTCAGATTTTCAGAGGTTCCTCAAGACAAACTGTCCGTGTCCACGCCTGTCATTCAACATCCTTCCTTGCCTGATACACCTGCCTACAAAGTCAAAGTCCTTCAACATGCTACGTCACCTTTACCTGCCACCGCGACCAACACACCCGCAGCTTCGCAGGTAGCCACACCTCGTTCAGAGCCAATGGAAGTAGAACGAATCCTCACAGTCTCAGAAGTGACTACCATCTTCCTTGGTTCTCTCCGTCAATCTGCAGAAGACTTTCTTGGGCGTAAGGTGATTGGCGCGGTGGTCGCTGTACCCTCCTGGTTCGATGCTGCCCAGAGGGAGGCACTCTCCAAGGCTGCAGATGATGCAGGGATTCACATCCTTCAACTATTCGATGATGCGGGTGCCATCGCCGTCTGCGACGCAGACAGCGTGGACGGCATTCCCAACGACCGAACGCAACTCATCGTCGATCTCGGTGCATCTTCACTCGAACTATCCCTTTTATCCATCCGCGAGGGCCTTGCATACTCCTTGGCCACTCTCTCGGACCCAACTGTCGGTGGAGATGAGATCGACTCGAAACTGATTCGATTCTTCGCCAAAGAATTCACCAAAAAAACGAAAACACCACTTACGGTCGCGCCAGCGACGGAACCCCAAGATAAACGCGCCGAAGCGAAACTCCGCCTCGCGGTGGAACACACAAAGCGCACGTTGAGCGCAAGTCCAGGTGCTGCTACCTGCTCTGTCGAGTCGCTCAAAGACGGTCTCGATTACACGGGGTCCATCAATCGTCTCCGCTTCGACATGGAAGTGCGTGCCGTTTATGACAGGGTGTATGCCAAGATCAAAGAATTGGCGGAGAGTGCGGAGATCGATCTCTACGATATCGATGAGATAGTGTATATCGGAGGATCAGCCTCGCTCCCAGGCTTGGACGAATCCCTGTCCCATGCATTCACTGAATCTGTCATCACGCCTTTCAAGGCGGGAACCGTCGTTGGTGGGGGTGTCGGCTGATCCAACCACGATCCTCGCGCGAGGATGTGCCTTGCAAGCTCACTTGCTCGTATCGCTTGCCCGAGAGTCTTCGGAAGAACTGTTGGCTGCATTCGACAAGGAGAGCAAGGTGACCAGCATCGCTGCAACCAGTCGAACGATCGGCTTGCTTGTGCCGCAAGAGGACTCTGCAGGGTCGTTAGGAGGGATCTGGATACCTCTCGTTCTCAAAGAGACGCCACTCCCTTGTCGTAGGACGTTGAGGTTTGAAGTAGACGCCAGTGAGGCTGGTGCCAAGGTTGGCTTCGAGCTGTGGGAAGTGAAGGAGGGCGTGAAAATAGACCATGTGAAGCCGCCCAAGATCGAAGAAGAGGAAGAAGCCGCTAAGAAGAGGAAGAAGAGCTCGAGAAAGTAAAAGAAAAGACGCTGACCAAGGAAGCTTACTTGGCTTCGTTGTCACTGTCACCCCAGAATTCCATCAAGGGTAAAGCAACAGTGCAGGTTCAGGCAATCATCTCCGACGCTGGTGCTTTGGAAGTCAGTTTCAGAGAGGTTATAAAAGACGGCCTTGGAGAGGCTGTCACTGCGACTATTGCAGCGCCATGATGGTACGTCACATTTCTTTTTCGTTTACCGCATGATCTTAATATCGTTCTTCAGTCGTTACCTATGAAACGATAAAATTAGAGTCGATTCTCAATCATCTTCCCCGATATCTTCATTGCAAGCTGCACATTGAGTAGAGTGCGACAAATCTACATGGCATGCAATACATATCACTCTGACATTCGCCTACCTTGAGGTTCTCCTTCATGACCCCTCCATGACTCCACATTTAGATCATCAAGGATGATGCTTCGACGTCGTGTCTCTTGGGTAGCTCCTGTCGCTCCACTTACGTCCAAGGCAATTGCCTCGAACGAGTTCCCGGTGACTGTGCGTAAAAGACAAGTTTATCCATGCGAGCTGGAAAGAGACCGGTATAGCAATAATTGATGGCGTGGTCCAACGAGCAGATACAATCGCATACCTATCGTGAAAAATATCTGCTAGAAGAGTCAACGGGACACAGACCGCGGTGTGAATCGTGGTGCCAGCTGGCAGTTATGTAAACGATGGCGAGTGGGGTAAGTTGACGGTCAGCACGCCCTGCCACCAGGGGTGAGGTTGACAGCATTACTGCTGTATCTCGCTCTCCAATGTTCAAAACGAGCCTCTCGAGGTTATTCAGACTCCCAGGTCTTGTCAGAATACCCTTCAGGGGCGAGATACACAGCATCAAGACAGAAACGGAGTTGGAATTGTGTAGGGAAGGAGATAGTGAGGTTGTCTAAACCCGACGGGCTTTCCGGCATGAATCCAGACGAACCTGGTGCGTGCTTCAAGTTGAACCTCGGAATCGCCTTGCCAAAGTCACTTAATTCCTCGAGGTACTCGAAACAATCTCTAAGCTATTTATCTAAGACTAGCTTTGTGAAAAAGATTCATTTTCAGGGCTAGTCACCAGTGAAGGCTATCGCAATAATCTCATTTCCTCCCGGATCCCTCGGTTTCACGGGAAATCGATTGGAATAAAGGTCAACAAACTCTGCGTCTCCGGTATCAACTGACGCTCGCAGCTTCTGGTTAGATAGTAACTTGTCGCTCCCAGTGTTTTGAACTAGAGCGCCGCCTTCCTGTGGTCAATCGACAAGTTTCAAGTTCGACCCGAGTGAAAAGTCACTGATACGAATCTGTCATTCGTGGGAAATCCCCCCCGATGTTTTCGCTCTGCAAGCTCACTAGCTCGTGTCACTTGTCAAGAGTCATCAAGAGAGCTAGTAGTCTCATTCAAGGATTGTGATGTGGCTAACCAAAAGTCGGGCTATCCGGGGAATTAGGGTCGCCAGGGTAAAATGAAATCCCTACTTTCAAGTTCAGGGTAACAGCGAAATTTTTTGGTTTCGAATTATGGGTAATGTCAAGATAGACAATATGAATTCCCTCATGAAGGCGATTGGTGATACACGGTGCCATTCGGGGTGTAAGTCCTGCGTCACTGGTCGACCGGTCAGGGTTCAGGGTGCTGGCTTTACTGACCTGACTCTAGATGTTGGTGTTGAATCTAGGACTGATCTGTATACTGATTCCTTGTAGTAACGTATGGCGCATAGCCCCACTTAGCGGAGAACAACTTTTCCTGTTCAATGGGTTATTCCTGCCAAGAAACTAGGGTGCAAGGAGGTGCCACTTTATATGAAGCTGGTGGGATATCTGGATGACCCATATCTGGAGTAAGAAACTCGCCATGCACATCCGTTCCACGTTCTCACTCACTATGAACTTGAACTGCACGCTTGCACGTCTTGGATTGGTGGGGCTGCAAACAGACCATCTAGTGGCCCTGACAAGAAGCGTGCCTGGCGGCAGCGATTCTCGGAATTGCCCCTTGAGCGATCCCCTCAAACTACGGCTGGAACTATACGAGGGACGGCCCACCTGGAAATTTTTCGCATTCCCATAGTGGTCGGTTGCGAATAAAGTCGGCCGTAAGGAAATGTACGTGGATCCGTCCAAACGTTTACCCTGAGGAAGCGGTAACAGTAAACAAACGAAATAAATAAGGAGGAAAGGTGAATCAAATAGTGGCCGGATTGCTCACCATGTCTGACAGTTTGCCGTCCTGAATGGAAATAGATCCCAACTTGAATTTCTCACACGAGGAACGATTTCCATTTGCTGAAAAATTCTGGTGACGGGCCCGTACTACCGCACTCGTCGAAGAGTACGAGCGGCATAGGGCTAATGGTTCCGACTCGTACTCTACATATTCCTTGCTAACACTGAAACATAGCCGAGGGAACCCGAACTAAGGGACTGGTCCGTCGGCGGTTATAAACTCGGTGAACAACGAACTGACCGTATGACATGATACATGTGTGAGCGCCAGCTCGTCTGCCGTTAGGTTGTTGGATCGATCCGTTGGCGATCCACACACCCTGAAACAAATTCGTTGTCCAGGACTAGGTTTCTTCACCTGGTACTTATAGAAATCGAGTGACAGGTTCCTGGAAGGTACAAACCCTTCTTGCATTATTAGCCAGGTGCCCTCCAACGGCTAGCCACACATTTCCAGAATGCCCGCCCAGATAACTTCTCACCCACAAGATTTCAATCGCAAGGCCCTGAGTCATGTGTACGTCGTGCTCGAAATTCTCCTATACGAGTTCAACCCGAACCTTCCACCTCGTTCTAACCAGTAATCTGATGGTAATTCCCTCCTTCCCCTATCGGCGTTCAACAGACGACTACACGAAGCAACAGGTGGACACTCTAATAGCTAATGCTAGCATCGACGAGTTTAGTCTTTTGTACGCGAACGATGCCACGTATACTCATACCCTCGACAGTCTGCGCGCTATCACAAGGACCCTGCTAGCAACTGGCACTCCTAGCCTCGCTTCTTCATTCACGGCAGCAGCTCGGTCTCGACTCTGCCAAACAAATCCAAACCGGATGCAAACCGCTAATGGTTTATTCGCTGCCGGGATGGATGGCATCCACGCTGTTCCCACTCCTGAGCTAGAAAACATCCTTGCCCGTGTCCGCTCACTGTATGGAGCTGGGATGGGGTTCGCTGGTCTCGGCGTCCTCTCATCCGTGGTGAAAGCGACTGTCGGGCTGCAGTGGGAACAACAGGGATCTATGGCAGATATCTTGGCAGTCATCGATACGGATATTAGCCAAGCCATCCAGGTAGAGTCCGAAATACGATCAGGCCGACCGATTTACTCAGTCGAGGTCACTAGAGCTGTAAAGAAGAGTTGGACGGAGGACGTGTGACCGACATAACAGCAGCACGGGACACGATAAGTAGATTATGGACCTGCGTGGAAGAAAGCTGCAGGGACGTCGAAATTTGGGGCGGGGAATTTCCCTTTGAACGAGCCGCCGACAGCATCGAGTGCTGGAGGGTTTGACGACTTATGAATTGCGTGTATTAATGTAGATCGGGATCATAAAATTGACCATGTCTCGATGATTGGGGATGAGACATGCTAATGCTGCTCAATTGATATACCTGACTAGGAAACTCGTCCCTCGGGCCCTATATTCGTGGGATAGAGGTACTTCATCGGCGATCATATGAGGTGAGAGCAACGAAAAAATTATTTATAAATTGAGAAGGGGCGATACGTCGAAACTAGCTTGAAACTGGATAGGCTCGCCACCGGCGACTCCGTAAATAATCGACAGGATAATTTGTCCTGAGCGAGAATATGCGGCGTGATTCGACTTTTCACTTGATATGTGGCCCCCTACGCGGATGATAAGCCAGTAAGTAAGTTCGATCGGGTGACGTTGCCAGACGTCTGATGGGCATAGGGCAGCGTGTCCGTTCTCTGGAAGACGAGCTGGCATATATTTGATAGCCGTGTGCGTCACACCGCGGACGGATGTGTAGCAAGTAAAGTGATACGGGGAGGTATATAGATCGGTGAAGTCGCACGAACCGAGATGAGCGGCGCGTTCAGAGACCGCGCGACTCTGGGGGATTTCTTTTTAAAGGTCCCGTAAAGTGAACGGCTTGATGCAGCGAAGATCCGGATCTTGTAATTATATAGACATGACCTGTGGCTCGGAAGATTCGACGAAGACCCCGGTCCCCGAGTCGAAACAATCTGCGTTAGTCACTAGACCGTATTGTGACGCCTGGATATGTCCGACTCGGAGTCGACACGTGGACTCGAAGTCCCATGTTCGAGCTCCACGTACCATCATGATATTAGCCGACGATGTGCCAGGGGCACCGGCAGAGAAGTTTTGCTGCGACGTCAGGTATGTGGGACGATCTCCAGTGTTTAACGTTCTACGCTGGGTTCAACCGTGACGTCACTGGCAAAAATAGTCAGAATAAGACTTGGACCTCAAGATTGTCACTAGTCCCCAATTCGAAAGCCCTAATAATACTATATGGCAACATCAATTAATGTAGGGCATTGTGAGGAGGCCAATTAGATGCTCTGGATGAGTATTCTTCACCATCGTTGAAACCTTACAAGACAGCTTGTGCGATACTGATCTATTTCGACCGAAGCTGCAAGCATATCCTCATTTTCTTCGGCACATTATTGTCATCTATGGCGGCTGAAAGTTCTTCGGTATAATTGAACAGCCATCTTTCGGAGATGATCCAGTAGCCTTCACTCGGAGTCGCAATTCGGAACGAATGCGCGTTCCGTAGTCACGGTAGTGGGGAGGTCACTTCATTCCCACGGTGCTTATCCTTCTTTCGTCACTGGCGTTGAGCTTGTCGTCGTCTCAAACCCTTGCTCGCTGTGTGCGACGACGACGACTGTTATATTTCACGCCCGCCGTGGTTGATGACCCGCTGCGCCGAATCTGATGCCGCCTCGCTCACTCCTTCCTTCATCGAGGCGTCCTTTGTCCGCAATATTCCTAGGACCATTACCACCCAAGGATCCCAAGGAAGCCAATATCCCTGACCTTCCTGAACCCCCGGAGAGTCCCGCTATTTCCTCTTCCGGGTGTTTGCCATCTCCTCCCGCAACCAACTCTACCGGCAGCGGCTCAACTGGCGACAACAATAGCGCGAACTCCGGTAGTGTTAGGCAGCGGCCGGTTTCCTATTCAGGTTCTCCAAGTACAATGATGCCCTCCGAGATGTCTGACAAACTCATTTCTACAACCAAAACTTCAAGACCCAATTCTGATGACGAAGATGACGAAAATGACCATGCAGGTGAAGAAGACCATACTGCCAGGCTTGATCGCAGAGTTGGACTCAACAGTCCCTGCGAAAATATCGCAGCACTTCAGCGGGTTAAGAGTCTTGCTCAGCGAAACCGCATGGTAAGCCTACTGCGCCTCCCCCTCGACTTTGACTCATTGCATGCCCTTGCCCCACGCCACGTGTTGTGGTATATTCCTGGCAACCTTCGGAAATTCCTGATTGGTTTTGGCGTTTTCCGATATTGAAATGCATTCTTGATGCCTATATGCTATCCAAACCGCCTTGCTTGCCGTTTTAACGTCGGACAGGCACTAGATAAACTTTCTTCCCGCCTCAATACCCCATCACCAACCCGTACTTCTCGTTCCCCCAATGCCCCTTCTTCATCGGTTTCCACTGTATCATCATCTCGCCTCTCATTCCATTCGCACTCGCAATCCATACCACAACTTCAACGTAATGCTACCCTTTCAGGATCCGAGACTGAGCGAGAGAGTCTACGCGCACCGACGCCCTCCCGTTCCGATTCCGATTCTCATTCTTACCGTTCATCCTCTCCCGAACGTTCATCCTCTCCACCCTCTGCATCCAGTTCCCGTCCACGATCTCCAGAGACGCGTCAGGCGTCTCCTGGGCCATCACGTACCCCACGAAAACGAGTTTCCATTGCGAGCGTTGTCTCTATTCAGGACGCAGATAGCGGGAGATACAATAGAAATGATCATGATGTGACTGAAACAGCGCTGGCCGCTGTAGCTTCCTCAAGGAGGAGTCCCACGGGAAAGAAGTCCCGACAACCGCTTCCCAGGGAATTCAGGGATAGGGAACGGCGGAGCTTAGACGGACGGGTTAGTGGCATGGTTGACTACTTTTACCCAGTCAGCTAAAAACTGTTTCCCTAGAATTCGATCGAACCTGTGACTCCATACCGTGCGTCACTCCAAGATAATGGGTATGATGATCATTCGCCCAGAACCGCTATGCATACAGCGATGAATGCAACAAATGCTCTGCAGTATTCTCCCCGCGGTGCTCGGTCCACTCGATTTTCCACTGTGAGGGATCTTACGCGACGACACCAGACTCGCTGGCTTTCCGAAGACATGTCCGGTAATGTTGCAGATGGCGGACGAAGGCAGTCCCAACGAGGTGGAAGTGCAGAAAGTGTACTAAATGGTGGTTCCGGTGTAACGGGAAGGCTGGCAGGTGAGAGCTTACGTGCAGCTGGGATCGGCATGCGTGGGAGTGGGAGACAGGGTGCACCGTCGAATGAGGATGTATTTGGCGAAGGATATGATGCTAACGTGTCTGTGCGCGCGGCACGCTCAAGTGGAATTGGTCCGAGAAATGGTCGTACAGTGGAGTTGCAGCACGAGGAAAGGCAGGGGCGATCCGATACTGATAACAAGAGTCGAACGAGTGGTTCCAGCCCGCGTGTCGCCGAAGCTGTCGCTTTACCTGTTCGCCCCCATCTGCATTCAGATCCGCCTCGGGCCCCTACCGCCTTGGTTACAGAACGGGATGCGAGAGGTACAGGTCGTGCCATTTTATCCCGGCCCGCCACGACTATGGCAGACTACCTCCACAGGGAGAACAGTTCCAGGGACGGCAGTTACTCGATTCGGTCCAGGAGAACTACGTATGACCTGTCGAATAGACCAGAGTCTCGATACTCACCGACTACGCGCAACATCCCCTTACCTCAGACACCCAGCGATCCTGACAGACCTGGTACAGCTATTCTCTCCGGCCGCAATACCAGCTTGATTCCAGCTGGGGACGGCCCCTTGTCAAGTCCAAACAATCCTCAGAGTGCGGAACATACCCGTCTCATGCTGGATTCGCTCTCGATGTTTCAAACACAACTCTCTCGGCTTCCGGATCATTCCCAAACTGCTCGTGATTTGGCAGACCACTCTGCTGCAATTATACGTTCGTCCGAGAAGCTCAACAAGATTTTGAGGGCTGCAACAACCAATGCCGTCCAGCAACAAATTGCTATAGAAATAAACGATGGATATTACGAGATGACAGTCTCAATCACCCCGCACATATTTGGAGAGATGTTGGTTCTGACTTTCGAGAGAGCTTGCGGGAGAGCGATGATGTAGTGCGCTCACTTACTGGATTTATCCTCGGTGTCGGAAAGCTTCTGAAGGAGGTAGCAGGAACATCTGATTCGGCCCATCTGAGGTCAACTAGTTTGGATGACGAAGTTACTAGAAGACTCCCATCGGATCCTGGAGTGGAGAGAAGCAGTAGCAAGCGGAGTCAGGACGGTAGAAGAAGCGTGGAATCGCGATTGAGCTGGGAACCGATGATCTCCAATGGTGGGGCTGATGTCTCCCGCAGACTCTCGTCCCGTAGTGATCTTAGCCTTGTTCACCCTCCATCTTCACGACACCGGGACAGTGCCAGTGATCAAGACCGATCAGCTTCCTCGAGGAACGGTTTGGGGCCACCTTCAACTTCCCGACGGTTGTTTGCGCCACGTGAGCAACGCGAACAGCAAATCGCGACGAACGGATTGATTATGCGCAATACATCATCCAATGTCTTAGACTTGTCAGCGGACTACGAGCCCTCTCCCACCCCTACATCTCGGCACCAACCACCCGCATATTCTACTCCACCCCCCCTCCCGACTCTCCCATCCGAATCTTTACTTCAAAGATCCAATACTACAGTCGACAAAGGCAGTCGTCGCAATGTTTCCTTGAGTTCCCTGACTTCTATAGCCACCCTTCGCAACCCCAATCCACCTTTCGCTTTATCGACACCCAATCCCACCACTGCCATTTCGATACACACCGCATCAGCTTCACCCGAGTTGTCCGCTTTCCCTATGCAACGTACTGATTCTCGCGATTCGATACGTTCTTCTGTCACATTTTCACGCCCATCGGGGGTGTCCGTATCTGCCTTACAACAACAACAAGTTCGTGACGAGGCTCGGAGGCGCGTGGGTACCGCAGATGAGGAGAGCGCTACTCTCAGCCAGGTTCGCGCACCACTCTCTGGCTCGGAAACCGAAAGGGATACCCGTCGGCGAACCCTCGGTGTTCGTGCAGCCCGCAAGTCGTTTGAAATAAACGCCAAGGAGCCTGAGACGGGAGACGTCTCTCAACCCAGGACAATCACATTTCCATCGCAAAGGCGGGAGCGACGGCGGACTGTCACAGAAATATTCGGTTGACCACGGATCCAATGTTGTATACTGCAAGACCCATCGTTTAAAAGTATGTGTCAGACTAGACGCTCCCTAACGATAAGCTGGCCTACTAATCGAACTACCTAGAATATCAGGTATACTGTCTTTCGTGTTTCTTTCTTTGACTTGTGCATCATTTCCCTCATTGCATCTTCAATTGCGGACTTCGTGAACGGACAACACCACCACAACACGACGAATTGGTCCGAAGCATTCCTGTCTCGATATTATACCCTTTTCATTTTGGTCCTTCATAATGTTATCTTGGCTGGCCATGCACATACTTTGTCAATGTTTGATCTCCCTCCCTTTCTCGCTTCCTCTTGTTCTATCGTTATCGTCATACATCGTAGGTGTTCTCACGCAGCACTTGGGTTTTTCTTTATGCAGGTAAAGGGAACATGCACCAATATGATACACTCTTGATCGAAACACCACGAGTACTTTTGAATGACTATCGTAGCACCATCGTAATATGATTGATTCGCTGCCGTCCTTGTTGGTGTAATGGGTTGTCAGAACGTGTCTGCTGGATGGTGGAGCTGACCAAGTATAGAGTCAAAGATCAAGGTTGGAGCAAAGGCCATGATAACCTCAAGTGCTTCCTCCTGACTTCTTGACTAACTGCCTTGGACAGGGCGAAAAAAATCCTTGATCTTGTTCAATCATTCGAAAGAGAACCCGTGTCTGACCCAACGGCCCGGGACTGATTATTGATTCCTCAAGGGCGTTTGTATGTAAATGTCTCATCTGGCACAATCGAGAGTCGAGACGGTCATTTGGCATGGATCAGCTGATAGAATCGTACAACTGAGAAGAGCCCGGGTCATCAACGACGTATCGATCGGTGGCGAATCCAACCGCGAAAGAGAATACCAGAAAAACGATGGCAACTCGCATGTAATTATAATCTCTCATCAGCGATGGGTGGATGTAGAATGACAAGGCGGGTGTCATTCCCCGATATCTTCATTCCAGTCCTGCCGTCAAGCGCAAGGCGTCAGAACTTGAGTCGTGTCGTGCGAGATAACGTTGCGATTTGCCTACCTCGGGCTTCTCTTTGATGTACTGGCTCATGAGTGCTTTACACTCTGGATCATCCAAGACAACGACCTCGACACCGTTCTTCTCCAAGAGCTCCTCGCCGCCGAGCCAGTTCGTGTTCTCTCCAATCACCACGCGAGGAATCTTGTAGAGCAAGATGGCGCCAGTACACATAATGCAGGGACTGTCCACGTTAGAATCAGACCCGATCACTGAGCAACACGATGCGATACAGGACATGATTTCTCGCACCTCAGCGTCGTATACTGCGTGACCCATCCATCACATCGACGTTAGTCCCACTCAGTGGCGCCGTGCGGATGCGTGAGTACTGAAATAGCGTACCATGGTCGAGTTCTTGTACACATCCGCCTTTAGCCGACCTGCATCCTCGAGGGCCGCAATCTCGGCGTGCAGCGTCGGCGAGGACTTTTGAATACGTTGATTGTGAGAACATCCGAGGACGGCTGCGCTGGCTGCGTTGCGCGAACCGCCGTGGTAGATTAGCGCAGCGCCGATAGGGACGCCACCTTCTTGGTAGCTCTTGCGTGCCTTGGCGAGTGCCGTCGCGAGTCCCAGCTTGTCGATGTCGAGTGTGGTCATGATACGTGCTAGAGACGATGCCATGAGCGGGAGTGGTGCTATGTATATCCCTTATCGGATTTCCCATCCATTTACATAAGTTCTGCGAGAGTTGAGGCGATACTAGTTTATGAACAATGTCATAGAGCCAGTTTGAACTTCAGCTCTTATCAATGATAATTTGCTCAAAAGAACAAAAACTGACTGCCCTGAGCAAGGCTCGAACTTGCGACCTCAGGATTGCCCAGGATCTACCTGGTCATACAGACGTATGAGACCTGCGCTCTAGCCAACTGAGCCATCAGGGCTGTAATTGGAACAAAATAAAATAAATCTCACGATCAGCAGGGATGGTAAAATCTCACAATCAGCGAAGTGGAGGCTGCAGAGAGCTCAAGCTTGTTCTTGGATCTAAGATCCAAGAGGTGAGTATAGGACAATGTGGAATATGATTACGTGGTCCAAATACGATGGCTAATAAACGCACTCTACAGTAATCTAAATCTCCCAGAGTAAAGTAAATCCCCAAAGATCCAACGTTAACCTAAGGTATGTCCTCGATGAAAATCGGATCTACATCCTGCCAGGGTCTCTTGCCACCCTCCTTCCATACTCTCTCCCGTTCCAGCCAATACTCGAGTTCATTGCCCGTACGGCTAGGCGTCCACACGCGCTCGCCTGTATCACCATCTGTCTCCGCGATAAACCATCTTGGGCGATGTGGTGGTAGCCTGCCATCCTCTCTTGCACGTCTCGTCGCACGCTGTCTCTCTTCTTGCATGTGCTTCAGGTCATTTGCGCGCTCGTACTTGCCCATCTCGAATGCGCGCTGGTCAGGCCGGAGACGGCAGTCAGGTAGGGCACAGGAACGGTCTGAGTGTGTCCTCTGGACAGTCGTTGAGCGTGATAGCGAATGGAGTAAGGTTGAAGGGCGTCGGAGGTTTTTCAGAGTTTCTCCATAGTAGATATACTCTGCCATATAGTTGGGTGACGCAGGGCCGCCGACCGTCGCGTCGGGGTGCAAGTATCCACTACCAGTCCCGATAGCGCGACAGATGAGTTGACTGTTCCAGCGACCTGCAATCTCATACGTAATCTCGCCGTCTGAATCGCGAACGCATCCCGAAATCTCAAACGCGTCCTTGCCCCGCCACCCTCGGGGTTTGAATGTTAGGATGCATTGATCTCCGGTACGATGATTTGTGACCTAGATCCAATGACCTTTGGTGACGCTTGGTACAAGAGCTATATTGGGGACTCACGATCATGTCTCCATAATGGTCGATGGTGGGAGAGCCAAGGATGAAGCCAGAAACGTTCGTGGTGACCTTTTTCCAAGAAAAGTGTTCTACGACCTTTCCCTTGCCACCAACGGTCGTTGCTTTGGGGTAATTTGGTCCCCATTCTTCGGGTAACAAAAGTTCTGCATGCGCAACGCCAGTGGGTCGAATCTCAAAGGACTTGCCCATGAATTTATTCTGGGCATCAACCTGCAGACCATTCAGCTGTGTTCTATCTGCCTAACGACAAAGTCATACCTCCCCAAAATAATGCCAGTTAGGTGATTCAGCCCAGCAAGCAGAAATCGGTGGGTGATGGCTGACTTGCTCGGACATGTATCGGTATTCTTTGTCTAATCTCATGTATTCAAATGTTTCATTCTCGAGGAAATGTGAGTTGATGCTTAGTCCAAACAGGAGAGATATCTTACAAGTATAGGATTAAACGGCTTTGCTATACGTCCGATAGTTGATGAATAATTAGACATTGCAAAGGCGGCAACGAATGCTATTCGTCGATGAGGGTCCATCTGTTGGACAGCCACGTCAACTACAATTGGGCGCATTAGTGGATGAGGTCGATAACCTGCCAGGACACTCACGGCACTCAGAAAACTCCATGTCTTCAGCCTACAAATAGGTGAGTTGAGTTCACAACCCATATGCACAGGGTTATGATCACCTACCATTCGCTGCAACATACTTGTGGGCTCATTGAAAAATACAGGGAAACTGATCCTCGTCAAATCCTTCCCGATGCTGTGCTTCAACACGGACCAAAGACTGGTCGATGGCCTGTCATCATTCCCGATGGGCAGCTCGGTCCTTAGATGTTTGTATCCCAAGAAAGACTCCAAATCAATGACGAGAGGTAACGACGTAGTGGAGTGTATGGGGCTGGTAAGAAGCTCACTGACGACGAGGTTAGGAAGATTACCCGACTCTATGGCATCGAAAAATTCATCTTCCTCGTCTGTGTCGTGGAAGTCCTCGGTTTCATTTGCCACAATAGGACGGGGTGATGCGAATTCCGATACCCGACGCTGAGTGGGGGTAAGCACTACTGGTGACTGGGGACCATCGGGAACAGGGGCAAGGGTCAATGAAACGGAAGGGGTTTCTTCAGTTGTGAAGTAAGTAGAAGCCTGAGCAGAAGCCACGGCAGAGGACGAGGGGCCTAGGGAGAGAGGTCGTCGTTTTACTGTTGCGAGTCCAGCATCTAGTGTTGCTCCATCGAAGAACCTGCTTCCGCGTTTGCGAGAGCGAGCCCGAAGCTCCTTCTCGAGTGCTTCTCCTTCACGAACCACCGTCTGTAAGCTTTCTTCCCATACGGTTTGCTGATCGCGTTCCCGCTTGAGTTGCGACCTCCACCACTCTTCTCGCTCTTTAGCCATCTGTAGGTACTCGTTGATCATAGACTGGACTGTAGAAAAAGACTCCTTTAGAGCCTCCCGAAGCTCATGCGTGCGAAGGGTGGCGTCTGAGGCCAAGGGTAATCCTGCGAGGAGCTGTACGGTGAGGTCCATTTGCGCCGCAAGCGAATTTCCCTGCAAATCGAAATTACTACCGTGAGGAGGTTGACTCTGAGTTATTTCTGAAGCTGCAGAACTGTCGAGTCGATTGGCAGCCTCCTCAACTTCTGCATCGTCAGGGTGTTGGATGCTATCCTTGGAAGTGTCGCCGATTATAGGAGGGTACTCTTCCGTCGCATCTACCAAAGATGCTTGGTCTCCCCGTAGTTTATGCGTCCCGAGTTCCCTCATCGCGGATACCCCTGACTGAAAGCTTGTCCGAATCTTTGTTGGTCGCAGAGCACTCTTGTCGCTCTCCGTACTCCGCCGACCTGCAAGACTTTTATCCGCCTCGCGTCGGTACCATTCTATACTCCTTGTAATTGCTTGTGTCCACCGTGCGGCTTCGACAGGGTGATTTGCCCGTATGTACCATCTTTGAGCCCCTGTCGCATGTCCACGAACCGGCGTGGAGTAAACTTCGAAGCGTGTCTTGTCAGCGCCCGTGCCAGTTTTAAGAGCTGCCATCTTCATCGAGACTGCACCCCTACTGGCAATTTCCTCCTCTTCTTGATGTCTATAATCTACGGAAATACATATTAAAGTTATCTCATGGTAATATGAGACTTGTAACGAACATGATAGAACGCCATCTTTGAGGACAAACCACCGAGTGTTGTACCCTTTGGCAACATTTGTGTACTTATTCAGATACCCTTTCAGAACAGGAGGTTCAGAGACCGGGACATCAATCAACGACTGATCGTGATTTACGACTGTAATTCTTCAGTGAGCATTCTGAGGTATCGAGAGCAGCAGACTCACATTGGCGTAAGAATACTCTCACGCGATCATCTTTACCTAGGCCATCGTATGCCATCTTTCCTCTCCGGTCCCGCACGAACACATCTGCCCCTGCACGCACTACAAGCTCGATGAACCGCAAGTCTTTCCGACGTGCTGCCTCATGCAAAAGTGAGGTCCCGGTCGTGTCGTCAAGATAAGAAAGATCAATTCCTTTCGCGCGGGGTGATTCTAACAGCGACATTAATGCTTGACTTGGTTGGACCTTCAAAGGGGAGAGTGCGTATGAGTGCAGCAACGATCTATATGATGCGCTCAGGAAAGATCGCGAATCTGGATAAGATGAGGGACGATACGAAGAACGAAGTAAGGTCCAGCCCACCCTGTAAGACTTGAATAACATCCTTCCCTTTGGCAATATCTTTGCATGTATGTCCTTGACTATCACGGAGGGTGTCATCTACCTCCGGTTGTTCGAGCAGAATTGATACGATCTCGGCACGCCCGAGTGTCGCCGCGAGGTGGAGGGCAGTAGTACCGCTTCCAGGTGGGTGTACACTATTTGGTAAAATAGCCCTATGAGATAGAAGCAGCTGTACAGTTTCCGCTGCCGAGGAATTCATCAGACCGAGAGATGTATTAGGAAAATAGTGGACAGTATACCGTTGGCGCAGCGGATCGCGAGGTGCAAGGCTGCAGCACCTGTATTCAGGTCACCAGTCAATTGATTTCTGTCTCTCCTTGCCGATTTCGGTCAAAAAGGGATGGATAAGAGCGGGGTCGCCTAGCAGAAGGTGTTGCGTCAGCAATCCGGATGTGTCCCTTGGCATGTGACCGCACCACTCCTGAGAGCTGAGAGTAGCTTAACCTGTCGCAAAGGCTCCAATGAACCTGAAACTATCCCATGATCAGCCAGGACGTATATCAAACCCAGATACCCAAAGAATACCTGATGTCTGTACGCTAAGGAGAGAGGGACTGTCGTGCAGAGACATGACAACGCTACCAAGCTGCACTCGTCGTTTCGACAGCTGCTGTCTCGAGTTGTCGTGGCAGAGTCGGCGAAGAGGGTTTGGCTCCCTCTGAACGTCGGTGTTCTGGTCAACGTGCAGCACGTTGCATTGATGCCAGCCACGTGACACCCCACAACAACACAGATGTTCTCGAGGTTGTCCTGTCAATGGCACCACCACCAAGTACACCACATTCGTCCGGTTCACAGCTCTGACGCAACCAAAACTATGAGGATTTTTAGGATCTCCAGCTCCATTTATCACACAGTGCAGTGTTCTGCGAGTCACAGTCACCGAATCATATCATTTATTTGGACGTGACTTTCAACGGTTCCAAGGCCACTGGGCCTCTTTGCTCAATCTTTGCTGGGCGTTAATTATGAGTATTGATGCATTATGATGCGCATGGTGTGGATGGTGCTGGATGGTGCGTTCATCTCAGTCTCAGGCTTGTCCTTTCCTTTCGGATCGATCCTTCTGAATCCTGCTCAGGTACTAGTAGCAGCCACATTTCGACTCGTATCGAGTCCTGGTGCACGCTGCGCTGCTCATTGCGCCGTCAATATGCAAGCCTCTACCACCGTATCAGACTCGTTCTTCAGCGTTTCGATGCTGCGCTTCGTCTTCGACATTTCCCGATTCGACCTGACCTTCATTTCGATGCCGTCTTCGCTTGCCTCTGTATCTTCCACCAACTTCTGGTAGCTCTCAGGCGTGTGCGCGCCTCACCAGTTTGACACTAATCTTTACAGCTCGTTTAGTCTTCCTTTTCCCCTGCGAGCTGGGCTCGTCCTTGATCCAACGTGTTCAGTATCGCCGTCTTCGTCGCTAGTTTCGGCTTTTGGTCTCTGGGATGCTGGGAACATGGCTAGTACGTGCACGTTTCCTCTTAACTTGTCCTTTTTGCCTTTACCCTGGCTCATCTATCTCGACGTGGCGCGTTCGTCACGTAGAGACGCTTCCTCGCTTCTAGGGCACTTTATTCAAGTTGGAACGTCGTACGGCGCAGCCGTTTCACCGCCTGGGCCATCTAGTGCGTCTTACCATCCTCTGGGTGAGTTCTCCTCCTTTGCTATATGCCTTGCCATCGATGTTCTGACACATTCTTCAGCTTCTTAGGTCCGTCCTGCTGTCCACTCTAAACTTGTATTCTATCGACACGTGCACTTCATCGCCGCGCTCGCTGGGGTGTTGGGTACGGACACTGGTGGTATGGAAATCTGCACATCATTGTGCTTCCCCGTTTCGGCTCGCGGCTGGTTACAGAGGCTTGTAGGGAGTGGAGATAGGTAGTGAGGACCCTCGCGTAAGTCCTCATCGACCGCTGATGCTTGAAACTTGAAGAAATTCACCACTGCGCTCACTGCAACATCCATGGCCGCTCAATCCAGGACAAGTTCAGGCAACTTGAAACGGCGTTCGGACAGAGGGCGGCGGTGGGATATGCAACCAAAGAACCATCTTCTATCTCAGTGGCTAGCGGGAGGCAAAGGTGAGATGCACTAAAATCTATGAGCAGTGAATTGCCCCAGAGCAACAGATAGACGAGAACCAAATTAGTGTGGACAGTGTGATTCTCCTAGAGATCTGGATACGGAAGGTATCAATGACCCAGATCACTCGCAAGTAGAAGATATATATTTCGGGTAAATTTCTCGGGAGCGCTAAGTTAGCGGAGTAATTGTACGTCGTCGATTATTATAATGCCCCTATCAGCCAATAGGCTTTGATTATATAACTTCCAGCAAGTCGGTTCATGGGAAAGTTCATACATACGTGAACATTGGTCGACTCCTGTGACCCGCAGAACACTGGCGTACTCAGTCTATCCATTCGCCCAAACTATACATAGCATCACCGACCAGCGTCTGAGTCCTTCCCCGGCCCGTAATCTTTGCAGAAAATGCCTATCTTTCTCTGCCTTGGCGTGAGAGGGCATTGAAACGGTGTCCTCCCTATCACGGGGGCACCAATCTACCTGTTATATAACGAGATTTTGCCCACTCACCTCTGCGTACTTTTTTTTCTATCGAGTCAGCATGAGTCTAGAGGACGACGTTGCAGAGAAAAAAACACCATTCAGCGTAGAGGTTGAGTCTGGGGTCATCGGTGGAAGTTCAGAGCCTGCGACTCTCATCCCGCTCAGCCGCAAGCTGAAGAATCGTCATGTGGCTATGATAAGGTAAGTGGCACTGTTTCTCGTCCGTGCGCTTATTCATGTCCCAAGTCTTGGCGGGGTTATCGGTACCGGATTGTTTCTGGGAACCTGCTTCCGCCTTGATGAACGGTGGTCCTGTTGGGATGTTGCTGGGTTATATTTTCGTTGGAACGATATGTTACTCCGTCATGGTCAGTTTCGTTCTGGGAATGCAGCACCCGAAGCTACATCTTGTCAGATTTCTGTTGGTGAGATGATCGCATATCTACCCGTGGCAGGTGGCCATATCAAGCTAGCCGAACGCTTTGTCGATCCCGCTTTTGCTTTTGCGTTGGGCTGGAATTTATGGTACAACTGGACGGTATTGGTCAACTTCATCTGCCCTATGGACTGTGTGTTGATTGCCCGGCATACAGCTGACTTTACCTGGTTTGTTTGCATCGTTATACGCTCAACGTTAGTTTTTCAAATGATTTTTCAGCTGAATTGTCTGCTGCCGCAACTATTATTGACTTTTGGGACCAAAAGACCAATAACGCTGTCTGGATCACAATGTGTCTGGTAGTCGTGGTCACCATCAACATTTTGGGGGTCGGTATGTGTCTCTGTAGGATCTCAGATGATGTTATGCTGAGAAACCTAGGGGCATACGGAGAAGCAGAATTCTGGTTTTGGTATAGTAGCTGACATCACGCAATTTGGTACTCTCTTTTAATCATTCTCATTCAGCTCCATTAAGGTGATCACGATCACTGGAATGATTATTCTGGGCATCATCCTTGATCTGGGTGGAGGCCCCAACCACGACCGCGTCGGTTTTCGATACTGGAAGAATCCGGGACCTTTCGTCAATTTTGATGGTATACAAGGTATAAAGGGGCATTTCCTTGGATGGTCCCGCGTCGTTACCCAAGCGGCATTTTCGTATGTTGGCGCAGAGGTAGTCGCCGTATGTCCTACTGTTCCTTCCTATTATCCATTTCTTATGCTTGTCACACGGACGGTAGATGACAGCAGCAGAAGCCAAGAATCCTCGTCGCAATGTCCCGAAAGCGATCCGGCGGATATACTTCCGCCTCCTCGTGTTCTACATCGGCGGCGTGTTCGTCATCGGATTGCTCGTGCCATCAAATGACCCTCTGCTCAACCTTAATTCCGAGAATGCTTCTGCAAGCTCCATTTGTCATCGCTCTTAATCGAGCTGGCATCAAAGGGCTCCCATCGGTGAGCTGCGACTTTTTGACTATTTGAACTTCTGACTAGAAAGTCGATCAAGGCTTGTCAACGCTGCTGTGCTGTCATCGGCCTGGTCCGCCGCTTCCAGTGATCTATATATCGCATCTCGAGGACTATGTAATAGTTATCTACTCCTGCATCCTATCACTGTGCTGATCTCGGATACCAACCAGATGGTCTTGCCGCTTCTCGCAGCGCCCCAAAGATCTTCCTGCGGACATCCCGGTCCGGATTGCCTTATGTCTCTGTTGCCTTCTGTGCTAGTTTCTCACTTCTAGCATACATGGCCATAGGCAACAGTTCAGGCATGGTTTTCACGTGGCTTTCTAGCATGACTGCTACTTGCGGGTTGACCACATGGTTTGGTATTGGCGTCATTTACATCCGATTCTATAGTGGCCTACGTGCGCAAAACTTCGATAGGCGGAGGCTGCCGTTCTGGTCAAGGCTTCAACCGTATGCAGCCTGGTGGGCTGTGTGCGCATCAGTCGTTGCTATGTTTGTGCGTTACTTCCGTCATATTTTCCTGGGGTGTATTCAAAGTTGTACGCGTTGCAGTTCAGTGCTTGGGAGGTTTTCTTAAGGGATGAGTGGTCCACGGCAACTTTCGTAACCAATTACCTTCCGATCATGCTTTTTCCGGTCCTCTATATATCTGCAAAAGTGATCACTAAAGTGCCCCTTGTCAAAGCTAATGAAATGGATTTCAAATCGGGTGTATCGGAGTTTGACGCTATTACGTCTGTCTTCATTTTGCTTGAGCATGCACTGCCCCTTTACTCAATGAGATTTCTAGACATGATGACCCCTTGCCGAAAAACTGGATTGAGGCCATCTGGATGTGGTTGGCAAGTACATCCCAGATTACCTTATCTGGTCCGCCAACTCAACTGGACAATCCGCAGATGTAAAGTGCTCACGGAACCCGATTCAATGGCTCTCTTTCTTCAGAACAATAGATATGTGTATGATATCCACCGGCTGCCCCGGGTAACGCGAAAACAATAGCTGCAGGTAGAAGTGTTACCCAAATTCTTACTGGATCGACCGTGACGTGTCCGTGATGTGTGAGTCCGGAAATCATTCATGGAAGCCCGGATAACCGTGCTCCTTCGGCACGAATGTTTTGGGACAGACTGTATCCGAAATGCATTCGGGAAAGTAAGACGGAAACGACTTCCGACCTTTTCAACCCTGGAGTTCACGGTTTCTACGTGGTTGTGGATTCCGCCATTGACTACCACTCCTATAGCCAGATCTATGCCTATACCGCAGATCAGGAGAAATAGTCGTCCCGTCATACAAAGAACAAACTGCAACCAACGCCAAGGCCCGGGCCCACCTCTCGATGTTCCTATGAGTTGAAGTGTTAAGGTTTCCACGAGCACATCGGTCGAGATGCCGTGATTCTCAGTTAGGGATTCATCCCCATGCCGGCCAACTCAATCAATCCAATGATCACGAAAAGCGGAGCGGCTACTGATATTTAAAGGTTGCATTTTATTCCTCTGTAACTCTCAGCATCTTTCAAGTTTGATCCATCATATTCCATGATTCCCGTGGGCGAGCTCATCTGGGTGTCCGTCCAACCAGTCATCCGCCTGTATGTTCAGTGATTGACAGCTCCTTCCCGGCCCGACTGATCATCTCATGAGACAGGTTTCTATGTGTCGCGGCTGGCTTTATTATCACGAAAGCGGGCCTACTACCCGCTACGGCAGCTAGCGGTGCCGGGCAAATAATGCTTGTAAGTCGCACCGCTCACCATCACATCAATGATCGCTCAACGCAAAAGAACATCACCGTACCAAGTCTTATGTTCTCCAGAATCGTTCCAGCCTTCAGTTCTTCAAATCTCGGCGCCCTCGGTAAGTGATGACTTTGTTGTGTTATGATTCGGTTGCTCAACGTCCCAAAATTCTGCACACTGGCAGGTCCCCTTATATTCATCGCATTACTGTACGAAGCGATCGGTATCGCGATGTCGTGGACAATCAAACAAATATTTTGGGTTCCACACCGCTTTCGATATGGGATCCTCGTTGCTGGTGGTTGGGCCAATGTCGGAGACATTCGTGAGTCTGGATCAACGATTGACTGCGCACCCTCCCCGATCATCTTGATATAAACAGCAACATCCGTTATCATGAGCCTTACCGCTGCCGCTCCATTCCATGGCGAATCAGATCAAAACTTGGCGATTGCCTATATATCTGTCTTCAACCTTATTTTCTGTGTATGTCTGACATCCGAGTTATGTGTCATGTGACAGATGTTTCTCCATTAGCTCACCCTCTTCTCATTCGGAGGCATGAATTGGGTGGCAATGGATTTCGAGGGTCCGGATGTTATCGACGAGGACGTGCAGGAACAGCTGAAAATCAAACAACAGTACCTTGGCACAGTGATCGAGCGCGTCGTTGTCTCACTCAAAGGGGTTCTGTATCGATCCCGAGATGAGAGCGGTAATGACGATGACGAGAAGGGTACAACATCGTCGTCAAGTCCTCCGATTTTGCCCCTTGGTTTACGCCAGGATGTTTCAGAGGTGACGACAGTCATCCCACATACTTCCGAGCCGGAGGAGACGAAGAGTGAAACTGAACCTATTGCTCCTCTCCGCCACCCTCTCGCTCGGATCGCATCCAAACTCCTTCAAACGCTCATCACGCCGTGTTCCCTTGCCATCGTCTTGGGTTTCATCATATCTATCGTCCCGGTGCTCAAGGCCCTGTTTGTGCCTGACGTTCCTGGGGTGCCTATGCCACCCGCCCCCGACGGTCAACCTCCGCTTGCCGTCATACTGAATACGACGACATTCATTGGAGGGGCCTCAGTTCCATTGGGTTTAATGACTCTTGGCTCTGCGCTTGCCAGGATGGAAATCCCTGGCGGACGTTTTCGGTCCCTTCCCCTTGGAGCCGTCAGCATGCTGGCCATTGGGCGAATGATTATCATGCCCGTTCTTGGGGTACTTATCACTCAAGGATTGACCCAAGCCGGGTTGTTGAACGCCAAGGACAATGTATTGCGATTCGTATGCATGTACGTCATATTTTCCTGGCTTCATTACGTTGCACCCTTAGTGATAAACGTCACATCTCGTGCAGCTTCTTATCTTGTTTACCATCGGCGACGACCCAGGTGAGGCGATGTCCATACGCACAGTGGTTTGTCACTCATAACCCAACCCCGTTTTTTCCTGCTTGCCTTTCTAGGTTTTCCTGACGCAAGTCTATTCTGGAACGGGTAATGCGCAGCATTTCTCGGTGTTCCTCATCCCGCAATACGTTCTCATGTTCATCAGCATGACTGGATTGACGGCGTACACATTACGTCTCCTCTTTGGTTAAGGTTCTCCCTTGCATGAATTACTACAGAGACCAACGTTCGGACCCCCGTTTCAAGCTGTTGCCTTTTGTGACATAATCTTTTGATATCGGTATTTTGGATCGGCATTTGTTAGGGCGCATTGACGCAAATCCGACGATACGATGTTTTGTACCAGTAGAGCATGTAGAATAGGGCGATACTCGAGGGATTCAGATATACATGTAGCACCGTGACTGCCTCTAGAAGTTTCAGTGTGTCGGCATTCTGAGGGTCGGGACGCTGACAGCTGTTGAAGGCGGATATGAACTGTCGCTGCGCAGCCTGCTGAACTAATAAGCTTAGTACTATCCTGTCACATTTGACGAGAGCCAAACGAGAGCGTAAATATACTACATATGTATGTGCATAATAAGGAACACCACGTCAATCTGGCTTGATTCATGTACTTGCAGTCGACATCCTGGATGAGGAATGTGCAGTTTTTCACACGGTAACTTTACCCGACGACTCGACTGCAAAAAACGACTTGCCATAGGACTTTCTCTACTTGATGTATCTGTCTAACGTCTGTTTAGTCTCAAGAACTCCTGGCGCAGTATGAAAATGGTGGAGAATACGAGGCAGCTCAAACATGTCCTCAATGTCACCGTGCTCCTTGACAGCATACTCGAACGGCTCGCACATCGACATTAGTTTCCGCACGTGATATCGATGGCTCGGGAGTATCATCATCGTCATCATCGCTCTCAACCTCGATCACCTCGCCGTGTTCAACCGCCATCTTGTGCCACACCTTGGCAACAATTGCTTTATCAGCTCCAGTTCAGCTCCCTCACTGGGCTCTGCCTAATCTCCTTTTCTTCGCGAGGGTCCATGAGGTCTTCTCCTCCTGTAGCTGTGGATCCCGAGGTCGCAGCGTGATTCGGATCTTGTAAGCTCGACAAAATGCCTGAACCCAGCTTTCACCCTGAAGCTGCTCATTGTCTGGAACCTGACACTGATCTTCGAACCTTTGACCTTGAAACCATTTCGCCTTTGTTTTCAGAGGATCGGAGCACGCTCGACGTCAAGCCGCGTGACAATCCGAGGTCTCTTGGATGACAGAGCACTTGGATTGTCATTCGCACGGGCTTGCATCTCTGACTGTTCCCGAGGTTTGTGTGAGAGTGTGGACTGATTGAAGATAAGGATAAGAGCGCCACTCTGGAGAGTGCGGAAGTGCTCGGCAATGTTAGACCGTGTGATGGATGGGTGGGCATTGATGTAGGCATAGACTGGGTCTGCACAGCTGCAGGGGTGAGATTCGCAACGTGGTCGGAGACTGCGCAGGTGTCCTGGGTGGTTACAACCTTTGCAGGCTCTGCCAATGGCGCCACACTATGGGCTTTCAAGTTGCTCGTGATTTTTGCTTCAATTCGGGCTGCATGGGAGGGTAAGAATGATATTGTGCCTCTGCATACCGTGCAGTCGGTACTTGCTTGGTTCCGGTCAACTCCAAGTTACCTCATGCAGTCGGTGGGCCGTGTGCATGTGATGCATCATGATGAACAAAGTTCACTTCCATAGCCCCACGTGAATGATGTTTTGATCTATGTTCCAGTGTTGGACTAGTAGCCCCACGCTTTGAGGGGTACCATGCTGGGTCGTCTTTGCCTTGATTCCCTTCATCCCGGGAAAATTACCCGGGAAACATTTCGCTGGCCCAATGCACTGGTATGGTTTCATATTACTCCAGCCATCGTGCTAGAACATTCATACCTTCTTTTTCAAGCCTAAGGTTTGTGAACAATATGTGGAAGATATCAAGGTCACAGGTGGGCAGTTATTTAGTTGGAACTTGGTAGGTTGAACGAGAGATCTCACAGATCTTCTATTTCGTTTTATTTTTCGTGGGACCTGCAGTAGTCTGAGAGGATGAGTTTCCCAGGCCATGATAGAAGCTTCAATTTTTGGTTTACATGTTAAATGGATGTCTCGGAGCAAAATGAGAAGAACATTGATGGTTTTCTCTGTCCTCGACTTGTGACAGGAAGATAGATGGAAATGAAAATATTACCTGGTACTATTTCCTCCGTCTCTTCATAGGATCATGAGTCATGACTGCGGCAGAGTACCTCCTCGACATCGTTCCCACATTTCTCAAGCAATATAGGGACACTACTGGCAGCTACTAGTATATCAATCGCACGCACCTGACGTGGGTCGTTCGCCATACTACATCATGAAGGAGGCGAGGGCAAATGCCAGCGATCAGTTCCGTGCAAGCTATAGTAACACAAATAATTTCCGCTAGCACCGATCCGATTCAGTGGTAGGTTAGGTTCTGAATTGCGAATTCTCCCGTTTCCCGTTTGTACGTATTAGTTACCAATGGATTCTGAGTATGGTTCCGTGATACCATTTGTAGCACCAACGCTTTGCCCACTTATTCGCGACATTAAGATACCGTAGTTGTACATTCAATTTCGAGATGTTCGTCTTCTAGTTTTCTTGCGCCACATTGCAATATTGCAGGCGCTGGTTGGACCCGAAATGCGTGCATGGAAACCGACGTACGCGTAAAACAACTTGATCTGGGCGCTGAACATGTAAACCCTGGGAGGCTCATCCATTGAGAAGTTCACGAGTTGCGAGTTTCCCGGTAACTTCTCTGTTCGTCATCAACATCCCCGAAAGTATAAATGCAAGTGTTCAATCGCCAAGTTGCCGCCCATACTATATGAAAATTGTATCCTAGTACTTGTAGTTCACCAAGTGTTACTCGATGGCCATGATGGGCGTTCGGTCCGAATTACCCGGAGGACGTATGATCGCGTACTCGCATACTCAGAGTTTGAACGAACGCCGGAAGGCCGGGAAGGGTTTGATGTCGAAAAATCGTATAGAAACCATCATTTTCGCATGAGCATCACCTATACAGCATACTTACCATTATTGCTTTCACGACTTCCCATGAGCTCATCGGGATGGTGGCACTGACGGCACGCGCACGTCACGTCCAACTTCTTCGGTTATTAGAGCGGGATTTATTGTTATAGTACTCACATATAAGCAATGCTACATTGTTCGTGTCTCCCGCCGTGATCTACGAGCAACTCTCCGTGTCTGAATCGTCGGAGTATTGATTCGGTGGTGTCTCGCAAACCGCTGGACTACTGAAACTTCTGCGATCGACCTTCCACAACACATGAAACATATGCGAAATTCGAACAAGATGGAAGAAAAGAACACCTTTGAACTGTCAGTTATCCTTCGTCCGAACCAGAAGCAGACGGCAAACGGAAATCCTCAGGTCATCTCGGAGCAGAAATGGAAGCATGTCTGAGTGGAACACATCAAACACGTAGGAGCGATAGAAGCAGCGGGAGAAACTCCGTGATAATCATAGAAGAAGGATGGGGAACAAAGATGGGCGAGAGATACCAACTCACTTTGTGGAAGTATGATGCTAGTGTCGCACGTCCGGACCGTAGCGCCAAATTCACGTACTCTTCCTATATCAGAGGCTGCCAGGATGCAATACGTAGATGGCGCGCAGCGACGTTACGGTAAATGCCAAGGTGGCTGAAACAATTGCGACTCGTCAAATCGCGACATTCGAAATGGATGTCGAGTTGTAAAAGACGACATCAGCGGGGCGGCGAGCGCGGGATCTTACCAGGAACGTGAAGAGCATCTTGCGTTTGAAATGTGACTTCCAGGTCGGTGCCGAATCCTAGAGAGCATGGAAGCACAGCAACTTCTGCGTTCCATCGCAATCTGAGTTGGTTCTAACTTCTGAGTACTGAACGAAAGACTGAAAATGTGGAACAGCAACGACGTTAACCCAGCATGAAGTTGAACGGAACCAAATACCAAATATACAGCGGACCTCCGACAAGGCAGGAGGTGATACAGGAAGACAAAAAGTGAAAATCCAACAAGTAGAGTTTGGGGGAAGAATCGGCATTAATATTATTTCAAATTCCGAGTCTAGGGACTGGGAAAAACCTCTTGCACCCGAAGACGAGATGCGGCAAGTCGTCCTTGTCAAAATGGGGTTAGCGTGGTCCAAGCAGCATACGCATGTGTGAAGACATGATTGTGAGACTTTAGCGCGTTTTACTTCAATATCGATTATCGAGCATTGCGCCCTGCCTGTGAGTCGGTCTGTCGCCTAGGCCCGCCAACAACACGTTAACAGCTCCAAACGTGTGATATGCGGCAGTGTGATATGGCAGTGTCTCTGTCAGCATCTCAGGATCCGCGTACCTACCAGGAGCGCGGCGCCGTGGCCAAAGTGGAGATTGCATGAGAATCGGACGACAGACGCTTTTGGTTTGCCGCTGGATTGGATACGTAATTCGAGAAGATGATTTGTTGTATTTTCATGCACATTTTAAATTCACTGTACACGTTGGGACTCCATGTCAATGTTTTGATTCGCTTAGCAAGTCACGGTCCAGTTGCTTCGTTTAACAGGTGGATTCAGGGGACTATGTCCGCACCATTGGGAGGTCTCGTGGCAATATTTAAATTTTCTTTCAAAGGCACGATAGATTGCGTCACGACCACGTCACGAGTATCCACTTTTTGGTATGTAGGCAACCAGGGATGGCATTGGATTGGTCATCATCTTGTCGGTTAAGACTCGACTTGCCAGCACAGAACGGTGAACAAATTATTCCATATGGCCTCTCTTCAAGTTGAAACGATCAAGTTTACCTTCTTACTAGGCGCATTCCAGACACAGCACCGCAACCGGTCAACCTGGTCAACACGGATAGCCATTGGCGCCGAGTCAGGTTTGGTCTGGTTACCTAAATCTGCTTCTAGCGGCATCATTCACCTCCAAATTGGATTGCTGTGTCAGCATTCATTTCGCCGTCATCCTTTCGGCAGCTGTGTCTGCATGGATAAAAGGTCCTGACGCGAATTCTTCCCCAATTTTCAACTTTTCACTTTTCGTCTCCTTCCAGTATATCTCCCCACTCTCTCTGAAATACCACCATGTCCGATGCCGAGAAAGCCCAGACTTCTCAAACCCAGTTTGTTCAAAACTACGATAGGCAAGTCAACTTTGCGCCACGACCAACCAAGATCGCCAACCCTGGTGCGCTGTACGTCCTGCCTGGCTTGCACGCCGTCCATCCCCGATGCCTAACCCTGTACCCATAGTGGTCTGTTCTCGTTCGCATCAACCACGTTCATTCTTTCCCTGTACAATGTAAATGCAAGAAACATCCACACCCCTAACGTTGTCGTCGGCATGGCCTGCTTCACTGGCGGTCTTGCCCAGTTCCTGGCGGGAATGTGGGAGTTCCCTCGCGGTAATGTTTTGGGGGCGACAGGTACGTTGGATTCATTTTGATTGCCTCCGTGATCCCCATCTCCACTTGAACGTCATGGTCACCTCATTTTTGGTGATCATGTGATTTGCGGACTGTGTTACGGATCATGTTTTCTGTTTATTTTCTCCTTGGCTCTGTAATCATGTTTGTAAATTGGGCTCATTGTTATCCCAGCGTTCACTTCTTACGGTGCATTCTGGATGTCATACGCAACCATTTTGATTCCAGGCAGTGGCATTACCGCGGCTTATACCTCTGATAATGAGCTGGCTCAAGCACTCGGTATTTACCTGATCACATGGTTTGTCCTGACTACCTTGTTCCTGTGAGTACCGTTTACAAGCTGGTGCACACGTCACTGAAATGTTCGCCTAGTATTGGTGCTCTGCGAAAGAATATCGCGTTCATCTCTCTGTTCTTCTGCCTGGCTCTGACATTCCTGATGCTTGCGATTGCCGAATGGTCCGGAGAGGCTACATTCGCGAAGGCTGGTGGTGCACTCGGTATCTTGACGGCGTGGATTGCATACTACTGTGGTCTCAGCGAATTGCTGGTCAAGGGCGAGAGCTGGTTTGGTCTTCCCTTGGGTGGCATCAGTCAGGAGCGCATGCTTTAGACTACGAGTTGGTATTTGATGGTCCTTGTTCACGGTCGGTCACTGGGCAAGATCCGTTTAATAGTGCTATTCGACTCGGTCATTTTTTTGATTACAATATGGTTACCCTGATTTCCGTTACCGGTCTCGTAATCTCAATCTCTTTGTCAGGTTTTATTGTAATATCACTGGGAAATTACAATTGGACCATCATGATGTCCCTTGATTTAGAGGATAAATGTGTGTTCTGATCAGACGTTCTGTGGCGTAAAGCGTGTGCGTCGTAAATCTTACTCACGCAACGTTTCTGTAGGACTGCATGTTTCGAATTGAATTGGCGGAGATGTTCCGGACTGCGTTGATTGACCCGCGAATTAGTTGACTTAAGAGATGCAGTAAGTTTTCACAGTACCCCACACCCGGGCCGGAAACAAGCAAGCGAGAGATCTATTTGTTCTAAATTTTCCACCGGAGCGCTGCAATGAGTCCCCCATCGTTGACAGCGTGGAGACCAGATGGATTTCCATATTCGAGAAAGGTACACATGGCCCAGGATCCCATGAGCACAAGCGACACCGCGTCCGAAGCATGCTGGGAGAAAATAAAGTTCGGTGGCGTTGCTTCCGACCGGACAAGCCTGAGTGTGATTCGTTGAATTGGAGCTAGGACATATCCAGATGGAACGTCGCACAGTGGATGTTGCAGGGGATTGCACGTGTCAGGACAAGTTGACCGGGAACGATAAATCAAGTCCCCGTCGTGCGATGGGTTCCCGCCACGGCGTTCAATCGACGACGTCTCTCTGAATTCCCCGCTTTCGATGGGATCATCCCCACGATGTCAAAGCACGGCATTCTGCATCGTCTTTTGCTCCCGTTCAATTGCACTAATCACTGCGACGAGCTCGGCCTAATTATGCTGTAGGTTAGAGGTTGGAGTGGCTTAGCAACATCGGCACTGCCCGAAACTCCGCTCTGACTTCCTTTTGTGCACACTTGCTGATTGCAGGCCAATCCGCTCAAAGTGTAGCTTTTTTTTACTTTTTTTTCTTCTTCTTTGTTGCCATCATGTCTTCTAACCTCCCTATTGCTCATGGTGATATAACCGCGCCGACACCGCAGAATACACCTTTGAATCAAGCACCGATTGCTCAGGGATTGTCGCGTCCAACCGTCCCCGACATCTCTGAAGATAATGAGCAAGAAGATGATGGCGATGGTGCCCTTCCACCCGGTGCCCAGTCTGCAATGCTTGGGTTGGTCCAAAATCGTCTATCCGATCTTGTCGGGAAAAGCTCTGGTTATATCGAGAGCCTCCCGGTCGAAGTCAAAAAGAGCGTCGAGGCCTTAAAAGGAGTTCAGGTCAAGCAGAACGAACTGCAAAATCAGTACAAACGCGAGTGTTTGGAGCTCGAGAAGAAAGTACGCCACAGTCTCTTTGTTTTATCGCTCTCTGTATGCGCGATCAAATCGCTTATTCGTCGTTTATCATTCTTAGTACCTCGAACTTCAAAGGCCTCTTTATGAGCGACGAAATGCGATCATCTCTGGCTCGTCCGCGCCCACGGCGGAGGAGATGGATTCTGGAATCCAGTCGTCGATCAAGGACGATGAGGACTACACGCCACTCGCCAAGGATCCTCCCACCGGCCCCGCCGCAATCCCAGAATTCTGGTTTACTGCCCTTCGCAATCACATCGGCATTTCAGATCTTATCACCGACCGCGATGCCGGTGCTCTCAAACACCTTACCGATATCCGTCTCTCTTACCTTCCTAGCGACGAACCCAAGCCCGGTTTCAAGATCAGCTTCTATTTTAGCCCCAACGAATACTTTGAGAACGAGGTGCTGGACAAGACTTACCTCTATCAGGAAGAAGTGGGATACTCTGGGGATTTCGTCTATGACCGCGCGATCGGTACTGAGATCAAGTGGAAGGAGGACAAAGACCTAACCAAGGAGTTCGAGATCAAAAAGCAGCGGAATAAAAGTCGGATTCTTTCACCGATTGACACGGACAACTCGCTAACGACATGACCGGTCAGATACTAACCGAACCCGCTTGGTTCGCAAAGCAAAGCCGACCGACTCCTTCTTCAACTTTTTTTCTCCTCCCATTCCCCCCACGGAGGATGAAGGGTTTGATGACGAGGATCCTTGAGGAACTCGAAGAAAAATTGGAGATGGATTACCAGATCGGCGAAGATCTGAAGGAGAAGGTGTGATACTTTGTCTGTCCTACGGCTCCGAGCTCATCTGGCCCACAAAGGTCATTCCTCGTGCCATTGACTATTTCACTGGCAAAGCTCTCGAGTATGACATGCTGGATGAAGACGATGATTTTGATGACCTTGATGAAGATGACGAAGACCAGTTCGACGACGATGTATGATTCTCTAGCCGCGCGATCCTTGACCTGCAGACCTCAGCTCCAAATTTTTCCAGGACTCTGACTCGGACAATGAGCCCCCCGCAAGAAGGCGTGGACCTCCCAAGGGTCGTGGGGGCACCGGCGCAGGCAATGTCAACCCCGAAGAATGCAAAAACCAGTAGATGATGATTCGATCTGTCTTGCTAGCTTCAATACCATTTTCACGATGTGCGTATGTGTACAATAGCGATCTCTTTGTCCAAGTAAACCCCCATTCTTGTACTGCTCCTAAACGCCTCGTTTCCATTTTTGCATCTTTTTTACTTGTACGGCAACAGACTTCCCTGCATTGCGTTGCTCTCCTTATCAACGTCATCTTTCTTTCGCTGTGGTTTTGTTGCTGCGCTACGTATTAATCAATTTGCATGTGTGCGCTTAAATCTTTTTTCCTCTTTCTTTTAGCTTGACGTGTTGAACTACTTAGCTCGCCTTTAATAGGGTCTCGATTGGTAGGGTGTGCTAATCCCAACCGTTTGACGGCTACCTTGACAAGTCGTTCAAGTTTAAGCGACCGGCTGTAGTTCTTCGCTGGCGTTGGCACCTGTCTGAATACCGTATGACAACTATTTCGATGATGTTCACAAGCATCTCGGATCCGGTGAGATCTCTATAGAAGCACAGGGTGTCTTCGAGTGGAGCCCGAAATAGCCATACATTTCCAATAATACATAACATCTCATACATACACGGGACAACTAAGAAAAACAGGATAATTTAATAACATCAATACCACAAGCTCACCATCTGTGTAAGCGAGAGTGGTTTCGCGTATCAGAGGGTTGGAGGAACAAAAAAGTTGAGATATATCAGGCTACCGGTGGAGACGGACCCCGCGAACCCAAGAATCTCCCGAGCGGGTCCCGCTCGTACATCACACGTCCAGTTTCATGGTCGGAATGCTCGATGTGGTACTAAGCTGTCGGTGCACCTCGACGTCCACTTCGCGTTGGATCTGAATGGCAGCTTGCTACCGGTAGATCAAAGCTCCGTAAACGACTCCCAAGCGCGCCAAACGACACTCACAGACTGGGAGAGCCCGTCCTGTGGCGGGTTTGACGTCAGTGGTTTCATGCAGCGACAGACCGGTGGGAGGTTTCCGTTCATGTTGTTTGCATTGCTCTTTCGTGCGTTCAACCTGTCGGGTGCCGCATCAGGAAATGTCCAGTATGAGGTGATGTATGACATTGTGACGCACGATGCAAAGAGGGATATGGCGTAGACTGCCAGTGCGTGAGCGGTAGTGTCAGTAGATTCTCTTAGCGAGGGGACGCACGTTTACTCTGTACTTGCACAAAGGCAGTGAAATCCATGGTGCCTTTGAGCGTCAAGAACTACGAGCGCACGAATCAGGAGGGGCCTTGAAAACGAGACAGGAAAACAGGGACCCACCGTGATGATGACCAGAATTGCAAACAGCCTGTTGTGGTAAATCATTCATCAGTGAGAACACGGCAAAGAGCCGAAGATGGTTACGATGTCAATGCGCCGGTGTTGATCGTGTACACCACTAACGTCTTGATGACGCGATCCGTCCTGAAGAAACAGAAATGGTTAACAGTCCATGCGGATGAATATGTGGGTTTGAACACGGATAAAACTTACCTTGCCATCCCGCTGCGTTGTTTGTGGAGGTAATAGCAAAGCATGACTGCGATGAGACTATCCGCAAATGCAGACAGAGTCCAACCCGCGACCATCGTAGGCTGGTTACATAGGATCAGATCAGCACAGAGTAGGAACTGACGCATGCACGGACTGACATGAACTTTGGCAAGAAACACCGCGACCTCCGTGAACTCGAATCTTTGAGAACGAGCGTCAGGAAGTTGGAAGCGAGTTTTTGAAGGGTTGGGTCCTCACCCAAGCACGGCATTTCCGATGCCGACGCCTAGTAAGTGTAAGAAAAAGGAAATCACTACGATTCCGAAGGAGACGAGGAAGGGGGACAGAAGTAGTACCTGTCCGAACAGTTGCAAGAAGAGCCTGATCCCCAGGTCATATGGAGCGGCGGCAAAATCAAGTTGAAGAGAACGTACGAGAAAGATGGATATCAAGACCTGGTTGCTCACTTGATGATCATCGAGAGATCAACCCGTTAGCATCCTGATCGCAGCCTCACTAAACGTTCAAAAGAACGTGGGCTTACATTTCCAGATGCGCCATACGAGGAACCTGCGCGAAATCAACGTCAATATTATTCGAGAGCCATTGTCGCTGAGCGTACAGGTCAACCACACAAGCTACGATGAACTATGCTCGATCATCAGCGAGGTTTCTTTTTAGAAAAGTTCTCGATGCTCACCCCACTGATATACGTAGCCTGCACGATGAAGGGGGTGTCAGGAATCACACTTGGGTTTGATGCCACTGGTATTATTACTTGCCCCCATAGACCTGATTAAAGTTAGCCTAGTGTGGCGGAGACGGCAGGGCTGGGTGGTGCGAAGTATACTTACCACACGACATGACTCAGTGCTTTGGGTCGTCGAAGTGCAGGATCAAATAATATTGAATGAAGTGGATCGAAAGGAACGTATGGATGGATTCTAGGACCCTGTGGCAATGGATCATGTCGCGGTCATCGAAGCACGATCGTCGAGCACGAGTCAGCGTCGGTCGTTAATCGTCTGCCCCACGACGGACGTGAGTGGTTTTACATACCATATAACCGCCACCTATTCCCGATGTGAATGAGCTTCAGATATCTGAGAACAATCCGAACTCACCAGCCACTTCAATGCATGTCGGTCCGATGAGGCATAGTTGTTCACATAATAAAAGACTTGCATGCAGATTACTCCGTATAGCAGCATCGATGCAAGGGTCCCGCACAACGGACCCTGCATTGCTTTGAGGATGAGGGTAGACGACATGACGAGGACGATCGAGTGCGCGTGCTCAGCAGGACCAACTTTTGCACCGCTGGTTTATATCAGAGTCCCGGGGCCAATTTCCACGGATGTGTGAGTTGATGCTCACGATCAAGTAACCCCAAAAGTCACCGTTAGATGACCCAGAAAAGGAGATTGACTCTGGGATCAATGATGTTTAAATGGTCGTTCTATGACACACATCAACTTTGTTGTCACTGGGGTAGTATTTATGGAGCTATTGCCGAGACGCACCGCGTGTGTGATTACTGAAATGCGTCATCTTTTTGCCACTCTCCTATGATAAACTCGCTGGTTCGTCATCCAAATATCACCAACACCCATGGTCGAAAAGTAGGATCCTGACATTCGCCCCAATGTTTGTGCATTTGATAGCATAACTAAAAGTTTGACACTGCATCACGTCAGACACGAAGTTGTTCTGGTCAGTGAATCTGAGATAGTTACAATCACATCCCGCCCCCTGACGCCGCAGATCTTAGGACATCTTGAGGAATGGTTAACGTGTGTAGTAGGTCACTACTGCACGTCCATGAAGTCAAGATACACTCATAATGGGGAGAAGGAAAGTTACAAAGAACCCCTTTCAAAGTGGCGAAAGTGGGCGGCGTGTGGCCCGGGGTGGGTACGTAACTTTGATCAAGTCTTTGATGATCATTTTGAAACGCGAACGCCCTGCCAGGTGTGTTAGCGGGAGAATTTACACGGACTAGTACACACTCAATGACTCATTGTTACTGAGATGCAGCACACATACATTGTGGTTGTTCCCGTCGGTCATTCGAATAGTCTTGCAATGAATAGGCTTCGACGGGGTTGGTGCCACGAGTACTAGCATCAATGGGATTGCATCTTTTCGCAGCCGAAAGGAAGTTTTTCAGCTCACTGTACCCACTAGCAGCACACTACTGATCATCGGGCTATGCCAGTATCCAGGGAATGTGAGCTTTTTTGTGAAGTTTTAAGTTGGTCCGAGCACGCATGCGTTCATGATCTTGGTCTCCCTAGAAACCTGAGACGTTGATGGGCTAGTAACTCACTTTGATCAAATGTTCACCAACCCGGAGATAGTAGAATGACGTCCCGCATGCACACATGTCACGGGCGCGACTTCGGTTTTCAAGTGCATCCGATCTCCGCCGTCGGGATGATTTCAGTTTATGAGAACACTACTCAAACATTCCTCAACGCGCGTACTCTGTCCAGCTTGGTCAAGAATACGTGGCCAAGTGCTTTGCTATGGGCTTCACTCCAGTTTCCCCGTTCGAATTTCCAGGTGGGCGCTTCATCCTAGTATCGTCCTCGATATTACCTCTCTTCCAACAAAGTCGGCCCCGATTCAAGCAGAACGAGTGCGTGTCTCCAAGACGCAGAACCATGCAGTAATCAAATCGCTCGTGGAGTGCTGGTTATACTAGTCGTATCAGCAACGTAATGGGTGTGGATGTGTAGGTCCACTCAGAACTAAGCAGTCCACGGCCGCAGAAGCATGACCGAATCTACCGTGACCCGTTTTCCCTGACGCCCCTACACTACCCTTGACCTCAACACCGACGCACGGGGTAGAGGATCGGAGGTATGCCCCTGTTCACTTTAGTTTATTTGTTCGTCTCATTGTACTTCAACCTGCAGTGATGTGTTACGGACGGTTGTGGCATGTCTGACCGCAGGGCAAGCAGTTATATTCCCTTGTTTGCGATGACTGCCAACAGAATACGTTTGGATCAGTGTAATGCGAACAAGAAAACTGAAACGAGATGAATGTATTGTGCTAGGCCTGTATGAAATATCGTAGGACACGGCCATATTGAAGGTGCAGAGCGACGCCATGCTGTAATTTCCAACGGGAACGAACAAGGTCCTCACGCCAAGCTATATTTCGCAGGAGATGAAAACATCGTGAGTTTGAAATCAAGACTTCCAGAGGCATGCAGGCATCATCATGCCTTCAAGCTTGTTGGAATGAGGAAATATGAGGACTGAGTCGGGGCGTGGATTTCGTCACTTTCGATTGACGTGAACCACGTTGGACAGCGATAGTGACACAGAATACATACAAGCGAAGCGCACGCAGTGCGTTCCAATATATTCCGTATACACGATCCATTGAAAACCCTTTCGCAGCGAGTGCCAAGGTGGAGCAGATGGCTTTACACATGCGAGTGGAACGGTTCAGACTGCTCTCTTCTGGCACGACTCTGCGGCAAGAGTAGATCATTTCGAGCAGAGAAGAATAGGGAATTCAGACAGACCTTCAAGAGCGGGCGCACCGCGGCAATATCTATCAGGATTGTCCTCACCACGTCGACTCGGATAGGGACGTGATCTGTTTGATGACCCAGATTGTACATTCCAATGTGTCCTCTAACTTGAAGGATTTTGGTTGACGAAATTATCTCGCGATTCTTTTGTCGGTTTGGACAACGAGGGCAGAATATGTAGAGGGCCACTTATGCTCACAGTCACATTGATCTGGTCGCCCTGGATGTCACTCAGGCTGAAGTTGCCGTGGAACTCTGCGAAAGCGTTTGGGCCACTCTGTTCAAATGACATCATCAGTCAGTTCGAGGTAGTGGCTGTCCAGGAAACTTCAGTATAGTGCTAGTTGCCTTTTGAGCATCACCCACCTTTGCTTGACAGGGCGGACGGACTTGTACAAAGAGAAACAGGGATGATGGTGGATGAACGACCAGAGGAATCGGTGGGCACGGATAAACAAGATTTCGTCGTGATGAAAAAATAGAAGCAGACATACTTTCACAGATCGCACAGCCTATATCAGGTAACATGTTGAGGAGCCTGTTAGCAGTTGAAGATGGTGAAATTGAAATGAGTATTAGTTCGTGATATTGGGACCAGGTGTCGCCTCTCCCAGGCACTTCCAGACTAGCAACTGCCACGCCGAACTAACCTGGATCATGGATGAGCGCGGTAGGCTGATCAGAACACAACCACTGCCAGACAGTCCTCTGGACCTTCTCCGAGCGCACCATATAGTGAATCGCTACTCGTACCACCACCTGGTCAAGGACGCCTCCGCATACGTCTCGCCTTTCGCAAGGAAGCACTAGTACCTAGGTGTCCGTCTAGAAACTGATAACCGTACCAGGAAACACATCAAGAATGAAAGACACCGACCCAAGCAGTCAAGGAGGCGCCGAAGAGATCAAGGTGTGTATCTTTCAATATTTTTCGACGTTTCTATATCGGTAGCTCCTACTAGTATACAGTCTTGCATTGACACTTCAAAACTTCACGGGTCAGTCAATTGATAAATATCACAACAAAACTCACGGCCCGCCCACCCGCTTGCCAGCATCACCTACCATTCCGTACGACTTTGTGTCCAAATGTGATAGGAAGTGGTTGTGATTGGGCCAAGGCGTCAGAATGGGACTAAAGTCCAAATATATTATGTAATATAGTACCACGAGTCGGTTGGCAGCAGAAAACCCTCGGGCGATTTCATCCCTTCATCTTCAGCTCGATGCATCCAGCGAAACGGTCTGGACAGCTGATCATCGTCTTGACAGCGAGCATATGTACGTATCTAGGACTTTGAACGTATAGGCAGGGCGTTTGTCGCCAATGATTTCATCTACGTATTCTGTCCGAGGGCCAAGAGACTCTTCGAATGCACGATCAAGCGCTTTGTTACGGGCTTCACCTCGGCTCCGTCGTTCGGGTTACTAGAGAATGCGTCACCCTAGTATCGACCTCCATCTCACCTCTCCCCCAACACACTGGCAGTCGGCCCGATTCAAGCAGAATGAGTAGCGTCTACCAAAACGCAACGGCCCGGGTGTGAAGTGTAAACGTGTAGGTCCACTCGGAACCGAGAAGCTTATGGCCACAGAAGCATGGAGTGTGATCTGTTTTACTCGACGCCCATGCTACCCTCGATAATCAACGCCGGCGCACAACTGGGGATTGAAGCCTCTAGTCCCATTCAGTGTAGTTTATTCGTTCACTACTCAGGCTGTGCTTCAGCTACGTAATACGGACGGTTCCGTGACTGACCGCAGGACAGGGAGTCCTGTTACCTTGTCCACGATGTCACTGACATGACCCAACAGAAGACACTGGGGTACGTGTCGGATTCTCTTTCTTTGTGAGCTTTGTGGGCCGACACGCGCTTCTTGCAGGTTGCGATTCGTGGCAAGTTGGAGACACAGCGGGAGGAGAGACAGATAGTAAAAGCGATCAAAACGGAGGCGGTGATACCTCAAAATGCAGCTGATTTCTTATATGTATTGCCGTGATAAGTGATTATTCCCATCGTCTCAGCCAGAAATAACACATAGCGCTGGCAAATTGGGGTATTGGCTCCGATGATAAGGCGGAACGTCATGATTCAATGTCGCGCGTAAAGTGGCCCGTGCTACATACACATTAGGATTTAGTTACAGTCCCTATTTCCTTGCTTCGGCGGTGAGTGTAGCGAGCTGAATAAAGTCCTTGACTACTAGGTCGACAGACCCGCCATCCGCCTTGCTCCGCATGCCTTCTCTAATCTCCGGGGTATCCTCCGCAGGGCGTGGTACGTATATGGTCTTGAGCCCTGCGCTCGCAGCGCCTTCGAGATCCCATTTGTGTGCGGCGACCATCGCTACCCGCTCCGGTGGGACCCCGAGGTGGTAAGCTGCGGAGAGGTATGCCTGTGTTGACCTGCCCATCAATGGAGTGGAGCTTCATCTCAGGAACTGGACATCGAAAGCGCAATAACACGCACGGCTTGTAGACCCCGAAGAGCTCGGTCGACAAAATACCGTCCCATGGAATGTGCTTGTTTTTGGCCTAGTGGCCGGTCAGCTCAACCCCGATACGTCTGATGACGGGCGTGCTCACCATGTCTACCAGTTGGCGGTAGCTCCCATTTGAGAGGGTGACTACGATCGCGGACTTGGCGAGTTCGGTGAGGCCTGGGAGGGTGTCTTGGTATACTGCGCGAAGTCAAGTTAGACATGCTGGTGACGATCGTGGTGAAGAGGGCTAACCATCGAGATCGTGCCAGATATGCACGAGGGATGTGCGGGCGGGGTCGTCCCAGAGGGGAGCGAGATGGGACCAGTGTGGGGACACGAGCATCTCGTCGAGGATCTGCCATGTGCGCATGTGCGACCGATCAATGTCGATCGTGGGTCACGGCTGGCTCTGGCATACCTGACGATGTGCGACATCGAGGTTGAGACTGCCTTGACCGCCTGCAGCGACATCGCGACTGGCGCGCATCGGGTCATGTCGCAATGGACTGGCTTTGGACGTGACTTACAGGTAGGCATAATACCCTTGTCGCCATTCGCGTGCAAAGTCAGCGGCATCCTGGTCTGTGGATTGTCATTATCAGCACGGAAGCAAGGTACGGATGGAGGCACCTTGATTTAGCGTGCCGTTGCTTTGGTTGGTGACCTGACGTGTCACGGTAGGTGAACCAGTCGACGGTGGTGCCCATCGCATCAAAGACAAAGACATCGATGTTGCGTAAAATGTGGTAGGACATTATCGTTGTGCACTCCTTTTGGACCTACGAGTTGCCACTTGGCATCGTATTTAGCCGGGCCGGTTATCCGGATAGCCGAGATCGGATTCTCATGGTCATTCCCGCGCCGACCTCGACTGGAGACCGGGTGAACGGTATACCACCGGAGCACAGCTCCGATTTGAAAGATAATGACAAGTGAGTAGTGATAACAGCTATACAGTGGCGCGTCTGGTGGCATACGTGACAGGATGCCATGCTGTGAATGATCCCCGCGATGCGCGACTCGCGTGCAGTCCGAAAAAAATCGGTCGTCATCAAGGCACCGCCTTATCAGCCATATCCCACCTGTTTCACCGTATGTGCCCGATAAGGTCTGCTATTTAGCCTTCCCCGCTCTCACACTCCTCCTTCTTTTCTCCCCATTACAGTAAATCATGGCGTCAGACGAAGGCAGCAACGAGAAAAAGCTCGGGTACGACGTCAACCTCCAGGCCGTCGAGGGCGGCGAGGATTCCCCTCAAACGCATACCACTCTCCATCGCAAGCTTCAGAACCGTCATGTCGCCATGATCAGGTGTGCACTCTGTTTTTTTTATTCACTTCATTCTGACCCTCCCCACAGTATCGGTGGTGTCATTGGCACCGGTCTCTTCCTTGGAACGGCTTCCTCGCTCATGAACGGTGGTCCCATCGGCCTCCTCTTGGGTTACCTCTTCGTTGGAACCATATGTTTCGCTGTCATGGTCCGTCCCTCTGTCCACATGCTTCAGGTACACATCCATCTCACCTCCCCTCACAGCTGTCTCTCGGTGAAATGATCGCTTTTCTGCCCCTTCCTGGCGGTTTTATCAAGCTCGCGGAACGGTATATTGACCCTGCCTATGCCTTTGCAACTGGTTGGAATTATTGGTATGGATGGACGGTGAGGCATCTTTACTCTCGGTTCCATCGCCCTACTCATTCTCTGGACACAGCTCACCCTACCTGGTCCGTTTCCTCACGTATCCATATCCTGTAAAAATTGAATCGTCTTGCAGCTGAATTGTCCGCGGCAGCAACCGTCATCAGCTATTGGGACAAAAAGACCAGCCCCGGCGTTTACATCACTGTATGCTTGGTTGTTGCCATCGGCATCAATCTCCTCGGCGTCCGTGAGTACCTTGCCGTTTCCGTTTCTTCTTCTGCTGACGATTCTCATCAGGTGCATACGGTGAAGCGGAATTCTGGTTTAGGTGATTCCTCCATCACAATTCCGTTTTCCCCTCTCACGATTCCGTCTCTAGTACGATCAAGGTCCTTACGATAACGGGAATGATCATTCTTGGTATCGTCGTTGACTTGGGCGGTGGTCCAAACCATGATCGTATCGGGTTCCGATACTGGAAGAACCCAGGCCCGTTCACGGACTACTATGGCTTTACCGGTCCAAAAGGCCATTTCCTTGGCACTTGCAGTGTCGCCACCCAGGCTGCGTTCTCCTACCTTGGTACCGAAGCTGTCGCAGTCCGTTTTCTTCTTACGTCTCTCCTCTTCCCTAATTTGACCTGCCCGCAGATAGCCGCTGCTGAAGCCAGGAATCCCCGTCGGAACATCCCCAAAGCAATCCGACGTGTTTATTTCCGTGTCTTGGTGTTCTATATCGGCGGTGTTCTCATCATTGGTTTACTCGTTCCTTCCAACAACCCGTTGCTTAACCTCAATTCTAACAATGCATCTGCCTCGCCCTTTGTCATTGCTTTCAACGAAGCCGGTATCAAGATCTTGCCCTCGGTATGCCAAGCGCTCAAAGCCGGTCGTTCTCATTCTGACCCTTGTCGACAGATTATCAATGCTGCCTATTCTAAGCGCTGCATGGTCCGCTGGTTCGAGTGATCTCTATCTTGCATCACGTAGTCTATGTACGCACATCCAACCTTTTATCGCATACACTTATTGACGCCTTCCCATAGACGGTCTCGCCGTCTCCGGCAGCGCTCCCAAGATCTTCAGCTACACCACCCGCTCCGGACTGCCCTACGTCGCCGTCGGCATCTGCTGCTGCTTTTCCTTCCTCGCCTACATGACCCTCGGCCAAAGCTCCGGCATCGTCTTCACCTGGCTCTCCAACTTCTCTGCCACCGCAGGTCTCGTGACGTGGTTCGGCATCGGGCTGACCTACATCCGGTTCTACAAAGGCCTCAAAGCCCAGGGGATCGACCGCAAGTCGCTCCCCTTCGCGCCAAACGTCCAGCCGTATGCGGGATGGTGGGCCGTATGCGGGTCCGCGTTTGTGCTTTTCGTGCGTATGCCGTGGTGTAGCGTGGTAGGTAGGACTGACGACCCCGTAGTTCAGCGCATGGGAAGTCTTTCTCAAGGGCAACTGGTCCACGGCGACGTTTGTCACCGATTACTTCCCGATCATGTTCTTCCCCGTGTTGTACATCGGTGCTAGGCTCGTCATGCGCACGCGGACGATTCGGCCGGAGGAGATGGACTTTGTGACCAACGTAGCCGAGTTTGATGCCATGACGTACGTTGCCTGGTTTGATGTCTTGGGACGGAGACTGACGTGCACGGCAGATACGACGACCCACCGCCCAAGAACAAACTGGAGGCGTTCTGGATGTGGCTGGTGCGTACCCGTTTCGTTGGTCCAGCACCTCGGACTCACCCTCACGTTTTATCATTAGATGTGATCCGGCGTCATAACGATAGCGATGGCTCCCAGATCCCGTTATTATATATACATGGCACATACCCGAGATCAAATACTTATCTTCTCATGATGTTCGGTGTACATAACACCACACGCTCGCGCCTAACGTGACATGCGTGTACCATTAAAAACGTCGTTTCGTCTACGCTACCATAATGACAATTCCTTTTTTTCCTTCCAATAAATGACAAGAATGAAGAAAAATTGTCCAACGATAATGAATCCAAGTAAAATTATATCAATTCAAATGCATCATCACTCGTCAAGGAAGCGGGTCGACGCTGAGCGCCGCGAGCGCAGCACTGATCGCACGCGCCATGTCTTCCTCGGACAACGCCCTCGGGGCTGGTTCGCGTTCGTCGCCGTTCGTGACGCTGTCCACATCCACGTCCACGTCCATACCCGCTGCGCTCGGCCCCGAGCTCGCACGTGTCGCACCCGCGCCGACATCCAAGCCCAAGCCCAGGCCCGCACCAGACCCGTCACATCCATCCCGTCAGGAGCCCCAGGCCCCGACATGCTCCCAGTCACCATCATCCCCGGCGCCCACGAGCAATACTCGCCCACAGCCGGCTGCGGCCAAAACCTGCCATCCCCATCGTCCTCCCTATCCGACGCCAACGGTGTCAAGCTGCCATCCTGACACCACGGGCGACGCCGCCAGTGTCATTGTCAACGACTGGGATCGCGATGCCGACGTGGTCGCACCAGGCATACGTGCATACGGTTCGTGCAGCGCGGTTGGGTCACCAATGTAGTACCGTCGGCGAGCACACAGCACCGCGCTCGCCTTCTCGACGTCCTGCCATCGGCTCCAAATCCCGCACCCCACGCACCTTCCACGATGACTGCGGTTCGCCGATAAACACCCTTGGACCTGTCCGCGTCTTCTTCCGCCGCGTCTTGCCCTTCTTCTCCGGCCCTGATTTGGGCACGCTCGCCGTCTTGCCCGAGGGCGACGCTCCCACCCGTAACCGCGCCATGTGCTCACGCGTCATAAACGCACTCCCCATGCGCTCCCCCTCCATCCCATACACGTGCGCCCAAAACTGCGACGGTATCGGTATCGCGCTCGAACTCGGTTCCGGCGTTGGCGTCGTCGTCCTGCTCGCATTCGCACTCGCACTCGGTTGCACCGTGAGCTCTCGAGGCGGCGGTGACTTGCCGTGGGGGAGTGGCTTGCCACTGCCAGCGTCCCGCACAAGCGTCACTTTGGCGGTGAAGAGGGACGCGGCGCCACCTCCGAGCCTCATCGAGACGAATTCTTCACCCCGGTTCCGCGAACAGTACGAACAATTGCACGTGTTCGTACAAACTGGACACAGGAACCCCGCACTGTGTTCATCAAAGGTGATGTCAGGGTACCTGGATAGACCACGACACGTGTGCAGGTAGAAGAGAAGTCGGTGAGAAAAACTGCCAGATAAACGAATAGAACAAGATGAACCAACCGGTAAAGAATACATCGATTGCAGAACCGTTTCCCACATATGTTGCCAATATTGGTCACGTTGGAGCACATCATCTTGGGTCGCGCGGTTTTATTTCGGCATTGATGACAATACGTCTTGGTCGGAGCGGTTTCAGTCTCTTGATCTTCAATGTCAGAGACGGATTCCTTGTCCTTGCCACGTGGCCGTTTCGGCTTGGACTTGTTGCTCTTGGACGTGGACGCTTCGGGGATATAATCGGAATTCGACTCAGATGCAGCCTGAGCTTGAACAACCTTGCGAGAAGGAAGAGAACGTCTCTTCACGCGTGGAAGATCATCCCCATCGTTCGTAGAAGCCTCAGCGGGACTGTCCACAGCGTTCAATGGCATTTCGTTGGACCTCGCCCGAGTCGAAGGGGTCATAGAAGAGCCCTCTGCGTCTCTATATTTGATCTGCACTGATCGTTTACCTGGTAGCAAAGGCAGGGACGATGGATCCATCGGTCGACGAACATAGATGACTGGCTCTGGTAGTCTTGACCGCTTCTTCGGGGTCGCATCCTTACGCACCACCAATGGCGTTTGAGGTTGTTTTTCCAGACCAAGAAGGGAGGGATCGATGGTACCGGAAACGACAGGTGAGACTTGGTCACTAGGAAGTAGATCACTGTCTGGTAGGGGGCCAGCTCCCTGCTCGAACCCCCAGGCACCCGCAGGGGCCTCTCTAGGAAAGGCATTACTTGGTGAAGCTGGGAAGTAACTCGCGGGTTCGAAAGGAGAATCAGTGGATTGAGTAGCTATCGATGGTCCGATATCCTCTGTCGTGGGACTAGGAGGCACCCCCAGGAAACATTCATTGCCACCCGCGTCTGCGAGCCGAGGTTCGAGCTCCAAAGGCGGGAAATCTAATCCAAATGCGTTCATGCGAGCGTGGCCCATGGACTGAAGTAGATGGGGACGGAAGGTATGGGTCAGACCGAGTTGTTGACGAAGAGGTAGCTGCTTGCGTGGAGAGTCGCCCAATCCATCAAAGTACTGGTTCATGTCATGGACCATATCGACGGCCGTCGACAAGAGTCCCTGTGACACTGTCGGACTAGAAGACGGCGGGTCTGCGGCATTTGGAACAGGGAGGCAACCATCCGGCAGTGGTAAGTGATCGGCGTCGATGGTGTGACTCTCAGTCTGCTCTTCCAAAAAGTCCTTTGTTTGCTTCTCGTGAGAACCCTCTGATGGGACCAATTCCCACGACCTTAGTTGTTCGCTCGTGACATAGCCAGTTGTCTCGGGCGAACGAGGCGCAGGTGGGACAACCGGCATAGCCCAGATGGATGGTTTTCCAAGTATCTTGAGCGGCCAGTCGGGTTCATCTATCTGAAGTCTGGAAGCATTCGATCGCCACGCATGAATGAAATAAAAACGCGTGTTGATGCCGAGGTCCAACGGGGTGAGCGGGGGGTATGTCCCATCATCTTCAATAGAAAGTACTGTGGGCTCATCGAACACATCTAGAACCACGCAGAGGTCCGCTTCTTTTGCTGCGTCAGGAGGTGTGGGTTGTTCATCTTGCGTGTGAGAGCAAGGCACGGAACGTTCGCGTTCTTTGCCCTTTGATGAATGGATTTGTTGTTCAATGGCTGGGGACTCGGGACGGGGGTTGTGATTTGGCACACTGGAGGGTGGCAACGGTATACCAAGATATTCGGACATTGGCTGGTAATCCGCCTTGTTCAATCCTTTGGGAAATGAAGGTACTGCAAGATAGTTCATGAACCATCTTGCACGCTTCCTGGAGGGTGGAGGGGGAGTAAAAAGCTGATTCTTCAATAGCCATTAGGGAACTGGACTCGGAAGGTGAGCGTCGATGACGACTTGGACCGGGATCAGCATGTTGATTTCTGAAACGCATACTGTTGAGAACCTGCAGAAAGAAGACGATGATCATTAACACGCCACTCGGGGTTTGATCGGGCCGGATTCAAAAACTGACCAATTGATCGCCGGCAAGGAGTTCGTCTTCGGTATCGTCGAGAGTGAGGTCTATTAGTTCTGAACTATTATTTGAGGCTTGCGATAAGGGGATATGCTGGCTGGACGAGAGGAGTTGGGGTTTATGAACACGAGAAACATGTACAGATGTGTTGGGAGTGGTGCGAGATGACTTTGACAATCTGGAAAGAAAGGAAGGTTGCAATCTCGAGCTTGAGGCATTACTCTGTGTCGATCATGAATAACAAAGGACAAGTGGGAAAGGGGTGGACTCACCGAGATGGAAAGACGATGGGAGTGACGTATATCGTGCGAGATTGAATTGGTATCTACCCTATTCGAAAGTCGTTTGGTTGCAGCTGAGTCTGTGAAAGAGTCGCGCTGTCGCGAACGCGGGTCAAGAGCTGAGAAAAATAACTAAGAGGAAGATGCGCACCTCAAGACTAGAATGAAAAGAAGATCGTTCAGCGCGTTTCTGGTCAAGAAGCCTGCCTGGTGGACGCGCATTCTCGACTGGCTGGTTTTTGAGCGAAGTGTGATACGGATCGCGAGCAAGGCTTGATGAGGAAGCCGTCCGAGTGGTCCGTTTTGAGCCTTGGCGTCGCTGGTCGCGACGACCGTCCCAATTTTCACGGTCTGTGATAGGTCTTGAGGCCATATGGCCAGTCAAGCTTTCCAGGATAACGCAAGAGTTAGAACCAGACTTGTGTCGGCATCAAAACGCGCTCTTAACATTGGCTCATTTCGGCCTTTCCCGTTCCAACTAACATCGCTTAGTCAGCGTCTAATAGGGGCTCTCACTACTAGCCAGTTTCGAAATTCGTCCTCTGTGGTTAGCACTTGACATCGCGTCCGAAAGACCTCGTGATCGAATCGGATCGATAACATCCTCTCGACATCGGACCCGATAACCCGAATGGTTTCAACTTTGGAACGCGGACTTGAAGTAATCCATTCATGGATGACAGCTAGACCGTGACCTGGTGAACGTCCACATTCGACAGTGAATTGTGAGTGTTCGAACACCCAAGGATATTTCTCTCTTACTAACGTCGTACTCGTCAAGCTTTCCCCTTGTATGCTCGTTTTATCGTTGGCCAACCTACCGAGGACTGTGATCCCAATGACCCGTAGCCGCAGGTGAAGTCAAGTTTCCTCGTGCGCACTTGACACCGCCGCATCAGCCGACAAGGGACCATCGTGTTCCCATGGGATGAATTCGTCTCGCTAAACGACACTCTTTGAACCATGTGTTTTCTGTGAAACCAAACCAATCACTTGTCACCAATGATGTTATCCTTGTTTTTAATTGGCTTTGGCGGCACCTTCATCCACCAGAGCTCGCGCGCAACCAACCATCGCTCGCACCGTCATGGTGCCCCGATAACAGATTTTTTTCGGACGTCCAGAAATGAATCTGTCGAGCCTGATCGATTATCCCCTTAACGTGATCTCTTCTCTGTCAACCTGATAACCTTACCACCAGCTTGCTGGATGTCATGCTACGGATTTGGGGCCGTTTTACAACATTTAACCTCGAACCATCACATGGCGTAACGTCCATCTCTCGTCTGCGTCGCATTTGTCTACTGGTATGTACGCCACATTCATACGGAACTTGAACGTGATCAACCTCCATTCCATCCAGTGGCTCGGCTACTTTTATTATCAGTTTTCCTTCTCCAGCAATCGCCTCAACCGTACTGCACCCAAGTCTTATAATCACATTTACCGACATACCCAATTCCATGCCGATTCACCTTCCACAGGTGAGTAGATCGGCCGACGGATATTCATCTGTGGCCTTTTCACAGCGACTGACATTATTCATCAGCCAGTGTCCATGGAGGTTGATGAACCTCCTGTTCCAGAAGAGTTCACACTCTTCACATTACTACCACGAACCTCTGGCCACACGGATCATTCACGTCATTGGCCAGCGATGTTCCTCCAATCCCCGTCAATTTCTCTCTCTATCAACAGTCAAGCCTCGCTCATCGATTCCCCGTTAATTAAGCCGTATGTCGGTCGTACCTGATGCCGACATCACGGCCAAGCCAATATTCCGACTGCTCGCGCCGCAGCATGTCGCTCAGGGGCAAACCTAAGGACCATCCCAAGGCCAGAGAGATTCTGTAAGTACATATGCATGGTTGAGCATAGATCGTTCCGACCTAAGATTGATCTTGAATTAGCACTAGTTTCGTTGCTGCTGCTGCCGTTCATTTGATCGAGATTAAGGGTGAGTGCCTCAGTCATTTACTCTGGATGGCATTCCTCGGTGATCTTCACAGCTGGATTATGATGAACACAAGCAAAGAAACTCGTAGAAAATGGTAAGTGAGACAGAAATAGTCTATTACACGTGTCGTTGATGTGCGATCGGTCGAAGCCAGCTAATGAGATGTCGGAGAAGGTTATCCGCGCTGATCCGACTGTACTAGGTCGGATTGGCTACTAGTAGTATAAATATTGTTGTGGGTATGAAAAAAATGAGTTGCTGTGTACAATATATGTGATGAGGTGTGCACACAAGGGGTTCCCTTCGAACAAAGAGATAAAAGGAAGAGCAAATTAGAAGTGGTACACGTTTCCTTCCTGGAAACGGTCCTCATACACTGAATAGTAGTAGTAAGCGGTGTTTGCAAGGTTGTTGATACGAGTGAATTGCCGGTGTCAGGAATAGATTGAGTGCATCCATGCACCTCGAAACTGCTTCCTCGATGCTCAAAACGGGTTCGAAGGAGACAGTGAAGTTCAAAGCATCTACATAAATAAAAATAAATAGTTACAAACAGTTTTGAAGACGGTTGCTCTAAAGGTACAACACAGCGCGGCAAGTCCAAATCACGTGCTCACGGAGCTCTCAGACCTCCCCCACCCCCCGATTGCAGGCGATTTGGAAACACTACATGGCATCAGTGCCCCGTCGGCATGAATATCACGCTTTCATGATATCAACTCGGGGCGGTTACCAACATGCATTTGAAATTGTGCGCTCGGTCGACCTTTGCATTTGCACTCACGGTCTCCCGCGTCAGGCTTCTTTGAATCTGAATCGGATTAGCGCTCACTGTAAGAAATCTTTTATTTTACTGTCATCTGATTGTTGTTATCATATTCAGTGGTTGACGTTGAGAATTGAACCTTGAGACACGAATAAGTACCACGGCGAGATCGATCGCATGACCCATGACGAGAAAACTTCCGTGCGAGGTCGGCTTTGAGTTAATCCCTTATCAAGTCGCGTCATACAATGCTCCTAAAACGCCATCCCTTGCAGACCAGTATTCTTCTTTCAAAGCACAGGATCCCCAAGATTACAAGATGATGGCGTCACTTTGTGTGTCGTTCGAGGTCAGCTGTTGGATGTTGAGCTACATGCTCAAGACCTCCGTCATCATATGACCCTCCAGGTGGAACCTTACGAGGCGTATAAAAAGTGAACGAAGTACATCTGTAACCCATTCACAAAACTAATCCCTGTATCATCATGGCACCCTCTGTTTCTGAATTGCTTCCCCAAGTTACCGAGGTGAACGACAAGGTAGAAAATCTTAAGCTAAATGCTACCGAGAAGACGACAGTGAGGGTATCGTTTACTGCAGTTGAATACGGCAAATGACCACCACTTGCGACAGAATGGTCCTTCTTATCCCTACTATCTCCCGAACTTTGATGGGGGCGAGAAATGGCTTCCCACCAAGATCTATGGTGCGTCTCCTCATGGCTTGTGTTTGTTATTCCCCGTGGCTGAGCGCTGAGGAATGGGCAGAACACGTCGACCCTGGTTTGAAAGCTGATCCTGCAAAGCCCCACCTGCTTACCGCCGAGGCAAAGCTCGAGCATCTTAGCCCATATCTTGGGACTGAAATAAGCGGGATCCAAATCTCCCAGCTCACCGAAGAAGGCCTCGATGAGCTCGCGCTCTATGCTGCGGAGCGCAAGGTGCTTATTTTCAGGGATCAAGACTTCAAGGACATCGGTCCTGAGAGACAGGTTGAGCTGGCCAAGTATATAACTTTGAAGTTGAAAATTTTGGCGTTGTCTAACAGAAACGCAGGCGCTTCGGGCGTATTCACAGACATCCTACGTCTGGGAATGTCAAGGATTACCCCGAGTTCCATGTCGGTGAGTGATTTCTGTCCTTTAGCAGTGACATGATTAACCGGGACTAGTATACCGTGATGCCAACCATGATTACCTGAAGAGGGTTATCCCGGAAGATCGAATCAATCAAACGCAGTGGCACTCCGATGTTGTAAGTGACGTGTCCACGGTGCCGTCTCTGTTGAGGCACACACTGATGCCGTCTATCAATGCAGTCTTACGAGAAACAGCCAGCGGGCACCACATTCTTCGTCATCCTCGATCAGGTATGCGATCTCTGAATTAACTTCTCGTCAATTCTGACTCACGTTTTCAGCCTCCCACTGGTGGAGACACACTCTTTGCTTCTCAGGTGGAGGCTTACAACCGCCTCTCTCCCGAGTTCAAGAAGCGTCTCGAGGGCCTACGGGCTGTGCACAGTGCCCACGAGCAGGCCGAAAAGTCTCGTCGTAACGGTGGACCAGTGCGTCGTGAACCTATCGAGACCGAGGTTCGTACACACTCTCGCCACTCCAAACGTAGATCCTCAAATGAGATTTGTCGACAGCACCCTCTCGTCCGTCGTCACCCGCTAACTGGCGAGAAGGCGCTCTACGTCAACCCTGGTTTCACTCGCCGCATCGTCGGGTTCAAAAAGGAGGAATCTGAATACCTTCTCAACTTCCTGTATGACCACATTAGCAAGGGCGCTGACTTCCAGATCCGTGCGCACTACAAGCCCGGCACGGTTGTCGTTTGGGTATGTTGCACAGTTTGAACTCTTATCGCCGGTGTACTCATTATCTGCGTGAAGGACAACCGTGTCACGGTTCACTCGGCTCTGGCAGACTTTAACCCCGCCGAAAGGAGACATGCTGTGAGGCTCACTCCTCAAGCTGAGGTACCCCTCCCTGCTTGATTGAGAAGGAGTGTGTGTGAAGGCTACCGAGATATATAACAATGTATGATACAAAGAGACGAGGATGCAGACTGGTGCTTCTCACTCACTTGTGACATTCCCTTTCGTTGGCTTGATATCACATCTGGCGGTGACTGCTTGACAGCCGCATGTGCAGTTCCCACTGCCCCGTGATGGGAGCATGAGCTAAGAACAGCACAGCTCTCAGTTGAGTTGACCAGGACAAATTGTCATTTAGACTCAGGTCACCGGGCGAGCGGCGCTGCGTGTTATTTCGGCTGATGGGAATAATCACTTGTCGCAGTAATAAGGAATCAACCGCGTTTTGATATCAAACGTCATGCACGTTTGAAACGATCCAAAGCAGACGGTTTTTTAGGTGCCATCTCCCCCTTTTCAATCGCTTTTGCTACCTGTTTCTCCTCTCGCTGTTTCTCCAACTTGGCGCGAATCGCAACCTACAAGAAGCGCGTATCGGCCGACAAAGCACACGAAGAAAGAGAATCCGACACGTACCGCAGTGGGATCGATCACGTTCTTACGCTGCTTTCTCAGATATCTGGATGTCAAGTCATAACGTGAGCGGAACTTTGGCAAACACAAGCCGCACGCACCGTTTCAAACTCTTTCCCTTGCCGCGCATCTTCCTCTTCTCGCGTTCCTCCCGCGACTTTTTCTTGCTGCTATCGTCACCAGCACCATCGGCCGCTTGAACACCAGCATCGTCATCGACCTCAGTCTCGTCCGCTTTGCCTTGTATTCGTAACCGCTCCAGACGTGGCAGACGCGCAAACGGGATATCGTGCTTGTCATTCACCGCCGTCGTCAACTTGGTAGGTGGTGCCAACGACCCTATAAAATCCGGATCTAACGCGATCATGTCCGGTTGAATCTACGCGACGATTCAGACTGAAATACAACGAATGCGCCGCATTTGAGACTGACCTTGTCCATGAGGCCTCTGACCTCGCGTTCCTGCCTCCTCCGCTTGTCCTCAAATGGATCGGCTTCGTTGCTATCAAAGTTCGGTTCGCCAGATCCGGGGACGAGAATACTCGAAAGACCAGCGTTGTGTCCAATCGTGAGGATGTCTTGGAACGGACAAAAGCGTACCGACGTGAGTGGCCGGTGGGGTATTGAATGCGTGAGGTACAGTGGCGGGGCGGCTTTAGCAGCAAACGGCGTTTGTATCGATGGTTTTGTATAGATCTGCAACGAAATGGATGAGCAACCACTAGTATGTGAGGGTAGAAACGCACGTTGACGCTTCCGCCGGTAGTCACAGCCAATGCACCCTTGGCACTCCACTCCAGCTCGGCACCACCCCCTCTCGTCGTCCATTCCCTCACGACACCCTTCCAGTTCCGACAATCCCATATCTTGACAGTGCCGTCTGCACCCGAAGACGCCATGTAGCGACCACCACTGCTGGGATCGACGCTGAGGCCGATGACGGGCCCGAGATGGGCGAGGAGCTGAACCGCCGGATGGGGGAGATTCGGCATCCATAACGAGACGACGCCGTTCTGGTGACCGAGATGGATTACGGCGTTGTGTCGGTTTTGGGCCATGGTACGACATGCGCCAGCTTTCGTTCGGTGCTCTGCGATGACGGCGCCTGTGGACGTGTCTTGATATTTGAGATACCCGGGGTTTCCCTGACGATAGAGGTTTTGAGAGAAGCCTGACGGTCCTACGAAAGTGCTTACCACGCTCGCGAGTAGCCAGTGATAGGGGAGGAATTCCAATCGCGTGGGCTCGACGTGAGATTTGAGTCTGTGTAGTTCGACACCGTTGCGATCATAAATGAACACGTATTTCTTTTGGGCGACTGCAAAATAGGATTGGTCTTGTAGGAACCTGGTGGCCGTCACGACGAGCGCATATCACATACGAACCACGCACGTAATGTCCCGACACGTCTCCTGTAGCTGCAGTTCCGCATGAATCGTACCCGTCTGCCAATCGAACGTCGCTACGTGCCCGGTATTTCCTACGATAGCCAAGTGTCTTTGAAAAACGTCGGTTTGGACACATACTACGAGGAGAAAACCACGCACCTGCCGTTCCTCGAATACCGCGACCTGTACGGCCCCCCGTCGAGTTTCCATTCCTGCCGTCCCTTGGCCGCTTCCTGACCTGCCCCCCGCACGATCTCGTCCTGACTCACCCGCCAGGTCTTCTCCATCCCGTTTTCAGCCTGAATGAGGCCCGCATCGCCGGTGAGGAGTAGCTCGGCATCTTGGAGGAGCGACTTGGTACGGGCGGCGTGGGCGGCTTGGCTATTGAGGTGCGCACGGAGCTTGAGATCTTTGATGTGGGGGTGCTTGTGCTTTGGGACTATGTCCGAGTCTGAGGGGCGAAGCGATTTGGGGAGAGAGGTGCTGTGGGTGACGGATGCGAGCGTGCGGTCAGACGATGGACCTGGCTTGGAGTCGGTTGATTTCTTGACATGTCTTTTGTCGGATTTTATTTTTTTCTTGTTCGACAAGGGTTGTATGGCGTCCGCCTTGGTGAAAAGTGAGTCCATGCCAAAGGTGTAAACCAAAATTAGACGTTAGCCTACAGCGCATATTTTCCCACGGTACCGAATGCAGGGTGTTACGATCCCTCCTGCAGCACCCTCGTGATGCTGCTTCCAGCAGGCAGAGGCGCCGCTAAAAGAGGGTTCTCACCCCAGTGTTGGTTATCCTCCTGGGATGGAGCTCCACTTTTAGCCAGCGCGACCTTTTTGGTGTTTGAGATCTTGATCAGAGTTATCTGTCGTGTGCGTTTATCTTCAGAGCTAGAGCATGCTGGGTGAAGGTGAGTGAGGCGAGAATCTGAGCACTTAATCTCGATAACGCCACAGGTAACCAGCTTCGGCGCAGGGTCATATCCTTTTTTCAAATTGGTACTTCTTTCATCTCACTTCCATTAGTCCATGCACAAGGCATCCGATAAGCAAAACAGATTTAACACCTTGCAAACTCAGTCACCGCAGCAAGTCCTCTTATTACCACCCTTCAACCCTTTAACCCAAATACCCGTCCTCTGCCTCGTCGCTATACAGTACAATGACCTCCAAAAATAAACAGGTAAGCCCAACAGAACACCACGGCCCTCACTCTAACACTGTTATTTCGCAGAAAAAACAAGGCGGGAGGAACCACCGTGGCTTAAGATCCAAGGGCACGCCACGCAACAAATACTTTGCCAAGTACGACCCTATAAAATCTGCAGAGCATGAATTTTATCGTCTATACGACGCTGGCAAAACACATGCAAGACAGGATGCCACAGGAGGAGATCAGGTTAGTCCTATTACTAACCAGTATGAGTGTTCTGAACCGTAGTCCTATCCTAGGAACCTACACGTGGGTGGAGGTCACGCGGACCAATTCAAGCTTTTTTCTCTCACTATGCGCCTCGCTTCCAATACGATCTCACCGCGTCCTCGTCCTCGGAGTTTCACCGTCTCTGTAACAAGTTCGGTTGGGACAAGGAACACCCCGAAAGGAAACGTGCCCATCAAAAGTTCAACGACGCTCTCGTGTTACAGTTCAACAAGTTCTATGGGACGGACGTCGATGATCTCAGAACCTGGCAGAATGTGTGTCGCATTATGCGCATCAAGCCGGTTCCAGACGACCTGCATACCTGCCGTGAGGCAAGTCGTTCCTATTTTCCCTTGTTAATGACGTAAGCTCAACGACCGGAAATCCTGGGTTATGACCAGACTGTGCGCGGGACGTTTGTGAACCTCGTTGACGTCGTCGATGCGATGACCACGGGCGTGACAGCCAAATCGTTCGAGACTGAGCGTCAGCTCAATGAGTACACGCTCTCGACAGGCAAGATTTTTCCCAAGGAAAATGCGCTGCAGGAGGGGTGTTACAACACCTCCTGCAACCCAATCCCCCCCTCTACTGTGTCAGTCCTATGACGCCGAGTTACTGGGGGGCAATGGGACGCCGCTAAAAGAGGATCTTCATCTTCATGGCGTTTTGTCATCATGAGATGGAGCTTCACCTTTAGCCAGCGCGATGTTCGTTTTCGGTATATCGAGCTGCAATGGCCGGTTTCTCAGACTTGGAGCTAGTTTCTTCCCTTGTATGTGTTTGTACGATTACGCTGGCTGCCGGCTTGCATGTATGTCAGATACTTGTGTATTAAAAATCTCAAGCTTGTGATTGTGTTGATGTCCATACTATAAGCGCTCCCGGGATACCATGACCAGTATGGTATACTGATCTTCAACACTCCAAATGGTGTCCTTGAAGGTCTTATCGGCAGTCAAGTAGGAACTTTTAAAATTGAACCCGCCGACTGCACCTGAGTCTCTTCTCAACCTTCACAGGCACCTCCGACTCACGTTTCCTAAACTGGAGAGTGCGCTGATACCGCCAAACACGCTGCCTGCCACAGCTGTTTTAGAGCTGCAACGCGTCAACAGGTAAGTCGATTAAACAGGACTCTCAAGACCTACGTCGAATGAGATAGTGCGTGGTTTCCCGTGCCGTTCGTATGATCGGAAGTGTGCAGCAGCGGGGCGGTATCAAGTCCCTGAAGGAACTTTACACCTTCGCTCGATTGCAACAACCTATTCTCTTTTCAGCATTCACAGAAAACCGTTCTATCGTGGCACGCACTGAATGATCTTGTTAGTCTCGTCTTGAGTAAGAGTACCCTGCTGAACGGTAGCATTCGTGGCAGTGGCTGCCCTGGACTGAAGGTCTCGGTCACATGCGCCAGTCTCCGAGCAGAATCCAGGAACGAGAACAGGTCCAACACCATAGCTGGGCAGCCACGGCTCTCTCTTGTAAGATTCCACAGAAGAGTCTCCTGAAGCCCCGCCCATGGGTTTTGGCTCGTTTGCTTACTGGAAAGGCGTCGGAACGGCGATGACCGGTGTGACCGTGACGGCAGCGGTCACGAAAGCGACGGAGAGTACAACCAAAGGTGTAAGCCAAAATTAGACATTAGCCTCATACAGTCGGGATCTTTAAACCCATGCCAGTTCACTCCCCGTCAACTTCCTCGCAACTAATCAGACCTAACTTTCAGCTTCAGAGATAGCACATGTCAGACAGCCGGCACTCTAAAACAGTAGGAGTTGAAAAACAAAGTAGAAAGCTATGTAGACCTAACATTATTCAAGAATGACCTGCGCCTTGACCAAAGTCGATGTATCTTCATTCGACCCTGGTAACAGCTCTCGTTTCGTTAGCCCCAAGGAAGTCGCGCACAGCACTTTACGTCCCCGGGCCCGGGCCGTTGCGTTTACAACTTTCTCCGCTTGACCTTTACCATCATCCGCCACTTCCACCTCCATCGTGGTCGCATCAAAGGTCCGTGGACACCGAACAACTATGGCTTCGAAATCGCTCGATACCACAACTCCGACGACCTTACGCAGCTGTACAGCAGCCGATACCATAAACAATATGCTGTACCGGAACCTTGACGAAATCTTGTTCGCTGCAGAAGCAGACGTGGCACATCCAGCTATCACAGCAAGGTCTGAGAGCCCCTGAATGGTAGCCGAGGTGAGGGTATTCAGGTCGCTCGTACCAGAGGACGAGATATAGGTGCGCGTAAGTGAGCGCCAACGTCCGGCCACTGTTAGCGTTTCTGTCTCTACCATTAACAGACAGGTCAATTACGAGTCTGATTCCATTTCTCACCATTTTTCTGTATTTCTTCATACACCTCGTCCAGAACCTCATCAACCGTATCCCGCACTTTGTCGAGGGTCCATGAGGAAATGATCCATTGCACGCGGTATGCAAGGTAAGCCCGAAGTGCAATCGTGAGGTACGAGACCGCGTCGTCGCATGATTTTTTCCTCCCCAAGCGGTCCACCAATGTTTGATTTATCGACTTTGATACCCTTTGTACTGCAGAAGTTTGTTCTTCTGTCGGCTCTATGGCCGGTTGGAAGTCCGCGACAAGATAACCGGCCACGAGTGAAGTGGTACGCTGAACATCTGCATTGATACTCTGCACCATCTGGGTGATTGTCTCGGCTGCGTAGTCGTCGGCCAGGGTGACAAACCGTTGCGCGGCGAATAATTTGGGCTGATGTTCCAAAACAGTGGATTTGAGCTGCTGGAACTGAGTATCGTAATGTTGGTGGATATCCTGGGTCTCTAATAGGGATCTCTGGAGCTGATCGTGGGCGGAGATGAGGTCGTGCGACTGCGCCTCATAGCGACCTTCAAGGTCTGCGAGCTTGGAAGTTGACACGGACAAATCTTTCTGAAGCTCCTCGACACGTTTGAGGGTAGTGGCGATCTGCTCCGCTTTCTGAGCATCAGCACATTTCCACCGATGAACATCGGCGGTGAGGGAGGCAACGATGCGACCTGTATTCTCCAGCTGGTCTTTGACAGTGCGAAGTTCTATTGACAAGGTCTCCCCAAGCTGCTCGAGCTCGGTGATGCGTGAAGATGAAGTAGAGCGGTGGTTTTCCAGGATCGTGATTTGCTCGCGCGCCGACGTGAGATCTTGAGCTTTGATGGTATTCGAGCGTTTCAGCTCCTCGAGTTCGGAAGTGAGCTCGGCTGACTCCGTCGCGTGGCGTCGCCGAATATCGGCGATCTGAGTGGTGGACTTAGCGAGGTTGGAACGGAGCTGCTCAAGGTCCTTGTGCACAGTGCTTAGTTTATCTGCCTTTGCAGCATCCGAGCGTTTCCACTCCGCCACTTTGGAGGTGAGCTCCGATGACTCCGCCGTGTGACGTTCTTGGCTAGTGACAGAATCGCGACGCAGCTGCTCGATTTCAGCGTTCTGAGTGGTGATGATGCGATCTTTTTCTTCCACAGATGATGATGTGACTTGGAATCGATCGCGAAGAGAGTTGAGTTCTGTCGACAATTGGTTGATCCTCTCGAGTGCCAACGCGAGCTCTCTGGCTTTATGATGGCTCTCTTGCTCATCCGGAATGGCTATCTGATAAAGAGTGAGTTGGCCAATACAACGTGCGCGTGGATACCTACATCGCCAAAGGAGTCCGAGGGGTGGACGACGAGGTCGTGACCCGGAGGCCGAACGACAATTTCCTCGTCCTTTTGTCCTGTAGCGAGATGGGTGCTATCCAAAGAGTCGAGAGGTTTGATTTTTTTGCCGTGCAACTGCGAGCGCGGTCTCTGAGCCGGTTTCAGCCCAATCGAGCTGAAGGTGTCACGTGTCTTGGGAAAGAAACGTTTCATTTGTCTCTGGACTGTAGCCTCCAAATGAGGGTACAGTTCCCGCCCAGCTGTCGTTTGTTTGAATTCCTTCCTCAGCTCAACCATTTCTTCCTGAATTAGCAATTTCCGGCCACCATCATCGCTCCCAAGAATCATTTGAAGGAGCTCCTTCGGCGAATTATTGGCACTGCAACAAAATACTTTGGCGCCGTATTCGATCATGCCTCGCCAGAATTCCGATTTGAGTTCTTCCAATCTTCTCCTCCCATCGTCCCCTCGAACACGATCCCACATCGTCGTAGTGAGGTATAGCTTGTCCATAGCATTGTTTCCGCAAAGCTTCGGAATTATCCGAAGGTTCTTCAGGGGCGTGCCAATCATGCGGTTGTCTGTGATCTGATGCAAATACAGTATCCCAGAGAGGAGTTTGTGCTTCTTGTAACTGTCCGAAGGAGGATGAAGGTGAGAGCCGTAAATGGCGAACATCATATGTTACCTCAAGCTAAGCCAGTCAGCAATCATATTCCAAATTTCGAGATCCGATTTATGGGAGTTGCTGAATCCTGGCATCTCCACTAGGACTACGAATTGACCAGTCTCTTGGTCTCGAAATCGGACAGCACGGATGTCAATTGATGATATCAACCCACTGTTTATCTCTTCAATCCCCCATCCGGTCATCGAGTGTATGAGCTGAGCGAATATGAGGAAAAGAAACTCGACCACTTGTTGATTATCTCACACTGCTCTTTCCAGAACCTGATGACCCCATGACACTGAAGAAGACCGAATCAGTTGTTTCATTGTTGAAATCTTCATTACGCACGCTATTATCACATCGCTTTCTCTGAGGTCTTCAACGTTCACCAATCTCGGAGATTTTTCCGTCGAGATTTCTTGACCTCTGTCACGTATCTTAGACTTCTCTCCCGAGAACATTGAGAAGTGTAAGGTAGAATATGACAAGGCTATATAAGTGAACAAAACTCAACTACCCACGGGCCACGATTGTCTCACCTTTCCCTTTCCAGAGTGTGTTTGGGTTTGTGCATCTCGTTGCTGCGCTAACTCTTCGAGCGATCTCGATGCGTCACTTTTACTCGAACGACTCTCCAACCACCGACTCTGTTGGAGGAATGAACGGTAGTTTGTGAGCAGATGAGGAAATTACCGAAATCGCTGACTGTTCCATTTGTCTGCTTGAAGCTGATAAAGGAGTTGGTCAGAAAGAGGTGGAAATGCAGGTCGGCGAGGGTCCATTTACCTGAGGGGAGAGACTGAGTCGCTGTGGATGGCGTCTTGATTTGGTTCTGGTGGAGAGATAAGTGAATGCTTGGAGTGATAGCGCAGTGTGACTGGCAGAGATAGATATACAGACGAGCAGAACAGTACTGTCTGTTGGCTTGTCCCGTGGTAGGCTGTGTGGAAGAATGCTGATTCGTATTGGCAAACGGAAATTGACCGATATGACTTAGCGGAGAAGTGGAAGAAACATGCTGCAAAGGCCTGGGGAACGGTACCAATCGGAGCGAACACACGAATTACTGCAGGTGATCCACGCACTCGCTTGTTGACGCATAGCCAAATATGGACACGTTGAACATGCGTTACTGGCACGACGAGTTGCATACAATGATCCCATGAGCGATGATCAGGATATTCAAGTTGGAGCCTTCTGTGGAATGCCTAAATGATGCAGAAAACTCCAGGTCGGTGTAGCCTGAGACACATGCCATGCTATCGACTCGGAGAAAGACCAACGCAGTAGTACGGACCGTCGAGCCAGCCGTTTCCCTGTCCCGCCTCCCCCCCACGATCTCATCCCGACTCACCCGCCGCGTCTTCTCCATCCCGTTTTCGAGGACAAATAATATTCTCCGCACACCTCGACTCTTGACCAACTTTGCGAAATTCGAATGAAAAATGCAAGTCAAGCCCGTCGGTGGACGACAATAACGTGGAATGGTCTGAGCCCAACTTTCTGCTCCGTTCGTGTGTCCCATAGGAACGCTGCGGGGGGACCTAGTGCGGTTGAATGACACGTCTACGCTGCATAGTCAGAAGTAAATCAGCCATGCGCGCAATTCAACTGTCATTCTGTCTCGGCGTGACTGATTCTAATCAGGGGTCCTCGGTTGTACGATACAAGATGGACGAAAGGACGCTCGCCGTGACAGAAACCAGAGACCCTCCGGCGGCAGGTTGAGACGCATTACTTGCTTGGGGTGGCTAACGGATGGAAGTGGATAAGATGTGGCCACAATCGTCAAAGAAGGGACGTACAGGGGCTGCTTGGCTTGGTCGATCCAGGGCCTTGGACGTTGCTTACTCTTTCAGGAACGACCGTGACCCCACTACGCGAAGCTCGGGAGATCGTTCACCGACAATGGTTGATGAGATATCACTGTTACAACGTGACCGACCCATCGAAAGAGAAGGGATACGGGAGCTGCTTGGCTCGGGGCATCCGAGTCTTGGATATTAGCAGTACGAGATGAATCCTCTGTTGAGCAGGACCGGCATGATCATCATCCGCCTCCGGTTCATAGGGGATTGCGGTTATGGCAAGGAGTCCTCGAAACAGGATCGTGAACCAGGTATATCGTTCTCCGTCACTGGGTGACATACGCTGCTAAGAAATTGTGAAATACATTGTACATTGATGGTTGAGTTACTCACCCGCTCCCGTAGAGCGGCCATCGTGGAACAATGGTTGCGGAGGGGATCATTTCGTGAGGATGACAGCGAAGTCGCTGAACTAGACTTCGTAGAACGTGAACAGATTTGGTCCCGGCACTTCCTTCCTATCCTCTTCTGGTGGTGATACTGGGCATAGCGATGGTACTTCATCCATCCGTGAGTGCCAGTGAACAGAGGGTGTGGGGGACAGTGACTGCAGAAACGAAAAAACGCGATATTGAGGTGCGGCGGAATTCATCTGATCTGCCATTTCTAGTCTATCTGCAAGCAATCCCATTCGAACTTCAGCAGGCTTTGTGATCGCGACGTTCGTTTGAAGCTGATGTGTCAAGAATGAGTCTATTCACCGCGGGTCGACCAAAGGTAGAAGCGGGTATACCTACCATTGAGGAACGGACGTCAATGGGAGGACATCTTGTATGCCAGCGGGGGTATCGTAGTGCTCCGAGTCATATCCTAGTCGTGATTGTCACTCCCGATCTTGTCCGTCTTATGCTAAGAGCTGATAGGACAATTTGAATTGTGAACACTATTGTTCAAGTCGGTCCAAGGATGTCTGTAGTTCTTCAGGTCTAGAGTTCTTCAGATCTAGAGTACATCGACACCGGAAGTAGAGAAACGTTGGTTTAAATTTCATGGAATCGTGAGTCATGTACGGCCAATGAAACATTGTATTCCATTTCGCCTGTATACGCTATCAAAACATTCTGTCGTACATGAAGCTCAAGGTCCTGTGACGGCAATGTGGTCCAAATACTGGACGAGGTCGTCCAACCAATTTCTGCGCCTAAGAGAATGATCAGTCGCATCTCGGCGATGCATATCATGAAGTGAGACACACAAGATATCATCCGAGCCTTCAGGGAGTCCACGTTTGGCTTGTCCATCTAACGTGGCGAAGGCGTTGGCGAGAGTGCCAAACACGGAGCCCAATATCTCACCAGCAGATTTGCGCCTAGTAGAATTATTCATTGTCACCCCCGAGCGCGTATATGGGTCCAGTGGTACTCACGCAACGATATTCTCCGACGCTTCAGATAGTCCACGTTTGGCCTGTCCATCCAACGTGGCGAAGGCGTTGGCGAGAGTGCCAAACACGGAGCCCAAGATCTCACCAGCAGATTTGCGCCTAGTAGAATCATTCATTGTCACCCACAAACGCGTACACAGGTCCAGTGGTACTCACGCAACGATATTCTCCGACGCTTCAGATAGTCCACGTTTGGCTTGTCCATCCAACGTGACGAAGGCGTTGGCGAGAGTGCCAAACACGGAGCCCAAGACTTCACCGGCAGATTTACGCCTAGAAGAACCATTCATTGTCACCCCCAAACGCGTACACAGGTCCAGTGGCACTCACGCAACGATATCTCCAAAGTCTTCAGATAGTTCACGTTTGGCCGCATGCTCGGTTGCGGTGAAATCGTAATATGGCACTGGCTCGGAAGAAATTCTGCGCGTAGGTCAATCAGAAATGTCCAATCTCGAAGTACACCGGTAAATGTGGACTCACGGAGTAGACCGCTTATTTCCACTGTTTAGATGGCTGGTGAAACCATTTATCATCTTGTGCGAAAGGTATATCGGATAACTGGGACTCACAGGTTGGAAGCAATCACGTTTCCTAAACTGGAGAGTGCACTGATACCGCCAAACACGCTGCCTGCCACAGCTGTTTTAGAGCTGCGACTAAAGCAGTGTCAACAGGTAAGTCGATCAAACAGGACTCTTAAGACCTACGTCGAATGAGACAGCGTATGGTTTCCCGTGCCGTTCGTATGATCGGAAGTGTGCAGCAGCGGCGCGATATCAGTCTCGAGTCCCTGAAGGAACTTTACACCTTCGCTCGATTGCAATAACCTATTCTCTTTTCAGCATTCACAGAAAACCGTTCTATCGTGGCACGCACTGAATGATCTTGTTAGCCTCGTCTTGAGTGAGAGTACCCTGCTGAACGGTAGCATTCGTGGCAGTGGCTGCCCTGGACTGAAGTTCTCGATCACATGCGCCAGTCTCCGAGCAGAATCCAGGAACGAGAACAGGTCCAACACCATAGCTGGGCAGCCACGGCTCTCTCTTGTAAGACTCCACAGAAGAGTCTCCTGAAGCCCCGCCCATGAGTTTTGGTATGTCGCTGTCAGGTCATCCCAGTTAGCAAATAATATTAAACGAATGCTCGTTTGCTTACTGGAAAGGCGTCGGAACGGCGAGGACCGGTGTGACCGTGACGATAGCGGTCACGAAAGCTACGGAGAGTACAGCACTGGAACGCATCTTGAAAAGTGATTACAAAAGCAGGAACAGTCGATCAACGACGATGCTATTAGGCCGTTTATGAAAATTAATGATAGTTTGAAGAATGAACAAAAAGGCTGGCGAAAAGTGCGCTGTGAGCAAGCTGACATGACATGCATAAGCGTTAGACTTACTAGCCAGTACCCGTGAGCCGAAAGAGATGGAACTTGAAGAAGGCTGGTGAAACGGGAGAAGAGGTCTGGCATTTATACCCTTGAAATGGAGCCTTTGGACCGTCAAAGCTCGTGATAGCGGGTTTTCGGTCCTTTTCCCATCAAACGACTGGCTGCCGACAACAGTGATTTATCAATCGATGAGTTCGGGCTCCATGTGACCACCAAGCCCCAGGCTGTGTAACTTTCAACATGGGGTATGGACTTCCCTAGATGATTGATAGCTACCACAAAGTTGCTTCAAACGGTGTTTTTCTCGTCGATACACATCAACCACCGAACAAAATGCAAACCTTGGAAGTTGGCACAGATATTGACCCGTCGCGGACCGGCGTGTCGTGACCTTGAATGATTACTGTTCCTTTAGGAGCTTGATGAGGCATGATGCAACTTCGAGTTGCGATGGTAACAGTACTAGATGCACGATCTGAACTCATCCGAGTCGTGACGGGTGATGTGGCACGATGACAGACTCAAGGGCCTGTGGCTGGTAGCCTCGATTACATCCAACTCAGTCTCCGATTCGTGAGTCAATACAGCAATTTTGATGTATCAATTGCATGGTAGAGCATGAAAATTGTATCATATGATTCTTATTTTTGTGCCAAGTACAATCACGCATGGTTTGGTATATACTACTGACACTGGTGAATTTCGTCCGGTTCAGATTATACTTAGATCGCGTCGTTCATCAATTGGTCACGAACCGTTGTAACTCCGTACGTTGATCCGAAACATGAGGACTCCGGCTCAACCATGCGGATGGGATTTCCACTTACCAAGGTGACTGGAGCCTGACGAGGTAACACTCTGGTAGACAACTGTCAACCATCAAGCCTTTCTGTCTTATCAAAGATCCCGAGAACGGCGGCTGTGCGAACACTTATCACAAGGCGAGTCTAGCGATGGCCAGATGCGTCAAGTTTGAAGATGGCGTGGCCGGGGAGAAGTTTGCGACTTACATGTCGTAGTAGTAGTTCAGGGTTGGGATGCGGGTATCTTGCCAGTGGGTGCTACCTCAGGCTGTTCAACGTGCGTCGTGCCAGCCATCTCGTGTTAGTTTCGATGCCGTGCTTTGATACTCACATGTGTTAGATTCTTTGGAAAATATTGGGATAAACCGGCTGGACCGGGGCCAAATGTGCTCGCTCTGTAGGGAACGGCTCCGAGTCAACGCGTCTTGAAAGGCGTCGGCATCCAACCAACAATGCATCACATTGCTTTTCCTTTCAAGTCCTTTCGTTCTTGCACATGTACTCGTCTATCGTCTCTGCTACATGCTGATGTGGGACTCGTTCGATTTTCATTTTATCTGCTTACTATACATTACATCGCGCATACACACAGAGAAGAGAAGAAGGGAGGGAATACTTATACCGCATGTCTGGGTTGGGTCCATTCGCACTCTGATCTTTCTAGTATCGTTCGTTTGTTGATGGTGGTATTCCAGCTAGTAGTTTGAGGAAGAAGGGAAGAGGGTGAGGACAGAACTCAGTCGATAGTAAGTACGGGTGTTCGTGGTCGGACTCGGAACAAATAACTTTCTTGTCGTTGAAGACGCCGGTGCGGCCTACGACCCTGGAGGTAGGCATCGATACGGAGAGATCGCGATGGTTGGAAATAAGGAGCTAATTATATGAATGGATGTAGGGACTAACCGAGGGTTCACGTCAGCATACCGCAGTCGGCTACTGGGATGATTGATGGTGATCAGCGATAGATATGAGTAGCCAACGCATCCATTTACCTTCTATGAATTGATGCAGAAAATAGCTGGCGCAGACGATGGGTGTGGTGAGTCCGGGTCCGAATTCAATCCGTAAAGTCACTCGATTCGAGTGAACGCCACTCCGTTGTCAATTGTGATGAATTTGCCTTCTCAGCATTGTCTGTTCGGATGTAGTACCGTCGGGATGATCCTGTTCGATCGATCCGAGGAGTGCGTTCAAAGAAATCTGCATGGGTCCGCGATCAACGTTGTAACACTGGTTCGGGTATCCTGACTCTTCTCGGGGCAACGACTGAGAAGCTGATACGCGGTATCAGTGTCCTTGTGCAGAGTGATGTATGTTGGCGAGTGATGTCAAATGGAGATGCTGGTACTACCACACTGGCACCAAAGAGCAACCCGGTCACTCGCTCGTGGTGGTCTCGAGAGCGTGCACTGACCTCTAGGATGACACGTAGACATGCAATGCGACGCGCGCATCTGCCATATTCTCCTCTGTATATTGAAAAGTTGACGAGCCTTTCCTTTATCTGTGAAGGACTCCCCTGTTTCACTCAGGTATTTCACAGGTGTCAACCACACTGGAAACCAGAGAACCTGAACTATACCTTTGAACGGCTTATCTGCAGCTCGGAGTATGCTTCCTTCCATTCCCAATTCGTGCGCAAAAAAAAGACGTGTTCGAAAAATTCTGACAAGTTTGACAGGTCGGAGTATCTATATCAATGATCATCGATCATATCTGGCAAAACTGGATGCGTAAACCACCTAGACCACATGGTACATAAATCTACGAGTAACGCGTCCGCTTCGGGAGACTTGTTGTTGTCATCACTTGATACTGGCCAGCTTGTTCTTGTTCCTCGACAGTGGACATCTGATCATGATGAAGAGTGAGTTGCATGGTGGAGAGTCTGGATGATGGCAGTTTTGCCTTCATGTCATCATATGCCAAGACGGATGCTATCCGAGGAGAGCGTGATCGAGTGTATGATGATGTCGGGTCCATCGCCCTAGCTACCAACGGGCAATTTAAGTATTGCTGTCCACGCGGGCAGGTCCATTCCATTCCTAGGTGCGTCCACTCTCGCCCAAATTGGTCACATCTTCGTGGGGACTAGAACTCTCCTCCATCAATGACCTGAAACTCAGCAACCGAAAAATCCTACGTCATACCCTGGAAAAGAAATCAAAACGAGAGGGAATGGGAAACCTCTTGAACACAACCAGGGTTAATCCGTGTCTAGCTCACACGCAACATCGACGACGCTGATCTGTGGGTTGATTGAATGTCATGAATGAGTAGTGACTCCATGAACGCTCACGTTGATCGTCATTCAGTGAGAAACGCACGCTAGCGAGTGACCTCGCTGAGCTCAAATTTGAGCAGTCCAAAGAATCTCGTGCGAGCGACTCGTCGGACCACTCGAATTCGAGCGTCAAAAGATCCTAGATCCCACATGCTCACGCTGTAGGAGTAAGGTTAGCCGGAATTTTAGGCGTCTCGGCGCACACAAGGAACTTCAAGTCAAGGCCAGGGTACAAGACCGTAGGCGGTCGCGCAAGGATGTTGGGAAGCCGGAATGCCTTCGACATTTTTCCTTCCAGTTCCCATTGATTCGTGGGTGAGCAGTGGAAACGGGTCAACAAATAAAAATGGTTTGACTCGCCTTTCACGGAATGATGGATTAAGAATGGTGGAGGCGTTGTGGGCGCGACGTCAAAGAACGAACTTATAGTTGATGGCCCAGAACGGGTCTCGAGAGCTCTAGGCAGCGTAATTACAATGCATGGAGCAAGTCAAGAAGGCGTGGGATAATTTCCGGGGTTTCCTTGGAGGCATAATTTATTGGTTGTACGTTTCACGTCGACTCTCGATTGAAGGTTGAATCTCATATGTGATCGAGAATCGATTTTTCATCGGCATTTATTCGTGCAAGAACAATATGGTGCTATTGTCTCACTTTCTACAATAAAGACTGATCGCATAAATATTCAGATGATCACTTGTGCATTGGCGTCGAGGCTTACTCTGAGTTTAGACACGTTCGACGGCGTTTCCGACCTTCTACTAGGACCATGGAAATTGATTTATTGTGTTCACCTGAGATTCACTGTGGCTTGTGAACTCATGGTGGGACTCGACAGTGTAAGTGTTTTTTTCCTCTTGGAGTTTTATACAACAAGCTCAAGATGGAGCATTAGGACATTGCTACAATATGAAGAATGGAAATGACACAGGAGGTACGCACGTCTCTGGACCTTGAAGCCGTCAAAAGTGTCACTCCATAATGTGGCGAGCCTGCTGCCAGATACGCTGTGTTGGACAATCTAGGCGACCTTCACGCTTCAGTCGCAGCTTCGTGCATTAGTAAAAAAGGTTTGCGAATAATGGCGTCTGACTAAACCCCCCTGGGATAGATAATTATGGGCGTGACATATGTATGGCATTCTTGTGGATACCGCCAATGTGACTTGGTTAAACAAAACCTGCCCTGTTGCAGTGCATCATACATGCAGAACGAGCTATGTATGCCAATGATGGAAAGAGGAACAGTCCCCAGATCATTCCTCGTTGATCTAATATTTGTGCACCCTTGAGTTCACCTACCTCCCTACCAGGATTCCGTTCAAGCATATGGAAGCCACTGCAACACACAAACCCAAGCAATCTTGAGCCATCCTTGTGAATGCGTTTTAGGCAAGTGTGTATAGAATCAACTGACCGTGGTTGACATTCAATCGTCTTGACAGATGCAATCCGACGGCCCGGGTGTGGAAGTTCTCTTCATTGAAGCGTGCCTGAGGTGGTCGGGCTATGTAGCAGTATCGCTGCCCTTTCACCTGTCAGTGTCCCTGCGTGTACTGCATCATACGTTGAGTGCGACCCTGGTACTCGTGGAGGACCCGGCGAGCGCACAAATCAGACTGACAAACTAGGTACGGCTCATATTTCGTGACGTACTAGTAATGACAATAACGACAGGTAACCTCAAATTCGTCAGCGTATTGGATGATTGTCATAGTTGGTTGATCAGCGATCCTTCAGCTTCAGCCTCAATGATTAAATTTCTAGCCCAAGCCACGTCTCAACCATATTCAACCTATAGCTCCTTGCGAGTGATGAATCATTTCTGTTGTCTCCTTGAAACTCAAAATCCTTCTGACAGTTGGCGATCAACCCTCTGTCCGTCTAACGTCTAAACTCGTGACAGTGGTTACGTCTTGAAAGGGATTTCCTTGCTTGTACACGACACATGAAAATTGAGATAAGTTGGCATCAGCTTTAAAGCTGTCGTATAACGCAACCCTGGATTTCCTCATTGAGCTTTTAAAATGCCAATCCTGCCCATGCGAATACGAGCTCCGCCACATCATGGTCAACGGAACCACATCTGTGCTCAATGCTCTACATAAAAACACCGCTCACTAGGATGTTATATAACGTTAATGGTGCACAGGTGCCTGACCATGTATATCGTCCTTGTTCTTCCGCTCTTTGCTGACATTCGACATGGCACTCAAAATGTTGGGGTTCCGTCTTGGTATTTGAACGTGTCGTGCGGGCTGAACACTGCCCTTATTTTTAGGTTCCAATCCTGCAATGCTCATGTCCATTGTCGCAGTTCCATTTGTCGTCCTCATCATCTACCTCTGGAAGAAGTCCTCCAAAGTGGCTCTCACTAGACTCTCCAATGGATTTCCCCTTCCCCCAGGGCCACCAAAAATACCCTTGGTTGGGAATCTCTTCGATATACCCCGCTCTGAGCAGTGGTACCAATTTTTGAAATGGAAAGAACAATATGGTACAGTTGTCTTGACTTGTGACACCCGCTATATTAATTGATCGTGTATCCCTGATATTCAGGCGATATCGTGTACGTTGAGGCGTTGGGAAACAAGATACTCATCGTAAACACGCTCGAGGCCATGTCTGACCTCCTGGGATCGCGGCACTCGGTTTACTGCGATCGTCCGAGGTTCATCATGGCCGGTGAACTCATGGGACTGAACAATGTGAGAATTTTCTCCGAGCCTATTGGTGTCTGTACGACGAGCTCAAGCGTAAGACGTAGAGCCTGCTCCTGATGCGGTATGGAGAAGAATGGAGGCGACACAGGCGGCTCACACACATGGCGCTGAGCCCTGACGCCGTCAAGAAGTACGACTCGATCGGCGACATTGCTGCCAAATACGCCGCTTCTTTGGTGGACGACCCGCGTGGCTTCGAACGGCACCTTCGTGTGTGAGTCAACAACGTCTCTGAATATTGACGTTTAATTAAATATTTCTCTACAGAACCCTTGGGCGGATAATTATGGCCGTGACATATGGCATTCCCGTAGATACTCCTGATGATTTGGTGAAATTCACAACGTACGGTACTTTGTCGCAGTTCCTCACACATGCAGAGCGAACGATGCGGATGATCGTCAGAGCAACTGTGCCAGGATCATTCATTGTCGATCTGATACCAAGCTGTAAGTCGTTCTTCTTCTTTGCATGCCCTCTCCCCCACCTTGCCCTCTCCTTCATAAGTGAAATACCTTCCCGCCTGGATTCCATTCAACCAGATTCGAGCCACTGCGACACGTGAACGCGCAGCAATCTTGAATTTCATAACCCACCCATATGAATACGTGAAAAGGGAACGCCAGCAGGGAACAAATCGACCTTCTTTCACGTCCGATTGTCTTGATAAATATCAGTCCGACGACCCAGCCGTGCAGGCTGGTGTCGAGCATACCATCCTCTGGGCAGCAGGAACGTTATATGGCGGTGAGTACCACCTCCCATTGGCCAATTTCCGTTGATGAACGAGAACGCACAGGTGGAGTAGAAACCGTATGCGTCAACTCTCACAAGATCAAATTCCAGGGGTCCCGCTGATTTTCTTGTTGCGTTTAGACGTACTCCACGACCCTGAACTTTATCCTCGCGCTGGCATTGTACCCTGATGTGCAGGTAAAGCTCAACGAAGAATTCATTCGCGTCGTTGGGACGGAGCGTCTCCCAACACTTCAAGATCGCGATGCCTTGCCCTACCTTCGTGCAACAATTAAAGAGACATTCCGGTGGAGGCCCGCGGCGCCGCTCAGCATAGCTCGAGCGACTCGGACAGCCGACTTTTACAGGGGTATGTCATCCATCCTGTTTTTCAGACAACTGAGCCTACGGATCTGACAGGATACTATATCCCCGAGGGTACTATCGTAGTTCCAAACCTGTGGTATGCATTTTCATCTCGTTTAAGGGAGCCGACTGAGAACAAAGATACGACAAATCAACAACTCGAAGGGCCATGTCGAGAGACGACAAGAGTGGATTCCCACCGAAAGAATTTATACCAGAGCGCCACCTTGCTGACAAGGTCAAGTCAACCGCGATAGATCCTCACACATACGTGTTCGGGTTCGGACGTAGGTATGTACTCAAATTCGCGGTTCCGTGGCCTTACAGTCTGATCTGGTTTCAAATGACAGGATCTGCCCAGGAAAACATCTGGCCGACAACGTGCTGTTCATGCTGTTTGCACACATCGTCGCCACCGTTCACGTGTCGAAGAAGAAGGATGGCGATGGAAACGACATCCCGTTGGCTCCATCCTCTACTAATGGGCTTGTAATGTACGTGTATTCTGTCTCGAAGTTGCAAATACTTTGTAAGCTTGATCTCGAATAGCTGCCCGAATTCATTTGAAGTAGACATCAAGCCTCACTCGCAGAAAGCAATCTCGATCATCAAGGAAAGGGTGTCCCAATTCGCGTAAGAACACTGAGACACAAGCTTTCGCTTCTAGCAGGCTTGTCGCATGCCTTTGTATCACTTTGTGTACCATCATGATCGCCAGGGCGATCTTGTTTCTGTGATTTCTTATCCTTCCGATTTCCCCTCCAGAGCTCGTGCTCTTCATCTTGGTCTATTATAACAGCTGAGACCTACGCCAGATTTGAATATGCCTGTATCATAGTCAGTGGTGTGGTACATACATACAGCCGGAACTCGATCGTAATTGTTTATTATGTACTATCAATGTCGATTATGCACTTGAAGGCCTTGACCTGAGGGTCAATTGACAGGGTGATCCCGATTTCGATCTACAATCCCGCAAACTCATCTAAAAACTGTAATCCAGGAGCAACCAAATGACATTCTGCCTCGGTGACCGATTTGACGCGCGACCCATAGGAATGCTGCGAGGGGACAATACCTTCCATATGGCTGTACAATCCACGCTCACGCTGCGTCATAATCCACTGCTAGGCGATTGGCACATCATCCACACTCGGATAAACGGAGGGTGCAGGGGATGGTGGCTGTAGCGACTAGATTGCTGGTGTAAGCGTGTGAAATGGATTGTTGAGACAACTAAATGATAAAGTTATATCCCGACCAGGTCGAAAATTTTTGTTCCGCCCCCATCCAAGTTTTTGAGCTGACTAGTTCTCTCTCGCTCCTCGACAGTAGATATCTGATAAAAAGTAAGTTACCATATGGAGAGTACGACGGATGTGCACATACATACAGTGCCAAAGATGTCTGGAAGGACGGTGCTGAGATTGCAAACACCAGTTTCTCCCATCTTCTCGTCCTGTAGCGAGAAGGGTGCTATCCGAAGAAAGAGCGATCGAACGGACATTGACGGCCTCTGCGATGACGGGACCAACTCGGACAAGGAAGAATGAAATTGACCTGCCTGCATGAGTCAGCAATAAACCGACCATTGGCAGCTAGAGAAATGGATTCGAGATCGCCTCCATGGGATAAACAGCGACTCGGAATTTGGAAAGCAGTGATCCTGTCGAGGGATCGAATGACTTGACTCCGTCCCTGCAAGCGGCAAGCAATTGCTTCCCATTTGTTCGTCCACGCGAGTGGAGTGTTCGAGAAACCTCCACCTATCTTCTGGTCAATCGTGACCAGTTTTTCACCGCTGTAGGTATTGACGATCGTGATGGGGCCATCCAATTCTGAAGTGACAATTTGTTCCTCATTGGGGAGTATCAGACGCCGTTGAGCGTTTGATTGAACTCTTGAAGTGGACCAACCAGTCGCTCGCCCGTTGAGATACTCCACACACTCAACCGCTCGTAGGTGCCTGTCGCAATCCGGGTCGAGTCGGGCGACACATCCACCGCAGTTCCAGACGCTCGCTCGCTCTCCGTCCCGCACACAACCCATTGGCTATTGACATCCTTCGCTGCTGAAATGGCGTTTATATTCATTCCCATTTTGCCTGGCCGTTTCTAACGCGTCAGCGAGTCGAAATCGTCTGAACTGCTATGTTTTCCGTCGGGCGAGAACGCGATCGCCAAAACGTTTCCAGAATTGCCTGTGATGTTGCTGAATTGTTAGCATAGTTTAATCCATCTTATGAGACTGCGCTACCCGCCGGTCTCTGCCTGTGACATCTCCTGCGGTCATTACTTCGAAAGCATAAAAAAGAGGATAATCTCAACTCAAATGGGGTCTATCCATGCCTTGGTAGTACCAGGTCTTAGTGCCGCTACTAAGCTCAGACGTGGAGTCAAACGTCTTCGGATGATGGGACAATTATAGAGGCTGCACGTGTATCCCACGCCTTTTCGAAGTTCCAGCCACTGGCACTGCTCCCACGGCCGTCTGTCTCCTCCTTCGAATTTCCAGCGTATACATTGCTATGATCAACCCACGAGCTTTGGCTCTGGCACGATGAACACGTCAGTCGCAAGTTATCGAGGACTGGATCCATTGGGATCAGACCAAGTCTGTCAATGGGTCAGCGACTGATTTGCGCTTCACCATCGTCCCCGTCACTCTTGATCCTGTATCCAGAAAGGTGAGTCATTCTGTAAATTTCTGACCCATTCACGCACCGATGGGTGGCAAGGAACGATGTCCAACGAGTTCTGGCTTGGGCCTAGAATGACGCTTACTCGAAGGTGGTACGCTCGTAGCCGCACGTATCTCCTCCCGAGTCTTACACTCGAATTCCGACGACCCTTGTCCTCGCCCACAGCGCCAGTGCACCGGATCTTGAGTTCGAGTGGACCGATGAGTCGTTCGCCCGATGCTCTTCGGACCACTCGAGTCCAAGTTCACCACGGTCGGCATCGTGTATGGGGAGTCAATGTGGCACCGTCGATGGGCGCCCAACCGTGACGCGCGACTACTGGTTCATGAAGCACGGCCAATCCACAGATAACTCACTCCGGCGTTCGCTAGTCGCAATGTGATTACAGGCACCATATCTCCATCACGTTTCAAAATGTTCACGGTGGGTCTCACCGCGATCGATGGACCGTCTATATATACTAGATCCTCGACTTAACACCCTCTGGGACGACTCCTTACACACCCTTCTGTAAACCTGGCACGATCTCTATGCGTATCGTATTGCTAATGTACGTAGACGTCTAGACTCGTAATCACCATACAGGATGTATTGCTTGTTGGTACCCGCAGTCTGAATTTACATGGTTGGTATATCATCGTGACTCGTCAGGGACTCGGACGACGACACTGAGACGGTATGACCCTAGAGGTGTCAATGACCAACCGCCCGTCTCGCGAGTCATTCAGAGAGAAGAGGCATTGTATTCGCTTATCAACATACCCAAGGTATAGTCAAGGATAAGTAAGGAGTGGGATCACAGTATGTGTAGGCATGGCATCGATAGCAGTAGAGTAGAAACGTCCATAGTCAATAAGGCATCGTCTCCATCAGGACGAAAAAGGGACTTAAAATGTACTAAAAACGAGCGTCCGCATGGTAAACCCTCCAAGCGATAGTCAAGAACCAAGACGAAATAGAAAGAACACACAAGATTGTCAACATGGAAGAAAAGAACGAGTCCATCCGATTCTGTTTTACAGGCGCTGCCCTGAGCTATTTCTTCCGATTGCGTCTGAATTATAAGGATCGTAATGGGGTTGCCCCTCATAGTTATCTCTATAAGGAGATTGTAAACTAACGGTACTTGCGTTCCATGTCATGCTCGGGCTATCCTGTTGCAGCGGTACAAAGGCGCTCGAGTTAGAATTCCGTGCATCATCATTATGTCTGCTCAGGGAGGCCGCGCCGCTCGCGCCAAATCCGGCACGTGTCGCCCCCATGGCATACGAAGCCGATGGGTGCTGACGACTCGCGGCACGCCGTCGACGGGCAGCATAAACACCAAAGAGCGCACCAAGAATTCCGATTGCAACAACCACGCCCACCACGGCACCGACGATGGTACCAGTTTTCGAAGAGGAGCCGCTGCTGGCCTGATTGTTGCTTTGCCCACTACCTTGCGCAGCAGCATCTTGAGCACTCGGTGGGAGATCGCTGACGGAATTGAGTTGTTGCGTCTCGATTTGACCGGAGCCGACGACGACCATGGTACCGTTACTAGGGATGCCGTTGATAACGACGAACATGAGGCAGGGGCCAGGTGTGAGCAGGTTTGCGTTGGGAGGGACCTGGGAAACGTGCAGCATATACGAGCCGTCGTTGTTGACTGTGTAGGTATTATTCAGTTGGAGGAAGCGCTGGCCCATATTCATGGCATGAGTGGTGAAGCCGCCACGGGCAAGCACGACTGTGGTATTGGCAGCCGCAGCGTTCGTCTGGCCGGTGTATGAGGTAGAAGGAACGGTGATGTTGAAGTATGAGCCACCATAAGTCAGCTGGGCGGGCATGCCGGTGGGTTTGGGACGAACAGAAGCGCTGAAGTAAGGGGGGTAAAAGATCTCGGCCTGGTAAGTAGTGGGGAAGATGGTGGAGGTGTTGACGTCGACATTTGGATTGGAACCAGCGATGAGGACGGATGCATCGGGGAGAAGTATTGCGCTAGAATGGTACAAACGAGGGATAGTAGACGATTCAAGACCAGCATTCGACCAGCGGCTGCCGCTCGGTAGGTTAGGGTTGTAAATCGCGGGTGTTTCAACAGGGCCAGAAGCCAAGGACATGCCGTATGGCATACGGGCGTAAGAGGATGTCTGACCGGTCGCCGTAGCATATCCAGCGGTCCCGTTGAGAGCTCCGTTTACAACCAGTAGAGTACCATCGGGAAGAATGATGAATTGGCCCATAGTACGCCCCTGGAGCATGTCATCGTCTTGTACGTAGACTGGAGACGAGCCGTCTTGAGGCTCAGGAGTAATTCGCTGGCAGTCTGTGGAGGCGGGGTAGGTCCAAGTGTTGTAGTTGGGGTACGAGTAATTGCCCCAGTACTCGTCGGGCATGTCGGAACCACCACAGAAAAGGATTGTTGTTGTCCAGTTGTTGGCAGGCGTCAATGGCAACATGGCAACTGCACCAGACGCCGGATATACACGTGCGACATTCCCGGGCATGTTCGGTAGTGCGGTTTCAGCGTTGGTATCAGGGTCCCAAAGAACTGGAGTGTACAGATCAGAAAAGGGAGCGAGATCAACGGAAGGATGACATACTGGTGGAGATGTTCGCTTGAATGAACATCTTTCCTGAGGGCATAAGGTATGTATGGGCGTAAGAGTTGAGGCCCGAGGTGGTTATCATAAACTGCATGACGGTGGCATCACCCCTCGAAGGGTAAAACTCGTAAGTAGGTTCGGCAGCACCACCCTCATATGCGGGATCAGTGTTGGGGATGTTGCGGTTGACGTAGCCACCGTTGACAAAGCCGCCTATGATGGCGATAGTTCCATCGGCAAGTGCCTCTGCGGCGGAATACCATCTCTGCTTCTGCATGGAAAGAATGGTTGCGTTATCGAACCACTGGCACTGGGAGGAGGAGAAATCGTCGCCGTCGGTACAAGGGTTGAGGATGCGGATAGCTTTGGTGCCGTCGTAATCTTGGTAGGTAGCATCATACGCGCCTGATCCCGCGTTGTTTTTCACGGAACCGATGTTTCCACCAGGGCCAATCGCACCATTGCCACCAAAGGTGACATATGAGCCATTAGGGAGATGCATTCCAGAAGCACAGAAAGTGTTTGTTAGAACATCCATGAGCTGGGTTTGATGGGTATTGAAGTCCCTGGAAGATAATGAATAATGCTAAGCGAAGGAAAATGAAAGATGGCGGACCATACGGCACCCCAGGCGGAGTGGCCATTGATTTGGGCAGCGTTGCCTTCTGCCTTGTCTAAAATGTAGACCTTTTCTGTATTTCCGAGGAACATCTGTAAGACGGTTACATGTTCAACGGGAAAAGAGAGATCAAAGACAGAGACTGACCATCATCGCGCTGACTTGGGTATTACCTGCTTGAACGAAAGAACCGCTCTTCTGGGCAGCGACGACGGTCACCAGGCCCAGAGCGAGCCAAAGAGAGGGGGAGAACATGAGGGAGGGAGGTAAAGAGTGGAAAACTCAAGTAACGAGCGTACAGAGAGTTGGGTAGTCAAGCCAAGCCAAATGTTGAGCCGCGTCGTTCGGGTGTGCTACTTCCTCCGATCAGACCCCGGTCATTCCCAACTCTCCCGTCTTCGATTCTTTGCGTCACACGAGCCTCTGAATAGTTTTTAATTATCATCATCGCGTCACAAGTCTCTCCACCGCCGTCCTTGTTCGCTTTTAGGTGGACGACGCGTTCATCGGTGTTTGCGGGGTCCTCAGCGTCGTGTGAAACTCGGGCCGAATGTGGCAGACAAGACACCAAGTCTGAGTTTGAATTCAGCCAGCTGTTCTCGCTGTCAAAATGGAGTCCATTTCATGACGAGCATTCCCACATTTCTTTCCGAGGGCAGTGTATCAAACAACCCGTCGCCGGAAATCTCGCCACAATGTTTTTCAGCGATGCTGTAGCATTGTCCGATCCCACCCGTTTATCGGAGCCGGTAGATTGCGGACGTCCCCTAGTACCAAATCAAGTCTAGCGGACAGCGGCATTGACACTTTTGTTCCGTGTACTTATCATCCACATCGCCTTTAGACTGACAAGACATCTTCTCACGTCTTGTTTCCTCGCCATGTCATCCCTCCGCGCAAACACATGTGAATCTTTCATTCTGAATTCTTTGAGCCATGCACGGATCGATCATGAATATTGGATAGATCAATGTCTGTCCCGACGTCTGGAGTTCGCAGCTGGTTCTAGACCTTGCCATTCTTCCCAGCCGTGTTTCAAGCGTTCGATTATGGGTATGCTTCGTTATGTCACTTTCAGGAACTGGCGAGTCATTCTCCTTCCTAAATACTTATTGCAACAACCCTACATACGCCCAGGGTTCCCAAGGGCCACGGAAGCGGATTCATTTTGTCGTCAGGAACCGTGATCGTAGACAACTTATTATCACTTTATCCACATGCCTTCGAGTCAAATTTTACCCTCGGTCATCCATGGAATAGCCGTTGGCGAACGTAACGACACACATGCGACTGTCTTCTCACAATCGTAAACCGACTTTCATGCAACTCAGCGAAAAGTGTCTCGTGCGCAAAAGCTAGGTTGTGGACACACTAACGTAGATCAGTAGCGTCCCTCGGGACAGCGATATCGTTGACAGGCCATCCGCATACATAATAGGCTGGATGTCACTCTACATCACGACGTGAGGTAAAAGGCGCTACACATGGTGTTGTCCCAACAACCGACGTTTCTCTTATTCTAGGAACGATCTTGGCGTGAACTTGCCAACGGATACAAAATGCAGGCGCTCTGCGCTAAAAGTCAACCGAGCATCTTTCTGTCTCGGCTGCATCAGTAACCCACGCTTCCCACTTCACTTTACCATTCCCCGCGTTCACACCTGAAAATTTCACTGTGATGGCTATGGCTCAAAACGAACACGCGAACGGCGCGTCCAGTGCTCAGGCTCCAGTGAGTTGGTTTTCATCACATCGTTCGAGGGTGTCTGACTCGAATTTGGCAGAATAGCAAAGTAGGTCGCGCTTTACCTCGTTCGTCTCTAGTATTTAGTCGTCCACATCTATCCCAGAAGCGCAAGGGATTCTGGGCAAACATCTTTAGCAAGTCGTCGTCATCCAATACAGACGAGAAAAAAGAAGGACGGTGGGTTCGCGAGCACGGTAAGACACGTTCTTGTCACGTGTACCCACCATTGTTGGCTGACATTCCTTGGAACGTCTGTGTGCGACGCGTCGTACATTAGCTACGTCAAGGGGCCACGAAAGGGGCCGTGAATATCGTTGAAGGGGTGGCCAAGAAAGAGATCGAAAAAGAGATCGAAGGGCAGCTGGACAACAACAACAACAATGGGGATCAGCAACCAGAAAACTTGACCACGACCTCTGCCATTGCAGGTACCAGACGCGTCGGAGGCGAGCGAGATATTGAGCTCACCGACGAATTGGGCAAAGAGGATGATGGATACCGCGCAACAAAAGGTACAAAGTCTCGCTGCGTGATGGGGATGATCGCATCTTTTCCTTCTTTTCTGGTTCAAGGTGTATTGTGTGTCGAGGTATGTACACTGATTTGTTCGGTGCTATTCAAAGTACATGTGTAGACCTGGTTCTTGGTTTCAATCCTGCACGAAATACCATACCCATATGGATTCGTGAAGTTCTGGCTTCCAGTGTAAGAGTCCGAACGAACCATCGGGTTCATCGTACTGTTCACTTCTTCATTTACTGTGACGAGATTGGGCCAAGTTACCAAATTTGCACTGCCACTTTGCGGACGGTCTCATCCAGACACTCAAGCGCAACTACTTGAACTAGCATTTCACTCTAAAGAAACACGTTCATAACAAACAACTCTCAAGTACAAAAGCCCAAACTTCATCTCATGATGTCAACTTGACAGCACTGAGAAGGGATCCTCTTTTAGCGGCGCACCTTTGCACCCCTGCGGCGGCGGGAAGCAGAGGAATGGTCATCGCGAGGATGCAAAATATGTCGCAGGAGGTATCGCAACACCCCTCCCGCGTACGCATGTTCCCCGGGAAAGATCTTGCCCGTCGAGAGCGTGTATTGGCTAAGCTGACGCTCAGTCTCGAACAACGTCACCTCCACGCCCGTGTTCGCCCTATCGACGAGATCGACGAGGTTGACAAATTTTCTTCTGACGGCCTGGTTATGATCGGTCGTTGAGACGGGTCACGTCAAGAAGGGAGATATGTAGGAATGGGAACCACGTGCCTCGCGACAGGTGTCCAGGTCCTCCGGGATGGGATCTATGCGTACCACATGGCATAAATTGTGCCAGCTTTCGAGACTGTTGACATTTATCCCATACGTCTCGTTGAACTGGAGCACGAGAGCGTCTTTGAACTTTTGATGGGCACGTATCCTTTCGGGATGTTCCTTGTCCCAACCGAACTCGTCGCAGAGACGGTAAAACTCCAGTGACGAGGATGCGATGGGATTGTATTGGAAGCGAGGCGCGTAGCCGGCGAAAAATATCTGAATTAGTCCAGGGGATTCAGAGGACGGTGCAGAAGGCTGTGGTAAGCTCCGTCGCTGTCCTCCACGTTTAGGTTTCTAGGTGTGTCTGTTGTTCAGCATGAAATTCATCTCAATGGTGAATCATGGGATTGACCTGTTTTCCTCTCGTGGGTAGCATGAAGCACTTGTCGAGATGGGCCTTGACAAAGATTGGGTGAAGTGAAAACGATGTGGAGGTAGAGGGTAGTAGAAAGACGACTAAGCGAAAACTCACCACAATATATAGGATTAGAACGCGATTCATTCCGGGCTTCCCGATTCCCTTGATCCGCAACTTGTTCGTGATCTCTTGCCAGTGGGTAGAATATTTTGCGTCGCCTCATCACCTCATGAAAACTCCAGATTATCGTGTCCTACGATCATGCACTTTCTTTGTAATTGGAGCCATCAACAGGCATCGCATCCGCGGAGAAATGGAAAAGATGCGCCATAAACGTCTGCACTCGACGCAAGGCCTAGGACACACCGTCATCCATCATGTACTATGGTTAGTCTTGGTATGTCACTTGACTTCTCACTGGGTCGCATCCAAAAAGTGATGCCAGTGCAAAGACACGTCTCCTCTCGGATTTGGACCACGTGGACATCGGATCTTCCAATCGCAAGGTCTCCCATATCTTGGGGTCCAACTGATTACTAGCACGTTTCTTTCAGAAGACAAGGTCAGAAGACAAGCACATCTCGACTACCAAAACTAAACAAGTCGCGTCTGCTGAAAGTGGAGCTCTAAGCCCATGATGTGATGGGTCACCACGGAATCAGCAATCCCCTTTCAGCGGCGCCCCCTGCGGTGGTGAGGTTTGAAGATGTGTCGCAAGAGGTATTTTAACACCCCTCCTGCCTTTGCACGACGCTTCGGGAAGAACTTTTCTGTTCCGATGGTGTAACCACTGAGTTCACGCTCAGTTTTGAACAATTGGACATTCACGCCCGTGTTGTGCGTGTCGACAAGGTCGACGAGATTGACAAACCTCCTGCATACGGCCTGTCCATCACCCAAGGTTCTTGTTGAACAAAGGCCACAAGAAAGCAAAACGGTGGACTTGCCTTGCGGCAGGCGCGCATGTCGTCTGGAACGGGATCTATGCGCACGACGTAGCATAAATTCTGCCAGTTTTCGAGACTGTGGACGTCTGTCCCATAGAGCCCATTGAATTGTAGCACGAGTGCGTCCTTGAACTTCCGATGGGCGTGTCCCCTTCGGGGGTGTTTATTGTCCCAACCCGACTCGCTGCATAGACGATGAAACTCCGACCACGAGGGCGCGGTGGGATCATATTGAAAACCAGGCGCATAGCGAGCGAAAAATGCTTGAATGGGTGTGGGTCTGTCTGGGGCATCCTTAGATCCACGTTTAGCTTTATAGGATGCCATCTTTATGAGTGGATTTACTTACATGATTTCCTCCTTTGGACGTTGAGGCAGACATTGATCGACGAAGCCGGACGAAGTAAGAGCGGAAATGATGAGGACGTGGATTGTGATGGAATTTCAGTCCCAGTGAAAGCTGGTTCGGACCTGGCAGAACCAGGTGTGACCCCGTATGAAACTGTCGGTGTCCATGTGACGAGATCTGGCTCATCGTCTGAGATTTCCATGTATACAATGCATAGTAACGTAGGATCCATAGGCGTGAAATTTGATGCATTGATGAATATTTTGCACGTCTTTATTCGTCGTTATGTGACTCGGGCTGCAGAGAGAGAGAGTGGACGAGGGAAGCTAAGTTAGGTGTGCGGAGGCGTTCGCGCCTCCTGGTTGCGATCTGTGCGAACCTGAGGGCTCGAGTGTTAGCTGCGTGGGCAGGGTCGTTTGGTCGTCGAAAGAATTACCGGGTGTGGCGGGTGGGGGGAAAGAAGGGAAGGTGGTCGCCGCGCGGCTGGTGTGAGGGAGCCACAAAGATAGGGGTTCCGGATCACAGCCACTCAAACGAAGACAAAAATCTATTTTACATATATTACTTACTGACTCTGAGTTAACAGTCGCAGAATTTGTCCCAAGTCCGCCGACTTCAATTTTGATCCGTGACTCGGACGTCCTTGTTTGAAACATTCACGACCTTCCCAGCTCTTTTCCAGAGCTAGGGTGGATAAATCTGCAATTTATTACTCGAGCACCGGTTCGTCAAAGAGATCATGTGTTGGGAAAACCTAACTTGCAATTAGAAACAAACTGCACTTCCAGTCTGCGGTGTTCTCGTCTACACTGTGGAGGTCTTACAGCACACTCACCCGTGATGAACTGTCAGATCAATGATCTCGCTAAATCATAGAACCCGTTCTTGAATTGTCAATCTCGACCTGCCAGCCTCGGCTGCTGATGTGCGGCAATGGACCTCCTGTGTATGTCTACAGCTCTGTTAAGTAAGGTGAGATGTGAACGAATCTCCATTGAATTATTGCTTATATTCAGAGGAGCAACACAGCTCGTTTCGACGCCGAATAACTATGTGACGACGCACAGCTGAGGTTGTCGATCGCAAGAAATGACCTCGAGGCTGGAGTCTCATTGCCTTGATCCCAGGTCGTGGAGATATACTTGTTTGTCGTAGTTTCTGATGCACTGCCGGAATCCTCGTTTCCGCAGAGTCCTTGGTATAGTCGACACCAGGCAAATCCAAGTGTACTAAATGCCATGACAGTCACTTGCCGTTGGCAAACCTGAATCTCTGAAACCACCCAGTTCCTTCATTTGTTGTACCACTCTGAGGGGGATATGTAGGCTCCCTCCGTTTGTGCCAGACCAGTCAGACGAATTCTGTTCCGCTGTTGCGTGGATGAGTGTTGTCATTATTCGGTATAATGGATAAGGTCCTCACTGGTCCCGACGATATATCCATTGTGAGGATGTCAGCTGTGCCAGTGGCTCACTCCTACAGGGTAAGTCCTCTTGTGCTACATATGCTGTCCTTTGACCGGTGACCAGTGACCCATCGCTCATCCCCATTGAAATCATTTGGCAGGTATATTGCTCAAAGTCCGATGTGGTAAAGACATCTTATTTTTCGGTGCTAGTATGTAGGACCCAATATCCTGCTTTCCGCCATGGTCATGTTGTGTGGCTGCTGCTTGTCAAGGTAGGCCGCCGCCCGCCTGGTGTTGCAAAAACGGTATACACCAACTCGGGTTCGCAGCACATGCCCTGACGCCTTGCTGAATCCTCAGTATCGTTGTTTACTATCTTCTTTGGTTTAATCTTTTTCTTCCTCTTCCTCATTTGCTTGGCAAGGCTCATTTCTCGACACAGAGAGAACGAGCCTATGTCGTATCCACCCCCAAACAAGCCGGATCTGTGTCAGAAGACGATGCCAAAGACAACTTTAGTTGGACCGAGGTAATCAGAGCGGCCAAATATCATCATGTATGGCTCCTCGTCACCGCTGCATTCCTTGAAGGTAAATACATTTTTCTCCCAGATTGACGGCAAAGTTTTGTAGGCACGATACTTTCCGGGTAGGCTTCGTGAGTCCATCTGTTGATTTCTATTTTCGATGCTGATATTCATGGTGGTGGCTTCCAACCATCAATCATTGTTAGTCTCCGATATACAAGTGTCCAGGCTCAACTAAAGAGCGCGTCGCCACTCGCAGCTACTTGTGTTTGTGCGTATTACAATGAGGATCTAGTTGACATTCGCTGATTCGGACATCGCCCATAGCTGAAAAGCTTCCATTACCGCGGCCATCATAGCAGATCGTTATCAGTGTCATGGTCATATTTCCATATTATTTACCCTTCTGGAGATGATTGGTACTACCATGTTTTACGGTATATTGAGCTCATCGCCCGCGTAGATGATAATTTAAATGATACTCACTCACAGGGAACAGATCCACTTTCATCTGGTCTGTGGGCGTGTTTGGCTCGAGGCCTGCTGCATTGACATGGTTGGCGAACAGCGTGGCGCCGCACGCCCGACGCGCCTTTGCATTGGCCGCGTTTTCCGTACCCGGTTACATATGTAGGTGGTATTCTTGCCACATGGTTTCTTGGATATATTTCTTCAGCGCCGAACTACAATGCGGCAATGATCACGTTTAGCGCCATGGCTGCCAGTTCAGTGATGTTGGCGGTCATCAATTTGGTGTACCTAACACGTCAGAATCGTTTAAAAGTTGAGGAGGCAGAAGATGAAGAAGGATGATGAGCCTGACAGCCTTGGGGATCGTAGTGCGTGGTTCGTATGGCCACCGTTAAAATTTTGAGCTCTGCTTACCTTTGGCCCAGTCAACTTCGCACGTTGTAAACCTATTAACTGAGTAAGACTTTCCTACCCGAGAGTTCAGCACTGCAACATTCGCGTCCTCGTCATGCTGAAGTCAAGGATTGAAATTGAGGGAGGACCTACCAGTATGTATACGTGGGGCCTGATGTGAGTAACACTGCAATCGAGTTCGCGGATACAGACCGGCGAGACAGCTCTTTTGCTAGCTCACGTTGCGAGACGCGTTGATCACGCAGAAGGCACGAAACCGATTGCAATTCCCGGACTATACAATAATCAGAACCACCATACATATCAGAGAGCAGACAATCTTGAAGATAGCTGATCGCATTATCAGGACACCTGACTACTGGAATGTTTCGCACATTTTTTCTTTGAAATTTGTCAAGAAAAGAGAGAGAAGACCGCGCTGCTAAAGATGGAGCTCTCTCCCGTCATGTCTGGCGAACAGACATGGACAAGATTAAGTTCCTTCTTTAGCGGCGTCTTTTGGTCCTGCGACGGGAGGTGGAAACCTCCGTCGAAGGATGGAGGATGTGTCGCAGTAGGTACCGCAACAATCCTCCTGCGTAAGCGCTTTCTTAGGGAAATACTTCCCTGTCGAACGAGTATACTGGCTCAGTTCAAGCTCAGTGTCAATACCCGGACTTCCCCTGTAACATCCGCATCGACAAGGTCGACGAGGTTGACATGCATCTTCGAGACTACCTAGACTTCAAGTTAGCGATACGACAGGTGAGGGAAGTGAAATAGATGTGCTCGCCTCTCGACATCCATCCAGATCATCAGGAGCGGGATCGATTTGCAAGATAAGACATAAGTTCTGCCAATCTCCGAGATCATCCTCGTCCGTGCCGTACACTTCATTGAATTGCTTCACCAACGCATCCTTGAACTCTTCATGCGCGTCGGCTCTGTCGACGTCATCCCGGTCCCACCCGAACTCGTCGCATAGACGATAAAATTCGTGCGACGCGGATTCGGTGGGATCGTATTGAAAATTGGGATAGTATTTTGTAAAGAATTCATTCAGAGGCGACTCGTTGGATGTAGATCCGTGGTACCTCCTCCCGGCCGCGGCGCGCTTCTTCTGGAAAATGACGCGAATGAGATAGAGGCTCATGGTGTTCTGTTGAGTTCACCTGTTTGTTTTTAGAGGGCATTTTTCTGCACAAAAACGAAGTCAGGGAAGGTTCGTGAAGGTTGAGAAGAGGGAGGGAAGACTTAGGGGTGCGCTTGGTGGGGGTCAATTTGAAAGTTTTCCTGCTTGACTGCGGATGATGTTGGGTGACATCACTCGCAGTGCCGAAAACCGGCGATCCATGGTCATGTGATGTCAACACAATCGCATTATCGCGATTCGCAAGTCCAGGTAATCTCATGTGCACTTGATGTTCATGCAAGTGGCAAGTGGCAAGTGAGCAGGAAGATTGCAAAAGGACGTCAACTTCATACCACTAAATCGATTCACGCAATGCTGTTGCATTCAGACGGTTCGACCCGAGATGAGCGCCGCTATGTTACATAATCAGTAGTACTTTTAGAACCTTCGTACATAGCTTTACCTTAGTCACTACATTATTGGGGTATTCTACAATAGGATCGTTAGAAAGATGGATACTGCGTACTGCAACCGAGTCTATGAAACTGTGAGACCTCCTATATTCATTGTTGTTTTTCCTAATCTTCCATGGTTGGCCACAATGGAGGCATGGTGGGAGGTGCACATTGTTTGCTTCATAAAATCCTCACCTTGTATTACACAGGAGCCATTGAACCATCTCTGCTGTAAGGTCTTGTTCCAGGTCTTGGGATGGTTTCATCTTTCCAAGAGGTGGACAATGACAACATTTGAACATTAACATTACTTGTTTATAGTGTCTTTACAGTAAGTTTTGGTCTGTACTGTATTCTAAATTCCTTCTTGATGCCTTATTGATCTGGCACTGACTGATCCATGATGTCTCTGCATGTGACATGCTCACTGGCAGCAAATTCAATGTGGTGATCAGCAAGAAATACACAGAGAAGAGTACAGACAACTCAAGCAGCTTGACAAGTTGTTCAAATTCTTGGATAACACTACACCATTGGATAACAGGGAGGAAATTGAGATGCCAAGGATGACCTGGACAAGAGGGCAGAAGTGGTGTGTGTGGCAGGTCATCATGCACATCAATGTAAATGCTTTGGGATGTGGAGGTAGCTGATTGGAGAGCATGATGGCCAAGGTGATGGTCACCAGTGTGGCACAGGATATGAGGGATGCCAAAGGCAATGGCAGGGCCATAGAGAACAAGTATGTGTCTCATCTACCTTGAGAATTGACTTCTAGATGACAGAGAGTAAATAGGTTAGATGAGGATGATAACAATTTTGTTGTGAGATCATGGGACTGAGCTGGATATAGGTTGTTGACAAAGAAGATTCTTGCACAACATATCCCTGACAAAGATGAAGAGAAGGATGAAGAAGTGATGCTTGTGCCAAAATGGCATGATGTGCATGCACAATACATCTCACCATTCATTCAATGTATTTCAATTGTTCTAACATTCAGAATGAATGACTGGGGCTGAGCTAGAATCATCACCATTAGGAGCAAACATAATATTTGATTCAATCATGCAAGAGAAGGAGGATAGGAGAAGCTTTTGCTTGTGGTCTAAGGGAGGGAACATTGAAATCCCAAAATGAGTGGTTTTTTGTTGTATTTCTTGCTTTTATTTGGGTTGTTTTATTACTCTCATGTGGTGCAGGAGTACTAAAGAATGTCTTTGTTGTCAAACAAGTATTGTGAGACTCCATCATCACCCAAGCCATGTACTTCAGGAAGTATGAATTGACAGTAGGATTAACAAGGATTGTGCAAGTGGGACTCCACAGCAAACACAAATAAGCAGGACAGGTCCTGTAGGAAAGAAGCAAAGAAAGAAAAGAGGCTATATGGCAAAAGAAAGAACACACTTTGGACCTTGTAGCATTGTGAATAATGGTTTATACTCTGATGTGCTTAGCTATAAAAATTGAAAATATGTTTAGAATGATGATCAAGAGGACTGAGAACTTACAAATCAGATTCTGAGATATGACATGCATGATACACTGTTTCATTTTCTTCTGATCTTCACAGTCATATTCAGGAATAAGCTCAGAGATTGCTTTCTTGACAGCATTGGTTGTGCCAGATGATTTGTAAAGTTTGTCAGCCACTTTGATTGGATCCTTCACACCTTGTTGGTGTAGAAAGAAGGAATGTTCCAGAATAATAGCATAACCTACAGATATCAATCATTTAGTATAACCACTGAATGTTATTGAAAACTGACCAATGCCAGGAATGAAGTGCTTTCCTCAATGGAGTGCTTTGCTTTGAAAACTGAAGTATATCATACAATGTGGAATAATAATGATAATGCAATCAATGTACTCACAATAGATGTGGATAATGTTGAGTGTGGTGCTATAGTGGAAGAATCTACAAGCTGATTATAGTATGAATTGAGAAAAATGACAGGATAATAAAAAAATGAATCAACATACTCTTGGGGATACCAATATCTATAAATTTGACTATCATTATTTGTATGGTGAAATATACAAATTTCACAAACCTCCTGTGAAAAAGTAAAAATAAAGTAACAATAAAGTAACAATAAAAATAGGCTCATACCTGCTGGATGGAAAAGAAAATATTTTAAATTTTCATATTCTTAAGGGTAAATATGAAGGCTCACATCCTAAGAAGGACAAAAATATCAGTATCCCTAAGAATTAAAGTCAATGAAAGATCACCTACAAACTATGAATAGAAGATCAAGGGTAAGATAGATGGTTAGCATTCTTCTGAAACCCTATTTTCACTTAAAGGACTTACAGGCTACAGATGAGAGAACAAGGGAAAGACAAAGGGGCATGCATCAGCATCCTTCTGAAAGCCCATTCACAATCAGAGCACTTCACTGGCTATAATTGAGAGAACAAGGGCAAGACAGAGGGGCATGGATTAGCATTCTTCTAAAAGCCCATTCACAATCACTTACTGGCTATATATGAGAAGACAAGGACAAGACAGAGGGGCATGGATCAACATCTGTCTGGAAGCCCATTCACAATAAGAGGACTTACTTGCTATGAATGAAAGGACAGGGCAGTGCAAGGCAAAGGGGCATGGATAAGCATCCCTCTGAAGGCCTATCCATAATCATAGCACTTACCCACTATGAATGAGAGAACAAGGGGAAGACAAGGGGCATGGATCAACATCCTTCTGAAAGCTCATTCACTATAAGAGCACTTACTCGCTATGAACAAGAGGACAAGGGCAAGACAGAGAGGCATGGATCAATACCTCTGATAGCCCATTTGCAACCAGAGCACTTACATACTATGAATTAGAGAACAAGGGCAAGACAGAGGGGTATGGATCAGCATCCTTCTGAAAGCCCATTCACAATCAGAGCACTTACATCCTATTAATAAGAGGATATGGGCAGGACAGAGGGGCATGGATCAGTATCCTTTTGAGCCCATTCACAATCAGAGCACTTACATACTATGAATGAGAAGACAAGGGCAAGATAGAGGGGCATGGATCAGCATCCTTCTGAATACTCATTCACAATCAAGCACTTACTCCCTATGAATAAGAGGACAAGGGCAAGACAGAAGGAATGGATCAGCACCCTTCTGAAAGCACATCCACAATCCAAACACTTACCACCTATGAGAGGCCAAGGACAAAACAGAGGGGCATAGATCAGCATCCCCCTGAAAGCCCATTCACAATCAGAGCACTTACATACTATAAATGAGAGGATATGGCAGGACAGAGGGGCATGGATGAGCATCCTCCTGAAAGCCCATTCACAATCAAAGCACTTACTGGCTATGGATGAGAGGACAAGAAAAGGACAGAGGGACATGAATCAGCCTCCTTCTGAAAGCCCATTCACAATCAGAGCACTTACTCCCTACAAATGAGAGAACAAGGGCGAGACAGAGGGGTATGGATCAGCATCTTTCTGAAAGCCCATTCATAATCAGAGCACTCACTCTCTATGAATGAGAGGATAAGGGCATAGATCAGTGTCCTTCTGAAAGCCCATTCACAATCAAAGCACTTACATCCTATGAATGAGAGGACAAGGGAAGACACAAGGGCATGGATCAGCATCATTCTGAATGCCCATTCACAATCATAGTGCTTACTTTCTATAATCAGAAGAGGTGGATTAGAGCTTGTCATTATGACTATTGATTTGTACTATATAGAAGCTTGCCTACCTCAACATGTGGAAACCATGATTCAATTGCCATCCTTATGGACTGCTCTTCACCACTAGTGAGTGACTCATTCACTCTGTGTTTATGGCCTATAAAGGGTATCAGAATCCTATGAGATATTTTAACAGGTATACTCCAATGATTATACACTCCATCTAATTACCTTTCCATAGCATACTCTATGCAGAGCATAATATTTGTCTGTTGTGTGGTCACAAGTAGCATTTGCAGAGCTTCTTCATCCAAGGTCCTCACAGTACCATCAATGAGAAGTTCACACCCTACATCAGACTGGTGCATGTCTTTATGCATGACATCAGTTTGAATATCATGTAACAAGGAATTTCATGGATACATACCCCTTAACTCAACCTTTGCTCTTGGTTTATACCTCATACTCTTCACCCTTCCCCATACAGGATTACTCTGTAACATGCTCTCAGCATTTTCCTGTCCCCTCACAAGTCTTTCCTCTCGGGGTAGCTTTTTCTCCTCAATTGTTAAGGCTGCAAGACCTTGCAGCAGAAGTGCATCACATTTTGTGAGTACAAGTACAACAGGCACTGTGAACAAACATGAAAAATGCGAAAGTTGTTGTTATAGTTGAGGAATGCTTACCATTCCCTGTGTTGCACTCATCAAAAAACTTTTCCTCGGCAGCCAAGACTGCCCGGTGGTATTGATCCATAGGAATGCAGTACCTATTCAACAACATGTCATTATTGGTACATGCTGCTATCTCTGATTACAATTACCATATGGCATGGATACGCTTGTTCAGGAATGTTGTATTTGCGCAGTCTGAAACAAAGTCCTTCATCTGCTCGAATTCCTCTATACTGCCAGCTTCGAAGCCCTGCGAGTCGTGAAAAATGAAATTCGGGTTGCTTCGAAAGACCAATTCATTCTCGATATTATGAATTCCGCGCTAGAGATGTGTTAGTTGAATGTTGCTTACAACGAGATCACAGTCACGGAACTGTGCCTGTGGAACTCACATCCGTGGTTCCCTCGATCTCTGCTAGATCGACCTGATCGCAGACTATCAGTGCCCCCCCCCCCGAGTCGACGTCTCGTGAGGAATTAGCATACCTTCTTCCCATTGCCATCGTAGACCTCTGGATCTTCTGTAGAGTTACAGATCTGCTTGAGTATCGTAGTTTTCCCAGCGTTGGCACGGCCAATGATAAGGATTCTGAAACGTCCGAATTTCTCTCTGATGCTGTCGACCTTAGTAGATTCTACGGGAATGTCACCGAGGGGTTCTGCAAGCACTTCTCCAGGGACGTCCACGGGAGTTTTGGAACGAAGGAATGGGAGGCGAGTGAACATTTTCGTCGTTGCTCGTTCAGTGTCGACTGCTATGAGTTAAGGGGCCCGCGTCAACAACCCACAACAAATAGAACAACGGATAATTCTTTGGCGACGACTTCAAGATTGCGATATCTAATAAAGTTACAGCAAGCCACTACTACAGAAAACATCACTGAAATTAAGGATACATGACTTCAGTGCGAAACTTGAATATAGCGGTCGGTCAGACACCCCGAATCGAGACTTGTCTATGGTACAGAAACCGGACCTGAACCAGTGATGGGCCTAAATGGCCACAGCACTGAGTAGTTAACGTTTTAACACTCAGGGTACAAACCGACTCACACTATAACCGTGACTAGCAGTCAGCATGAGCATCATCAAGGTCTCCATCGTTCTCCAAACCTCTCCGGAATGTCAATGTGAGCAGATCGGCGCTACAAGAGTTGCACTACCAAGCCACTGGTGAACTTGTGCAAGAGAGCGATGAGCCAGCCAGTCCGGATCCAACACGTAGACGGCACTTCGACAGAAGATCGTGTTGATGCATAATCGCGAACAGCCAAAGTGGATGCTCGATCCTGCTCGTGTTCGAGAGGTCAACAATGACCTCGTCAATAGCCATGGCTTCGATATCCGATAGTCAAAATCACTAGCAGAGGCTGAAGACCTGCCCCAAGCCTTCGAGCAGGTGATTTCATCGATTCTTCAAGTTCGAGTTGGCATTCGTGTCTAGATGAGACAAACCTAGCGAAGGATAAATCTGCAATGTAGTTAGCGCTCCCGCACGAAGACTGGACTCACTAGCAACATGCTAACCCAGATTAGAAAGGAGCAATCGTTGCGTTGGAGTGCAGGCTGTTAGGCCGCGCGCTGACTCAGTTGCGTCGTCAACTTGTGACCTTGTCAGCGTCACATCACCGAGGAAAATCACCATTTTCATGGGGCTGTTGTAGATTCATGTACCGTGTGGTCCAGGTGGGTTACGCATCCAGTTTTTCCAGATGATCGATGATCATTGATATAGATACTCCAACCTGTCAAACTTGTCAGACTTTCTCGAACACTCGTCTTTTCTTGCGCCAAAACCCCTCGATCGACTATCATTACCTACATCCCCAATCTTTAACCCCTTGGTACACTATCCCTTCGGTAGCCCTCTCCCGAAGACGTCCACCTACTTGAAGAGATCACGACCAACGCAGACTCTTAACATCGTCGTAAATTGTTCGATGATGGGGAATGGAAGGAAGCATACTCCGAGTGGCAGATAAACCTTTCAAAGGCATAGTTCGGGATCTCTGGTTTTCAGCATGGTTGACGCCTGTGAAACACCTGGGTGAAACAGGCGAGGCCTTCACAAATGAAGGGAAGGCTCGTCAACTCTTCGACGTACGGAAGAGAATATGGCAGACGCGCGCGTCGCATTGCATGTCTACGTGTCATCTGAGAGGTCAGTACTTCAGTACACACTCTCAAGACCACCACGAGCGAGTGACCGGGTTGCTCTTTAGTGCTAGTGTGGTAGTACCAGCCAATCTCAATTCGACATCAATCGCCAACATACATCACTCTGCACAAGGACACAGACACCGCATATCAGCCTCTCAGTCATTGCCTCGAGAAGAGTCAGGATACCTGAACCAGCGTTGCCATGTTGATCGCGGACCCACGCATCATAGAAAGGTAAATGGATGCATTGGCTACTCACACCTATCGCTGATCACTAATGGTCAGCCCAACAGCCGACTGCGGTATGCCGATGTGAATCCTTGGTTAGTCTCCGCTACGCATCTACAATCAATCATATAATTGGCCCTTAGTTCCAACAATCGCGATCTTTCCGTATCAATGCCTACCTCCAGGTATCGTAGGCCGCACCGGCGTCTTCAACGACAAGAAAGTGGTTTATTCCGAGTCCGACCACGAACATGCGTACTTACTATCGACTGAGTTATGTCCTCATCCTCTTCCCTTCTTCCTCAAATCACTAGCTGGAACGCCACCATCAACAGACTGAATGATATTAGAAAGAATAGAGTGCGAATGGACCCAACCCAGACATGCGGTATACGTATTCCCTCCCTTCCTGGCTTCTCTGTGTGTATGCGCGATGCAATGTATAGTAAGCAGATAAAATGAAAATCGAACGCGGCATCAGCATGTAGCAGAGACGACGAAGGAGCTTGAAAGGAAAAGCAATGTGATGCATTCTTGGTCGCTTTCGCGACGCGTTAACTTGGAGCCGTTCCCTACAGAGCGACTGCGAATCGAATAAAATGAGTGACTTAGGAGTACATCGAGACCCGGGCCGTCGTCGGCATTAGTTACGCCCTCGGAGGCCAGTTTCCATGGCGTTACAATAGTATTCCCCCAAACAAGTAATAATAAAAACAGATCATCCAGCCGCAAAGAAACACGGTCATTGCAAGCAACTCCTCAAGACCAAACGTCGCGCTGGCTAAAAGTGGAGTTCCATCTCATGACGATCCAACGGCACGAAGGTAGAAATCCTCTTTAGCTGGACTACGAGAAGCAGCAGCATTGCGAGTGTCACAGGAGGTATTGTAACACCCCTCCTGTGTAGCTATTGTGTGTGGGGAATATTTTGCCTGTTGAGTACGAGTAGCTGTGGCGCTTCCGCTTACTCTCGAACAACGGAACTTCGACGCCCGTCGCCGTCGTATCGACGAGGTCGACGAGGTTGAAGAATCTCTTGCGCACGGACTGGTGGATTGCCGGTCGTTCATGTGTCACGAGGAACGGATATGAGGACTGAGTATAGCTTACCTCACGGCAGGTGTACAGATCATGTGGGACGGGATCGACGTGCACGACGTGGCATAGATACTGCTAGTTGTCGATGCTGTCAACGTCGGTTCCATACATCTCGTTAAACTGTGACACGACAGCAGTTCTGGAACTTGCGATAAATCCTTGGCCTATCAGCGTGTTCATTGTCTAAGCCGAAAAGCTCGGCGCAGAGACGATAGAACTCCGAGTACGAAGGTGCGGTGGATTGTATTGGAACCCAGGTGCGTAGGTGGCGAAAAATTCCGGGATGGGTTCGAGGGGGCCTGAGCGGGGTGGCGTTGGCGAGCTGCGTCGCCATGCCGCACGTTCACGCTCCTAGGGGGCGTTGTGTAAATGTTCAGAATACAACCGTATGAACAGCAACTGGATCGACCTTTTCACGTAGACGATAGAATTCATGTTCAGATTCAAACTCGGGATAGTATTTCGTAAGTATTCTTCCAGTGGGGACTCGTCGGACTAAAAGGTCGTCGTGGTGCCTCCTCCTGCCACTGTTTCTTTGGGAAATATTAGACAATAAGTCGTACGGTGGTGTTCTATTGGGCCTGACCTGTTTATTTTTGGAGGGCATATTGTTCGTTGGGGTTGGAATTGATAGGGAGAGATTAGTAAGATGAGATAAGATGAGCTCGTCTGCTGCCCCCTATCAACTGCTCCAGGTGGCTCAGTGAGAATGCACACCTCAAACCCCCCGTGAGTAACTACTTTCTGTACAGAGAAAAGGACATTGTTGTCATGGCCATCAGGGGTCCCAATGAACAGAATGACTGTCATGTAAATGAGACCGAGGTATGTGGCATATTATAAGATACCCTTGCTCTGACTAGGGATTGTCATGGGTGGACCCGTGGGTATCCAAGGTCCTACCCACACCCACACCCACCAATACACCCACACCCACAATGTGGGTATGGGTTCATATGTTGGTTTAAAAAATGACACCCACAGGTGTACCCATGGTGGGTTCCACCTGTGGGTCATTTCCTTGCAGTGGTAGACCTAGTGTGAATGTGAACAAAATGTAAACTAATTTCTACTAGTTGCTAATTGTGTCCCAACCACTCTCGAGCACATCCTCCAGCCCCTGACTGTCCAGGAGTTTGGTCACTTGCTCTACATCCTCCAGTCTTGATGAAATTGAGGAGGCTCCAGTGCCCCAAGCACAGGACAGCATGGGTTGCCTGGGCATTGAGCTTCAAGTGGATGTGACTTAGTAAGAGATGGTCATGGCTGAATAGATGTTTGACATTATTGATGTTGCTGTGGTTCAACATTTCATTAAATTAATAGTTGAAACAATGGAGGTAGAAAGCTTACCTGGGATGGACAAGTAGTTGAGTGCCATCTGAGAGAGTTGAGGGTACAATTTCTTGTGTTCACACCACCAAACCAGAGCATCTGTGACGTGCTCAACATCTGTGCTCAGATACTGGTCAATTTCAGAATGGAGATTGGCTGGTTTTGGCAGTGCAAGGGCAGGAAGGCTGTCAAATATATTCTGCTGTGTCGGCTGCATCATCAACCAAGGAAACATGTATATATCAGTAGTAGACATACCCTGGGTGCTCTTGTAGCTGGAAGCTCACACTCTTCCATATTGCCATCTTCACGTGCTTCAAAATGTTGATAGTTTTGTGTGAATGTATCTTGGACCAGCTTCTCAGCCATGTTGATCCAATCTTCCAACTAGCCAGCGATCTTGAAATAGGTAAGCTTGTGGCAAGGGTGCAATACTGTTCATTGAATAAGATTCAAGTTAGAGATCTGCATGGGTAAACCCACAGGTATCACCATGCTGACCTGTACTTGTACCCATGCATACCCATACCTGTTACAATCATGATTTCCATGCTTCTAACTTTTCACGACACGTGTTTACCACGTTGTCTAGGGTTACAACATGCCCTTAAAGCATGTTATTAATCTCCGTGGGCTTCCATTTCATTACACGCCTTAACAATGTGTACTCCCACGATAGATCCTTCCATTGATGCATGTGCATTCCTTGAGTCACATCATGACTCACCATGGCTCCTAACCTGACTCATATGGATCTTATGCTATTGGTCAACGCCATGCTTCATCCGCACGCATCACCTCATGTAGCCGATATCTCGGACTATTTGTAATTATGCTTACCTACTAGCATTCCCTATATAGTAGTGTACAGCCACCTGTATTTAGTATATATACTGGGACCAGCTTCACTCTGGATTCCCCAGTTTGATAATTAACTCGTTTTACCATTACTCCTCTGCCCGAGTCACTACACTTGTGAATTACCTTCACCATTGGATTAAACGCACAGGTGTCCTCATAAGACATTAAACCCTGTACTCGAGCTGATCTCAGGGTCTATGCTCACTACGAGCACTCTCGCAACTGTTACACGTTGCATCCTGCCCTACTACGCGCTTCATCATATTCAGCTTGTTTCAATACCCATCAACCCATGGGTCCCAATGTCCACGGGTACTCCTCACAGGTCTGTGGGTCTTTACCTGTGATAGGTACAGTGACGGGTATACCCAGGGGTATTGTCAGTGAGGGGACAGGTGAGGTGAGGTGAGAGGCAAGAGATGGTGAGCACATCCACCGTCCATGAAGGTGGAGGTGACAATGACGACACAACAACTGCATTATTATGGTTGTCATGTCATCATTGTTGTTTTCAGACAAGGTGAAGGTGAGGGTGATGAGGGCAAGTGACAATGATGACAACAATGTGACAACTGCATTATTGCAGTTATCATGCCATTGTTGTCATTGTTATCAGGCAAGGTGGGAGAGGCGAGATGAGGTGAGGTGAGGCAAAGGTGAGGCAAAGGTGAGGGTGATGAGTGCAAGTGACAATGATGACAATGCGACAACTGCAATATCGTGATTGTTGCATCATTGCTGTCAGGCAAGGTGAGGTGGGGCAAGTTGAGGTGAGGATGAGGATGAGGGTGAGTGAGGCAGGGTGAGGATGAGGATGACAAGGGTGAGTGACAACAACAACAACAACAACGATGACACATGCACCATAATAACATGGTGCTCATGTTGTTGTTGTTGTCATCAGGTGAGGGTGAGGGTGAAGTGAGGGTGATGAGGGTGAGGGTGATGAGGATGAGGGTGGTGAGGGCGAGTGGGGATGACAACAACATGGTTGCCATATATTCACACACATACACTTCTATCTATTCATTTCCCTTATCTATGACTCATATATATTCATACCTTATCATCCAATAGGATACTGTATGCTTATCTATGTAGTTCATACTCAGATTAGAACTCCGACATCCATGTAGTATATAAACCCCATGAATCAAAGCCAGAGAGCTCTAACAAAGTTCTCTTGGAGTTTTCGCCTCTTCACTGGACTGAACCCCCTCTTCATCCAACCACTACTACTTTAACAGTCTAGGTTGTTCTAGGTTGTTTCACAATGTCTATGTTCATGAATTGAGACCAAGGAACTCTAATAAAGTTTACTTGGGTTTTTGCCTCTTCAGTTGAATGTCAATCCTCTTCAGCTCATCAGCTATCCACTACATAGTCTAGCTTTAGTTCTAGGTTATTTCACTGACTGGATTTTTTAGCTACATATGTCTGTTGATATCAAGTAGCTGTTCAGCTGGGGGCATCTGCTACTTAGCCACATCCATAACTGTTTATCAGTGCAGTTGACTCAAGCACTACTCTGTGTTGGATACTGGAGTGCTGCTGGATTGGTAATGTCTGAAGATGTTCTCAAAACTGTAGCCTTGCTGGACATTGTAGGTGGTGAGGAGGAGTTGGATGTGAAGTGGGATGCAATCTAGTTACATTTACCTTCATATGTATATAGTCTATATATGTTCTACTCAATCCATGTGAGGACCTGTGTATATACCCCTATAGGGTGTACCTGGGGGTATCTTTGCATATATGTACCCCATGTATAGGTGATACCTGGGATGGGGGTGTGGGTATTCACAGGGTGTGGGTGTGAGTAGGGGTCTGGATACCCAAGGGTTTACAGGCAAATCCCTACCCTCCACCCTCATCTCCCTCTGGAGTGGTTCCCTTGAGGTTACCATTGATGGACCTAGGTGATATGGAAGAGAACAAGGTATGCTGTTCTCACTCTGTGCACATTATTATTCCTGCCACTTGGGATGCTGTGGCAGACTTGATTGGCATGGAGGGGATACAATCAAATCATCCAGGGTTTGCCAACAGGACAATGTACAAGACATTAGTGTTAAACAGTATCATGTTTGATTCTGTAGTACCTTAGTACTCAATATTCATATTATTGATAGATATTTTGAGTAAATATATAAACTTGCATTCACTCAACCAGTTTAGTGGCACTTATGTACTAACATTGTTTGTGTGCTTGTTAGTCAATAAAACAGTGACTACTCATACTTTGCAAGTTTTATAATGGTAACACTGCTTTACCTATGAATCTTTCTCAAATGGGACCTTGGAATACTCATTGCATGAGTTGAGCATTGATACAGTACTACACATCAACTGATGAATATTGCCATGCAATGTTAAAGGGGGAAAAACCACTAAGGGGAAGAAAAAAATAAAAGTACTATCAAGATAGAGTGTTCTAATAGCATTTGCAAGCAGGAAGGCAGGGATGGGGAAATGGCAAAGAAGACTGAGAATAATGAAAATAAGGGAGATACAGAAGGTAGGTAACAAAGACAGAATGCCAAATAGGAAAATAAGACACAGTAGAGGTAGGTAGGCAGCAAGGTAAATGGGAAAAGTGCAACAAGGAATATGTTGGAATGAGCATTCAAGGATGGAATGCAAATGGGTAGAGACAGATGAAGGGAGCTAGGTGGTAATGATGAGCAGAAGATAATGAGTGGTGAGCAAACCATACAAATAGAAATAGGGTGAATAGTGAGTGGCAAGGAGAATAGCAGTGACCATGTGACTATGAGAGACAAGTGGAGATGCTCAGGAGGATAGTGGTGAGAAGGGGAGAAGAGAAAGGGGGACAACCAAGCAATAAAACTTGAAGGAAAAGGGTAGGGGCAATAGCAGGTTATAGAGGGGATGGAGAGTGAAATCACTTGAACAAAGGGGATTGCCAATAGAACTATATAGTTGGTGCTGAATAATGGGGTGTGTATTTAGTAGGTGAGATCTAATCAGGGAATTTACCAGCAATCTTGATAAGGTTCCAGGTACAATTGGATGGCTATGTGTGACATTGATTTGTCAGCTAAATGCAGGGCAATGAAGCACACCATATATAGATCACAGTGGGAGAAAATACATCCCAAGAATTCATAACAGGAGTTGGGAATATATCCTAAAGCAAAATTACAGTGCCTCAGGATATAGCCTAGTGATTACTAAGATGACAAGAATAATGTATCTTATAGCACTATGGCCTGACCCTACTCTACTAATGCTAGCACTGCCAAGGGAAAATGTACAAGCCCATGCCATGCAACTGCACAGGGCATTCCCTAGCCACATACCCTACCCACCCCTGTGCCTTCTGTGCAGGACATGCCCTACAAGTATTGTTGTTCGCAGAAGTCTGCCATTCTGCCACATGGCATGGCAGAACTGGCATTGCCAGGCAAATGGCAGAACCTGGCAAAAGTGTACTTGATTCAGCAATAGTGACTAAATAATTGCTATCTGAACCAAGTTGAATTATCTGACCACCTCCCAACCATGTCCTCTAATAGCAGTGGACAGCCAGTCCCTGCATTTATCACTGTGAACTTTACTCGAATCAACAAAGTTGATAACAAGTCAGGTTGGTATTACTGGAAATGCAACATTTGTGGTGAAAAGGAAGGTTCCAAGGGCACTCAAATTCAAGGTCACAACAACAACCTCCTGAAACACCTTGTTGATGGATATCCTGATGCACCTCCTGATGTATGAAGGAAGGCACGTACATTTATTCTGGGAAAAACATAATCCATGGTCTCAGAATCTCATGGGAATTCAATGAGCACTGCCAGGACTTCAGGCCCTCTGAGGAACATCCACTCAAAGTGTTGGCAATCACGGTCCTCTCTATTGTTCCACATGCTGGCAATATTGAATGCTTGTTTTCCAATCTTGGAAGTACACAATCCCCTCAGTGCTGTAATTTATCAGTTTCAATATTTGAAACTCTTGGAAAATTTTGGGCCAACCTAATTACCATCTGCATATGACAAAGGTGACAAATGGTGAGCAAACTCAATGCTGTCATGCACATATACACACACAGAAATAGCCAGGAATCAATCTTGAGACAGCGATGGATTTAGAAGAAAATTTTACCTGGGTTCCACTGCTCATGGGGCTGGGCTACCAACTCATAAGACCTTGCTGGACCTGAGACAATCTAGTTGGACGATATTGATTCACTTTTTGCAGAATTTGAACAGGAGACTGTACATAAGTGGGCAGGAAGTCATCAGTGGGGAATACATATTAGACGGAAATGTTTACAGTTTCGACAAGTTGGATTGGGTTGACAAAGGGCTTGTACTGCATGCTGATGATGAGGTGACCATAGTTGCTCATGACCAACAGGATGGTGGAGGGTGGGATACAGCACTGTTGATGTCGTTGAGTGGTTTGGATTGTCCATAGCTGTTGTTAATCATCCATAATTGTTGTTCGTCAAGTTCAAGTTTTGCCAGCACTACTAGCAGAACCACCTCAAGATAGTTCTGCCCATAACACTACCTACAAGTCATATCCCAACTGCATGCATGCTGGCTGTGGCAGGCCTAGGAGATGTGGCATATAACACCCCACTGAAATGCAGGACCCTGTTGGTGCTGTTAGCAAGAGGCAGCATGCATGACTGTTAAGAGTAGGTGCAACCCAAAACCTCTACAACCTAGGGTCCTAGTTTTGCCAGGCCTGTTTCTGATGTGCCAGGTATTTCTTGCCTGACTGTTTTGCAGGGAATGTGGGCTATTAGCATGCCAGGTGGCATGTCATGGCAACTGGCCATTAGAAAGGTGTAATTCCAATCCCAATGGTATGGCTTGCAGCCTTGCACTCTGCAATATCTTTTTACCCCCCCCTGCTGTTCTCTGTTTCTTCAGGTAATTTTCATTTCCCTGCATGTGCATGGCTGACCTTACCTTGCTTGACCAACAGCTAGGGTTCTGCATGGGTATACCCATGGGTTTAGTAGTACCAAGCCTAAAACTATAGACTAAACCTTGTTCTAAACATTATATCTATACTCATTCTGCTATCTTATACCTTATCCTAACTTAGCTAAACCTCACTCACTCATGGTAAGCCATCATCATCATCACCCTTACCTTGCTATGGACCCACTGTACCTACACTGTGGGTATGGGTATCCAAAGTCCAACCCATACCCATACCCACATTCCTACCAACAGCATCCTTGACCAAGAGAATTAATAATACAGCAGGTGCTGCACTGGAAGCAGGATACAATGTTGACAGGATCTTAGATACTACAGGGGCTAATACAATAGGGTGACAGAAAGTTGAGATAATGGCATCTGTATTAGATCTATAATAGATAGCCTGTTATTCACCTTTCTATGTCTCTCTTTTTCCTTCAACTAGAAAGAAACTTCAATATTGTGTACCTTTCTAATCCAGTCAGCTCCAACCCTTTCCACCATCCAGCATTCAGAGGAATCCATACTGTTACAAACACGATTTCCATGCTTCTAACTTTTTCACATGACATGTGTTTACCACATGTCTAGGGTTACAACACACCCTTAAAGCATGTTATTAATCTCCATGTGCTTCCATTTCATTACATGCCTTAACAATGTGTACTCACATGCTAGATCCTTCCGTTGATGCCTCATGCACTCCTTGAGTCTTTATGACTCACTGTGACTCCTAACCTGACTCATATGGATCATATCCAATTGGTCAATGTCACGCAATCACCACATGCTCTGCATCACCTATACCTCATGTAGCTGATACCTTGGTGTAGCAAACTAATAATAGGTGTAATGAAGAAAGGTGGGGCGATAAGTTCATCCCAAGGGGGGTTATACTTGAAGGAATAAAGGATTTGGGTTTGTCTAGGAGTCCTAGAGGCTGCTGAATGATCTGGAATGAAAAGCAGTTGATGAAAAAGTATCCGGGTGGAGGTAAGGCGATGAGAGGATTGATTCAAGTAGACGAGACGCAGAGGAACAATAGGATGAGGTAAACGGAAAGCTATTCAGCTAACTCACACATGGGAGAGTAAACAGGAGATCTCCTGAATGCAGAAAGATGATATTTTATGTTAGAAACATGGTTTTATAGTCCTGGGCATAACCCAGGACTGTTAAAGGTAATCCGACCCTAGGTAAGTGTACAGGATTGATGTAGGGTGAGTATGCTAAGAAGAAGTGTCAAACCTTGTAGATGACAAAGAAAGAAAAGGTGTTAGGATAGTAACGACCTTAATAAGGCCAAATCGAATAGAACAAGTTAAATCAGATGAAGCAGAATATGTACAATGAAACCAGATTGGATTGCATTGACTCGGATTGGACTCGGATTGGATTTGGATGGATTTGGATGATCTGTAAACACTAGGAATGAAACCAGGCTGGCACGAAGTTGATGGCGGATGAGATAGGAGGTGATAGGACATGATGAAGAGCGAGGAAAAGGTATCCTACAACCGTAAGGAGTATCTAACTCCTACATCGGACTATTCATAATTATGCTTACCTACTGGCCTTTCCTTATACAGTAGTGTACAGCCACATGTACTAGTATATATACTCTGACAGACTAAGGGATGATTCCCCAGTTTGATAATTAACTTGTTACACCTTACTCCTCTGCCCGAGCAGTCATTCGACACTACTCGTGAATTATCTTCACCTTTGGATGAATGCACAGGTGCTTAATAGCATATAACCCTGTACTCGAGCTAACCTTAGGGTCCTGTCTCATCTATGAGCACTCTCGTAACTGTTACATGTTGCATCCTGCCCTACTATGCACCTTACCATATTCAGCTTGTTTCACATACTGAAATCTTTACCCTCCTTAGCATAGTTGAGGCCTGCAATCTCACTACCATGTCCCAAAACCTGATTGGCAACTTTGGCTAATTCATTGCTATCTTCATATGCTAAAAATTCCTACTATTGTTACAATAGTTCTGGGTAGAACCTAGCGTAGCCGCAAAAGCACTAAGTAATCAAGTGGCTGCAATAACTTGAACAACCACCACTTGATATGTAGTGCACTGAAAGAGTTCAAGGAGGGTTACTAGTCAGCAGATTGCTACCAGTGAGATGAGGTAGAACTCAGGCATTGCTGAGAGCATCCTGTTGGGAATCTATACCTGAAAGACCAAGGAACTTCCTCTTGTGATTGAGGTGGGACTAGGCGTTGGCCATAGTATTGAGGTTGGCTTAGGTTAAGCCCAAGGAGGAGGCAGTGATACTTAGCTAGATTGCGGAGATCAAAACTAGGGTACAGGAGTATCACTGCAAGGTATTTATACTGTGAGAATCGTGCATGGACCAAGTGTCCAAAAGGGGTGGCCAAGAAGAGCGGAAGAGTGAAAGGCCAAAAGGAGGAATCATACGATGTGAAGGCAATGGATGATGACAAAGATGAAATGACAAATGCGAAACCATTGGATGATGATGTGGAGTGAAATGAGTAAGAGCAATGCCATCAGATGATGACATGAGAGGAAAAAAGTAAGCAGCTGGGTAATGCCAGTGCGGGTTACGTAAAGATGAAAAGGGGCAAAGTACAGATGAATGTACGTGGATACCTAGGTATCAAGTATGGTGAAGTAGTACAAGTGAAAAAAAGAAAGAAATTGTAACAACTATAGTGCTTGAGCAAAATGGTAATGAAGGTGAAGACCAAAGGGAACATCAAGCTCTCTAGAAAACTAGTTCTAAATGGATACTGATAACTTGTGACTATCCCAGAATTGATCATAGGAAATGAACAGATAGAGAGCATACAGAGACTAGACTTCCGGGATGTTGCAACTAGAAAGATCTACATAGGCAATTGTTTTGATAGGTCATATGACTCAAAGCAGTTTACAAATGATGCTGGCAAGGGTAAAGGGGATAACCCAAAGGATGTAGTCCTGTGGTAGCAGTAGTCTTGTTGTAGTTGCTCTGGGTGATTAGTGTCTCTAATACTCTAGAAAGAAAAAGATGTCATGGACTTGATGGCAAATTGACATACTGCCAGTTTGTGACCCCTGTTCCCCTTCCTGGAAGGGTGAGGAGATACATGAGGACTAATGCCTCAGTCCAAACTTCACCAACACCTAGTAATCATTGGTTAACATTTGTGGTATTCCAAATGATTTTGTTCCCCTGTCTGGAACAAAGTTGGCCATTTTGATGGAGCTCCTAGAGGAAAAAACAGGATGGTCATCTGACTTGGAGGAATTGATGTTCAAAGTGAATAGGCCAAATCCAGTGGTGTTGATATCATTGGTTTCCATGGACTCATCAGGAAGATCAAGAGATTGAAGGGAAAATTCCATTCCATATAAAATCTCCTTGTTCACTTTTTGGGCCAACTTGAAAAGTGAGGTTTGAACACAGTTGACATATTGCTATATAACCACCATATAATTCTGAATGCTAATCTTGGAGTGATTGGCATTCCACATGACTGTGTGATCAGTAGGAAGTTTCTTGCCACCCTACTCATTGCTTTCATATCACTACAAACAAAAGCCAGGGGTGATACATGGTCTTGAGATGCCCAATGGATTATCATCTTTCCTGGATATCTTCAGATACTATTAGACTCAAAATAGCTTACATTATAGAATTTGTACTCACATTATCAACTCATTATATAGTTGATCTGAGTCATCACTCCTTCCTGTAGAACTGGACTCCACTTTTTAACTATCTCAAGCTGGTGGTATTTGTCTTGTATTGCTGCCATGATAGTGAGGCAAATGCAAAACTGGATTCAAGCATAATGAACTGTTAATTCTTTTGGACTTGCAAATTCACCTTGAGGACAAGTCAATCTAAAAGTAGTGTATAGAGTAGAAGGATTTTGAAAATGTTCTCCACCATTTCAATGGAGTTATGTACTTGGCATATAGATGCTTCAAATGGCCGTGTCAATAAGAGCTTTGAGTTCAGCAGTTCTTTTCAGTAGACCCTTTAAGAGTACCTGGCAACATTCCAATTGATGCTTGATCAATTGGATTTGGAATGTTTGGTATCCTTGAGAATGATTTGGGAGAGGATCTGACTAGGAGTCTGAGTCTGAGCCAACACTAGTCAAAAATATAATATATAGTTATTGTTGGTACCTAACAACCACACCTTGCTCACTTAAATCTTACAGGTCTGAAATGAAACACAGCTCATCAGAGTAGAGCTCTGAACCATCTCTGGTTCCCTTTATATCTTCCCTACCCCCTTATCTCATTGGAGAGAATTACAGGCACTAGCCAGGTGCTTATCAATAATGCCTCTGCACACAAAATGGTCAAATTGCCATTCTTATTACTTGGGAAATGGCATCTGTCATAAAGCAGACATCTGCTACTGGATTGTTTTCATATTCACCCTGCTTCACGATGACTGCATGTTTGCAATTCAATATGAAGATACTGAGTGTGTTGCTAGTTGTTTTGCAGATATGCAGCTCATGATATTTCCTTGCACAAACTGGAGGGCATGTTACAGTGTAGTTCCATTGTAAAACTGTAGTACTGCATGTGATATTCAGACATTGAGGACTTAGAGCATGTTCTCTGTGTGCACTTGTAACTTGAACATAGTGTGTTGGCATCATCCTAAAAAGACACAAGAACCTGTGCTGGTGAGAGCACTGGTATTCCAAGTCAAGTCATAATTGATATGATGCCCTCACTGCACCTTGCCCTCTACTTTCTATTGATAGACCAAGTGCATGCCCCTGCTCTTGTTGCCTCCAAGTTGCTCTTCAAAGCTTCAAATTTCATGTCTCAATGGGTAACTCATATGCACCACTTTTCCACCCTTGCATGGGCTATGAGCACCTGGCATTGTCAATCCTGACATTGAAATTCATCTAACATGAGCTAAAGGACATGGTCAAGAACACATTGACTCCATCCTTTTCTATTTAGGGAACTTTGCAGGTGAGTAAGACATTTTTGACACATTTCCAAAGGTAAGCTCATTTTCAGTTCTCAAGACTCAAGTACATGTATAGTACATAAGTTGATAGACTACCTATACAGTGTACAACTGACCCCTCCATTTACTTCAAAGACAATATTGATGGTACCCATGTTATAATAAATGCTTCTGTTGCTGCTGGTATCTGGAAATTAGTTTGTACTGCTCAACAGATGTGTCTTGGGATAGTCAAGATGTCATCAACCTTGCTGATGCACACCTTGCCCAGAAAAATCCTTGGATGCATAAAATGACCTCAAAGCCAAAGTAAGGTGCTTGTCCTTGTGGCCAGTAGCCTTTGGCTCAGAACAGTGGTCACACTGAGGCCTGCTGGCATTTTTAGGTAAATACTATATATCTAATTTCACTTCCTTCTCATATGTACTTACTCTAAGTCACAGTACATATGTTTCAGTCCTGGTCAACAACAAATGATGGTCAGCCTTTACAAAATCTGCATACACTTCCAAATTAGAGCATATCAGAGACAACAACCACTGGCAGTGGCAGACTCCCTCTCCATAGATGCCATCTTCATTGACATCAACCTGTATTCACAAAGCCCTTTGCTCATCTCCACTATGATTCCTTTCCAACCTATCTCCACTTGCAAAAACATGCCCTCTTGGTCCATATGTCACCATGAGGTTCTCCCTAACAATACAACCCTGCCTTCATGTCACCCTTGGAACTGCCTCAATGTACTGTACTGATTGGGACATAGTGACTAGATTTCAACCTCAAATCTCTCATAGTGCAAGGTAGGCACAATCTACAAGGGATCTGCAGAGCCTTTACTCAACTTCATTCCCAAACTTTATTCTCCCCATACAGTTAGTTTTGTGATACAATGAGTCAAACCCAGTGTTTGTGTCCAATTCAATTGCTAGTATTTGGGGGGGGGGCACATTTCATGAGTTATTTGTTTTGCTAAATAGTGGTGACTTGCTGAACATTGTCTTGATAAGGTGGCACACACTCCAAGTCTTAGTGTTTTAAGGTCCAGTTGCAGGAGTCCAGCAGGACCAGTCCTGGGTGGTCCTGGTCTTTCAAAAAATGAAAAGACCAGTGTTGAAACAAGCTGAATATGGTGAGGCGCGTAGTAGGGCAAGATGCAACGTGTAACAGTTGCAAGAGTGCTCATACAGTGAGCAACAAAACTGATGCAATGTTTGTAGCATTTTGATTGAAGCATGAATATTAAGAGCCCTGTTGATGCTAGACCCCCTAACTGATCAGGGCTTTCCAATGGTATATGGGCTTATTATGTAATTCTTACTATATCTGGAAATATTTCGAAATTGGTATGAGGTACTCATTGCATCAGTTTTGTTGCTGGTATAAGGGTATCACAGATTAGTATGAAGTGTATCCTCCTTTGGCCTTGATGACCTCCTGAACTCTTCTAGGCATGCTCTCAATCAATCTCTGACACTCCTCCACCCCAATCTTATACCATTTCACTTTAATCCTCTCTCAAAGTTCCAATATCCCCTTAGCTGGCTCAGGATACTCTGCAAGTCTTCTTTTGAGAAGAAACCATAGGTGTTCTATGGGATTAAGGTCTGGAGACTGAGCAGGCCATACCATGACCTCAAATTCATGGTCATCAAGCCATTCCCTAGCCTTCCTACTGGTGTGCTTGGGGTCATTATCCTGCTGGAAGATAATGTCTTCTGGGGAAAATCCATAATCCACCAGAGTTTGTTGGAGTTCATTCTCCAAAATCTGCACATAGAGGTCAGCATCCATCTTACCATCAATCTTGCAAGCCATTCCAACACCTTCCCAGGTCATACAGCCCCATAGCATCACTGATCCTCCCCCAAACTTAACTGTTTCCTCCACAATCCTGTCACTAAGACCCTCTCCTGCCCTTTTCCATGCCCATTTCCTGCCATCTGACCCAATGCGATTGATTTTGGTCTCATCTGACCATATAACTTGCTTCTAGTCCTCAACAGTCCAATGCTGATGGCTTAGAGCAAAGTCCATCCTTGCTCTCCTATGACACTGGGCAAGAAGAGGGCATTTTTGCTTCACTATAGCCTTCATACCAGCTTTCTTCAAGTGGCGGTGGATGGTCTGGGTGTCATATACCACTCCATTCTCCGTTCCTCTGGATATAACTCCAGTTCTCTTAGACCATAACTCCGGGTCAATCACCCTCAGGACGCAACTCCGTGATCCTGGACCTCCGTTACATATATATGTTCCCTCTTTTATTTTAGTACATAACCTGTGTCTCACTTACGAGCACAGCTCCAGCTTTCTCAGTACCTGACTTACCTCCGGCTATGTAGTTTCCCGATCTTCCATCTTACTCAGTTCTTACCAACTCCGTTACTAATCTCCATTCCACTCCGAGTATATAAACTGTAGTACCCCGACTGTGTACCCTTAGTCTGAATATTAGTTTATTTGTACGACTCACTCCAAACACTCCGAGAAGTCCTTGATGGCCTTCACTCCACTTGACTCTACTTTATGTGTTGAGTCATGTATCTACCTCCATTCTCTGCATGTCCGAAATATAGGGACAGACTGTGACAAGGGCACACCACATACGGTGAAGCCAAGTCCCGTCCAACGCTACAACTCTGGAGATCTGGAGTTGGCTACCTCCGAGTCACACATGTTGGAATATGTATAAACTGTTCCGACCGTTCCGGGTAGTTCCCGCGCTTCCGAGGCTTCCGCTTCCGGAAGTTCCGAGGTTCCCGTGCTCTGGAAGTACCGGAACAACTATAGACTTATTGTAGTACCTTAGGCACTACAATACAATTAGTTACAATCATCAATGCAGTACCATTACTCCTCACTACAGGTACAGCATAGCATTACAGTAGATATATAAACATGTTCTACTGTATATACAGAACAACAATCTTCTCTCTCTCCATCCTCCACAATATCGTCTTGAGCTTCACCATCAGGTAAGTCACCAGAGCAGTGACTCTGCCCTCGGGACAACCGGGTCCTTTGGAACCGGTCTGTTCTAACAACACAGTCTTTAACACTGGGGGGAGATAGAATGGTTCTTCACTTCTTGAAGTGTTTTGGTCACCTGAACTGCATTCTCAGCCTTCCCAGATCCAACAAGACGAATAGCATGACATATATCAGTAGGAGAAATGATAGCAGGACGACCACCAGAGGCTTTGGGTAGGTTGGGAAGATGTTTGGACCTGAGTCTACTAATAGTAGATTGGTTGAGACCAGTAGATTGAGCAATTTGATGGGTTGATTGTCCCAATTCCAAGAGAGAGATGATATGATGAGTTTGGTCAACTGAGAGAGATTTCATGATGATGGTTGTGGACAAAGTGATAATGTGTGTGTTTGTTTGTATCATGTTGAACTTATTGCATGTCACATGATCCATTGATTATGTAATAACCACTTGCAATATGCATTTTGAATACTTTAGAGTGTCAGCAACAAAACTGATGCAATGAGTACCTCACATCAATTTCGAAATATTTCCAGATATAGTAAGAATTACATAATAAACCCATATACCATTGGAAAGCCCTTGATCAGGGCTTTCCAATGGTACCTAGGTTAGGGGATCTAGCATCAAGAGGGCTCTCAATATTCATGCTTCAATCAAAATGCTACAAACATTACATCAGTTTTGTTGCTCACTGTACATGCTAATACCTCATGTATTCTCACCTTATCATCCAATCAGGACACTATTACTTGTCTATGTAGTTCATACTCTCATTAGAACTCTGATGTACTTTTAGTATATAAGACTTGAATGCAGCACCCAGGGAACTCTAACAAAGTTCACCTTTGGGTTTCTCCCACTAGTCTCTGACTGAGTCTTCCTCTGTAGTTCTTGCCTTACTTGTTGGACTCCACTTGCATCCATTCCTCTTAACACTGACTACAATCTCCCACAAGTTCCCTCATAGTCCACATTTGTTCTAGGTTATTACAGCCGCTATCCTGGTTCCATTGTCCATCATTGGCTCTGAATCTACAAACCCTCAGAACATCCATGAATGGCCATTTTCCTGTGACCAGCACATGCCATAGCACATTTTGACCCTCACTAGTGCCAGTGTGTGGCAGATGCCATAGACTAAGACACAACACTCTTCCCTCAGTCGTCATCATTTGAGACTGAGGGTGAGTCACTTACATCCCTTGCATATCTGCATACTAACAAGCCACAGGACTGACTGTCTCTGCTCTTGGCTTGCTCATTGCTCACACCATCACATTGTCAAATGGCACTTGCACCCCTTCATTGATTGTTTCCTTGGGCTGTCCTCCACCATCCAACCCCATCACTCAATCTATGTCCATGTTTTGACCATGCTTTCACAGAGTTTGTGGCCAAGGCCATGAATTCTGAAAAGTACTCTTGATACATAGGTGGGTCTGAGTCCAATGCACAGCCAGTGATATGTATGTGCAAGGCCATCATGTAAAAGGTCATGGCGCTTGGAGAAGTTTCTGTTACAATTCATCTTTTCTTTTCCTTTTTACTTTGATTTCACTATGCTTGGTACCATAGGTACCAACCTATGTTCAATCCGCAAGGCTTACCCTTACCTCTGCTTGCTCAGCAAGGGCCTAACCCTTTGCCCCACTTTTCCTTTTCTTTCCTTGATCCAATTGTGTAACTCTGGTCCAACCTGTCATTCCATCTTTGCTTCCTTTGCTTCTGCTTCCTTTGATCTGCTAGGGATCACCTTCATTTCCATGATCATTCCAATGACTTCCACCTTTACCTTTTACCTTCATTCCATCTGATGCTCCTGCCCCACATGACTCCTTTTGGTCCCTTCACCAGTTCTGCTCTTCTTGGCCACCCTTTTGACCATTGGTCTATGCACATTTACATATGTATAAATACCCTGTATCCCTTAGTCTTGATCTCCATAATCTAGCTGAGTATCTCTGCTCCTCCTTGGGTTTCACCTAAGCCAACCTTGCTGCTGTGACCAATGACTAGCCTCTTGGTCCACCCCAATCACAAGGGGAAGTCTTTGGTCCTTTGGGTATAGATTCCCAACAGGATAGTGTTTTAAGGTCCAGTTGCAGGACTGGTCAAAAAACCACAACTGGGCTGAACTGGACCGCTTAGGACTGGTCCAGGGTGGTCTTGGTCTTGGCACTTTAGAAAAAGAAGTGGTCCTGGTGAAACAACCAAACCTTACAGGCTTAAGTTATTTGCTGGAAGAACAATGAAAGCGAGTCTGTGTGACTAGAGAGGCTTGGGGAAACTCCAGAAGGACAAGACTGGGTCCTTCAGTGAGTTGGGGATGTCCCTTTTATACTATTCTACTGTTTGTACAAGTGTAAACTAAATCTACAGATATGCTATGCTATGGGACAAGGGTTTGAATGGGTATTGGGTATATGGATCTAGAATACATAGCCATAGAATGTAATTGCATCATAGACATGAGGGGGAATGGATATGAGGGTAGGCATGAGGTGAGGTAGGCATGAGGTGAGCATGTGTAGAATGGAATGACATACTATGAGTCTAGAGGATGTCTGAGGGCTTGTATGGTGTAGACTGGTCAAGGGTTAGTGGTTCTAGGCCATGGCAAGGCCTGGGTTGATGTATTTCAATCATATATCACTTTGTATTTGCTAAGTGTTCAGTTCCGGAGTTTCCGAGAGCGTGGGAATTTCGGAAACTCGGAAGGAATGGAATGCTTATAGCAAGCTCAAATGCAAAGGGAAAAATATGGAAAAATAGGCAAAAAATAGAGGGATTAGGATAGTATATTGTGTGATTGCAACACCTGGTCTTTCAAAAATTGAGAAAAATGAAAAGACTGGTCCTGGACCGGTTGCAACTGGTCTTTTTGGAAGACCAGTATTGGCCCCAAATGGGGTATTGGCCCCCAGGAGAGTTGTAGTGTTGGACAGGACTTGGCTTCACCGTATGTGGTGCGCCCTTGTCATAGTCTGTCCCTATATTTCGGACGTGCAGAGAATGGAGGTAGATATATGACTCAACACATAAAGTAGAGTCAAGCGGAGTGAAGGCCGTCAAGGACTTCTCGGAGTGTTTGGAGTGAGTTGTACAAATAAACTAATATTCAGACTAAGGGTACACAGTTGGGGTACTACAGTTTATATACTTGGAGTGGAATAGAGATTAGTAATGGAGTTGGTAAGAACTGAGTAAGACGGAAGATCGGGAAACTACATAGCCGGAGGTAAGTCAGGTACTGAGAAAGCTGGAGCTGTGCTTGTAAGTGAGACACAGGTTATGTACTAAAATAAAAGAGGAAACATATATATGTAACGGAGGTCCAGGATCACGGAGTTGCATCCTGAGGGTAATTGACCCAGAGTTATGGTCTAAGAGAACCGGAGTTATATCCAGAGGAATGGAGAATGGAGCGGTATATGACACCCAGACCATCCACCGCCACTTGAAGAAAGCTAGTATGAAGGCTGTAGTGAAGCAAAAACGCCCTCTTCTTGCCCAGTATCATAGGAGAGCAAGGATGAACTTTGCTCTAAGCCATCAGCATTGGACTGTTGAGGACTGGAAGCAAGTTATATGGTCAGATGAGACCAAAATCAATCGCATTGGGTCAGATGGCAGGAAATGGGCATGGAAAAGGGCAGGAGAGGGTCTTAGTGACAGGATTGTGGAGGGAACAGTTAAGTTTGGGGGAGGATCAGTGATGCTATGGGGCTGTATGACCTGGGAAGGTGTTGGAATGGCTTGCAAGATTGATGGTAAGATGGATGCTGATCTCTATGTGCAGATTTTAGAGGATGAACTCCAACAAACTCTGGTGGATTATGGATTTTCCCCAGAAGACATTATCTTCCAGCAGGATAATGACCCCAAGCACACTAGTAGGAAGGCTAGGGAATGGCTTGATGACCATGAATTTGAGGTCATGGTATGGCCTGCTCAGTCTCCAGACCTTAATCCCATAGAACACCTATGGTTTCTTCTCAAAAGAAGACTTGCAGAGTATCCTGAGCCAGCTAAGGGGATATTGGAACTTTAGGAGAGGATTAAAGTGGAATGGTATAAGATTGGGGTGGAGGAGTGTCAGAGATTGATTGAGAGCATGCCTAGAAGAGTTCAGGAGGTCATCAAGGCCAAAGGAGGATACACTTCATACTAATCTGTGATACCCTTATACCAGCAACAAAACTGATGCAATGAGTACCTCATACCAATTTCGAAATATTTCCAGATATAGTAAGAATTACATAATAAGCCCATATACCATTGGAAAGCCCTGATCAGTTAGGGGGTCTAGCATCAACAGGGCTCTCAATATTCATGCTTCAATCAAAATGCTACAAACATTGCATCAGTTTTGTTGCTCACTGTATGTGAGCCATAGATAAGAACATGAGGAAACAATGCTGTAACAATGCAGTATAAGCATGTTATGTGATAAGCACTGCTTTAATAATAGATATGAGTCATATAGAATCATAGATAAGAGATAACATGTGAATACACATGTGTTGTGCATAGGTTATGACATCGTGTGATATCATGTGTCTAATGATGATGGTATAAATATCATAATGTGGCAGCCAATGGGGTTAGGTCCTGAGGACAGCCTTGACATGAGGCATTATATGCCATAATAGATAATGAATATCTTGAGTAATGGAGTAGAGCATTGAGTAGGAAGGTGAAAGAATAATGAGTGAAACATGATTGTAACAGCAGCTAGTAGTAGTGTGACAAATCAGGGAACCATGACAGTCACACTCTCAACACTACATACACACTACATACACTAGCTAGCCATGCCAAGGCAATTCTTGGCACTGACCTCATGTCTTGGCTGGCCTTTACCAAGGTCTTATTAATTAATGATCAGGACAGGTAGAATTTGTTGCAAACTGTGTTGGTCTTGCCCTTTTTCACCCTCACTGTGTCCTACCTCCCAGTAAAGAACATCATCTTGACCAGCTTAGGCCATACCACACTCTTGGACTTCATTCAGCTCTGGTTGGCAGCATCACATGACAGAGGTAGCAGCTGAGACCACTGGCACCTTCAATCCCATGATTCACATTTACCTGATCCACACCAATATCAAGGAACCTCAATTTGATATAAGTGGTTCTAATTCTTTGACACCATCCTCAATTTGCTCAATAACCTTGGCGAGCTGACCCACCCTTGAATTATCCATTCTTGACAACTGAATATGAACCAAACATGCAATGACATGTGAATGAGATGTACAGTACACTTTCTCATAATGCATGCGAGTTGCGCTGGCCATTTCCCCATGCAAAACAAGATATACATAGAACTACATTGTAACACTTGTGACAGTCCCTGTGACATATGTGACATTTCCGCAGTGCTATGGCTTTCCCCAACAGCTGCTTAGCGTCTTTTGCCTTGCATTCTGCAATTTCTCATGACACATCACCCCACAACATGTGTGAAGTTGGCAGATTAATTCCAGAGAGGTGCTTGCATCACTTTGCGTCATGGAACCTATCTCAAGTTTCTCACAGAGCTGGATGATTTCTGAACATGGCATGGGTGCCACCATAGGTTGAATGTCTTCTTTATCAGAATCATTTTCAATTATCTCACCTCACTTGACTGCCATTCAGTGCCAGACCTCTGTGACAATGGCTGCATCCCCACCTTCAAATTGATATATCTATTGCCCAACTTCTACTTCTTCCTTGGGTACAAGAAATTTATCAATGGACATTGGCATTCCAACGATTTGCTTGAGATCCTTTAAATGCTGAATGGAATCTTCAAGCCCCTTTTCTGCAGCTATGAGCTGTGACAATCAGTGCGATAAGGCAGGGATTTTGATTGTAAGCCCAGTCTAGTGAGTAGCTGTGTGGCAAGTTTCTCAATAGCCACTGATGCTTGTACAGTGTCACCTTCTGCATCCATGATAGCCTTGAGAGCAGGCCACCAATGCTCATCTACATATGATTTCCCAAGGTGTTCTTGGAGTCAAGTTTCAGCAGCCAGAAGCGAGACATCATTGTTTGTAGTGAAATCACAAAGGATGCTCCAGGCCTGTGTATCAGCATGAGTTGGGTGAGATGTCAGTGCCTGTGATGGATCACCAGAGTCTGCTTGGATTCCTGCATGTTTCCAGCAGTATTAGATTGTTTCAGGTTCAACTGTATCCCAAGCTTCTTTCACCATAAGCATCACTTCCTGAATATCAATTTTGTAAACATGACATTTGCCTGCCACATCTAAGTCTATTGCATGTTTGCAAAATGCATGACAATACAATGCTTTAAAGCATCAGATCACACCAGTGTCAAGTGGTTGGACAAACGATGTGAGCTTCAGCTCAAAATACTTGAGCTGGATGTGATGTGGTTTGTAGGCAATCATGTGTCTGGAAAATTTGTCAACAAGAAGATAAATGAAATGCAGCTATTTCTCCCTTCTCCTGCATGGATAGCATCCACAACAACAGTGCCTTCTTGACTTCTGGACTGGTGACAATATGAGGATGTTTGCTAGACAGTGCATTTGGATGTAACTCAACACATTTCTCTAGTTGTTCACAATCCTTCAATTTTCAAGAGAGGGTTGACTGGGTAAATTCTAGGGTGCCTTCTTGCCATGTCTTGAAGTACTCAACAACATGCTCTTGGGATACATTTGGATGAGAGTCAATGAATGCAAAGACAGTGAGCCAATCATGTAAGGTAAGGGTTTCACACTTGTTGGAATTGATGGGCTTTGCAGAGGTGGCAGGCCTGGGCACATTGCCATGGCAGTGAACTGTCCCTCTGAGTCATGGCTTTTGATTGTATGGTGCAGGTTTTGGTCATGGTTTACACCTCTGTAGCTCAGCAGGCATGATTGCATATGCACAAATGGATCTTCCAAGCACTTCAGGTGACCCACTTTTGAGGTCTCTTAGACACTATTCCTATGTGATATCACACACTTTTTTGCACAAATTGGAGAAGTAAATACATGTTGGCATATAATCATCTGAACAATAATCAATGTAGTAGGGGGGGTCATTGTGACACACAAAAATAAACTTGTGACACACAGAATTTGTATGTCACAAAATGGCAAGACAAACCAAAAAACCTTAGAATCAATGATAGGTTGTGAAATTGTAGTCAAAGAGACCCTAAAAGTGGGTCACCTGAGATCTTTATATGTCATCATGTCTTCCTTGCTACTCAATCAAAAGAACTGTTACTTAGATATTCTTAAAAAGATAATTCTATAGACAAGGCAAGACTTTCATAAAGATATAGAGAATTATTGTAGAGAAGACTTGATACCTTGAAGACAATATAATAGATAGAGTGTTGATTGAAAAAGCTAGGATAGTGAATAGGAAATGACAAATAGTATGTGAGATATTATATATGAAAGATGTAGAAGAGAGAGATTCAAGTATGAATGCATACACATTGGCTGGAAAGCTACAAGGATTTATCATTGACTTGTGAAAATCATATATAATATAACAGTTTTGATATGATGTGACATACAACATAGTACATGCACTACACAAATAGTACTTTATCACAACAATGTTATACTCTATGGCACACAATAAAGATCGTGTGACACACAATGCCATTCTCTGTGATACACAATGCCATTGTCTGTGACACACAACCTGATCCTCTGTGTCATACAATGTTGTTCTGTGTGATACACAATAGGATTTGTGACACACAACATGATCCTCTGTGTTGCACAAAAGAACATTGTGTGATACAAAATACAAATCTTGTGATGCACAACATACATATTGTATTGAACAACATCATCCTTTACATCACACAATGTCATGCTATGTGTAACACAACAACTTGAGTATCAATTCAAGTATCAGTGTATAACTATTATGTAACATTGAGATCATATGCAGTACATAAGATACACATGAAATTAACAAGTGGCTATACTACAAAGACATCATTACTTGGAGTCTTCTTCCATATCACTCTTGATCACTGGAGAAATTCGTCTCTTCACACGATAACGCTTGGGTTTTGGGTTACTAGGTCCAGCTTGGCCAGGATATCCATAGGGCATGAATGGAGGTGGACCATAATAGGGCGGGAAATGTGGATAATATGATTGCTGTGGAGGCCAATAGGAATGTTGCGACTGGTGGACAGGTGGTAAAGAACGATCATGAGAAGGATGACGAGGCTTGCGAGCAGGATGATATTTATTAGGTGATTCAACACCACTCAAGTTATTACCATCTAGACACTTATGTCAGTGAAAGATACAAATAAATATCACTGAAATACCATCAAAGATCGACTCTACCAGTTTCTTTGGCTTGTCATTTACACACGCCAGCGGAACAGGCTGCTTCAATTTCGCCAGCCGTTCACACACAGTGCTAAGGTCTGGTTCCTGGTCATCTACTTTGCGTGACGTGCTGATCTGCTCAGGCTCCAAACCAGTAGACTCATTCAGAGGATCAGAGGGGTCCTCAGATGACAAGATAGCAATTTTTCTCTTGTTCAATTTCACAGGACAGAGTGTAGTGACCACTTTCGATGGGGCATGATGATCTGGATGGACATGATTATCAGAACCCAAACCCTGCTGCATTGAATGGCATCGGATTTGCTTGCGCACTCTAGTGAGGGGAGCATCATCATGAGACGACTTGGACTCTGCATCTTCCAACGGAGATGGATTGCCTCTCTTCAAATGCTTGACACCCTTTCTATGACCAATTCTGTAGCGCTGCTTGTCCTTCCACTCTTTCCAATGGACACAATCCCCCAGCATATACAAGGCAGTCAAATTGACATCACACATGAGGGGGATTTTCTTCTTCACCGATGAATGATTATTGAGATCAATTTCATCTTAGAATCCATCAGTCGAACTCACAAAGGTACTGTATACATCCAGCATACTCACCTTTGCTCCAGGAGACAATATCCACCTCTTTCGCACCTCTGCAACCTTGTCGAGCATTCTCCACAAACGGCTGAACGAGTGCACATGTATCAGAAGTGGAGAGGTTACGAACATTCATCGATGGTCCAGGTGCTGGGACACCATTGGGCCAGTTCACAATGTGACATTTCCCTTTCCAGGCAAACTCAAGCCATTGAATCCATGGAAACGTATGATCCTTGAGATTCAGACCCCAAACATCTTCAGTAAATGGTGCTACAACCAATTTTCAGCACAACATAACACGATTGTATCATCAAACTGACCAAACTTTGCATGTAACAGATTGGTAATGACTGCACGAGCTTTATCCCGAGAAATCGAGTTGATATTGATTGTTTATAAGTCAACGCCTCCTTTGCGTGGTCCACCAACATGCCCAAGCCCTACTTCGTTCAATTTTGTAGCCCTGTGTAATGTCTAATTTAGTTTCTAATTGTTTACAAAGAATCGCACAAACTTGAAACTAGTCTCGACTATATCCAAAGCCTTGCACATTGACAATTTGAGATTCCCAAGTATTGTCTTCACCCATTCAGTGCCACCAAATATCGCAGACCCAGATCATGCACGGTCATCACTGCCTGTGTATACGACAGCACCAATCACCTTGACATCATCAAGGTTACTATATACATACCTGAGCCTGAATATAGAGCTATATGTTAGCAAAGCACATTCTGTCCATATCCAAAACGACAATACCATTGCTGAAAAATGTGCACTAGCAGTGGCAATGCGACGTGCTGCCGACTTGTCGACAATACTCTTAGGGATGTCAAGGGATAACCCAGCATGCAATGCAGGATGTTGCGCTCTTCCTTCGTAGCTGGATCCCACAGACTGTCCTTCCACTCTTTGTAGTCTACCCCAAGTCATTCCATCCAGTCCTTTGCAGATTCTGTTGTATACAATGTGACCCATCAATGTATGACTACCCAGCGAGATCTTGTCGACTTACCCTCATCCACCTGCCCTTTGTGATGTGAGTGCCATGCACGATACAAATTATACAACGATGTCTTCTGTGAGTCGCCAGTCAAGACACCCGTCTCCCATAGTACTGCTCTTGTAGGTTTCCATAGGGACCTTGCAAGTTCTTGTATATCTTCCGTGAACTTCACTCCCAGTGCGAGACATCTCTCCTTGTCTGCAGCCGAAATAGGTCCGGGGTGTACTTCCCATTCATTGTTAGATGGAGTGGCATCCTCATTTTCTTCTCCTTCATCAACAGAGTTTCCATGTGTTTCTTTCTCACTTGTGCCTGGCGACACATCCTTATCCTCATGAGCAGGATCATTACATACTTCTTCATTCTTGCTAAGACGCTCATTTCCCTCCCCACCAAATGCATCGACAAACCAATCAGGTGACACAGCATGCTGTTTCCCCTTATCAATGTACATCTGGTGGTTTAAAGTACGACTGTCCATGGGTGAAGGAGGGAGCAGCGATGAATTTGGCAACGGGCTGTTGAGATACCCTGTAAAGCACATTATCTCGTCATACCAAGATCAATCAATGTTATTACCCACCAACCAGTACATCTCCTTCATGGTCCAGCGAAGGTCCTTCATTTTTTCCACAGGTCTGCTGTGAGGGAATTTCCTCATTCTCCATAAGCTGATCCACTTCTTGTGTGGATTTCGACGATATAGATAGAGCCTCTGGATCAGTGGTGAGGGCTGAAATCACAGGGAAAGCATCCCTCCCAGTTGTTGTATCGAAGGTATCCTGTATTATGGCATGCTGCGCCAATCTATTTTCAGTGTCAGGAGACAACCATGCATCAGCTACCTCTTGTTCTCCCAGGACAGCTGAAGAATGACAGTTGGTTGCATGTGGTTCGTAGGGGAGAGTCGATGGATGATGTGATTGATAGTAGGGTTGCTGGCAATCAATGCTGGCTATATTGGTAACTCCGTTTGCAATTTCTGATTTGCCGGGGGCAGCTGAGGGATGATGAGATTGGCAGTGGGGTTGCTGGTGATCGATGCTGGCTGTATTGGTAACTCTGTTTGCAATGTCTGATTCACTGGGGACAGCCGAGGGATGATGAGATTGGTGTAACAACCTAGAACAAACGTAGACTATGAGTTACTTGCGAGCGGTTGTAGTGGTCAGTGTAAGGTTGAAGTGCAAGTGAGTCTGATGAGTGAGGCGAGAACTACAGAGGTGATCCGTCTATGAAGACAATGGGGGAAAACCAAAGGTGAACTTTGTTAGAGTTCCCTTGGTGCTGCATTCAAGTCTTATATACTAAAAGTACAATCAGAGTTCTAATCTGGGTATAAATATATAGATAAGGGAAAGAGTCCTGATTGGTAGATAAGGTGAGATAACATGAGGTATCTGCATGTATGTGAGTCATAGATAAGAACATGAGGGAACAATGCTGTAACAATGCGGTATAAGCATGTTATAAGATAAGCACTGCTTTAATAATAGATATGAGTCATATGGAATCATAGATAAGAGATAATGTGTGAATACACGTGTCTAATAATGAATCATAGTGAGTCATAATGAAGTGGCCAATAGGATAAGGTCCTAAGTATAGCCTTGGCATGAGGCAAAGTATGCCGTAATAGATATTGTGTATCTTGTGTGATGGAGTAGAGATTGAGTAGGAAGGCAAAAATGAATAGTGGTGAAATGTGATTGTAACAATTGGTGGTGTTGCTGGTGATCAATGCTAGCTGTATTGGTAACTCTGTCTGTGATCTCATGTTGGTGGTCATTGTTGTCTGTATTGGTAACTCCGTTTGCGGTTTCTGATTCACAGGGGGTAGCTGGGGGATGATCAGATTGATGATGTGGCTGTTGATTGATGCTGGCTCTGTTAGTAACTTCATTCTGGTGTTGCAAGCTACAAAGGGTCAGTGCGGTGGTTATAGCATTCCTGTGGCAGTCATCAATGCTAGCTACGTGATTTGTTTGACGGGAGGCCTTCTGCCACAGAAGGTCAAGAGGTGTGCCAGTTTTCGATGCTGTGCCATCGACCATGAGTAGAGGGATCTCGGTAGGAATATTGCCTGAAGGACCGAATTCTATGCCTTCTGTCAGCATTACATTATTGCGTCGAAAGAAATGGTGTCTTTACCTTCCATGCATTTTTGCAGAGTATCCAGAGGCCTTTCGGGGCCTTCCTCCACATCGGTGGCTGGTTCAAGAAAATATAACTACAACAGCACGTTTCAGATCACTACAAACTTACCGTGGATGGGGTCTGCTTGCATTTCCAGTGGCAAGGCATGGCCTGCTTGGCATGGACGCTTGGGAAGATATGGCTTGGAATGCTCAGGTAACTGTCAGATACGGGCCGATCTTCTTGTCGCCATCTGCAACATGTTCTTGCGAATTAGAATATCTCGGTTTGTTGGTGTGAAAGTCAATAAAACTAACTGTGGAATGGGTGAAACTCGGTGTTTCCAGCGTCCTGTGTTTTGATGAATGGGGCTGTGAAAAGGTCAAGAATGAAATCTCATTGTACACACGACAACTTACACTGAAGCTTCAAAAGTTCCTGTTTCCTAAGCAGCCGATGCAGTAGACAAAGTGATACGCTGCAGAATTGTGAGCGAGTGAGGCTCCATGGTAAGCATGAAGGAGACTTCTTACCTTCAGAACCAAAGACAAGGCTCTTGCTGTGGAAGTGCAAAGTATCCAGAAACACACACACTATAGAGATTCATCAAAAACTTTGTGACAAACTTCAGAACTATACAAACCTTATACCCTCCGCTCTGCTACAAAACTTCTCCAACGCACGTTGGAAGAAGGGTACACACAATCCTCAACGCAGAGGAATTGGGGGACAGAACCCAAAGCATGTGCTCTGAGCAATGATATGTCCATGACACTGTGGACGAGTTTGCAGGCAGGGTGCAAAAGTAGGAAAAAAGGCAAAGAGACATTGAAACAGAGTAGGGAAGGCAAAATGGGAATTTGAGGCAGAGCTAAGAGAATTCAATTGTCTCACGGTTTCTTTTGTCTCATGCCATGCCACACTAGTCTTGGTTCCATCTGTTGTGGCAATTTCTGGGTTTAAAACCCCAAGAGAATTGTGGCACATATTTCACACTCCGCTGTGACGCCACACCATAACACCAAATGCAGTTGAACGGTGAAGGTAATAAATCCCGGCTGTAGTGCAATACTCAGGGGGATTGAAAGAGTAGAAAAGGGTGAAGGAATGTGATTCCATTCGACCCAGGGACAACACTGAGTTGGTGAACGATGAGAAATGGTTTTTGAGTAGTCCGAGATGAATCCGGGGCAAATCTGGATTAAAACGGATAGAAAAGCGGACATGGCAGTCCGATCCGGATTGAGAAAATACGAGGAGAGCGAGAGAAAACAAATGTCAACCAAAAATGATGTGAGACAGATGCACATGGGCAAAAGCTACTGTATTTTGTCAATACAGTGAATTTATAGTCCTCAGGAATACCCTCAGACTCATCCTAAGTAAGGATAATAATAAAAAGAAGGTTTTCGTACAATATAAAGTTCGAGAGGCACCTGAACATCCCTGCAAGGGCTGCGTGACATGGTCTAGCCAATGCTAAGTATGAATAAGGAGCATCAAAATAAAATAAAAGAGTCTGAGGCAAAATGGGTGCAGATACAGCAATCTGGATGAGTTCGCACAAGCAGACAGATCAGGATTGGGTGACGACGGGGTGCGGAAATGTGCTATGTGAGCACAGGGAATACCTATTCCCTACAATGGTCCCGCATTCCCACGCCTCAACCCGCCCAATGGGCACACCTTGCGTGCCAACCACCGCCATCGCACACTCGCAGCACTGCTCTCCTTGCCTCACCCCATTCCCTCTCCACCGCAGGCACTGCGCCTGAGGAAAAAAGTGTAGCTAATGTAGTGTACCCAATCATCTAATACAAGCAGGCTTTCTTGGACAAGATTTAAGAGAAATTTTCATGTTAACACAGTGCCAACACCATTAACCACATGGTATGAAAGCAGTGAGTAGCATCATATGTAAAACATCTATCTCTAGTTGCCACCGCATCTCTTTGGTGAGCTGTTTAGCTTTTGCCTTGACATCCTTGATCGTTGTAGGAGTCAATGACCCCTTGAGGTGATAAACCCATATTCCCGCTTTGTTTACAGGATGCCCAGACTGCCTATATCGATTGTCCTACCCGTCCATCGTGGTCCCATGTCCATCCAAGTGGATCCAACCCATATTCGTATGTTTTGTTTTTCGTTCCTACATGTTTTCGTGCAAGGTGACTGAATCGGGTTGCTCGATCGGGATCGCACGATGTACACTAATCAACTCTCTTTTTGTCCAATTTCTATTTTATTTCGTACCTTCTTAGATTTTTTTTAGACGGTTCCGTGTTATCGACATGTATCCGATTGGTTATAAGGAACGGATAGTCGGGTTGTACGACATTTTAAAGGTAGTCCATTGATTCACGGATCAAACCTTATCCCATCTTGACAGAACATTGTTTTCCTTTTCATGGGTTGATCTCCATGAGAGTTGGATCCATATATGTACGCTTTCCTTATTTATTTGATACTTTATCCACTGTAAAAGTCCCAGGAATACCTGAGACTATAAAATTTGTGTTCATAAATTTAAAAAAAATTCATCCTTTGATCCCCGTTTTCTCTCGCGTTCTAAGTCGCCTTGTCCGTTTAACTATCTTTTCTATCTGCCCTTACTTGTACTTGATCACCGTTGTGCTCGAGTCTCTGCCTTGTCACCGAACTATCCGACTGTCCGCGTTTCGGCCGGTTTTGCCGACCTTCGTACAGTTTCACCCAGGAACGCGTCCGGATTGCTTTCAAAGCTCTTGTCAATGCCTTGACACTTTGTCTCCAACCTCAGAACCCCTTGGGACGAGTCATACTCACACCCATCCCTTTTCTTTCTATCTGACAGTTCTACTAATCCTGTTCCTGTCACACCAGCCCGTTCTATATTTCTTCATCATACTAGCCATATAGAAAGCAGACTCGGGCAACGTGTCACGGGCACCAGAAAGAATCTCCTTGAATGACTGAACAGTGTTCCTTCAAGGAAATGAGTTTGCCTTCATAATCGGTAAAGACCTGTGCAACTTGAAATGGTTGCGACATGAAATGTTGGGTTTTACGAGCACAATCAACCTTCATGCATCTTATTAGCAAGTAGTCAGAGTTAATATCCCGAGTGCACCTTCATTGTCTTGTGTCCCAGTAGTCTCAACTGTAGTTATTGCGTTACATGGCATGATCTATGGTTCACTCCAAAGGCATACTGTCCACATCACTTGAACTTGAACTCATCCGGATTCGACCAATCAACCCTCCCGAAATGGAGGTGCTCACAATCTTAGATCGGTGTGGCATTGCTGGCGGCACATGCACAACTTGGTATCATGTGTGGCATTAGTCTCAGTTCCATCCATTGTGGCGATTTCTGGGTTTAAAAACCCACATTGCTAAGTTGGCGGAGCTTGAATTACTTTGATGCATGCGCTTCACAATTTGAACTCCACTTTTTCTCTCTTTCTTTCATAATACCTTCTCCCTGCTGGAAAGTCCAAAGCACTTTGGACTCATTGCTCATCTCGATGCGCGTTGAGATTCTGAGATTCTCATTTGAAAGCACAGCAATGTGCTTTTCATCCAGTGACAGCGACGTCGCTGCAATTCATTTACTGGCTACTCCTCTCAAACAGCATTGTACCAAAGGTGCGTACCTTTGTCTGTTGGATTTGTGGTGCTAATCGGTTTGCAGGATGACTTCCAACCATCCATTGGATGCCGTTGTCAACTTTCACATCCCAGAGCAAATGCCACTCCATGAGCTGGTTGTACTCTGTCCAACTAACACAAGTGACACTGGTAAGTACTTTCCCTGACATTTCGATAGCAAATGTTCAACTTGGTCAGATCAAGCAGTGCATCCTGTCCTCTGTGCAAGATTGTGCCATATATCTCACGTAAACAGTCATGAAGTACGTTGAGAAGAGAGGTTACCTGAGTGTCATTGCCAGTACACTTATCCATGCCATGAAACACAATGTGTTCAAGTTGAAGGATCTCCCTATGATTCTTCACGATATCATTACTGTCATCGCTGACTTCCAGTGATGTTTCCTCGAACTGTACACTTGGCATACCTTTCAAACCGACATTTGCACGCGTGCTCCTAACCTACAAATAAAGGGGCAATGCCATCCTGTAAACGTCACGTGGATAGGAGTATTCACAATGAGTGCATTGTTGACAAAGACATTATGGGAAGCAGGGGTGCCTGTTTGGCAAATTCGCGAGCGTCAGTTTATCCCTCATGACATCAATGTTGGAAGGGTAATGAAGCTCTTCTGGGATAAAGACATCATAACCCAGTTGGCCAGCAATCCTCAAGATCCACTCCACACAGGATTGGATGGCTTGTCATGGAATCATTACATGCGTCCCATTGGTCGCATTCCTCTCCACCACTACAGCACAGCTCTCCCTGTTGATACTGACGACGTCTTTCCCTCTGTAATCCCTTCTCCCTCAACTTCCTCCATCTTTCAGAATCCAGTTGCTCCATCTCAACAACCACATCACAGTCCCTCTCCTGTAGTATTCTCTTCCAGATATAGTGGTCCGCTTGTGGTAGAACATCTATCAAATGATGTTATCAAACAAATTTCTCAGCATGTCGTGTCTGACATTGGCAAAACTTTGGCTCCATTGATAGAGTCTAGATTGAGTCGCCTAGACGAGCACAGGTGGACTGGTAAGATATTTACACACTGCTATGCCTCGCATTTTTGATGGAAAACATAGGCCCGATGAAGTGACAGGCTCATATCAGTAACTGGGATGATCCTGATAGCTCTCTCCTACCGAAGCCATCACTGACTTGGCAATTTGGTCTTCAAAATATCGTTTGTGATCCTGCAGAAGGCAGTGCGAACTTCGAAGCAGTTGGGTTCACATATCCTGATCCATTGCTCTTCACTCGCGTGTCTGCTGGGGATTGATTGGCGTGTTATATCACCAATTGGCTAATGATCTGTGGGATCTGGCACAGAGGTGTTGTGAATGAGCAGTTACCTATGCTGTCTTCAAAGATCTGGAGGGAGATATTGAATGGTCTGCCTCAGCACATCCAGGACCGTGATTGCTAGGCACCTGCCTATGCTTCCTATCACCAAATTCAATGGCTCCTTCCACCTGCCTTCAGGGACATCAACACCATCACCAAAGGCTCCTCATCTAAGAAGCAAATTGCATCTGTGAAGAAGAGTCAAGGACAAAAAGAAAATGCTTTGGAGTTCCTTGGATCTCATGGTCCCAAGTTCTGTCACCTGCAATGTGAGGTTCCAGAATCATTCCATTTCCACAGCAAGGAGATCCCTGTTGAAAATATTATTGGCATCAGGCCACCGATCATCACTGCCATTTTATGGGAGATGAATGAGCTTAACTTCTGCCACAAGATTTATTATGTGGATCATTTCTACGCTCCGACCTATTACACGGACAATGTGACTATGCTGGGACGAGAAAAGGAGATAGCCAAAGTCTTTGAATCTAGCAACACTGATGCTGTCTTCGACAATTCTATTCCTAAGTCCCTGGTTGGAGTAGTGGCAGAGGAGTGGAAGAGACGGCGAGCAGCCATGAGTAGTTTGAGGTGTGTTGTACTCCCATGGCCTGGTTGTCCTCCTGTTCTCAAGGCAGCGCTTCCTAAAGCTAAGGAGGGGTATTTGGGGATGGAGAACATTTTAGTTGAATTCTACCTTCAAGCCACATATAACTGTTTGCATAGACGTCCATCATTGCCTCATGTATTTGTTCCCTAAACGTGTATCAGTGTGCATCATTCATTTTCTCATAATTGATGTATTGTCGTGTTTATTACATATTATTACAGACATAGTTGTATGGACATTGTAAAGTGACTTGTGAAGACAGTATGTATGTGTCATGTTAACATTGAGGCAAAGTTGATAAATACGGTCAGTTTCTTATTTCCGTGCATCACGAATGCTCAATGACTTCTATTTGTTCCAGGTTGTTAAGGAAGTCTAAATTGACTCCAAACATCGCCAACAATGGAATGCCTACCATTCAGTTACTTACTCCATAGGTTATGCAGAAATACAGATGTTCAAGGAATAAAACTCTTGGATGACCTCTTTTGCACATCGGCAGTCGCATTTCTTACGCTGAGATCCCATGTCCTAGTTCAGGACATTCAAACTCATCAGTGCCTCCCACAGATATCCCACTCTCCGAAGGCACTGAGTGAACCTTGCCTTTTGTTCCGGATAACTTTGAGTCTGGATTTTCCACCTACTTTCCATCATCCACAGATGAGCAAGTTAATTCTTCCAATACAACGAGCAAAAAGGCACAACAATGGGCTCAACGGAGGGACATTGTTCTTCCATCATTGATCAATCCATATCTTGAATACCAGATGCCCATGAAGCCCAAACCCTCAGTCTCTCCACCATGGCAAATGCTCTTGCCCTCAACGTCACTCTCTGGTCATTCAATGCATCTACTTTGACAGTACGTGTTCACCTTCACATTACTCTTACTCTCACCATGGTTCCAGGGATTGAGCAATGCAAGATTACAGTTTGTGAATGTAATCCTGCGGCCATTCAGCTCATGGCAAATGGTCTATTCCCAGCATCGCCAACCCACCCCACACTGGCGGTCGCCATACCTCTCCTTCAATTTAACCGAGAGTGTTTCTTATGCCTTGCTCCAAATATTACAGGTTGGTCTGGCACTGTAGAAAGCTTTTTGAACGATCGTCACTACAAGATACCTGGTATTGTCTGTTCGAGTTCTTTTGCAAATGAATATGTAATGACTGCTTCTCAGTATAATTTTCGTCGACATTATGCAAATGTGTTACACTGGTTTACACTGCTTCACTTGGCTGCTGATGTATTTATTGACAAAATCATTTCAATGGTATACAAAGATGAAGAAATCGCTGAGGATTGTCCATCGTGGTACCTCCAATCACATTGCCCGTTGTGTTTCAGAGGCTCTGTCGCACATGATCTGTCCTTTGTGTAAGTCATGAGGTCCTCTAATATTTTCCTTTTTCAATTCACAATGTCATTTGCAGCGCTGACTATATTGTGTGCATTGATGCCTGCTTCACTCAGAAACGCTGGCAATCTGCTTGTGACCCATTCCGCTGTCACCCAGACTCTGTTTTTCTGGAGGAAGGCTTCGTGCAAAGGATGGAACAGTTTGTGGATGAACAGTGCAACCATTCTCAACATACAGCAGCCTCTCGTGGGTCATTGGATGACATAGTTGAAGAGGGAATGCCCGTCCCGGAGTCCATTCTGAAGGAGTGCGGTGATTCTTTCAAGGCAGCGGATGAACATCGAGTCAAAGCAAGCACACAGTTCTTCGCTGATACTGGGATAATGGCCATTATCTGCTGTCACAATCAGGTCCTTTGGTTAGCGAATATGACTTCTGCTGGCAAGAAGCAGCATTACGCACTGGCCCTCCTGCGCCAGTTACTTGACCACTTGCCCTCTGCTGCAATAGTTGGCGTACTCTACAACATTGCGTGCCAGCTATAGCGAAGCTGTGTGAAGTATGACTTTTTGGGTGGTGACCTGTCGCATGTAACATTCAGCATTTCCATCTTCCATGCCTTCACGCATAATTGGCCATGTCAGCTCATTTATCATCCCCGCAAATGCAAAGGTTTTGGACTGTCAGATGGTGAGGGCTGCGAACGTGTTTGGAGTTCACTAAAGCATTTGATTCCATCATTGTGAGTGTCTGGAGTAAGTTATTCATACAGTGGCTCAAACAACTGTCCCAATGTTTGCATGTTTTTCACTAAACGCAATAAAACGCGGTAACCACTAAACCTTACCCAAACCTGTGGGAATATGAAATATAGTACCTACTCCTGGCTTTCTATTGGACTAAGGGTCAAAGGATTTTAATAAGATTTGATGACATGGCAATCATTTCAAAATGATCACTCATTCGGACAGTTCTTTGACTTTAAGTTTGGATTACATATATTAGACCTGTTAAGACCGGGTCTACTCGGGGTATGAACTCCGGAACTCCGGAGTTATTCTTGCGGAGGGACTTGGCTTCACCGTGTGTGGTGCGCCCTTGTCACGAGTCTGTCCTTTATTTCGGGGAACGGAGAACGGAGGTCGGAGGTGAGACTTAACACCGAAGTGAAGTCGAGCAGAGTTAAGACCGTCGAGGTCTTATGGAGTTCGGAGGGAATAGAAGGTAAAACTAATATTCAGACTGAGGGTACAAAGTCGGAGTACTACAGTTTATATACTCGGAGTAGAATGGAGATTAGTAACGGGGTTGGTAAGAAACTGAGTAAGACGGAAATCGGGAAAGTATGTAACCGGAGTGGAGCCGGGTATGTACAGAGGCCGGAGCTGTGCTGTTAAGCGAGACACAGGTTATTACTAATGTAACACTAGTACGAAAAGAGATAAGAGGAAATCGAGAAGGTTCTAAGTGAAGTCCGGAGATCAGGAGTTGTGTCCGGAGAGAGATCGCACCGGAGTTATGAAGGAGTAAACCCGGAGATCTCGGAGTTGGATCGATGAGATATACGGGATATGACAGTATCCCCCCTTTAGGCCTGAACCCCTGAAGGCCATAAGCGAGAAACAATAGCTGTCAAAGCAAAGCAAGGTCAAAGCGGATTTGCGGACTTCAATTTCGGACTCAGATGCGGAGTCCCTCATATAAATTCGGGCGTGCCTTCGCTCCTTAACTTCCAACCTCTACCATGTCCGATATCGACAACGTCAAACAATGGAGCGACGAGCGTCTCAAGGAGGCCGACGACGACAGCGACGAGCTGTTCGAGGCGAAGGCGTCCGAGCGGCGTCGACGCGCAAAAGCGCGGAAGGAGGAGGAGGAACGGAGGAAAGCGGAGGAGGCGAGACGGAAGGCGGAGGAGGCGAGGCGGAAGGCGGAGGAAGCGAAGAAGGTCGCGGAGGAGAAGCGACTTAAGGAGGCCGAGGAGGCGGCCAAGAGGCGGGTGAGTAGTGAGTCAAGTCCGAGTAGCGGAGCTGACGGAGTTGACAGGCCGAGGAGATCCGAGCGGAGCAAAGCGCTCCGAAGGATAAGGGCAAGGGGAAGGAGAAAGAGAGGGAGCCGTGCGCACGATGCGTAACGGCGGGAATCGAGTGCGTTCCCGGAGAAGGGAAAAAGGGACGGTCTTGCGAGGCTTGCCAGAAGGGCAAGCTGAAGTGCGAGCTTCCAGGAGAGGAGCGACCGGAGAAGAGACGGAGGAAACGCGCGGATGACGAGGAGGGGCCGAGGAAGAAGAAGACGAGGTCGGCGTCAGTGGAGGTGGTGGAGGCGGGGCCGAGCAGGGACCGGAGCTGCGGAGAGTGCGCCGGGAACTCGGAGATGGTAGCGGTCTGGAAGGAGATCGCTACCGCCTTCAAGTTGCACATCAAGCGGCTCGACCGCTTGACGGCGCAGGTGGAGAGGATGGCGGACTGGACGGAGGAGCTGGCCCATCTGAAGGGAGAGGAGTTGCATGGGGAGTGGTCGCCGGAGCCGGAGTCGGAGGAAGAGGATACCGACGCGATGGTCGGAGTGGAATCGGAGGTAGCGGAGTTGGGGCAAGAGCAGCAGGAGTTACACGATGAAGAGGACGTAGATAGACTTAGGGAGGATCTGGCTAAGGGCAAGTAGATAGCAATTTTTGTTAATAAGATTTGTTCATCGTTATGCGGAGTGAGGTCCGGGTTTGTCCGGGTACCGGAGATGAAATTCCGTAACGATTTCAGAAGCGTGCCCGAGTTCGGTAGCCAACAACCAAGAAGTTTCTTCATCAGTACCTTCGTAGCCAGCCCATCGTACCAAGTACAATAGTTTGCAATTCTTCCTTCGTCGATCTATTTTGGAATCGAGGATTTCGGAGATCTCGTACTCCGGTTCGCCGTCTACTTCAATCGGAGGTGGTGGGGGTTGAACACGGTTCGGTATGGTGTTTGGAACGCAGGGTTCTAATTGAGAGACGTGGAACACCGGGTGTACGGACTTCATGGAGTCGGGAAGACGGAGTGTGAAGGAGTGGGTCCCAGCTTGAGCGATGATGTCGTATGGCCCTAAATTCTTGTCGGAGAGTTTCTTAGAGGGCCGGGTAGTTCTGAAGTACTTAGCCTTGACGAATACCTGGTCTCCGACTTTGAAGTCCGGAGCCGGAGTTCGCCTGGCGTCAGCAGGTCCTTGGTATCGCTCTTGAGCGTGGGCCATTTCCTCTCGGAGGAATTGGTGGAGTGAGTCGAGATCAACGGAGTATTCGCGTGCGCGTGCGGAGGTCATGTCCCGTTCGGGGTACACGGAGATGTTTGGGTGGTAGCCTTTGTTGGCGAAGAACGGAGAGACACCGGTGGTGGCGTTCGGAGCATTGTTGTATGAGAACTCCGCGAGGGGCAGGAGTTCGGACCAGTCGTCCTGTTGGTAGTTACAGTAGACTCGGAGATATTGTTCTAGGGTCTGGTTCATACGCTCTGTCTGGCCATCTCCTTCGGGGTGATAACCGGAGGTGAAATGGAGCCGGATGTCTAAGGCCTTTCCAAGGGACCTAAAGAAGTGCGACACGAATTCTGATCCGCGATCAGATGTAATGTGGGAAGGAACTCCGTGTTTCGAGAACACATGGAGAAGGAACAACTTAGCCAAGTCCGGGGATGTTATCGTGTCGTAGGTGGGGATGAAGATGCACTGTTTTGACAGGCGGTCTACTACGACTAGGATGGCGGTGTAACCGGAGGACGGAGGAAGCTGTTCGATGAAGTCCATTGATATGGAGTTCCAGGGACGTTCGGGGATGGGGAGTTGTTTCAGTAATCCGTAAGGCTTATGTCTTGGAACCTTTGCGCGAGCACATGAGGTACAGGATGAGATATACTCTTTGACGAATGTCCTGATGCCAGGCCAAGTGTATTCGCGGCGAATAAGTTCCAAAGTGCGGTTTTGTCCGAAGTGTCCGGAGAGTGGATGGTCATGTTTGTATCGGAGTACTCGGAGTCGGAGATCATTGGAGTCGGGAACATAGATGCGATTGTCTAGGCGTAAGAAACCGTCTGAATCGACGTTCCAACGTGACTCCGAGGGTTCGGACTCGGACATGTGTATTGTGGCCAGAGGATCAGAGGGAAGAGCGGAGAGGATATCATGATGAAGGGTTTCGAGGTCGAAGAGGGTGCTTGCTCGGAGTACCGGAGCAGCGAGACATGTTGCTCTAAGGGAAGACGCGAGCTGTTCTTGGGTAAACACGGGTTTGAAGTTGTGAGGATTGACGCGAGCGTAGTCCCTATCCCCCTCTTTGGGATAGACGTCCCATCGTCGAGTGAGGGCATCGGGCTTAGCTCCGAGGCGTCCGGGTCGGAAACGAACGATCATGTTGAATTGACTAAGGAACTCCGACCAGCGAGCTTGTCGCCGAGTCAAGAGTTTCGTAGTAGAGAAATATTCGAGATTTTTGTGGTCGGTGACGACGTCAACCGGAGTACCGGAGCCTTCGAGGTAATGTCTCCAGGTTCGGAATGCTTCATGTATAGCAAGGAGTTCTTTGTCATGGGTGTCGTAGTTGAGTTCCGGAGGAGACAACGTCCGAGAATAATACGCGACAGGCCGGACTTCATTGTCCGAGCACCGGATGGAGAGAATACCGGCGATAGCGTAGTCGGAGGCATCTGTTTCCATAATGAGGGGAGCGTCAGGGACCCAATGCGTTAGGACAGGTGCGGAGGTGAAAGCATCTTTAAGTTTCTGGAAGGCGGAGTGGCAGTCATCGCCAAAGTTCCACGGAGTGCCTTTGCGAGTCAGGCGAGTCAAAGGAACGACGATATCGGAGTAATTGGAGATGAAACGTCGGTAGAAATTTGCGAAACCGAGGAAGGACTGAATGTCCTTCACCTTGCGGGGTTCGGGCCAGTCTTGAATAGATTTGACTTTCTCCGGGGACATGGAGAGACCGGAGGGAGAGAGCTGGTACCCGAGGTACTCGGTAGAGTCTGTGGACCATTCGCATTTTTCGGGTTTGGCGTAAAGATTGTTTTTGCGGAGTCTTCGGAGAACCTCTCGGACATGCTCCCGGTGGGAAGCTTTATCCGTCGAGTAGATTAAAATGTCGTCCAGGTAGACTATCACGCAAACATCTAATAGATCAGCGAAGATGGTATTGACGAACCGCTGGAAAGCCGCAGGGGCGTTGGTCAAGCCAAAAGGCATGACAAGCCATTCGTAAGATCCGTAGCGTGTGCGGAATGAAGTCTTCCATTCATCCCCCTCGGCGATGCGGACTAAGTGGTAAGCGTGCCGGAGGTCGATTTTGGTGTAGATCTTCGCGTTGCTCGGAGCGTCAAGGAGGTCGGAGATGCGGGGAAGCGGGTAGCGGTCTTTCTTCGTGATCTTATTCAGTCCTCGGAAGTCGACGCAAAGGCGGAGTGAACCGTCCTTCTTGCGGACAAAGAGAACCGGAGCGGCATGAGCGGAGGAGGAAGGGCGGATGAAGCCCATAGCGAGATGCTCATCGAGGAATGTACGGAGGGACCCAAGTTCGGATGGAGAAAGGGAATAGGTGGTTCCTACTGGAGGGGAAGCACCTTCCTCTAAATCGATCTTGAGGTCGTGCTCGCGATGCGGAGCAAGCGTGGACGCTTTGCTCTTACTGAACACATCGGCGAAGTCGTGGTATTCCGGAGGAACGGAGGACAGATCGACAGGGGTTTCGGGGGAGGCGGAGACCGAGCGGAGCTCAGTTTCCTGGGGACGGAGTTGCAGGCTAAATTGTACGGAGCCTTCAAGGCGGCATGCCAACGCAAAAGCAGCTGCGTTGATAAGCGCGATGGGAGGAGCCTTTCGCTCGGAGAAACGCGGTGTATCTGAGGTGGTGGTATCAGCCGGAGGAGGTAAGTCCGGGGGCTGCGGAGATGAGCTCGGAGGTGCTGGACTGGTGTGTTCAGGTGTGCGGAACGAGATACTGCTAGAAACCCAATCAATCAACGGATTGTGGCGGGTCAGCCAGTTATGTCCTAGAACAAGGGAACACGATCCATCCAACGGGGTGACGTAGAATGTCGTCGGAGTGATATCACCGGTTTCGAAACGTATAGAGAGGTCGATCGCTTGAGTAATGGTTGAATTGGATGTTCCATCGAAGAGTCGGAGTTGAAGCGGAGGTACGGAGTAGGAGGAAATTTCATGGTCATTGACAAAGGTTGTATCTATGAAACAATCGGAGGAGCCGGAGTCTACAAGCGCAGAGAAGGAAGGAATGTCATGGGAGACTATAGAGACGGAGGGCATAAGGGATTTGGGATCTGAAAGAGCGGATGCGTTGAGACGTAGCTCCTTAGGTGCACGGGAGGTGTCAACGCAACCTTCCATCCGTGCGGAGTTGCGGAGGTTGCGGACTATTTTTTTGCCTCCGTGCTGGAGGTATCCGGTTTTGTTTCCGGAGTTGCGGTCTTCGTTGCACGAGCCTTGGATGCCCTGGAAGAAGACTTGGAGCAATCCTTAGCCATGTGCCCGGATTTCCCGCAGAACATGCAGAGGTTATTGTCGAAACGACGTTTGCGTTCTTCTGCAGTGAGTTTACCGTCCTTGCCTAACTTAGAAGAATAGTCGGGCTTCGGGACAGCGGGGGTAGTGGCAACTTTGCCTTTGGACTCCGAGGAGTCTTTCGACTTCTGGTTGCCGGAATGATTACCGGAGTTGGATGCGGAGTGTTTCTCGGAGGTCTTGGGTGCGGAGTTGTTGGAGGGTTGCTTTGTTTGGCGGCTTATCTCGGACTTGCGCTCCCAGTAGCGCGCGTCGATACCTTGTGCGAGGTAGCGGAGTTGGACGAGGTCGGAGGGTTTGCCAACGCGGGAGATCTCATCCTTGATGCGGTCAGGCAACCCATTGTAGAAATGGTGCTGGAGGGCACCTTCTCCGTAACCTCGGACTTGCGAAGCAATCCTGTTAAATTCGACAACATACTTGTTGATACGCTGTCCATCCTTCATAGAGAGATGATCGAGCTGATGCTCGGCATCTCCGACGGGGTCGTGAGGTCCGAAGTTCGTCTGGAGTTCCAAGACAAACTCGGTGTAGTTATCCATCCAGTCAGGACGGAGTGTCGAATCTTCCATCTGGAGTAGGTCCGGTTCGAACCATTCCAGAGCCATACCCTTGAGGTAAGACTGCGCGAAGGTTACTTTGGCGCGGTCTGTGCGGAAAGCGTTAGGGCGGTCTTGGAAGTTTAGTTCGCATTGGACCAGGAAGACTCGGAGTTTGCGGGGATCAGTCCCGTCAAACTGGTCTGGTTCCCGGACCTTAGTGCGGGGAGAGGAGTCGGAGGGAGGGCGACGGGAAGAACGGGCGAGGTCGCGAATAGCATTGGCGAGCTGTCCGAGAACGTTTTCAGCCTCGGTGAGGTCGTTCTCTGAGCGATATGAATCGGGGTTGGAGTCGTGGTCGGAACCAGGATCATCTCCGGGGTAGTCCGGATCGTCCGGGTCATCATCACCTAACGCATTCTGTGGTGCGGTGATGGGTTCTTCGGAGAGTTCGGACGGAGCAGTATCTAGTCGTCCTCCGAGTGCGCGCTCTGCGATGCGTGCTCCCGGAGTGGGAGTTTGTGGTACGCGACCTGCCATGGAGGCGGAAGGGGCGTGTCTGGAGGAAAAGGTTTGGAATTGTTCGACGAGTTCTGCACCTCGACGAGTACTTCCGTATTGTATGAGAGGGTTGAATCGTGGAGATATTGGTCGTGCGCCTTCAGCGCGGCTTCTGGATCTGGTTGCGTGCGTAGCCATGTTCAGTGACTAGTGACAAGTGGAAGTCTGAATATACTGTTAAGACCGGGTCTACTCGGGGTATGAACTCCGGAACTCCGGAGTTATTCTTGCGGAGGGACTTGGCTTCACCGTGTGTGGTGCGCCCTTGTCACGAGTCTGTCCTTTATTTCGGGGAACGGAGAACGGAGGTCGGAGGTGAGACTTAACACCGAAGTGAAGTCGAGCAGAGTTAAGACCGTCGAGGTCTTATGGAGTTCGGAGGGAATAGAAGGTAAAACTAATATTCAGACTGAGGGTACAAAGTCGGAGTACTACAGTTTATATACTCGGAGTAGAATGGAGATTAGTAACGGGGTTGGTAAGAAACTGAGTAAGACGGAAATCGGGAAAGTATGTAACCGGAGTGGAGCCAGGTATGTACAGAGGCCGGAGCTGTGCTGTTAAGCGAGACACAGGTTATTACTAATGTAACACTAGTACGAAAAGAGATAAGAGGAAATCGAGAAGGTTCTAAGTGAAGTCCGGAGATCAGGAGTTGTGTCCGGAGAGAGATCGCACCGGAGTTATGAAGGAGTAAACCCGGAGATCTCGGAGTTGGATCGATGAGATATACGGGATATGACAAGACCCTAACATGTTGAAAAGTACTTACATACATTTGATAATGGTTCTATTATGTTATATTTATGCAACTATCATCAGCTAGCACCATATAAACCCCGCCATTTCATAGTAACTTTCCTATCATCATTATGAAACCTATCTCCAGCTCTTAAGGGACAATAATGTCTCCTTCCTTTTCCTTAATCTTTCTTCCAGGAAAATAACCTCTAAAACTGGTCTGGGCAAGTCTATAGTGTCCAGGGTCCTCCAGGAAATCCAGCTAGACAACACTAAACATCTTGGTGGTCATCCTTCAAAGTTTTCATTTACTAGCAAAAGGGCTATTGTATGATAGATCATTACTGGCAAGGCCAAAAATGCTGTTCAGCTCACTATACTTATCAATACCATTATTGATACTCCTCTCTACCCTCAGACAGCCAGAACTACCCTCAAAGAAGCCTCTTTGAAAGCTGTGGTAGAGAACAAAAACCTCTTCTCTTCAAGAGTCACAAGAAAGGATGGTTGGCCTATGCTTTCCAATACTAGCATTGGACTGTGGAGGGTGGGAAAAGGGTTGTATAGTTAAATGAGACTAAAGTCAATAGGATTGGGTCATACAAACAAGAATATGTGTGGAAAAAGGTGGGAGAGTAGTTGATTACTAGGGTATAGTCAAGCATAGAGGAGGCTATGGGCCTATATAGGATAGAATGGAGTGGGAGTTTAGAGTGAGGTATACAGAAGTATGGATGCTGAGCAGTATGTGACAATTCCAGAGCAGGGGTTGCTGGAAAACATTGAAGAATTTTAAATTTCAGAAGGTGATATCATTTTTCAATAAGATAATGATCCCAAGCATACCTCTAAAAGAGTTCAGACCTGGGTCAAAGATCAAGAGATTGGATCTTTAGATTGGCCTGCATAGTCTCTAGATCTCACTTCCTTTGAACATACCTGAAATTATCTCAAAAAATGACTTTCAGCTTATAAAAGTGCCCCTAAAGGAGTTTATCATTTATAGGGGAGGTTAGTAGAGGAGTGGGGGAATATTTGTGCAGAATAGAATAAGAAATGGATTAAAAGCATGCATAGACAGCTTGAAGCTGTTATCAAGGCCAAAGGAGGTCATACCACATAATAATACTTACATTTATATAAAGTCAAAAAACTGTCCCAATGAGTAATCATTTTGAAATGATTGCCATGTCATCAAATCTTATTCAAATCCTTTGACCCTTAGTCCAATAGAAAGCCAGGAGTAGGTACTATATTTCATATTCCCACAGATTTGGGTAAGGTTTAGTGGTTACCGCGTTTTATTGCGTTTAGTGAAAAACATGCAAACATTGGGACAGTTGTTTGAGCCACTGTACATGCTTAGTGTCTTCTACTGATATTTTTTGCCCAGTTTCATCAATGTCTCTTTGTGCTTGATTCCCAAGTAAACTACTTACATCTCAAGGCCATGTCAAAGCACGGCCAATGGCTGACCTGGAAGTGGGATGCTGCCGCAGATCGGAGAGAAGCGGCAATGAGGATGTTGGATGGCCAGGATATTACGATGTTAGAGAGTGCATGGAAAGCGCAAGTAGTGTCTCAAACTCGTGCACTGCCTTGTAAGTTGCTCGGTCTTTATTTTTTCTATCTCTATCTGACTTGTGAATAGGACAATCAAATAACATAGGTCAGAAGCTGGTCGAAGAAGTTTTACTGCTCATGGATCGTATTTCCAGCAAGGAGCAAGATATCGGAGATCTTGAACAAAAACTTTTGCTTCCTGATGTCTATGTCCTTCTCTCATCCTCGAAGCTCAATAGAATGTATGATGATCTCCAGTTGTTGAGGAGTGCTCTCAACCACAAGGTTCGCTTACTTGGCATTAATGACAAGAAAGAATTAGAATGGCTGAGAAAATCAGCATATCTTTGTCATCATATGAATGCTTGAGTTTTTTTTAAAAGAGCGCATTCAAGAGCAGTTGCGCCAGCGGCGATTCGAGATGCAGAGAATGGAACTTAACTATTGACAAACAATGAATGGTAGGTGTCGAGAATGTTTCGTCAGTTCTTTGCTTAATGTATTTATAGAGAAGAAAATGCAGAGTCACATGCAAACTGCATTAAAGCGCTGTGAGCCTGCTGTTTCACAGTTGGTTACGAAGTACAATGCATTGTGTGCAAAGATCCAAGCTTGCATAGATGGAAGACAGGCTCCTCATGGCACTGTTGCTCCACAACCACTGTCAAAGTTGGGAATATGGTCCATGGACGTTGACAATGAAATCTGGCAGGATGTTGGGCTTGATGAAAGTGATGCACCTTCGTGGCTTGTGGATAACACTATTCGTGGTGGTATATGTGCAATGTTGGACTTACGTTGGTCTGATAAAGAACAACTTCGGTTGCAACGAGAGCGATTGGCAATGCAGTACTGGATGTGTTCTCAGTGGCGGGTGATCGGTTCTGCCTTCCAGACTACAGATTTGGGGTTCAAATACCCTTTATAGCCTTGAACTGACTTGGTTGCTTAGATGAGCCCACTATCATGTACCATTTACAAGAATGAAAACATGTACTACTTTCATTGTGTGCAGCTTGGCAAGAGGCTGCAGACAAGATTCCATCACTGTATCAGCTGCCGCATCATTGGGGACCATCAGTGTTGGAACTTGCAAGCTGTCAGGTGTCTCAGCAAGAGTGGAATGACAACCATATTGATACTGACACAGATAACTCAGATGACATTGATAGCATAGATGGAGGTGATGATGGAGTGGAGATGCTTGAGATGCTTGAAGACTTGGGCTTATGGGATACTCTTCATGATGATGTTCCTGCAAATAGGGGTGATGGAGAAATAGTCAGTGGAAGTCCCAAGAAGAGGCAAAGGTTTGATTGATTTTATGTGTGTAGTATCTCTATTTAGTGTACAGAGTACTACTTATGTGTGACACAGAGACATGTTGTGTGTCACAGGATCCTTGTTGTGTATCACAGAGAATGTCATTGTATGTCACAGGATCCCTCTTGTGTATCACAGAGAATGGCATTGTGTGTCACAGAATCCTTGTTGTGTATCACAGAGAATGTCATTGTGTGTCACAGGATCCCTCTTGTGTATCACAGAGAATGGCATTGTGTGTCACACGATCTTTATTGTGTGCCATAGAGTATAACATTGTTGTGATAAAGTACTATTTGTGTAGTGCATGTACTATGTTGTATGTCACATCATATCAAAACTGTTATATTATATATGATTTTCACAAGTCAATGATAAATCCTTGTAGCTTTCCAGCCAATGTGTATGCATTCATACTTGAATCTCTCTCTTCTACATCTTTCATATATAATATCTCACATACTATTTGTCATTTCCTATTCACTATCCTAGCTTTTTCAATCAACACTCTATCTATTATATTGTCTTCAAGGTATCAAGTCTTCTCTACAATAATTCTCTATATCTTTATGAAAGTCTTGCCTTGTCTATAGAATTATCTTTTTAAGAATATCTAAGTAACAGTTCTTTTGATTGAGTAGCAAGGAAGACATGATGACATATAAAGATCTCAGGTGACCCACTTTTAGGGTCTCTTTGACTACAATTTCACAACCTATCATTGATTCTAAGGTTTTTTGGTTTGTCTTGCCATTTTGTGACATACAAATTCTGTGTGTCACAAGTTTATTTTTGTGTGTCACAATGACCCCCCCTACTACATTGATTATTGTTCAGATGATTATATGCCAACATGTATTTACTTCTCCAATTTGTGCAAAAAAGTGTGTGATATCACATAGGAATAGTGTCTAAGAGACCTCAAAAGTGGGTCACCTGAAGTGCTTCCAAGTCCACTCTTAAATTTCACTACAAAATATCTAGACAGTGCCATTGGATATGTGATGGTTGGCATGGCTAATCATAATGCAGCACACCTGACTTCTTATCAGATTTCTTCAAACCACAGTACTTTGTACATTACAATATATGTTCATTTGCTACTCACTTGCACCCAATCATACCATAAGATAATACAGTCGAAGCTGATATAACCCATACCCCAGATAACCCATACTCTGTGAAAACCCATACATTTTTCCATTTCCCATGTCCGTTTGCAGGGATTTTGTGTCCATAACCCATAACTCTGTCATAACCCATAACCCATAGCATTTTTTAGCCTTCATAACCCATAATGTGTGTGAATAGGGTGCTTTATTTGGAAATTTTTTATATAATATTTTTTCCTTTTGTCCTGGGATGGTAAGCACGACCTAGTCATGAAATCTATTGAGGTCCTAAATAAGGGTTTAACCAAGCCTTGCAATCAGACTCAGGACCGGAAAGCCAAGCTTGAGGCTCTGCTGAAAGCTGGACAACCTGTCTCCAGTGATAGGAGTCTGGTGGTGGTCAAAATCTTGAATGTCCTCTTGCACAGCCTTCCATTCCCATTTCGTCTCTTATCCATGCAACTGAGCCGGTTGTGTTGGGCAGTTCTCACAACAGCTCGAATGATCCAATTGTACAAGCCAAGAATGAACTGAACGAAGCCCTGGACGAACTAGAGGCGACCAGTATTCTTCAACATTCTAACCGAATGGATCTTGCGGAGCTTCTTAATCCTGCCGCGGAGGTGCACAATATCTTTGACACAACAGATAAGGACATCTGTGATGCTGTCATGGAGGCGAAAGCAGCGTGGGAAGCAGATCATGATGGGACAAGTGACAAGGCAGTGGGTGGTGACGAAAATGATGTGCTGCATCCCACACACAATGAGGCATTTCAGGGATTGATGGCTTTCATGAAATATATTCAAGATTCCGGCGACCCAATCCTGAAAGAGTTCAAGTCAATAGTGCCTATGGTTGGGAAGAGATCATGCGCTCTCGAGATGCAGCATACTACAAAACAGATGAAGTGCACAGACTTCTTTCAGCCCGCATCCTAAGTTGCCTTAGTCTTGTATATACTTATCCTCTCACATTAATGGAACAGAATGTACATACATAGACCTGGTAGAATACAAAGGCACTTAATGGAATTTTCTCGTCATTGATTGGCCTCACTCGAAACCCATACTTTCCCAAAACCCATACCCCTGGACCTGTCCCGAGAGGTATGGGTTATTACAGCTTTGACTGCATCATATTAATGATGCATCTCAGTTAGGATGGTGGATGCTATGAGAGTTTAGCTTCTACTCAGTCAGTGGTCTCACTACCAGCTTCATTCCCACCATTCACCAGGCAACTGCACTGCAAGTATGGTATCTCACACTGCATATTCTATGTCCAGGCATTATGCATTATTCATTATGCAAAATATGCGATTTTACCCACATACCTCTGTAGAATTACCCGAAAACACATGTAATATGAAATTCATGCACTACCACCATATGCATTATGAAAAAGTGTACTGTACTTATATAGCAGTGGGCATTCCTCGAGTCGGGTATAACTGGATACCTTGGTCAAGGTCAATGAGATTGAGTTCAAGCGAGCGATAAGGGACATGAGGGAAATGAAATAGATGTGCTCGCGTCTTGACATCCATTCAGTTTCTCGGGAATGAAAGAACACAGATTCTGCAACTCTCCTGGGTTGTCCTTCCGTGCCATACACTTCATTGAACTGCTTCACCAAGCTTCTTTGAAGTCTTGATGAGCATCTGCTCCATCGACACCATCCCGATCCCACCGGAGCTCATCGCACAAACGATAAAATTCGCGCAATGCAGATTCGGCGGGATCATGTTGAAACTCGGGAAAGTGTTTTGTAAAGAATTCATTCAGAGGCGACTCGTCGGATGTAAATCCGCGGTACTTCCTCCCGGCGCCGCATTTCTCTCGGGAAATGACGCGCATATGTGAGGTAAGGACTGATGGTATTCTGTTGTGTTTTTTAGAGAGCATTTTTCTGCACAACGAGATGCTCGTGAAGGTTGAGAAGAGGGGGCGGATCGACTCAGGTGCAGTCGGTGGGTTCCATTTGAAAGTTCCTACTTGACTGCGGATGAGACCTTCAAGGACACCATTTGCAGTGCTGAAGATCAGCAATCCACGGTCATATAGTATACCTATACTGGTCATGGTATCCCCACAGGGAGCGCTTATAGTATGGATATCGACACAATCACAAGCTTGAGATTCTTAATACACAAGTATCTGACATACATGCAAGCCGGCAACCAGCGTAATCGTACAAACACATACAAGGGAAGAAACTAGCTCCAAGTCTGAGAAACCGGTCATTGCAACTCGATACACGAAAAACGAACATCGCGCTGGCTAAAGGTGAAGCTCCATCTCATGATGACAAAACGCCATGAAGATGAAAATCCTCTTTTAGCGGCGTCCTATTGCCCCCCAGTAACTCGGCGTCATAGGACTGACATAGTAGGGGAGGAAATTGGGTTTCAGGAGGTGTTGTAACACCCCTCCTGCGTGCGCATTTTCCTTGGGAAAAACCTTGCCTGTCGAGAGTGTGTACTCACTGAGCTGACGCTCAGTCCCGAACGATTTGGCTTTCACGCCCGTGGTCCTCGCATCGACGACGTCGACGAGGTTCACAAACGTCCCGCGCACAGTCTGGTCATAACCCAGGATTTCCGGTCATTGAGCATACGTCGTTAACAAGGGAAAATAGGAACAACGACTCGCCTCACGGCAGGTATGCAGGTCGTCTGGAACCGGCTTGATGCGCATAACGCGACACAAACTCTTCCAGTTTTTGAGATCATCGACGTCCGTTCCATAGAGCTTGTTGAACTGTAACACGAGAGCGTCGTTGAACTCTTGATGGGCACGTTTCCTTTCGGGATGCTCCTTGTCCCAACCGAACTCGTCACAGAGACGGAGAAACTCCGAGGACGAGGACGCGGTGAGATCGTATTGGAAGCGAGGCGCATAGGAGGAGAAAAAATCCTGGATAGGTCCGTGGCAACGCTGCCCTGTCGCGTGGCCCCCGCACACGTGTAGGTTTCTAGGATAGGGCTACGATTCAGAACACTCATACTGGCTAGTAATAGGACCAACCTGATCTCCTCCTGTGGCGTCCTGCCTTGCAGGTGTTTTGTCAGCGTCGCATAAACGATAAATTCACGCTCTGCAGATTCCACAGGGTCGTGCTCGAACTCGGAATAGTACTTGGCAAAGTACTCGTCGAGTGGCGTGTCCTTGGATGTTAAGCCACGGTGGTTCCTCCCGCCTTGTTTTTTCTGCGAAATAACAGTATTAGAGTGAGGGTCGTGGCGTTCTGTTGGGCTTGCCTGTTTATTTTTGGAGGTCATTTTACTGTATAGCGACGAGGCAGGAGACGAGGTATTTGGGTTGAAGGGTGGTAATAAGAGGACTTGCTGCGATGACCGGGTTTGCAAGGTGTTAAATCTGTTTTGCTTATCGGATGCCTCGTGCATGGACCAGGACAGAATCCAATGGAAGTGTGATACACGGAAATGAAAGAAGTGCCAATTTGAAAAAAGGACATGACCCTGCGCCGAAGCTGGTGACCTGTGGCGTTATCGAGATTAAGTGCTCGGATTCTCGTCTCACTCACCTTCACCCAGCATGCTTGCGGCGGGTCGCGCTGCTACCGCTGGTTGTGCACGAGGACAGCTTCCAGAGTGACAGCCTTATTGTACAGTAGTATTCCCCTTAACGAGACGGAAGGCTCGTCACCGACTCCCCAGGTCTAAGTCGGCAGCAAGCTTACAAGAGCGCATACGGGACATCTAGCTCTGAAGAAACACGTTCATGACAAACAACTCTGATCAAGATCTCAAACACCAAAAAAGTCGCGCTGGCTAAAAGTGGAGCTCCATCCCGGGAGGATAACCAACACTGGGGTGAGAACCCTCTTTTAGCGGCGCCCCTTTGCACCCTTGTGCCTGCCGGAAGGCAGCATCACGAGGGTGCTGCAGGAGGGATCGTAACACCCTTCCTGCATTCGGATGCTTCCTGGGAAAGCACTTGCCTGTCGAGCGCGTGTATTCACCGAGCTTGTGCGCAGTCGTAAACAATTCCACTCTTACGCCTGTGCGCTTCGTATCGACGAGGTCGACAAAATTCACAAATGGCCTGCGCACGGCCTGATCATAGGTAGGGATGAGTATGAGTCGCTGAGAAATCGTGTGAGAATACACTTGCCTCACGACAGGTGTCCTAAGTCATTCGGAATGGGATATATACCCATGGCGTCACATAAACTCTGCCAGGTTGCGAGGGAGTTGACATTCGTCCCGTAGGTTTCGTTGAACTGTAGCACGAGGGCATCTTGAACTTTTGATAGGCACCTTGCCTTTCGGGACCTTCCCTATCCCAACCACACTGGTCGCAGAGACGGTAGAACTGCTGTGACGAGGAAGCGGTGGGATCATATCGAAAGCGAGACGCGTAGCTGGCGAAAAATGCCAGAATTGGTCCAGACTGGTTCAGAGGACGAAGGCTGTAGCAGCCAAGCGATTTCCTCCCGTTGTGGTTTCTAGAATGTCTATTGTTTAGAACTGAAACTCATGTAAGCAATGATAGGACTGACCTCGTCCGATTTTCCTCCCATGATGCCCCCCTGTTCTGAGCCAAACTTGTTGCATGGACGATAAATTTCTCGCTCCAGTGGATTCCCTAGGATCCCATTCTAACTCAAAGTCATCCTTGGCGAAGTATTCTTTGGATCGCGAGTCCATGCATGCGGGGTTACGGTGATTCCTCTTGCCTTGCTTCCTCTGGGGAATAACCTGACATTAGAAAGAGGGTCGTGGTGGGTTGTTGATTCACCTGATCATTTTTAGAGGTCATTCTGAAGGCTGGGACGGGTTTGTGGAGGTGAAAGGAGGTGAAAACTTGTAGGGAGGAGTCGGATCGCGAGGTGTTAGATCTTCTGTGTTGCTTATCGCGTGCCTCGTGCTGGCCTCGTGCTTGGCAAATTCAAGTGGTATTTGATCATGTATGTGCATGAGTGGTGCTGCCAAGAAATGGGAATGGTGCGCGCCCGAAAAGATACACCCTCACAAAATCAAACACAAGCGACTCGCAAGCCCTTGAGTACCAAAACCAAACGTCGCGCTGGCCAAAAGCCATCTTATGGTGCAGAAACTACAGGGACTCAGAGATGTGATCCTCTTTTAGCGGCGCGGCTCAGCACCCTTGGGGCGAGAAGTAGAGGGAACGTTATCGCGAGGGCAGACAATGTGCCGCAGGAGGGGTCACGACACCCTCCCGCATATGTATTCTCCCCGGTGAAGAACACGCGTATCGACGGAGCCAACGCTTTCACAAACGTCCCCCCACAACCTGATCATAAACCACGGTTTCCGGTCGTTGAGCACCGTATTAGCAAAGGAAAGGGGGAATAACGACGACTTGCCTCTCACGGCAGGTGTGTGGATCGTTTGGAACGGGCTTGACGCACATGACGCGACATGACTTCTTCCAGCTTGCGGAAGTGTCATGGTCCATCCCGTCAGTGTCTTGAACTGTAGTACGAGATCATCTTGGACTTTTGATAGGAATGTTACTTAGATTCTCTACATAAAGAGTCGAGATGAGGCGGCAGCGCGCTCGTCGTTGTTCGTCACTTGAGCACCATGTTCGTGCTCAGAATAGGACTTGAGCTAGCAAACACGCCACATGACCCCGTGAGATTCGCTGATACAATCGGTATCGTCATTGAGGCTACCCGGCTAGCCGAGTCGAATGGTGAGCTGGCATGGCTCCCGTTGACATTTGATCGGCGCTAACAAGTTACAGTGTCCAGATGCACTGCAGCGGTATTGCCGGGAACCCGTTTATACGAAGCCAACGATCATCCACAGGGAATATTGAAGCCGGTAATCCAGCGCTGGAAGATAGAAGGTTAGGTTGCGCCGCCCAAGTCGAGTCTTCTATAGTTAACAACGCGGAGCTTGAATAGATATTGATCATAACATACTATGGTCTCTTCATTGATCACGCTACCCATCCCGCGATGTCACAATATGCAAGAGCTCCTCAGCGCTGTAGCGGAGCGTGCTCGTATCCAGGACTTGCTTGCCCGCGGCGACCAGCCTACCCTTGAAGCAGAAATGGAAACCAATCCGCTGTCCAAACACCTCCTACACGGTCTCGCATATACGACTGGCTCTGCACTGGGCTCAGACCCGCCTACACGCCAAGAGTGCCTTTCGGCGTTCACGGCCTCGGCCACGAACTCTGGGCTCACAGCGGGTGCGAAAGCATGGTCAAAACATGCACATAGATCGGGTGATGGGGTTGGATGGTGGGGAGGACAACCCAAGGGACCAGTTGCAACGATCAACGGACGGGCGCGAGTGCTGTTTGACAAGGTGATGGACGATGCGACGTGGCGGAATTTGCACTGGCTGCCACATCAGGTGCTGGTGTACGAAGTGAGGGTCTCTGTGGGCTATGGCATGCGCTGGTCACAAGAAAATGGATGCTTGTGGATGTTCCGAGGGTTTGTAGAGCCAATGATGGACAATGGACATGAATTAGGGTGGAAGCATTAGTGGTAGTATTAGCGTGACGAATGATAGACGCGTGACAGTCGCGCTCGTTTTTCATGGCCAACACTCGCTATGCCCACGCCGAGGCAATTCTCGGCACTGAACTCGTGTCTCGGCTGGCCCACACCAAGGTTTTGTTGGTCGGAGCAGGTGGAATTGGTTGCGAACTGCGTCTGTCTTGCTCTTTACGCTCGTCGCACCTCCTAATACCCTTTTCTCCTAGTAAAGAACGTCGTCTTGACTGGCTTCGGTCACATCACGCTCTTGGACCTCGATACCATAGACCTCTCTAATTTGAACAGGCAGTTTCTCTTTAGGAAGAAGGATGTCAAGCACAGCAAAGCCATGGTGCGCCGCTCTTGGGCTTCAGTTCAGCTCTGGTTGACAGCCTCTCGTGACAGGTAGCAGCTCAAACTGCAGGCGCCTTCAATCCCAAGGTTCACATTCACCCGATCCACGCCAACATCAAAGAGCCTCATTTCGATATCGAGTGGTTCCAATCCTTTGACATCGTCCTCAACGCGCTCGACAACCTCGGTGGGTCAACCTACCCTTCAACTACCCATTCTCGACGACTGACTCTGAACCAGACGCGCGACGACATGTGAACAAGATGTGTATGGCAGCGGGTATTCCGCTCGTCGAGTCGGGTACAGCCGGATACCTTGGTCAAGTTCAGCCTCTTCTCAAGGTTCGTCGTCTCCAACGAACGCCAAACTCCACACACATGGCCATTAGGATCGCACAGAATGTTTCGATTGTGTAACGAAACCGACCCCAAAATCGTTTCCCGTTTGCACTATCCGGTCAACTCCTTCGCAACCCATCCACTGCATCGTCTGGGCCAAAAGCTATCTCCTTCCGTGAGCCAATGCAATACCTTGTTTCTTTTTCTCACTCATCCGACGCACCTACAGTCAATTATTCGGAGAGGAAGAAGACGGTGGGGCTGAATTGGACGAGGCTGAGAAGCAGGGTGAAAACGGTTGGCATCCTTGGTCCCTCCAGTCATGATACCCACTCACGTATTCCAGCACAAGAGATCGCGGCTTTGCGAAAAGAAGCCTTGGCGTACAAAGCTGTTCGCAAAGCGCTGCACTCCGCGGAGACAACGGATGACGCTGCCAAGACTGTATTTCAAAAGGTGTGTTGTCTCGTTGAAAGTGCATAATATGGGACTCATTCCATACGATGAGGTCTTCCGTGCCGATATCAAAAACCTGTTATCTATGCCGGACATGTGGCGTTCAAGAGAAAAGCCAACACCCCTCGACTTTGACGCCATTGTGGTTGGCACTTTTGTGGTAAAAGAACCCTCCAAAAATGTTGTATCGTCTTCACACTCCAAGGGACAAGTCAATGGTTATGTTAATGGGGGGCCGACAAAGCCAGCCCCTCCGTCCAATAGAAATGGTGGTTTGAAGGATCAGCGCGCGCTGACTCTTCATGACAATCTTACCCTCTTCGTGTCAAGGTACTCTTCTCTCCTTTTACAGTCGATCTTCCTTTGACGTCAGACACTCAGTACCAACCGCTTAGCATCGCGCGTGCGTGCCGGAGAAGAAACCATTTCATTCGACAAAGATGACGACGATACACTCGATTTTGTCACTGCTGCATCCAATCTCCGCTCTGCTGCTTATTATATTGAGCGGAAGACACGTTGGGAAGTCAAAGGTACCATCGTCCCGAGCTCCGCGATCAACGCTCTGCTGACGCTTGTGAATAGAGATGGCTGGTAACATTATTCCCGCCATCGCCACTACGAATGCTATCATATCGGGATTGATTGTCTTACAAGCTTTGCACCTCTTGCGCAAATCTTACGCCTCACTCAAGAACGTCCACCTGCAGTTCAAACCGGCCGTTCCGCTCAGCACGGTCAATCTTTGTCCTCCCAACCCTAGATGTGGGGTCTGCAGAGACACGTATGCAAAAGTACAGTGCGATCCTTCACGTGTAACACTGGGCGAGCTCCTCGACGGTATCCTCGGGGACGGCGAAGGGGAAGGGCGAGGAACCGGAAAACGAGATGTCAGCGTGTACGAGGACAAACGCGTACTGAGCGACCCAGACTGGGACGACAACAACGACCGCACGCTGGAGAGCCTCGGCGTGACTCGGGGCAAGTTTTTGACGATCGTCGACGAAGAAGGGGAGTGGGGCACGATCGCGGTCGCCTTGTGCGAGCTTCCGTGAGTGATGTCATGGTGGGACATTTCTGTCTTGTGACCGGGATTTGTGTAGACCGAACCATTCGAACGATGCACCGGCGTTGATGTTGCCTTCGTCGTTGCCGAAGCCGCCCTTCCATCCGCGACCGTCGACGCCTGTGCCCGTGCCATCTCGGAAGCGGTCCGCACCCGACGACGATGTCGCCGAGGTCGCGCCGTTGCCGAAGCGGGCAAAGACAAACGGCCCTTCGTCGACCGAGTTTGGGAGTCCAGGCAAAAAACGACGGCTGGAGGAGGACGGCCTGGTGATGTTGGACAGTGCTGCTGACAAGATGGAGAGCGAGGATGTGATCGAGATCGATTGATGGTGTTTTTTTTATCTTGCTTGTCGGTATTGTTTTCATTGTCATGCTCACGTTGCTGTCTTTATGTGGATATTGCGAACGACGGTATTGGTGCGTTGCATTATGTTTGTTCCTTGCGGGAGCTGATCTTGGGTTGGGTTTTAGACGACTAGGATGTGATTAACACGACTTTAGGACTCGCTCGATCTATCCTCCGGATTGGTGATGTCGGAAAGTATAGCTGACAACATGAATAACTTGAGATAAATTGATGGTGGTCACGTCTCTGTCGCCAACGTACCAAATAATCATCGACAGTAATTGGACGATTGAGATGCAGGTCATCGGAAGAGGGATTGCATGCGCCGTGTTGGCACGTTGTCAACCATACCGGTCGTGACTTCGCGCTCAACGTCGGCACTGACGCTTTGGAGTCTGCTAGACTCGTCAATGGCTACACCACCGCGTCTAGGAGTCTCGCTCGACACGCCGGACGGACCTGTGAGGATACGGGGTGGTGGGACTGCCCCTTTCCTGAGCTTTCGTGATCGACCCAGACGACTTGGCATCGTTGAGGGGATTGAACGATACGTTCAACTTTCCCTGGCGTTGGTGTTAGCTCTTCCGGCAGATGTTCGAATGAATCCGAATGTGGTTTCTGACTAGGCGGGACACTTCCCTTTGGTGAGCGTCGTCCCCAGGATTATGTATGGATCATTCACTCGCTCAGTGAAACTAGAACTATTCTGGCGTTATTCAAAACTCTATGCAGCCACAGGGACACGTTTGAATACACGAGGATGACGTTGAAGGTAACATGGACAGGAAACTTCCGCTGCAATACAAAGTAAACATATCCGTACTTATGGGCGGCATTCATATTATAATGCGTTCCCAACGCGGAATCTGCGCACGAGCCGTGCCAGATGTTCCATGATGAAAATAGACTGCTGTGGGCCACTTTGCGCGACTGGCACCGTTGATCTGTTGATGTCGCGCTTCGACTTGACAGGAAGGCGTGCGGTCGCCGTCCGGTAAGTGTCGGCTGGGACTCATATTCTGAGTATTACCTTGTAGGTTGTTTGCAGTCGCATCGCTTGTACAATGTACAACTTGAACCTTAACACACTGCCTCACGCTATTCAGTCGACACACGACTTGAATGTCGCATGCTTAGTGGCGCAGCCCGCTATGAATTCTATTTGCGAGCAACTGCACATGCCGTGATATTAGGATTCGGATAAACGGTTAGTCGAGATGTTATCTGCCCAGCCATGTCGGTGTCGCCAGCCTTTTTGGACTAGTTGTTCGTTCGCAAGTGCGTGTTTGAACTTCGATCACTTCTTTTATCTGATATCTTTGGTTTTGTCTTCGATCAAGGTCGTTTGCTTTCGCAGGCAATTCTCTTCTCATTTACGATTATTTTCTTACGTTCCCCCTCGAGGTACGCCTTCACCCGTGGAGATACACACATCTGGGGTTCTCAATGGATAATGGGCGAGACTCTTCTTCTACTCAACCGATACGAGAATTTGATGGGACAAACGTCCACTGGCTATCTAAGTCACGGTTCCCAAAAGGTATATTTTACGGCTCCTCCATCGCCTCTGGGGCTCATCACTCGTACTCCAGTTCTGTGATATATTCCAACTAAACGTCGTAGTCTTTTCAATTCTGGCGAAATTGAGTATGTTGCAGTCTGATTCGAGCACTTGTTTTGACAGGAAAGCATAGCTCTAGTTGTAGTGCGCGCCCGTGCAATCTTGAATTTCGAGCTCATGTTCGCAGTGCCCTTGATGATAGTATGGGTCATTAGCCCTCGTGGTGTTACTTTAATCGAGCTCAAAGTTTCTACGTGAGGACTGGGATCACTCTAGATCAATATTTATATCACAACTTTTGGCAGCTTCTCCTGTCCCATATCTAAACGAAGCTGGTGTATGCTTTAGACTGGCACCTCGTATGTCACCCCTTTTTCTGTTACCCCTTGGTCCCATTTCTTTGACCTTGTAGCTAATCATTTAGGTTTGCCCTCCTGACGTATCAATGGCCGCGCTGCAACATGGGTTCGTTGGCGGCCAATAATGATAGCCGTGTGGACGAATCACGGTAATTAATGGTCATCACAGTCGTTCTCACGGAAAACAGACTCGTTCTCGACAACATTGTATTCGCAGTCGTATGTAGTTCCCTATTCAAAACGATTCGACGTTCTCGTGGTATCCGCCCATCGAAGTTGGTTCGTCTTCTCGCACGAGATAGTGAGGAAATAAAACTTTTGCGTTCACTTCATGTTGACCGTTCTTCCTAGCGTTACTGTTCTATGTTGTGAGAATTCTGATAATCCTTGGAATCTCAGTCTGACGAGCAAGCAGACAGCTACATTCATTGTGTTGTTCACCTTGGTATGCGGTATGCTGGTATGTTGTGTCGAGATACGGCATCCTCTGTTTCTCACCCTGGTCATGATCAGGATACTTTACAATCAGGTGCGAATCACACTCCCCTGTGCCTCCACGTCACGCTCAAGATGGTGAAAAGGATCCAAAAGAGTTTATTGCAGAAACATGCGTATTACCAACGGTGGTGCGAAGTCTCCGGACTCATATGCCGCCGATTCACAGGTCCAGTTCTCTGGATCATCTGGCAGCGCCTGATACTCAACCTTCGGCAAGTGTGCGCACAAACGGACTTGTCGTTCGGGGCAAGCCGGGTACTCGACAGAAAGATCACTGTCATGGTGGACGAACAGGTGTGGCGTCACTCAGATCATGCAGAAAGGGTGTCTGCGACTGGGACATTGGATCTTCCCCTTGACCATGCTGGACACGCCTCAGGGGCTGTTTGTCGCGGGGAGGTGTATGAGCTGAGTGCTTTACAGGACGGACTTTGGTGTAGTGAGGTAGTACGAGCGGAGCCAAAGTACAAGGTCATCGAACAAGCGAGAGGCACCGCTTCCTCGCTCGTCCTCGCCCATTTCAGCGCACGCACGCACCACTCCCTGGGCCTTCATGGGCCTCCATTTCCCATTCTGGCTCCTTGTAGCTCGCTGGGGTCTCGGGCACGTGACCCGACTGCCCGGTACATGCCATCTGCGTCAATTCTGCAAGGTATTCCCACTTTCTCGCTCTCCTCACAGTTGAAGGAGCGATGTACGAAGACCGCGACTCTCCTTGAAGCGAGTGGCGCTGGTCCTCGATGAGGATCGTTCGTGCGACAACGAAAACGATGATGAACAGTGGTAGGAAGTCTCCGTGTCAGATCCCCTGATCTCTCCCACTAACTTGGTGATGTGCCAAAGAATGCGAGGTCTGAGGGATACGACTGAGGGTACTGACGGATGTACTGCGGAAAGCAAGCAATAACTCAACCCCCAATCAACGTTCACATGCTAGGATCCGAAAGCGTGGTTTGCACCGATCGCAGGGCTCGATTTACCAGGTACATAGTTTGCATATTACACCTTTCCATTACCTTGGCCTTGTTGCTTTGAAGACAGTGACATGGAAGTATTTGTGATCCCAGCCGGCCAGCCGCAGTGGACTTGGGGGCCGATGATTCTTTGACGTTTCGGTCTCCGCACAGCCGGGGTTATATTCGCACAGTATCGGAGACCAGGAGTATATATAGCTCCAGCGGGGCCCGCGATCGTGGAAACTCAAGTATGTATTTTGTTGTAGACGTTGACTCGGAGTGCTATCATCTGTGCCATAAGCAAATCAAGTAAATCACAAGCACAGCCATAGTTACGACTCGAACTCGGACGGTAAGGCCGCTTATACTAGTCTCTTGGTAGATCCCTTCAAGTTCGACCTGAATGACTGTGTACCTAAAAGTTGATGGTCATGTTCGCATGAGCCAATTCACACCAATGCATTGTCAGAGTGGCTAAATCGGCAGTCTAAAATTTCCGAGTCCGTGTCGGATACTATAACGAGGCAGTTCGAGTCATCGGTCCCGGAGGTCAACGACTCATCAAGGGTCACAATATGTCAAGATGTCCGAAGACACTTGACTCACCTCGGATGATGGTCCTCGACGCGACTTATAAAATGCATCAAACACCAAGGATGACAAGTAGCAGTTCAATCACACATCCCATTCATACACATGGCAACGCTAAAGAGGGATTCACACACCCATGCCATGGGGTGCACGAGTTGAAAACGTCGCATGGGAGAGGTCACGGGTAGGTGTCGTTCTTCACTGAATACGATCGTCATGCACTCACACAGAATACGAATACTTTCTAGTCTGGAAAACCAAGACGTAGACGATCGGATCGACCTTCGTTGATGTATGATCCCGGATGCGATTGGGATAGGACGCAGGTCCTATACAGTGAGACGACGTCTGTACCTAACGGCCTAGAAGACAGCAGCCTTGGGGTCGACGTCGAGTTGCATCCTCAAGAACGTGACGCACACTTGTCGACGATGTCGCTCCTCGATGTCGCGAAGTATCAAGCAACAGGCGAGACACGGCAAAGGTATGACGCTGCGACAATAATCCTTCTGACGCGTCTTGACACACATTGAACTGTAGTGAGGTCAGCCCTCGGCGATTTCGAGGTCATTAGGGTTCCCAAAGTAGTGCCAATTTCGGAGGGAGTGCCAGAGCTTGGGGATAGATGGGAGTGGGAAGAATGGGACAACCTAGATGCGTTGGATTCCCGGAGAACTTATTCAGAGGTCGCGCGGGGCATCGTCGATGAACAACACCCACCCAATGCGCCAGGTTGTTCTCGACTTTGCTAGGGTCATTCGAGGGGACAATGCCGCGCGGAGACCTGTAGGGGTGTAGATAGAGAAACCTACTGCATTCAGGTCGTTTGAATAGACCATCTTTCCCTCGTACGGCGAGTCTGAATCCTGTACATCCGCGAGAAGGTTGCTCGTCTTCTGTCCACCTTTCGGCTTGGGATATCGTTTCAAGTTCGACGTATCATCCGACAAAGGAAAATCAGAATAAAAGCAAGTGACAGAGGTTGTAGACCTTGGATGGGACAAGAATGAGCACGATGAAGCACTTATCCCTCGTTCGTTAAAAAATGGGTTCAATTCGATAACGAGCAGTTTACCGCAACTGCAACTACCGGAGACTCGGTGAGTGGTGAAGACCACTAGCAAGTAAATTGATTCACTCCCAGGAGAAAATGGGATCTTGTGAATAAACAACAGGAAGAAAGACTTTGCACGTTGGGGAAGTCCGACCAGCCAAGCTACCAGCCCAAAGGGAAATACTAGGATCAGGGTACAGTAAGGGTGGAGGTACGTGTGGACTCACCATTCGAGGTTCGCACCAAACGTGCACCGAAGGGCACGACCAAGTCCAGTTAGAGCGAGGTGCGTTCGTCCATGATGAATAGTCGTCCAAGATCTTTGTGAGTCCGAGCCGCTATTCGAAGAAGACGGAGCCCATTTGAAACACCTGAATGAGATGTTGACGCGGTTTGAGTTACGAGTTGAGATGAGCACTGATTCAGACGTACATCCATTGTCACCTGTAGTGACGGCGCACCTGAAAAGGTCCTGGAGTGTGAGCGCAGATCAGAGATGTGGTTGTAAAATGATTTCTGGACAAAGGACGGAAGACCATTTTCAGCAAGGACCCGATTACTTACATAAAAGTAGGCGCTAAAGACACGAGGTGCCTACACGCTTGTAATGCGCACCGACGTAAACCAAAACATTGAAGGCCTCTCTCCTTGACATCTTGACGCTTTCAAACCATGACTGAGATGACGTCGCAGACGAAGACTGGTGGGTAGTGATCCGAGGAACTAGACTATGCTGACAACTCAGCAAGATCATGATGGCGAAATGCTCCTCGACACAGGCAGTGGTGGTTGGGTTTGGGCAGTTGCGCTGTCGCTCGACGGAAAGCATCTTCTGACTGCAAGTTCAGATGGGATTCGACGATTTCGACTCTCTGACCAGCTAGAAATTGCAAAGCAGATGGAAATTGACATGAGCGCCGTTTCAATATCTCGGGATGGCCAACGAATCGTGTATGGTGGAGAAGGTGGAGCGAGTGTGTGGGATCCAGAGTTACAAGAAAAAGTTTGTCATGTGGACTCGGGTGGACATGATTCAGGCTGGGTGTCGTCCGTGGATGTGTCCCCTGACTCGACTCGATTTGTGACAGGCACTGACGAGGGTATAAGCGTGTGGGGTATTTCGACAGGCAAGCGACTGCTGGGGCCTGTCGAATTCAAGGACTCCAAGGTCAGCAGTGTTCGATTCTCGCCAGATGGGGACCGAATCGCTGCTTCGGAATATGGTGGCTCGATCACCATCGTGGATAGTCATTCTGGTGAAAAACTGATTACCATCGAGACGGAGACAGCCCGTAATTTTCCAGTCACTGCACTCACATGGACGAACAATGGGCAGCAACTACTCGTTGCTTGCGAGGACAAGAAAGTCAAGTTATTCAACGCGTCGACTGGATCACTCCTCGTTGAATCGCACGTCGTAGATGGAGGCGATTTCTACTCCATTGCCCTAGCTGCTGATGGACGATTTATCGCCACCTTTGCGGGCGCGTCAATTTCATTCTTGGATGCCTCCTCTCTTGCCCAAATTGGTCCCATCATCAAGGAAGACAGTCCAATACGCTCGATCGCTCTCGCTTCGGATTGCACCCACCTTGCCACTGGACGACAAGACGGTAGTATCACCATTCGTGACCTCACCACCATCGTTCCAGACATCTTCGGTGCTGTAAGCATCCCTGTGTCCGTCGTACTCTCTGGTCAACGACTCACTCTCCGTCAGGTATCTACTATTGAGGATCCTGGCCAGCATACGCCCTTTGGTAGCGACAAGTCTCACAACTCGGACGTGGTGCGATTTATTGTTCCGTGGTCGCCACGATCAATCTGATAGCTTCATACCAGCCATCTGGTCACCACGAACCTGGACCGAACAGCCAGGACGATGACATCGACCTCCTGGAGGTAGGAGCTCATCTGTCTCCTTCCGAACGACTTTTCACAAGCTATAGGTCGAGATACCGACAAGCGCCCCTACTAGTTCCCCTGCCTTCAATTTTGATCAGGTTTGCGACTACTTTATTCCCATTTTGTTTCCTCATTGATGTCTCCAAAGCCACCATCCCCTGCATCCTCCGTTCATCCGACTGTGAATGATGCACCAGTCATGGAGGAGTCGCATGTAGTATCTCCACTATCATCTACGCAGCAGGTTACCTCCTCTCCAGAGATGCACTTAGGGGAACATCCCGTGATCATCGACTCCCCCAAGAGCCGGTTCCTGCGTTTGAATTGGCTAAAGAGGACAAAAAGAGATGCGGAGCAACAACCTGGTCAACATTCTGCCAAACCCAGCAGCAGTTCACCCGCCGAGCCAGTGGTCTCGCAGTCACCACCGCGGGACAACCCTCCACGTAACCAGCCTCCAACGATGGCTGCTTTGATAGAACGGGTGAGCTTCCTCTTTTTTGACCAAACGCTGTATCTCATGAGATCCTCAGCGGGTTTATGTCGCACCCCCTGATGAAGAACGGTTAAGTTTCCTCACACTTTTGTTTCAGCGAGTGCCGCGACGGACGCTGCCTGTTATGACCCCAATCCCTTCCACTCAACCGCCGGAACTTCCTCATACTAACGATGGTCAAGATTCGGCAGCACAACCCAAAACGGATCCTCAGGCTGTATGTCTTCTTCCCTTTCAATCCATGCATCACGTCGTAACAGCCGGCGTCCCGTTAGCCGCCGCCTGCGCCTGTGAGTGATCCGCCTCAACCACAGAGCGGTGGGGTTCCCGAGACGGTAAGCATACCCTCCTCGAGTCTCTATCGAAAACTTAGGATTGCGGAGCAGCATATGGCAGGCCCAATAAGACGAGATACCCTGAGGGTTTCGTTCTCGATACCAAGGTGCACGTCCTGTGTTTCGTCGAGTGGTGGAGATGGAACGCATTGATCCAACCTGCACGCGGGTTCTGATCAACTCGTCTCTGACATACCTATAAGTGACACATGGTGTCGATTTCCAGGATACTGCTGTATTCATTCTGCGTTCGTGTCTTGTCTTGCATCTGCGCGCAATGTTATTTTGTTAGAGTATCGTTCGCTATTGTTCTGAGTTTCAGGTGATTGGTTCAAAAGTGTAATATTTGAGGGACCGAGAATGGATGAGTGTCGGAGAAAAGGTCAGAGATAAATGAATACCCTATGGATACTCAAGAACTTGAGTTTGGGTCGAACTCCCTCACAGATACGGATCTGTCAGGACCAGCTGTCAATATCTTTCAAGTTCGCAGAGTCAGCTGTTTGACATACTTGAGCTGGGCCCGGGGATTGAGATAATTCATGCAATTCCTCTTACAAAGAAGGTGCGCACCTGTCTGACAAGGTCTTGCGGATCCGAGTAGATGCGAGCTCTTCAAGTATCGTGATGCAACGAGTCTACACAGATGAGGACGCTGACGGTCATGGAACAAGTTCCGCCTCCATAAGTAAGATGGTGGCCTAGTAGCCTACGTAAACCAAGGCACGAGGCGACGCAGTGGGTTTTCCGGAGTGAGACTCGGATTATCATCCTGACATAGGCTACACGTGTACAACATCTGGCCCGAACGATGCAGCTATTATTGGCCTCAACATGCACAGGAAGTCCAACCTCGAAAGTGCACCTCTACAATCTGTTATCTGCTCCACACAACGAGGTTTTTGGTCCTGTTTGAAAGCGAGAGATAATGTCGGAATCAATGGCGCTCAGCCCTCTGGATGTGCGTCCCGAGATGTAGCTCAGGCGGTACCGAGTTTGACTGACCCGAGCAGCTGGACAGCACACGGCGAGTGGTACTACAACCCATTCCAACTCACGATTGCGCGGAACACCATGAAGGAAACAAAGCGAATCCTGGACCCTTGGAGCAGCTTGAGGATGAGCCCTCTTCAGTCTCCGGAGCACTCTCAGATGAGAACGAAGTGGTTATCACGCGTACGAGGTTTGGTTTGCTGCGTGGTTCACGTATTATTAATGGGAGAGCAGGTATACGGGCAACGGGTATTGTTCCTGGTCCGAGTCTAAGACCGATCCCTCCTAGTTTTTACGTTACCGTGCAGTACAGTGGACGCGAGTGGAGAACCGAAAACAAGCCTGCTTCAGTGAATGATGATGTCGTCCAATGGGAGACGTCCATCCCAATGTGAGAATTCTGTTCTGCCGCTGTCGTATATCCTCACATTCTTCGTAGACCATCTGATCCCTTGACCACCATTTGTCTAAAGATTTGCGCAACCGAGTCCCGGTCTACTTTCGGTGATGGGGAGCCATTCCGAGGGTCGATAGTTACAGTAGAACAACTGCTCAATTACAGCACAAGAGACCTTTGTGAGTATGGCATTATTTTATGCGTTGTGCTAGGCGTTCACAACTTAGCAGTTACTTCCCCGTGTTCGTCACTTTGGGTGACTGTCGCACAACGGGAACGCAAGTGCAGCGATATATTGGTGTCAAGGGTCCCCGAAAGTCGTTGCGTGAGTAGTTGATTTCAACCAAGTGTCATCTCGTCTTATCGAAGTCTGTATGTACATAGTCCATCACAGAGTACCGCGGCCAGCAAGCAGACATGGCTAACCAAGGTCATGCTGCGGCGGAGAATGACCAGTCATCCGTAGAGGAGAAATCCAAGTCGGACTTGGAGGCAGGAAATTCCTGGGCTCTGAGTATCTTGTCGATGCGCCGCTTCCTACTGTCTAAAGATCTCGCTGATAACCAACGGGCAATATCCTCTCTGGAAGCGGTCCTGCGTTCCACCTCAGTTTCAGATCGCCGATACCTTATAGGGATGACAACTCTCGGTATTGCATTGCAACATCGATTCGAGCGACTCAGGGATCTGAATGACCTCGACCAAGCAATTTCCTGGCACTCGCGCGCGGTTGATCTTACCCCAGAAGGCCATTCCAGCACACCCACCCGTCTCAAAAACCTTGCCTGTGCACTTCTCACTCGCTTTGAACATCTCGGCGAGCTTAGTGATCTTGAAAATGCGACTTCGCGGTTGAAGAGTGCTGCTGAACTGGTCCCTGAAGGCCACCCTGACAAACCCGAGTATCTAATCGAACTCGCAAATTCCTTCGGTACTCGCTTTGAACGTTTCGGGGAACTAGATGACCTCGAACAAGCGATTTCAATGAGAACGGATGTTGTCGACCTCACCCCTGACGGGCATGTCGACAAGCCCAAGCATATACACAACCTCGCTGGCTCAATCCGGGCTCGTTTTGAGCGACTGGGAGAGCTGAGTGATCTAGAGACGGCGATTGCGAGGTACAGGGATGCAGTCGAGCTCACTCCTAGACGTCACTCCATGAAACCTACTTGTCTCAACAATCTCGCCGACTCGCTCTTCGTCCGTTTCCGGCAGGTTGGAAAACTGACGGATCTCGAGCAAGCAATTTCGATGTCCACACAAGCTGTTGATCTCACCCCTGAAGATCACGTCAACAAGCTGAAACGATTAAGCAACCTCGCCCGTTTCCTTTTCTCTCGTTTCGAGCGTCTGAAAGACTTCAACGACCTCGAGTTAGCCCTCTCGAGGTACCAGGATGTACTCGTTCTGACCCCTGAAGGTCATGCTGAACTCGCCACTTGTCTCAGGAACCTTGCCACCTGCTTCCGCGCTCGTTTTGAGCATCTAGGGAAGCTTGGTGACCTTGAAGAAGGCATCTCGTTGCTCAAGAAGGTTGTTGATCTCACTCCTGAAGATCAACCCGGCAGGCATGATTGTCTCAATAGCCTCGCCCACTCTCTTAAAGATCGCTTTGATCGCTTCAAGGACATGAGTAGCCTCGAGGAAGCAATTTCCAGGTTCAGGGAGACTCTCGACCTTACTCCTGATAATCATCCAGAGAAGCCCAGCCGACTGAAAAACATCTCATATTCTCTCAGGATACGTTTCACACTCCTCGGGAAGATAAGCGATCTTGAGGAAGCGATCTCGAGGTCCAGGGAAGCCGTCTTCCTCACTCCGGAGGGTCACCACGAAAGACCTAGTTGTCTCGACAACCTTGCCAGCTCCATTGTCGTTCGTTTCGAGCGCTTCGGTGACCCAAGTGACCTCGAGCAAGCAAATATGATTTATAGGGACGCAGTGAACCTCACTCCTGAAGGACACCTTGCTAAACTCGACCGTCTCAACAACCTCGCCATCTCCTTTCACACTCTTTTTGGACGCTTCGGGGAGCTGAGGAACCTCCAGGAAGCAATTTCATTATCCAATAATGTTGTAGACCTCACACCAGAGGGTCATCCTGAGAGACCTAGTCGTCTGAACAACCTTGCCAACCTATATCGTACTCGTTTCGACCGTCTCGGGGAACTGAACGACCTGGAGCAAGCCATTTCAAGACACAGAAGTGCAGTTGACCTGACTCCCAAAGGTCACCCTAACGAACGAAGCCAAACCAACAACCTGGCAAATTCCTTTTTCACTCGTTTCCACCGCCTTGGACAGTTGAGTGACCTCGAGGAGGCCATTTCGAGGTACGAGGCCGCTATTGACCTCACCCCTGAAGGTCACCTCGACAAGCCGAGCCTTCTAGCAAATCTCTCTTGTGCCTTCAGAGCTCGTCTCGAGCTCCTCGGAGAGCAGCGTGACCTCGAACGTGCAATTTCGAGGGCCTCAGATGCCGTTGATCTCGCACCTGAAGGTCACCCTGATAAACCCACTTATATCGTCAGCCTGGCACATTGTCTTGGAAAACTTTTTCAGCGTTCCGGGGATCTGAACGACCTCGATCAAGTAGTATACAAGTTCAGAGAAGCCTCTGATCTCACTCCTGATGGTCACCCTGAAAAGCCCGGCCGTCTCAACTCCCTTGCCAACTCTATCCTCACTCGATTCGAGCACCTCAAGGGACCAACTGACCTCAAAGAAGCAACTTCGATACTTAGGAAAGTTGTTGGCCTCATCCCTGAAGGTCACCCTGACAAGTCCAACTGTCTAAACAATCTTGCCCAATCCTTCTTCTTTCGGTTCAAACACTTTGGGGAACTGAGTGACCTCGAGGAAGCAATTTCGATGTATAAAGATGTTATCCATCTCGTTCCCGAAGGTCACCCTGACAAGCCCAGCTATCAAAATAGCCTTGCCGATTTCTTTGTTGCTCGTTTCGATCGCCTTGGGGAGTCAAACGATCTCGAACAAGCAGTATCACTGTCCTCATGTGCTGCCTGTGCCTCCACTGGCCCCATCGCTGTTCGCTTTCGTGCCTCACAGACTTGGATTTCGTGTGCCCGTCTCCTACGTCATCACACACTCCTTCATGCATATTCCGTTTCAATAGATCTACTCCCTCAGCTCGCATGGATAGGTTTGTCCATTCCTAGCCGTTATCGGACTCTTCTCCGAGGTACCGATGTGGTCCGGGATGCGGCGGCGGCGGCACTTGACTCGGGACAAGTCAAAACAGCAGTGGAGTGGCTCGAGCAAGGACGGTCCATCGTGTGGGGGGAGTTGTTTCAGCTTCGCAGTTCATCCGAAGCGCTTTCGGCTGTGTATCCCGCTCATGCCCGTCGACTTCAGGAGTTGTCTATCGCACTCGAGCACGCCGGAGCAGCTCGCGAACAATCCTTGTTGTTGCAATTGGAACAGACTGGGAGTGTGACGTCGTTGGACCTTGCTGTGAACGAGCACCGGAAGTGTGCCATTGAGCGAGACAATCTCTTACGCGAGATCCGAGCATTGCCTGGATTTGAGCGATTTCTCCTCCACAAAGAGTTTGCTCAGCTCTGTGCTTCAGCGCGGTTCGGACCGGTGGTCATCCTTAACGCTGCTGAAAGCCGCTGCGACGCATTGATTATTCGTATGGATGTGGAGGATGTCATGCACATACCTCTCCCTGATGTCACTCTTGGGCGAACCAAGGGTCTCCAGAACACGGTGAAGGAACTGTTAGGTCCCAATCGTGTTAAAAGGTGCGACAAGAGGGAGGGCCAAAGTGCACCACAGGCGCAGATTAACTGGGAGTCCCTCCTATCAGTGCTGTGGAACTGTGTCGTCAGACCGGTTCTGAATGCGTTGGGTTTGTCGGTACGTGGCCTCATTTGAGCTGGTTTACATCCGATTAATTTTCTGCCCGTGTTGACAGACGCCAGGGGATCTGTCACGCCTATTTTGGTGTCCCACGGGGCCGTTCATGTTTCTCCCCATTCATGCGGCTGGTCTTTATGGTACTCAGTATTCGAATCTTGGGTACAAGGTCTTTGATTTCGTCGTCTCGTCATACATTCCGACTCTGAATATTCTTGCATCTGCGCCCGACTCTCACATGGAACCAAGCGAAACTCTCTGCCTCCTCGCTGTCGGTCAGCCACCATCAGATGGACAATCGCCACTTCCAGGGGTACATGCCGAGTTGGAGTATATTAGAACGATCATCAGGGATGCTTCGAGTCGACCTGTACGAGTCACTCTCCTAGAGTCTTCGACTGGTACAGTGGAAGAAGTACTCGGCCTGATGCGCCACGCAGACTGGGTGCACTTTGCGTGCCACGGAATCCAGGACGCACAGACCCCTACGCAGAGCGGACTCTGCCTCGCCGACGGATGCCGTTTGCGCTTGTCTGATATCATGGCGCTGTCGCGGCACCGCACTCACGGTGGGCTTGCCTTTCTCTCTGCCTGCCAGACAGCGATGGGGGACGAGCCCCTGTCGGACGAGGCTATCCATACCGCCGCGGGGATGTTGTTTGCGGGGTATGGGGGTGTGGTTGGGACGATGTGGGCGATTAGCGATCGGCTTGCACCTGGTGTGGCGAAGCAGGTATACGAACGGCTCTTGGAGGGTGGGACGTTGTCGATGGATTATCGACAGGCGGCACGCGCGTTGCATGATGCAGTTGGATGTCTGAGAGAGAGCGGCGAGGTGCCGTTTGGAGCATGGATCCCGTTCATCCACGTTGGTCTTTAGACTCAGCGAGCTGTTGATGTGTTATATTCTCTTAGTTACCTTTGTCCTGAGTCATGTGTGGACTGGGAATATCGAGCACACTTTCAAGTTAGAGATCATCTACTGATCGTCAGGGAGATACCCGGGAGATGTTCAGTAAACTCATGGAGTTTGAGAGTTTCCTCGGACTCAATCTCGCTGAATATGATCAGTGTAACTTGGAATGACATACGAGGTTCACTTCCTTCAGACCCAGGATTGGGGTGTGCACGATAAGAATTCCGCATTTACATAACAACTCTTGAGAAAATGAAAATCAAGATCACTACTAGTATGTACCTGCAGAAGCACTTGGACCCACCTTCAAGTCTGGACCTTAGGGAGGCCTCGCACCTACCGACAACACGTTTTTGCTTCACAAAGAATTCTCTCAATTTCGTGGGTCTGCACACTCTGGACCGGTGGTCATCCTCAACGCTGCAGAAAGCCGCTGAGATGCATTGATCATTCTCGCAGACGTGGAGAACGTCCTTCACGTACCACTTCCTACTATTACACTTGGCCGATCGAAGGGTTTTCAAAACATGGTGAAGGATTTGTTGGGAACCGTTCGTGACCCAAATCCTGCCGAAAGAGAGGGCCAATGTGCATCAAACCGGCAGATCAGCTGGGATTCCCTTTTATCCATACTGTGGAGCGGTGTGGTCAAACCAGTCCTGGATGCTCTAGCGATATTTGTACGCGACGCGATCTTACCTGAATTCGTATCTTGTTTATGTTCTTGAACAGACCCCAGGAAACTTGTCACGCATCTTTTGGTGTCCCACTGGATCGTTTGGGTTCTACCCATATGCAGCTGGACTTTATAGCCCGCAGTTTTTGGAAACCTGGATACAAGGTGTCCGATTTCGTGGTCTCGTCATACATCCCTACCCTCAGCATCCTCACGTCCTGTCCCACATCCGATAAGGGATCTCATGGTATTCTGCGCGTTTGGCGGTCCGGCAACCCCGGGCCCTCTCGGATGGTCTTTCCCAACTTCCAGGTGTAGACGAGGAGTTGGAACACATCAAGACGGTAATCAGGAATTGTCATCCAGCACAAACTTCACAGTTCCTCTCCGAACCAGCCGTAGGAGCAGTCGAGGAAGTGCTCGCGCTGACGAAGAACTCCATCGCATGCCACGGGATCCAAGAAGCCCGGAACGCCACCTAGAGCGGACTCTGTCTAGCAGACAAACGGCGACTCAAGCTCTCCGACATCATCGCGCTGTCCCGTTCCCCCGGAGGGCTCACGTTTCTCTTGGCGTGCCAGACGGCGATGGGGAGCGAGGATCTTTCGGACGAGGCGATTCATATCGCGGCGGGGATGTTGTTTGCGAGGTATGGGGGTGTTATTGGGACGATGTGGTCGATTAGTGATCGGGTTGCGCCACTTGTGGCGAGGGATGTGTACGAGCGACTCTTGGGAAGTGACGTGCGGCACTCGAGAAGCGGCACGAGCACTCCATGACGCTGTCGGACAGCTTCGGGAGAGCTGCAAGGCACCATTCGAGGAATGGATTCCACATCGGTCTTTGAGAAAAGTCGGCACTAAAGGGACACTTCACTTCTTGGAAGCAAAGTCACTGTTCGGGCATAATTGAGTGAGTATGTATGTAATAAAACATTGTAGCGAACTATATCGAACACGTCCCCAGCTCTACACCTTACAAATAATCCATTAGATCGGCAAACAAATAAAAAGGGCTCAGCTTTCGGAATCATACACCCAGTCCCAGGGACCAGGAAACAATGTCATCACTCTCCCACGTATCCTTTTCACCACCCGGCCCTTGGCGCTGCCACTCGATCCGGATACCCACCGATGCATCCACCAACACCCTAGCTACACGTTCTACATTGATGACGATCGAGGGCATGATGCGGAGCCCGGCAGACGCCACCGTAGAAGCGATTCCACCGAGAGAGGTGATGGTTGTACGTGAAATGACCCCACCGGGTCTAAAGATGTAGGTGACCATCTTGCCGTTCGACTGAGATGCCATTGATAACAAGGCAGCCTCGACGCGTCCCTTTAAAAGTGAAAAGGGAAAGCAAGTCATCGTCATCACTCATTTGTGAGATGCTTGCAAAGTTTGGCCGAGACTTGCCTTCATATTTCGTGTCTGCGCTTCGTATACGAACACGCCATTTCCGGCTGTACCATCCCGATTGGCCCACTTGCCGCTGCAGTAGCAGAAACGAAGGGGTTGGACTGGATGGTCGGCCTGTGCATCTTGAGATTGTGATTGGACAAGTTTGGAGAGGAAACGGGCCGCGTTCAGCGTAAAGGTGTACGACACACGTTCAAATTCTTCAGGCGTGGCGAAATCGTTGGCTTTACCCCCTACGCACCTAAAACAGCCATAAGAGTGTGCAATCGCGCAGTGAGGATGGACTCGTACCAGATACACGCCCTGCAATCTGCAAGCGCCGAGACGAGTTCGGTATCCTGTTCGTAATCCCAAACAGAGAGGTCTTCCCGTGTGATGATGTTGAGTTTCTGAACAATGGCCGTCTTCGCCTCCTCCATGTGTTTTCCATCGAGCGACGGCGGCTGTCGTCCAATGACGGTCACTTTGCTAACTCTGTTGTCGAGCAACGCGCTGAGCAGGACATGCTTGCCTATGAACCCGGTTGCGCCTGTGACGAGAACGTGCATGGACGTTGTGCGGTGTAACTTGGAAGACGAACACACTCAGGATGCGACGCTCAGCCCCGGGTCGTAGAGTGGATCGTAGAGTTTGAAAATGTGGGTTACGGTGAAACGCGTAACCGACGTTCTCGTCATTTTGTTCGTTCTGGTGGGAAGAGGCAGTGGAAGGCGGCGCCGCGTGACGCGTCTGCGCCGACTCTACGGCTCACACACCGTGATCATCAACCACGATGAACTGGGCGGTGCGCACTGCGAATCAGCCACTGCATTTCAATGGTTCTTGGAACGCCCAGTATTTGATCTTCGATCGAGCAATCAGCGCTCAGCGCTGCTCATATCTCGGCGGCTGTCCCCCGACAACCACAGCTCTTCAATGTAAGGATTATGCCATCCTCACAATGAAGGCAACGATCATGTTTCGTCCCTTCAAACGGCCCATCACGACCAGCTACATGCCTGCGCCGCGAGGTACGACCCCCCTACCAATTTAAGGGTACCCATGACATACTTGTGCAACCGTTCACCAAGAGCTGTCAAGCAATAACGTTAAAAGACCGCTTTGCTAGTAGCCTGAGTACTATGCGGTCTCAATTTGACCTTTGTTGCACAACGTGTCAGGTTCTTTTGGCCGATTCAGAGGGAAAGCCTTACGGAACCGTTCATGATTCGTCGACCTTACTTTCGATCACCACAGAACCGCGGCATAACGACTTTATCTTAAACGCCGTCCCAGTTAACAAGTGAGTACAGTAATCCCCTTTTGGAATATAGTTGAAACCTCACCCACTCGAATCCTGCAGGGGAGACACTGGCGAGAAATCTGCGTTCGGTCATGAACCTTCAGCGACGGCGACCAGCACATTCTTTCCCTTCTCCACGGGGTTGCGCAGCCTATCTACTTTGTTTTTGAAACTGCTGTCACTCGGCAGCCCCTGCGATATGTACATATTTTACCGGTACTTTCCGCTCTGTCGTCAAGTGGTCACTGATCTGAGCTTTCACTGAGTGATCAGTTGAAATTGGCTCGCTTGTGGCCTCTCGCTATTTCGACAAATGGTAACGACTATTGCTGTTGAAATGGAGCTCTGATTCATTGATCATGTTCTCACTGGCAGGTTATTAAATCTCGTTTCACATGCAGGTCAATGAGTGCCCTTGACAGAATAATGATGCGGCGCGCAAATGCCATATTGGTATAGTTTACTACGTCAGAAGGTCCACTCTGGTCGGCCGTCCTCAGCGGGACTGAGCGCTCGGTAATGGCACGATCCCACGACTACGTTACGCTGCAGTACCGCAGGCCTCGGTATCGTCCTCTGCTCAAGGTGTGCTATGGAATTCGATACTCATATTGTTGGAAAATCTGTCAAACTTGCGCTTCGATGCCTACTATTGCTCTAAGGGCACGGGCAGGTCGCTTCTCAAAACCTTCAGATTTGGCCCCGCGGAGCGTCCTCAAAGTTGACGTGTCGCTTCGTTTTAAGCTTCGTTTGTGATCGATCACATGTCGACGGTTGCGACTCCATCGCCAATCGAGATTTTAACCGTAAGTCCTTCACACACTGGAAAACGTCAGACGGCATGATCATAGATCTTTGGGAGACCTATAAAGACTGGAGGTAGCCATGCCCAACGCCAGTTGTCCCGTATTTTAGCTTTCACACCCCACCTTTTCTCTGATACACACCAGTCACTCTTTACACCTCGCTCGCTCACAATGCGTGTCCTTTCCTTTGTCCCTGCTTTTCTTCTCGCTGCCGCTAGCTTTGTCGCTGCCGCTCCTACTGTGACCAGCAGTAGCCCAGTTTCGACACCTTCGTGTGTCCCTGCTGGCACCGGGAATGATGCTCCTCTCCAGCCCATCATCAGCATCATCGCCAACGCAACTGCTGAAATCCAGCCTCTGTGCGACCAGCTGAGTAAGTCATCTCCCTCTGTAGGCACTTTTGGACACTCTTCTGATGCTCGTCGTGAAGCTTCCATCCAGCAAGGCTCAGGCACCCCCAACGCCGACGATGTCTCCGTTGTCGTTGTTAAAATCACCGCCGCCGTATCGACCTGCGTTTCGCAACTTAACGCAGCGGTCAAGGTAGGACGTGTCTGGCCTAGATCTCACGAACCTCTGCGGTGCCATCTATGCTCTCCTTACTGTGAGTGTCATTTCATCATCTGAAATCTGAGACGGCTGAACGGACCGTTATTTGATTAGTTGGTGCTCACTGTCCTGAATGCCTTGGTTGCGATCATCTTGACGCTCGCTGGTGGTATTGTCGGAACTCTCAAGACCGACATCGGTAACCTGCTGTGAGAATCATCACGGTTCTTCGCGTTTTCCGTCACGACTGACTGGAAAATAACAATGTAGGAACGCTGTCCTTGATCTCGTCGGCTGTCTCAAAGTATTCGTCAATGCTTCCGTGTCGGGTGTTTTAGGGCTCCGTTGTCGTGCTTGTGACTGGCATCGTTGACTTGATCTTGAACATCGTTATCAAGGTCGGCGTCAGCGTCAACTAGACTGCAACCCTCAAAGACAATTATCGTTGGCACATCCCGAGTTGTAGTTGTTAGTATTGTCGAATAGACTAAACATTGATCTAATTCATATGGCGTAGAACGTTAGCTTGCAAGCTGTGTCGTGTCAGCTGAAAAGAAAAGTAGGTACATAGTAGGCCTTAGTTTTCTTTTCGTGTACTGTTCTAATTGGTTGGTCAACGGAACGAATTGGAAAACACGATAACAAGCGGCAGACGCGGAACAAAATCAAAGCCTGGACTTGATCATATGCTTGATGCTATCAGGGTCCAGGACAGATTGTGGGTAAGGCAATTGAGTAGTTCTCAGGTGTTCGAATCCCCCGTCGACGAGGATCACCTGACCAGTTATATAAGACGCCGCATCGCTGAAAAGAAACACGGCAGCATTGGCAACATCGTCCAAGTGACCGATGCGACCCAGAGGGTATGATCTGCCTTGGCCACTTGATTGATTGCGGAGTCGGGATGTACCTTCTGTATTTCCAATGGGCCCCGGAGCGATGACGTTTGAACGTATGCCTCGAGGACCCTGCTCCAATGCTAGGACCGCAGAGAGAGCGTCCACGCCAGCTTTGGCAGCTGAAACATGAACTTGGTATGGCGTGCCTAACACGAAGACCATCAGTAGGCGAGGACAAGAAAACATGCAAATGGTACCCTTGTGGTGTAGCTGTCGCGCTAACATGAATGTATGCGCCGAGCGACGCCTGGATGTACGGTAATGTGGCCTTGACAGTGTTGAATGTTCCGATCTATGACGCCGGTTAGACCTGGGACGGGGACAAACGAAGAACGGATATACGGTATCAATTTCCATGACAGTTCTAAACGCGTTCTCTGACATTCCCTCGATAGATGCGAGGAAATTGCCCGCGGCACCTGTCTCCACGAGTATTGTCAACACGTTGAACGCGAAGATGGCAATGATGGACTTGCCGCAGATGACAAAATCAATTCTTCCAAACTTTTCAATCGTTTTCGCGACTGCATCCTTGAGTTGTTCGGGGTGTCTTACGTCGGCTTGTGCGAGGATGCATGTCCGGCCCGTGGCCCGGGAAAGTTCATTGGCGCTCTCGGTGAGCCTCTCCAGGCTAACATATGGTCAATGGGACATTCCAACCTAATGAAAGTACCCGGTGGCACTCACTTTCTTCCTATGATGACTGCGCTGGCTCCGTGTCTCATCTTTTACCGACGGGTAAGCTTGCATGCTCATTACTAGATAGTGGACGTACGACGGCTTCTGTCATCGACTTGCATATCCCAGACCCACCTCCGGTGCAGAACAAGACCTTTCCCTGCGAAAATATCGGATCTGAAGACATCGGTTGACTTCGCCACGGGAGCAACGACAGGCCTGGCAGGCATGGTTGGCATAAAAGATGGTGAACAGGTAACACCGGAGATCCCGGCTTTATGTACATTCCGAGTTGATTTTTTAACACGTGATACAAACGCGTCGCGTTCGACTCTTCTCATCCCGCCAACCTATCCATCTCCGACGTAGTTCGACATGACGCTTCTGTCAGCTGTTTATGACAAGCACAGGCATTTTTTGCTTCGTTCCTATTTCGCAGCGGCTCGTCGAGAGTGGAATCATCCCAGCATCGGATAGCTGGCGGTTGCCTTCTTTTCTCGTCTCAAGGCTATACAGGCAAGCTGAGGGAAAGGACCAGTTACCCCCTGTCGATGTCAAGAATCCTTGGTCAGAAAGCGACGTGAGTACTCTTCTCGTGGAACTGGCGGATAGGCTGCAAACTTCAAGGAAGCAGAAGTATCACCGAATTCTGTCCGCACGATCCTCAGACGTCTCTATACCTGGAGGAAGACACGTTTGTCAACGATCAGATACCGGTGATGAAGTGTCCGGACGAATGGAACAGCGGCGTGGCCTCCCCGTCCCAGTGTGCGACGACTAGACTCTCGTTTTCACTCGCCGTCTATCAACATGTTCTACGGACACCAGTCCGCTAGCTTTTTTGGTGTATGTGCTTTACCGATCTCTCCCAGTTACTGTTTCTAACCAGGTTCAAACAGGACACCGATAGCACCCTTTGCGACAGTTGTGACAATCTATTGCGGCAAGAAATTCCTCCAGGTCACATTCCGAGCGTCATACGTGCCTTGGCCCTTTTCGAAGCCCAAGATCAGCTATACTACGGCGTCGATTTCAGCGAGTACGATATCGTCGCGCTGACGGACGCCTTCTCGACGTTACGGCTCTGATGTGCGACTCCTTGCGAACGCAGGTTTCCTTCAAGTTGGACTGGTGCTATTTCCCTATCCGCCGCTTAACTGTCGATGTATCCCTAGGACCCTCGATATGCTACATACATCTGTTCCGTCGAGCAGACAGACGTTCCACATTTGCACTGTTTTCATTCCACACACTGGCACCATGGCTACCATCGCAATTCTACTAGCGATTTACGATCCCACTTAAATTCACGACATTTGTTTTGTATCCTATTAGTGGCACCATAACCCTTGTATACCATCGAATCATGTATTCTTGCCCCACGTTCGGTGTATGGGTATCGACGAGATCTACTATGTATGTAATTTCAGCCGCTGCACGACAGCGAAAAGAAAGGAATGTTATGGATACATGTCTAATCATGAAATTCCCAACGGCGGTGCATACAGAGTGAATGTGTCGGAGTTGTCTCAAGATACAAGAACAGACCTAACACATCCTTATGTCAGAGCAACAACAAAAGGAAAATCCAGAGCTTGAGGTAAGCGTTTGGAATTGTTGAGCGAGACGAGAAAGGACAATCAAAGTAGATTTCAGGACTAGCAACTAGTCTATGTGTATATACTAACGATAACCTAGGAAAAGGGAAGATCACAGGCTAAAGTATATCAAATGGAAAGGGCTGATGTGAGTCGGGTATCATAAATGGGAAGCGCTTCGTCACGAGTTTCATTAAAATAGAACCGCCATCTCTGCAGAAACAACCGCAAGCCCCACAGTTGTCATCGCCAACAGCGGTAACAGATTCCAGAAAGCGAAGTCTCTCTGCCTCACCTGGAGCCCCTTTTGTCCCAAAATGGTCCGCCAGAGAAGACCAGCGAGCGAAGCCGAGAAAGTGAAGCTGACCGCACCAATGTTGGATGCAACAGCAAGCGCAACGGCAGCAGCGCGGTTGGCGTCGTACGGGAGATCCGCTGCGGCGGCCACTTGAGTGAGAAGGATGGTAGCTCCGATGTTGGTCCCTGCGAGGTTGCACAGAACGACACCGAGAACGCCGATCAACCAGATCGTCGGATGCACTTGCTTATGAGAAGCGCGCACGAGCCAGTCGGCAAAAATATTCACCCATCCCTGGTGATTGAGGGCTTCGATGAGGATGAACTGTGAAAATGCAAAGGGAATGAGGGCAAAGGGTAACCGTGGTAGTGCAGTGATGAAAGTTGGGAAGCGTTCATCGAGTCGGGCGTGAATGGTGGTCTTGTATGACCGGTACTTTTCGATGATCCACGGCATTTTGATGTCTGCTGTCGATGGGGGAGGGAGTTCCGGGCGTGTCGTGGCCTCAGATCTTGGAAGTCCGGGCTGTGAATGCGATTCCGGATCGGAAATCTTTTCGATTGAGGAAGGTCCGTCCATGTGAGAGGAAGTATTGGGTCGTGACGGAGGGTTCGAGGAACTACTCTCCGAGGCTTCCTCTTCAAGGTCTTCCCTCACAGCGTTGGGGTCCCCACGGCCCAACATTGGGATGCCATGGGAGTACCGATAGTAATCCCATCCAAGATCGAATATGAACTTGCCGACAGCGAACGGCAAACTAATCATCCAGACATCGATTCCAAAGAAGCTGACGACGAGACAGAGTATAAGCGTTGCACCAAGCATGAAGCTGCCAACGCAAGCCCCAATGGGATCCAACAAGACTTGCCGCGGGTCCTTGAGTGGGGTACGAGTTAATTTCCGCGGGACATGCTTCCGGAATTGGAACGCAAGTGCAGCAAAGCAAAAGATATTGCAGGCGAGAAAGGGAAGGATGGTGTATGCTGTAAAGGCCGCATCGTTGACGCTGAAGCCTTCGGTTATAACAACCTTGCGTACATTTGGTCAGTCAAGGGCATCAAGACGTGGGATTGATGTGGGAAAGCATACATTGGTGGGATTTCCGACGAATAGAACCATGCTGGCAGTGTTAGCAACGGCAAACTCGGCCATGATCCACGCTCTGGGGTCGAGCTTTGCGATCTCCGTGTAATAAACCAAGAACGCAGTCCCAGAGAGAACGACAGCATCGTTCCCCAACAGAATGGAGAGCAAAGTGAGCATGACATAGAAGTAAAAATACAGTCTCCACCCATTGTCACCACCCTTATTACTGACCCAGAATGCCGCAGCGTGAAGTATTCCAGTAATGTCGAGGGTTATTGCCATGTAAGCGAGAGAGAAGAATAGGATGAGGATGTTATAAGGCTTGACACCTTCGGTGCCGACGATTCCATTGCGAATGACGGCTGGGTCAAGACATTGAGCCGCCCATAGAATTGCGATGGCAAGGATTGGAGCGGTGAGGAGATTGATTGGTATCCGTGGTATTGAACGAAGCGTGGGTATGGAAACAGGACGAATTACGAAGAAAATAGAGATGATAAAGAGCACCAAGGTGGCGATGGCGTATCCAGAAATCATGATTGGCATCCGTGTTCAGGGGTAAGTGCTGAATCCCAGTGTGCATGAAGAGAATTGGACTGACCGTAGAACTTTATAAGGAGCCTGAAGGAGGTGGTGATGATAATGAATGTACCATCACGGCTCGCACGAACAACCCAAGGTGCCTGACAATGAGCATCTAGAAATCGATCGACCAATGGACCCTTTCGAGTATGTAGGAAATTTCCTTTGCTTGTTGCAATGAATAAGCTTTCCAATAAGCTTGAGATTTTGACGCGGGGCTAAAATTGTACTGCAATGACAATTACAAATGCATTACAATATCGATTAGAAATGTATTACAATTCCGATTACACGCTCAAGTTAGGGAGCCGGTGATGGAATCTTGCACAATATCACGGTGTGACCTGCAGTTGACTCCATACCCTTCAGGATAGGCCTCAGTGGGCCGCGAAGGGCTTCACGCGCTGCGACGCGTACAGTCAGCAACCGTGAGGATGTCGATATCGATGACTAGATATGAGAAGGCTAGGGCCAAAGCCGGTGGAAATCCTTTCGAATCATGGCTTCGACCAGATCACGCTACACTTACTGTCTGAGCGAAAGAGGCTGGGAATGTTCCGAAGTCACCTTTCCTACACATTTGGCGGCCAACTTTGATACAGTTTAGTACGATGACTAGGTAAATCAGATCACAAAGTCTACTGTTCCGTTCGAAATGATCTAGTCACGATCGTCAACTCCAGCACTCCTCAATAAGTCTTCCCTCCCGCTCCATCATGGAAACAAAGTCTTCCGCATCCTTTGCAGACATCTTCCCGAGTTCCGCTGCTTCCATAACAGCTTCACGGACGGCAGCAGGCATCTTGTTTGAAGACCTGTACTGACACTTGGTAACCACTTTCGTCCCCTCGTGTTGCAACTCACCCAGAAATGATCATCACGCCTCGCTGCACTCCAAGAAGCTGCCACACTCGTTCCTTGTCCAGACGTAGAAGATCTTGAACGTACGTCCTCTTCGTACCCGGGGCACCATCACGCGAGAAAGCAACTCGATATGTGATGTTTGCTGCTTCGGCATATGCGTCCCATTCTGCACCATAATGGTGATCCTTTGACGCTGAGCGACACCCAAAGTAAAGTGTCGTCGCTAGAAAGGGTCAGACAGGGCGTTTGCGGAGCGCTCCGAAAAGACAGACCATTTGATCCTGCATGGATGCGATCTTCTATGACTGCGCGCATAGGAGCGATCCCGGTACCAGGCCCGACACATATAACAGGTGTTAGGGGGTCATTCGGTAGCGATATCAAGCCCTTTTGGATAGTAATGCGCAACGTGTCACCTACATGATAAAATTCAGCATGGATCACACTGGGAAGAGGTTTGCTTACCAGACTGAAGCCCAGCAAGATAACTTGTGCACACACCTTTTCGAGGCACCCTGAGTTTCGTACGATATTTGACGATGGCGACACACAAGTGAATTTCGTGAGGATGTTTCTGGGCAATATGTCGGTCACGAGCGTGTTCAAAAAAGACAAACCTACTTTCGGAGAGCTTGCTATTGAGAATTGTCGTGGTCGGAGGGGAGGGAAGAGATCAAAAATATAATCTCTTGGTATTCGCAGCGACCGGAACTCGCTTAGTACCTCCTTAACGGTGCGCTTCACTTGCTGACAGTATTCGTATAGCTCATTCTAAATGATGGTTAATGTGCAAGGATTATTCGACGGGGATGACTTACGGCGCCTTCGCTGGAAACGAATTCGTCAAGTTTCTCCCGTTCCATGTCATCGGTCGAAAACCATCGAAGCAGCTCGAAAAAGGACCGACGAGGTACGGCATTGAAATCAAGGTAACGGGTGAACAGTATGCGAAGCGTCGTAACCTGGGGCGTGTGATCGGGTAAAGATTGGTCTATACATGAAAGTGAGAGAAAACGCGAGAAAACTGCTAAGCACTCACCCACCTTTCATCGAATGAGTGATGGAAAACGGATCGTCAGCGGTAATATCCCATCCCAAAGATGCCAATAGGCTGTCCACCTCGGAGGCTAGAGCACTGGGATGGATAACAGCAACATCTCCCGGAAGATAACTATATCATTAATGTCAGCATAAACCATCGGCGAAATTATCACTCACTTGAGCTCTCTTTCCGAAACAAATTCGAAATGCCGGACGTCTTGAAACCAATCCTCTGCGGTAATCCTGCGGTTACACTGAACCGTTACATCCCAATATCTCTGATCGGTTGCCAAGGGGTATGTGCATTCGGTTTCGGCGGGGACATTGACAGTCTTGACGCGAGGTGGGGGTAATCGTGATTCCGAAAGCTCCTCGGGTAAGCCATCGTGTGGGTATAAGTCCACCAACTTTCCGATCAGCTGTTCTATCCACGGATCGAGTGCGCCTTCTACGCTGGGTCCTCTGTCAACGACCTCATGCACTATACCAAATGTGGAATCTTACCCTTGTGGATGCTGGTCATCTCCTTCCCCTCTCGTACAAAGTTCGCGTCCTCCGAGATTGGCTAGTCGACGAGCCAATTTTTTTGCTGGCCAGCAGAACTTTTGATAGGTTGAATCACCCAGCCCAAAGATAGCGAATTCCATGTCTTCGAACAAATCGCTCGGAAGGTCGGATCGCAGCAGCGAATTCCACAGAGACGTCATGGCACGCGGTTCTACGCCCGACCCCGTGGTTGCGACGACAAATACGACGCGTGGTTCCGAGATCAATCTCTCCTAAAAGACGGGCATGGGGATGGTTTTACCGATAGCGAGTGAAGTGCGTACCGGGGGATAAGACCCAATGTTGCAAACACGACACTGGAAGCGAGCCCTGCGACATTCTCTCGCGATCCGGTCAGCGACATCTTGGGCTGTGCCGGTTTCTGTTGCGTACAGAATCAAGAGATTGCGGTCCACGTCACAGTCGCCGTCGACGGGGAGATTCGCGAGGTCAGCATCGTGATGGCAAGTGGTCATTGTGGGTTGTAAGTGTGGCAAGACTAATTTCCGGGACCGACGCCTGGCAAGAGTCCGCCGGGGGGTTTCCGTATCGATCGAGATTACCCCTAAGACAACGGTTCTTCGGAAGCATACTTGCATAAGATGCAGAAGGGAGTGTAATACAATTTGTTTCGTTCCATTTAGAGTACGCCAAGATACGGCAGACAATTATTTAAATCGAGAAACAAAGAATCTAAGCTGATGGCTAAGCAAGACTATAACAAGAAAAGTGATTGTCCAAGTTAGAGCGTCAGGAAGAGAGAACATGGAGATAAAAACATCAAAGAACGATGGCTAAGAACAGCCTGAGGGAAAGGTAGAATATTAGTGTACAAATGTTCAAGCTCCGTACGGAACGGAAAAAAGGAAGCCAGCTTCAAGTTTAATCAAAAATGGAATGTCGGGCGCGTTTGTTGGGGTAATCGATGTCCGTATGAACCTCATCACCGTCTCTGTCTTCCACTTTCCTCTTCTTGGCCCCTGCCTTTTTCGCAGTTTTCCCTGCGCGGCGTTTAGTCTGGGAGGATGCTGCTCGAGAAGCCGATTTGTCCTCATCGTCCGCTTCGGAGTCGTCTTCCATCACCTTAGAGGACCTGCGATTATTCACTCGGCCTCCCTTGCTTCTGCCAGTCTGACGGCCGCTCGCACTTTGCACGTCGTCGACGGCGACATGGCCATTCTGGCGGGCCCTGCTGCTACGCGTGCCGCTTGCGCTCGCCACAGGCATGGTAGAGCTGACTTGCGAAATAGCACTGGTCCTGCCGGCCTTCCTAGTTCTCTTGCCAATGCCACGGACGGTCCCTTGCATGTTCCGGTCTTCAGTGTCGCTATGCTCCGGCGTCGTAGCCAGATCTGACTCTTCCGTTGTATAAAACCTACCAAACACAAAGAAAACATCAGTCGAGACCACGCCAAAACCGGGGCCACGTACACATGCTCATCCAGAACTGGCTTCGGTTGCCCGTCTCGCTCACACTGTGAGTAGAGCCTCCGATAATGGGCCTGTCGTTTTTCGTATCGAGTGTGCCGTATGAGCCTCATGCGCATCTTGCGGTCCTGTTTTGGGAGTTGTGCCGTGCCGTCCCGCCATTCGGGGTACTCTTTCAGGAGAGTCATGTACATGGTCTCAAGCGTTTCCCTGTAGGTGGCATTTCTGAAGAGGGACAGAACCGTGTCTACCAGCATCTTCTCGGCGTGATCTAGGAGCAAGCGTGACTCCCTCGTTTCGGCCTCCAAACTCCGGAGGTCCTTCAACATTTGCTCTTTCTTACTGAGGACAGGGTAAATGTCGGCCAACGTGTCGAACTTGAGGAAGAGTTCCTCGACGTAAGACCATTCGTAACCGGAATTATCATCGTGGCTGAGTAGTTGCTTGGAGGAATCAGCTTGGTGGTTCGAGTTCGAAGGTCCAGCAACTGGTCCAGCTAACCGGAAAAAAACAAGAGGTCAGCGCTCCAGCTCTAAGCTTGACGCGCATGAGATTCATTTACCTTCGACCGAGTGCGGTGCGGCCGCGTCTGAATATCCAGAGCTACAGGGAGAAACGGCTGTGGCCTTTCCTTTACCTGGAAGGTTAACAATAGTAGTAAGTGACGATGGTTAAAGCTTTACAATAGGGATATATGCGTACCTTTGTCTAGCTTGATTTGAGGGCTTGAATAACCCGATCCAGCTCCTTCTTCTACCAACAGAAGAAACAGTGAGTAATACCTTGCAGAATGATTATGAGACCATTTACCGTCGGAAACTGGGTCTTCATCGTCTTCTGGCCTTGTGAGCGGAGGGGCGGAAAGAGCGCGCGGAGCCGCTTTCGCTTTTCCTAGAGAAAACATGTGACGAGTCGACATTGTTCAACGATGATGCAAGCAACAAGAACATGATATCCACGTACCCTTATTAATGCTACGGCCACTTGGGAGCGCCAGTTCAGCATTCGAGAAGGGAGGGGAGGGAGAGCGTGAAACCGCTTTCGCTTTTCCTTTCCCTGGAGGGAGAAAACACGTAATGAGTTGACATTCCCAAACGGTGGTACAAGCAATTCGAAGAAAAATGATATTCTACATACCCTTATCAATCTTGGAGCCATTTTGGGACAATGGTTCAACGTCAGAGTCGTCTGAAAAAGAGTCAATCATAAATTCGAGGCGCGACGAAGGGAGCGTTCACCTTCTGCTGGATAAAGTAGCAAGCGAACACATTCTAGAGCGTCGGTTGAGCTGGTCGTCGAGTCACAGGGAGAAGGCGCACCCGCGTAGGATTCCTCTTGTCCATCTAATGCCAACAATGCGCGGGCTCGTTGGTGATCGCTGGGATCCAATTCGGTGAGTACAATTCATAACGATCATGGGAGGGATACACACTCGGGCATCGGTATCCCATCAGCATACCTATCTAACAATTTCTTGATGATCTGTACAGGCTCTCCAGTCGCAGAAACACCTGCTAGCTGCAAACGATCGTCGTCAGTGTTCCTGTGAAGCATATACGACTACTAGAGTCCATACCTCGGCAGCGGCCCGAAGCTCAGCCAGAGAGAGCTGACGAAGGTTTTCAATGTTGAAGAATTCATCTAATTCTGAGTGTGAGAATGTAAAGGTTTGTCCGGGATTGCTGGGGTCCGATTCGGTGAGTATGATTCATGACGATAATGGGAGGGATACATACTCGGGCATTGGTATCATCCCATTAGGATACTGCTCTGCCAATCTGTCGATAATCTGTTCAGACTCTCCAGTCGCAGAAACACCTGCTAACTGCAAACGATTGTCGTCAGCGTTCCCGTGATGCATCGACGACTACCAGAGTCCATACCTCGGCGAGAGGCCGAAGCTCATCCCGACTGAGAAGCTGAGTCTGACTAAGAAGGCGAAGGTTTTCAATGTTGAGGAATCCATCGGTTTCGTTGTGAATGCTGTGTTCCAATTCGGTGAGTATGACTCATGATGACTATGAGAGGTATACATACTTGGGCATTGGTGCCCCATCGAGATACCTCTCTGTCAATCTGTCGATGATCTGTTCAGACGCTGCAGTCACAGAAACACCTGCTAGCTACAAACGACGGTCGTCAGTGTTCCCGTGAAGCACCGATGACTACCAGAGTCCATACCTCAAACTCATCTCGAGTAAGAAGGCGAAGATTTCGACGTTGAAAAATCCATCTGGTTGTGTGGGAATGCTGTGGTCCAATTCGGTGAATGGACTGATTCATGACGATCATGAGAGGGATACTTACCCGGATATTGGTACCCCAGTGGGATACCTCTCTTCCAATCCGTCGACGATCCGTTCAGACTCTCCAGTCGCAGAAATACCTACTAGCTGCAAACGATTGTCGTTAGTGTTCCTGTGAAGCATCGACAACTACCAGTGTCCATACCTCGGCGAGGGCCTGAAGCTCAGCCCGAGTGAGCTGGCGAAGATCTTCAACGTGCAAGAAATTCATTTTTCTCTCTTGGTAGGGGGTGAAGGACGGATGAAAAAGTGCGGAAAGTCTGCTTGTCCATTCAATTTTAAATATCGAATCTTGTCCACCAGAACACAACTCACCACATCCATTGTTTCCGTGTGGACTCCCAAGCGTCCGTCCGCACCTGCTTTGTTTTGGGAAATCACCTGTCAAACACAGTCACATTGTTCTCCGGTGGCAACTAGACATGCTATAAACATACACACCAGTATGTGGTTTGAGATAAAATGTCTCCTTGAAAGAGAAGCCCATCCCAAACCTCGTGATGCATCATAGCCCACCAATTCGATATGATACTTTGGTTGCAAACATACATCATTGTCACCCTTGGCAAATGGTCCAAGACCACAACCATTAATCCCCAAGCTGCTTCAAACACAGAACCTACAATTCGTCAAAGAACTCCCAACGGTAACGCTCAGAAACTGAAACTCGCAAAAGTGGCATTGCATCACATACCACAACAGCCGTATTAACGACGGTGTAAAAGTGAAGACGAAAAATGCTCCAACGTCTGACCCCAAGAAACCTTGCAGGAAATGGTAAGATCAGCTGAAATGTCATCAGAAGATTGACATTATCCAATACAGACCCGCCAAGAACGATCCACCCCATCTGTTGGCTGCACAAAGACCATCGCGACAGGGGCTAACAAAACCATATCAGCATTCCAATCTCACCCGCTTCCGAGAAAGGCCGTGGTGCTTGCGATGAATCCCAACACGAGGCTGGGTCGTCATCGCTACGATCAACATGCCAGGTTCACAAGACGCCTCCCGCGAAAGTGACAATAAAGACCTCTTCACAGCCACCGCATCCGAATTTCAAAGGCCAAGTTCGAGTTCGCTAACCCCGTTCCGCATGTTCGGGTACGTCCGCTCTCGCGAACGTCGACAAGCCTAAACGGAGCCATATTCGAGACTTGACTTGGCGCAAAGGTAAAGAAGGTCTAGGGCGTTCCGAAGTAGAAAAACACGCGGAGAAAGCCAGCTTTCGGAAGGGAGAAGAGATGCAATCAAAGCAGGATACAAGATGATACACAAGAAAAGATGATAGGTAACCACCTATTGTAATTCCATGAGTAGGGTGCATGGGTGTGATATTATTCTTACGCACAATGAGCGTGTTGACTGCGAGCGTTGTGGATATCCAACCTTGTCAGGGTGCATGCAATCAAGATTGGCGAGCCGAAGCAAACAACCATGGCCGATCCAAGTGACTTTCTGTGAGGCTCGTCTGTTCCTGCAAAGTGAGATGAACTTATGCTCGAGATTTGTGGAAAATGAAAAGTAGCAACACTTCAAAGCGATTACATTCAATAGGGGAAAGAATCAGATTCAAGTTCAAAGTCCGATGAAGTGTGCTTTCTGGTGAATAGACAGGGACTCCTTGAAAAATTCCAACATTATATTCAGTAGACTGTCAATGAGAATTGTGCTCGCTGAATGCTTCGAATAGTCATCTCCACGAGAATTCACGCCAATTATTACATGTTACACGGTAGGTGAGATCCGGGATTTTTGGAAATCCTGTGGAAGGGACGACATGACCTGGACGCGTCGCGTAAATGTCATGAAATGATGTCGCCCGACAAGGTTAAATTTCTTCTGCGGTTGAAATGTAGAGTACTGTGCCGAGGAACGGTCAGACAAGCACGACCGCCTGTTCGCATAGCCTTACCATTGTTGCCGCGGATGAATGCATCGCCATATTTGTTCGTGACGACGCCGTTGACGTGTTCCTCGGTCTGCTCGAGAGCAATGTTCATGTACCCGTCGAGACATGAGAGAATACCTGCGACAAGGTGATTTCAGGAGTGACAGCCGCTCAAACACATGACAAACGCACCACGATAATCTACACCCGACGTGAGGCGAACAATAACACGCTTCCCGACGACGCCTTTCAAGAACTCGGTGGGTGAGCCAGACGTCGAAGCTGGTGGTGGTGGCGGGGGAGAGAGCTCGTGATCTGGCGGTGGTGTGCTTTCATCCATCCTCGACGACGACGACGACGACGACGACGACAGAGATAATCTATGAAGTATTTGTATATGTTTGTGATAGTGTCATAGATTCGGACAGTGCTCGAAACGCGATGTTGAAGTTCAAGCCCATGTCATTCTACAACACCACCAGTGCTCATGCCAACGGTTAAACTCGTCCTCATTGGCGCTTCAGGCGTTGGTAAAACAAGCTTGCGAACTCAGGTATGTACCAACCCCAACTACACCTCCATGACTTATAATACCTTCCGCAGTATATTTCGGGTCGCTTTTCGACGGGCTACAGGGCCACCATTGGCGCCGATTTCATCGCCAAGACCTTACCACATCCAACGAGACCAGACGACGTCGTCACCCTCCAGATATGGGTCAATATCTACTCGTCTACACCGTGCATTTGCCCAAGCTGATGCAACGAATATCACATGCAGGACACCGCCGGCCAGGAGCGGTTTTCCAGCCTGTCGACGGCCTTCTTTCGCGGTGCAGATGCTGCTTTGCTCATGTTCGACGTGAACCGGCCAGAGTCCCTGACCGCACTCAAGAAATGGTGGCAAGAGTTTCGTGAACGCGCACCCCTCTACGACGAGGACCTCGAAGACTACTGTTGCGTCGTCGTTGGAAACAAGACCGATCTTGTCAATTCAAAGTCGATTGGCTCCTCTGTCGTTTCTGAAATACAGGCGCTCCGCTTCCTCGACGAACTCGTACCCCCATCTCCCCCGCGTCCGACTTCACCCGTCGAGGAAGTGCCCGAAGAAGACCAAGTACCCATCACCATCGAAGAAGTACCCCCCTCGCCTTCCGACGACTCTGCCATCGACCTCTCTTCCTCCAACACCCAATCCCGCTCGCGATCGATCGATATCAACCCCTACACGCGCAAAGGAAGCGCCCTCTCGAAACGCGCCTCCTGGAGCAGCACCAACATCCTCCACGGCACACTCACCTCCACCCACACCGGGATGACGTCCTACCATACCCCCTCCTCCTCCATCTTTGACGTCTACGCCTCCGCGCGCTCGTCCCCACTCCCCCCGTCCATCTCCTCTCGCGTCTCCTCCCCCGTTCGAACACACCAACGCCGCACATCCTCGGTTTCGAGCACGTCCTCTTCGGCAACCACGATTACCCCAAGCTTGTTCATGCGTGGCTGTGACCAGACACCGCTCACACCACCCTCGACTGCGTCGGACGCAGTACAACCGCCGCCTCTGATCCCCGAGCGCGGTCCCAAGCTCTTTTTCACCTCTGCCAAGACAGGGGAAGGCGTGCACGAGGTATTCGAATACATCGCGCGACGCGTTATCGCACGATGGGAGTACGAAGAGGCCATCGATGCTCGGACGTTACACGAGCCCTCGGATACGATCCGGCTCGCCCTCACCAGGGCAGAATCGGGCCAACGGCCGAGGGGATCTTGTTGTTGATCGGGACCGGGTACATCGAGGGATCAAGAAGAACGTGTTATTGATCTATATATCTTTACATGCTTTTTTATTTACTTATTTGACTCGGGTATGTGTAGATGCTCACCGGAATCACAGAGGATGGACTAGTGTCTCGGAACGATCAATGGTCAACGTTACCGATATCGATGACGCAAACACCTGTGACCAACACGTTCTGACGCGAAGCCTACGGATCTGTCAGCAGGCTATGCCTCATGCATCGCGTTATGAATAGTCCACGATTTCATCTCATCGATAACTACGCGAGGCTTGAGCAAATCAGTCATCCCCCCGCGGGCATATACAGCATCCAACAACATGATCACTTGGTACAAAGTAACTCCCTCAAAATGAAATCCGACGCCCTCGGGCCTATGTACACGATAGCAGCAGGATCCTGTGCACGGCACCCACACACGACCCGCATCAACGTTCAGCCACGTCCTCGTACACATTCGAGCCCTGTGCCACGAGACGCCAGTAGGTAAGATAATGAGAACAGAGAACCCACGCTCACCGAATTCACGTCAATGCTCATTCGTGGATCTTGGTGATCAACTTCTCTCGCACACCCACGACGTCCCTGACGTCGCAAAACCCACACAACCCCATCGTGATATGCAGGTCGGCAATCATCTGCATCAATATTTGTTCCACGCCGGCCTCTCCGGCGATCGCGAGGCCATACACGAACGGCCGGCCGACTGATACGCAAAATGACAATGAGTGAGACCCCAGTCACAAAGAAAACGAAACGAAAACGAAAGTCTGTGCATGAGAGGCAGAAACCTACTGCACACAGCTTGGGCGCCAAGCGCGAGGGCTTTGAGAACGTCACTCCCGGTCCGGATGCCAGAGTCGAAGAGCACGCTAAACTTGCCCGTGCGTTGTGCCTGGCGAATCTTGGACGATTGCATCACCCTATCGAGTGCGTCGAGCGCACCAATCGATCCATCGACCTGGCGGCCACCTACCCAGCGATTTAGCCTTGGCATCACGACAGACAAATGTGCGTACCATGATTGGAGACAATGATCCCGTCGATCCCCAAGTCGAGCGCTTTCTCCGCGTCCTACACCGCATCAACGTCGTCCGATCAGTGACGATACTGCTTCCTACCTCTGGTGCAAGTATCCCTTTCAACACGATCGGCCCGTCCCAGTTGTCCCGAATAAACTGCAGCTCTTCCCACTTTCGAAAGATACCCGACGCAACCTCCCCTACCCATTTGCTCCCCAAAAACATGGCCTGCTGTGCAGCCGGGTCTCCCTCGGCCGCTCGCCGCCGGATATCGTCCTGGACGTACGGAAACGGTGGCCGCTCGTGACGCACTCCGAGCCCGAAGCGTGCCATGAACGTCGGATCGGACATACCTTGCTGTATACCAAACCCGTGTCCAGCGGGGGCGTACGGCGTCCCATGATCGTACGGACGCCATCCGATGAGCATCGTGTCGAGCGTGACCACGAGCGCGGTGCACCCACAGGCTTTCGCGCGTCCCAGCAGCGACTGGGTGAGCGCGACTGAATGGGTCCTGGAACGTGGGTCAGTATCGAATGGGAGGACGATGACGGAGGGAGACGTGCCAGTAGAGCTGGTACCAGCGGTGTCCGTTTGGTCCTTGCGCGTCCGCGATCTCTTCCATGGACCGAGATGCGGCCGAACTGATGATCAGAGGGACGCCGACCTTGGCGGCCGCGCGCGCTGTCGCGAGTTCGCCCTCGCTGTGCACTAGGCCTTGGGAGCCGACTGGCGCGACAAAAATGGGCGCAGGGTAGGTCACCCCAAAGATGGTAGTCTGTTTGGAAGAGGAGCACCTCCATGAGCACATTGTCGTCCACGCATGGTATCGATGATTATATATTCGATATATACCTCCAGATGACGTTCCCCGACATCGTTGAGCATGCGCGGGACGAGCTTCCACCCCTCCAGCGCCCTCCGGTTCTCTCTGTACGTACCAGAGGTGCCTGCGCCTTTCAAAACAAATGCGAACGCAGCTGTGTAGAATACACCATCAGAATTACGTCGAAAATGGTTAAGACCTTATGTCATGATGAATTACGACAGGGGAATTACTGACATGGATTGTCCTTGAGCACCTCCCGGGCCTTGTCCTCAATTTCTTGCACATCGACCGTGCCTAGCACAGGCGGTTTCCCAGATGCATAAATGTCAAAGAGCCAAGCAACCCATTTGCTCAGGGGTGGCGCGACCGTGTTCACACTGTTGGCAGACATGGCCGACATCAGAATTCGTAGTGTCAACGTACTAGCCTGAGAGTCCTGAGTTGAGGAAGGTGGGGCTGAGCGGTGAGGTCACCAAACACAAAGGGCTGTGAAACACGTCCAAGGCTGGGGACGTGGCGCCTAAAGTTAACCTAAAACACCGATTTAGGCCTGGGTATGTGTACGAGCCGTCAGTTGAGCGATGTGAAGGAAAACGTCCTCACGAGCAGATGTCAATTGCACAGGGTTGAAGTACGTATTTAAAGCTTTGTTGAGAAGGCGATTCCATGTTCGTAGACGGAGTCACCGAGATATGGCTGGTGGTTCTCATGAAGAGACGCATGACACCGTAACGGACTTCCGTATGCCTTTGCAAGCCTCTCAAACCAAATTGGGGAAATAATGTGCATCGTGCAGCGTCCCGCAATGCATCATTCAGGTACATGATAAATTCGCCCAGACCTAATAAGTATGATATCTAGGTGGATCTATAACAATATGTACAGAAAAGAGTCCATACGACAGCCCTAGTTCTTACCTCAAAGAAAGATAAATGAAAAGTACTAAGCAACGCATACGCAGGTCTGTTTTCACCGGATCACGTTGTCTTCTGCTTTGGAGGGATGGTTCGGTTGTATAACCGAATGTACAACTGAATCCCCTGGTCCAAGATATAATACAAGGGCCAACAGACCCGTCTCTGAATGGAGCTTCCTTGTGGAACAAAAATACTCTCGGCCTGAAGTGCAACGACGATCCACATAGCGAAGGCAGTCAAGCCAATCGCCGCTTCGATGTAGTGATTGAGAGTCGCAGCGCCCTGAGGATTAATCTCGACGACGTTCATGCTGAACAAATTCTGCGCGAATCATGTACATGTGAAAAACGAGAGCTTACGAACTACTTACAGACATAAAGTTGGCAGGCAGGAAAACCATAGTTAGATAAGAAAGCTTAAACGTTTTTCCTTCAGCGACGTACAGGTTAGAGAAAAGAAATACACACCCGTTTCATTGCGGCCGAGTCTCGAACGGTCGCGACTGTCAGCTCTTTCATATACTGACTATCTTCGATATTCACGGTTGCGAAGGCCTAGATACTGAGGGTCAGCAAAGACAATCAGTGGCATCCGATGAAACGCACCAAGTCTATCACATTCTTCAACCGCATGAATTGCATCAATCTCTGGCTTTCTAGCCTGTCAATTTCCGAGAGAAGATACTCCGTCTCCTTCTTCAAAATGTCATCGGATACCCGTCGGTCTTCTGGAGTCATAGAAGGATCGTCCATCGCAGGATTCGGCGTCTCTTGGACAAATGTAACAGATTTCCTGAAGTCGTCGAGCAGAGTCCGGTAATAAAGTAGATGTGCTTGCAAAATGTGCAATTCCCGCGTTTCCCGAATGTCTTGACTTCCGAGTAGAGTTTCCTGTGATGTAGGCGATATGCTCGAGCGTATTATCATCATAACTAGCGAGTTACTCACCAAGGTGTTGATATGAGCATAAAGCGTCTCGAAAAGTTCATCCCATTCGTACATCGCATACCACAAAAAGCACAGAAGCAGGCAAGTAGGGTCCTTTGATCTTTCGAAAAGCTTTTGCCAGTAGACACTGTCCCCGGTCCGGTGGATAAGAGAGTGGAGTTGATCTGCTGTCCCTTCACGCATCTCTGGGTGGTAGGATAAAATAGTACTGGTTCGTGCGCCTCGGACCATATGAACACTAAGCAGGTCTTGAAAAACGTGCTTGTTACCTAAAATCATGAATGTGAAACAAACCGACACGACGCAGTACGGAGACGAATACATACACGTATGCAGATAAAGTGGCGCTTGGGTATCGATGATCTGAGCGTCTGAAATGTGGATTAGGCCACCCAAGAAGTGCCACTTGACATTCGCATACCTTCTTGCGATGATGATTCTCCTTCTTTTGTTTGCGAGTGTGATGAAATCGGGCCTGCAGCCTTCTGATCGATTTCGCGAACGCGAACGAATGGTAGCACAATTGTGATGTCTGTGGTTGTAAGCCTACAGCAGAATCGTGATGGAAGCATAGGACTACTCACGGTCGCCTTCTCCTGGAATCATACTCTCTTGGAATCTCGAGGGTATCCAATGTGCTGAAGACGAGAAGAAGAAGGGTTCTACATTGTATCTGTCACAAAAGCTTGGTTACGCGAAACCCGAAAGCAACGAGACACGTACTTTGTCCCTAGCATTTGCAAAACTTCCTTGGTCATTCTCTTCACGAAGAAGGCTCGTACACGAATATCGTCCTCTCTCTAGTCATACCCATACCCCGTTATCTTGTCGATGTTTGACAAAGCAGAAGAACAGTGTGCTCACCGTCCCTTTCAGCCAGTTCCAAAATCCATCTATAGTTTCTTGGTCTTGGATCGTAGCCTTATCTCGGTTGGGTTCGCCAAACTTGCCATCACCATAGACATCCACTGTCATGACATTGCTATCTCCAGTGGGACACTTCGTCAACATCTCGCATCGTTTCACTTGAGCCTCAGTCCAATTCGGAAACAAGCTTTGCGGGTATCCATCCCAGTTCTGAAAGTCTGAATCCGCAGGTTGATCAGTGGGTGGGGTAACGGTGGGAATATCTTCATCGAAATCCATCCATGGCCATGGTCCTGAGGGCGATGAATGTCGGTATCTATAGAAGTGTTGAGTATTCATGGGTCACAAGAGTCGAGATACAAGGCTGCGAGCATGACCTTTTGGCTCGCAAATTAGACGACTCACGTCGGGGTAGGTGTTCGTTGCAGCAAGCCTTTATCCTGGTTTGCATTTTCGTTTTTCTGAGTATCATTCTTTCCAAAGCTTGTGATGGATTCGTTGGGTCCCAAGGGAACCATAGGTATCTCGAGGTGTCCTGCCATGACTTCAAGGGTGTGGTCGAAAGGGAACACGCGCTAAACGTACAGCACTTGGACCAACGGTGGCGCTAATAGACGCCCACAAATTTACCACGTGCCATAAAGCGACGGTTTGTGAGTTGAACTTCCTCGCCTTAGAATTGTCGTCAATCTGCTCGAGAACGCAACAAAGAACTTGGTAGGTAAAGTCAATTACACTTTCAGTTTGGCACATTTTCGTTAAATCTGGCACTGACTCAGCGGGTCCAGCTATTGGCCTACTAGTATAGTACACAGCAGGCAGTAAATCCAGACAGTTAAACGTTAAACGTTAAACATTCAATACTCAAGTACTCATGCCTCAGGCCTCAGGGAGGGCATGTGTATGGAAAGATTCCACAATTACATGCTCACGCTTGTCACCAACATTCAATGGGGGCAAAGCATTTCCCCTCTCGAATGAATGAGTACTCACAGCCTGTTTGTCACCCCTCAATTGGCGTCCAGAAAGAACGCTGCCTGTACATTACGCTTCGACAACCACAGCTAGCAATCTTTCCCTGCTCACTGCACGAGCATCGCCAACGGCCTTGCTAAACCGATTCTATTCTAAGGGTGGCCCTAGTAGCTGCTCACGCTGCTACAGCGTTATAATCAGCTCAGAAGAATTCAAAAGACTGCGTCGCTTTTTATGTCGCAAGTGCTGCAACAACCGCGACAACTTGAAGCTGTGAATCGTGTTACACAGTCCCTTGATTGCAAATTGTTGGTTTTCCATGATCGGATCCGTTCCCACCCCGAGGAGTCGTCGGCGAAGACAATGGAGGAACAGGGTGGATAGTTCGGTACGCACATGAATGATTACTTCTTTAACAACTTTTGTTCAACATCAACCCGTTACTGATCGGTTAAGCTGTATCATGATTCGGATGTTGTGTGTGATGAGAATATTGGTGCGTATACCCACCTCATCCCATCTCGTGCACTATTGAATACCTTTTGATAAGAACAGTCACGGTAGTAGTTGATGTAAGTAGACGCGACCTGGGTGACTAGGTGACCTAAAATGCGACAGGAAAGTTGCCGGGCGCTTGCCGAGTTGAACTCCGAATGCTACTATGTACTTACAGACAGCTCGCACAAAGCGCTGTGGTTCTGAAGTTCAAACTTACCGCTGAGGATAGCCATGAGCGACTCATCTCAGATCCAGTGGCTCGTCTCGGAGTTAGTACTAACGCAGGGATATTACGGTGACTTGTGCCCCATGCCCCTCAGTGCGTGATCCAGGCCTCCGCACTTCGATCGAGCCGTGTTTTGTGCGACGGGATCGCGACCGCTCGCTCGTCCCGACGGTGGCGGTGCGTAAATTTCCTCGGTTATAGATACTCAATCATCGGAGCAACTCCGTCAGTCTCCATAAATAACGTACAAGGTGTCCGGGGGCTTGGTTGGTTATGTTGTCACGTGGCGACCATATACCGATAGGCTTCCAGTATCATCGAACGTCCTTGTTATTCATTGACATGTCAGTTGAAGTCGACTGTGGACGAGGTTGGAATAGTACTTTTGTCTCTGCGAGATTGTGTTTTCGTTTTATCTGCTAGGATTTGTTCCATAGAATATTCTTTTTGTTTGATATATATAGTACTGCAACGTTAACGAAGTTCTAAACAGAAGCTGCCAATTCGTGTTTCGGCGGCCTCCGTAGTGGCGCCCTACCACATAAATAAGAACTCATTATAGCCAAGTTCGACTTTCCCCTTGCTTTGGAGTATTATTCGAAAGAGTCCATTGGTTGATCAATTTCCAGGTCTCAGGTGCGTCGTCCGTGCGAGCCGTGACGGTACATTCATTACCACCTCGCCACCTCCTTCAGGTTCCTTATAAAGTTCCAGTGGCGGACAATCCAGTTCTCTTTATGCACGTTCAAAGTTTACCCTGAACACGAATATCATCATGACTTCTGGATACGCCATCGCCACCTTGGTGCTTTTCATCATCTCTATTTTCTTCGTGATTCGTCCAATCTCCATACCCACGCTTCGTTCAATACCTCGAATACCAATCAATCTCCTCACCGCTCCAATCCTTGCCATCGCAATTCTATGGGCGGCTCAATGTCTTGACCCAACCGTCATTCGCAATGGAATCGTCGGCACCGCAGGTGTCAAGCCTTATAACATCCTCATCCTATTCTTCTCTCTCGCTTACATGGCAATAACACTCGACATTACTGGAATACTTCGTGCTGCAGCATTCTGGGTCAGCAACAAGGGTGGTGACAACGGGTGGAGGCTGTATTTCTATTTCTATGTCATGCTCACTTTGCTCTCAATTCTGCTGGGGAATGATCCTGTCGTTCTCTCTGGGACTGCATTCTTGGTCTATTACACGGAGATCGCAAAGCTTGATCCCCGAGCGTGGATTGTGGCAGAGTTTGCGGCTGCCAACACTGCTAGCATGGTATTATTTGTCGGAAATCCAACCAATGTACGCTATCCCGCATCAATTCCGCGCCTTGACTAACCGATTGTACGCAAGGTTGTTATAACCGAAGGCTTCAGCGTCAATGATGCGGCCTTTACAGCATATACCATCCTCCCCTTTCTCGCCTGCAACATCTTTTGCTTTGCTGCACTTGCGTTCCAATTCCGGAAGCATGTCCCGCGGAAATTAGCTCGTACCCCTCACAGGGACCCACGGCACGCCTTGTTGGATCCCATTGGGGCCTTGCGTTGGCAGCTTCATGCTTGGTGCAACGCTTATACTCTGTCTCGTCGTCAGCTTCTTTGGAATCGACGTCTGGATGATTAGTTTGCCGTTCGCTGCGGGCAAGTTCACATTCGATCTTGGATGGGATTACTATCGGTACTCCCATGGCATCCCAATGTTGGGCCGTGGGGACCCCAACGCTGTGAGGGAAGACCTTGAAGAAGAAGCCCCGGAGAGTAGTTCCTCGAACCCTTCGTCACGAACCAATACTTCCTCTCACATGGATGGACCTTCCTCAATCGAAAAGATTTCCGATCCGGAATCGCATTCACAGCCCGGACTTCCAAGGTCTGAGACCACGATACGCCCGGAACTCCCTCCCCCATCGACAGCAGATATCAAAGTGCCGTGGATAGTCGAAAAGTACCGGTCATACAAGACCACCATTCACGCCCGACTCGATGAACGCTTCCCAACTTTCATCACTGCACTGCCACGGTTACCTTTTGCCCTCATTCCCTTTGCATTTTCACAGTTCATCCTCATCGAAGCCCTCAATCACCAGGGATGGGTGAATATTTTTGCCAACTGGCTCGTTCGCGCTTCTCATAAGCAAGTGCATCCGACGATCTGGTTGATCGGCGTTCTCGGTGTCATTCTGTGCAACCTCGCAGGGACCAACATCGGAGCTACCATCCTTCTCACTCAAGTGGTTGCCGCAGCGGATCTCCCGTACGACGCCAACCGCGCTGCTGCCATTGCGCTTGCCGTTGCATCCAACATTGGTGCGGTCAGCTTCACTTTCTCGGCTTCGCTTGCTGGTCTTCTCTGGCGGACCATTTTGGGACAAAAGGGGCTCCAGGTGAGGCAGAGAGACTTCGCTTTCTGGAATCTCTTACCGCTATTGGTGATGACAACTGTGGGGCTTGCGGTCGTTTCTGCAGAGATGGCAGTTCTATTTTAGTGAACCTCGTGACGGGGTGACCACGCAAACCCTAAAACCGTGTGCACAAGCACTTCCTGCGAAGGGGCTACCCGCCGAGGCGAGCTTGCACTCGGTCCGCAATGGCAGGCCGAGTGAAGGTCAGAGGCAGAGCGTGGGGCAAAGACTTGGCGAGAGATTTACTATTGATATTTTGAAACTACCTTATAGACGTTTGGATTCTGCGGATAAGGAGGATATGTTGGCCTATTTCCATATCCTGGACAATTCCGACACATTCACTCTATGCATGCACCATCGTTGGGAATCATCGTGATTAGACATGTATCCATAACATTCCTTTCTTATCGCTGTCGTGCAGGCTTAAATTACATTTTCACTACTATGTAGTAGGATCTCGTTGATACCCATTCATCGAATTATTTTATTTATTTACTGTCATCACATGAGGATCGCCTCCTACTAATCGATGATCGATAAAGCCACTGACACATAGTTTGGCATGAGTAACCAGTTATCGTCAATCAGAAATTCCAAAGAGAATATTACCTCTATCGCCACGCGATCCGAATCGTCACATTACCCACCATCATCGTTGATAACTAATCTGAAATTCTGTCACGTGTAGTATCGGAGCTATTAGTCATTGGAGTCCACGGCCAAAGGGTCTCGTCTCGCGGCTCAGAGCCGCAAAAAGGGCCGCGGGGACGACTTCGAGAAGATGGAGCATGGAAGGAATTTCAAGCACGCCTAGCAGAAAGGCTATGCAAATATGCGAAGTCTGGGTGTTTGGAGTGGGATGCGCAGTGCGCGAATGTTACATGGCCGAGGATGAATCGGCCGATAGGATTGCATAGTACATGCCTGCGCCGTCGTGGTTAGGGGGCATAACCCACCTGTGTCGCTGCAGGCGAACAAAAATTGTTGTACACGTTCTTTTGCCAACCTGGTTTCATGTGTAGATGCTGATCGTGACCCCAAAGGAGATCAGGGGTGGCTTACCCACTTGGTATTGGGGTGGGGCAGACTTAGACCCGACGATCGCATGGTGGCGCTGAGAAGTGGATGCCAAAGTGATATCCCCGCCCGAGGAGCGAAAAGGCTGGTGTTCTACGTGGAACGGTGTAAATAAAGAAAAGCAGACGTACATTCCAGGTTCCAGCATAAAAAGCATTTGGTGTTCTGTTTGGAACCTCCACTTTCGCACAGAGAAAAAATTCCGGTCGCACATACACAAGTCGATCGGCAATTGCGCACTATTCTGTGAATCAACCATTGTTAGCGAGTAAAATGCGAACAGGTCGACTTGGGTTCGTGTACAACACACCAATCAAACAAGTTGGACAGCTTTTCGCCTGCGGAACGGGCCGGATACATACGTTATGGCATATGAAGATGGGCCTGGGAGTCAACGTTAGACAGGACAAATGACAGAACAAGGCATGCGGTCATCATGCATCATGACGGTTGTAGCTGTGACGTCGGATCTCCAGCGGACATGCGCGATTGTAACCAAAAAAGAATTCTTCCGCAGGAATGCGACCTATTGTGAAATTCTACCTGCAGCATGGGCACCTGGAAATAACCAAGTGCCGCCGGGCACTGGGTGGATGTGCATGGGGCAGAGACCCACCTCCGGGTCATAAGGCCCAGATCCGTGTCTCAAATGATAAGCTGCTTGCACGACATGCAGTCGCCAGGGGGCAGTGTAATACAGTTTGTTTCATTCCCTTTAGAGTACGCCAACTTGATACGGCATACACTTAGGGTGTCCTAGGTCCCATAACATTTCCAGTACAATCATTTCAGGAGACTCACAGCTTGCATGGATCGAGACTAATTCCCGCTAGTGAGTTTTGTTTATGTAATGCCCTAATGAAAGTATCTTGACAACCACCACCCCCTGGGTTGGTCACCTTGCCACTCAAAGATCGCTGGAAATCAGTTTTCCGTGTCCAAGGTCAGACGTACGTACCTTGGTTCTTCAGCGCTAAAATCTACGAAGAAAATAAGCATCGGCGCCTACCCACGTGGTATACTGACGATCAATCTTGGCACCAGGCGCCTAGCCAACTAGTTTGCTGTGAAACACGCAAATTTCCGACTCTTCTCATTTTCAACCATTCGCGATGTCAACACAATCGTTCACAAGCTGTTTCAACTTGTTTAGTGGAATAATTCTCGCATTCTCGTCGCATAGCCTCGAAAGAGGTTCCATACACTACAGCTGATATTCTCGGAAGGAATCCGATGCTCGCTCATGCTGTGTAACAGGGTTGTCATCGGATCATCTTCCTAGGGGTCTTAATTGTGAGTCTTGTTTTCAGAGGTTGTGGAGTCATGTCTCATGCTGTCACGACACTACCTGCGCAGGTGCTTCGAATAATACTGGCATTCTACTGCTTCGCAGGACATCAGTTCTTGAGGTATATCCATGCATCCCTTGCTGTGTCTTCAAGTCACGGATACAACGTCGATGTAATTTCACCACATATTCGAATCTCGTGGTACGCTCCCACATTATTAAACGGAGAGTCGAGAACAAGAAACGGGAGGCCGGTCACTAGTGGAGCTATTGGCAAAAGGTCTGATCTTCTGATGGCTATCTTCCTTGCTGCTAATTACAGAGTGATCTGAGGAGTTGGATGGTGATAGGAAAGGGTCCCGGCAATAAGCTTCCACGCCAATTTCCAGACGTTCGGCGCTCGCCATCATGATATTTTCCTTCGTAGTATTTCCTCGCGTTGATTGCCTAGCCAACAAAGATAGCGGTGGTCCAAGCTCCACTGAAGATAGAGGTTCACTTCAAACGATATCCTGTGTTCTTTCTCCTTGGATCTGATCGAGCAACAGTAACATGTCGGATTGATCATATATATATCTTTTGGACATGTTCCCTCTTCTCTCGTCCGGACGAGGTCGGCCTTCTCATCAGAATTATATTATTAGGGTTTCAAAACTGAACCCCGCACAGCTTCAGTATCGCCGTCTATACACTGCGAGCGGAAAGTAATGCAATTTACTTTTTCGTAAAAGTCATCTGGGATTGGGCGTGGATAACGATTAAATTCATGCCAGCTACCACATCTTGTCGTGGAGAATCATAAAGGGCGTTATAGCTCGACCTCAATAATCTTCTGGGTCTGATAGACCGTTTTTGTCGCCACTATGAAATCGAGTATAGGTCAGTAGACGATAATTATGATCACGGCGGACTTATCTGGCGTCCGGTCGTTAACTCCCCACACAAACCCCTCAACTTCAAACATGTTCGCCCATCGTGGACTTTTACCGGCACGCAGATCCGTGCGTTGATTTCCACGTACCGCAATCTCTATTGCCTAATTGGTCAATATGCTCGATGCCACAGTGTGGTGCAATACCCCCTTTTGCAACACGAACGATGATAAGCAGTTGCACAACGCCCTAGGTTGGTCATTGATTAAATCCCGAGCAAAAAGCGTAACGAAAGTGTTCACTTGAATGTGATTGATCGACAGAAATATGAGGTTAGAGACATCTGACTGGAGAGCGGAACGATATAATGAAGATGGTTCCGAGAATGGAATAAGGTGCGGCTGATTCGATGACCATCACGGCCGTCATTTCGTAGGGATGGACCCCATCTTCTCTGCCGAGGTCTTTCCGCATTTCGTTTCGGAGTGTATATAGGCGGCCATCGCCGGCCAACGACGATGGGGGTATAGATGACAGCCAACCCGACTTAAAGGCAGAGATAGGAAAGTTGGGATTTGATGTTTTAAAGGACAGAGCCAGATTCAGCAAGGACGAGAATAAAGGTGACTAAGAGAGCTCAACTTCGATTCAGATGCTAGTGGGGAAATCGGAGCAAGGCTCAAATTGACCAACCATAGCTGTAAAAATTATGGACATGGGTATAATGATACGCTCTTCCCAATCCCAAAGGACAAAGCAGCGATAAAGCAGTCATGAGGAGGTGAGAACGAGCAACGAAGTTTGAGAAAGCACGAACCAACATTTGGAGAGGGCGAGATATCTCGGACGGATAGACGGACACGTGGTCGTGAAAACATGTTCGAAACATCTCTTGACGTATATATAACCGCCTTTTCGCTGAGCCAGTGGTTTTAAACGACTGACATGAGAACCACCTAGCCGATGGACGTTCTGGGATCGAATGGTTCTTCCAGGACAGAGGTAGGAAATGTTGGGTAAATTACCGCACCTTGGCACAGCTTGTTGAAACTGGTCTGCGTCTTTGATAGCTTATATAGCGATCTGTACATTCAAACTTCTAATTCATGTAGTGAATGTTACTCGGAGAGGGTGTAATCCAAGTGACCTGGTGAATCAGCCACAGTATCCTGTGAATTGCAAGCACAGATAAACGAACTTTGGGCTTTGGAACGAGTGACTCCTGGCTACGCCAGCACTGTGCTCCAGCATCTGTGTTGGAATAAACTATGGTCTTGGCCACATGATAAATGGGATCCGAACTTGACGCAACTAAACGTTTCGTATGTGCTTCAAGTACTAGTTTCAGGCTCTCCCAAGTTCCGCTTATTTTCCCACAGTTACATAAATCTGAGATCTATAATACTGTGACCTGTCCGAAAACGTACAATATTCAGCAGCGTATCACTCGACTAATCCAAACAACCGACCTGCAAAATTGCCAGCAACAAAGTGGAATTTTAAGTTAACATATCTCACAAAGTTGACGTCATCCGACCAAGCTCAGTACCCAGTCCTCAGGTTTCATTGCGCACTCGATCCAGGCATCATCGTCGACACAGGGGATCGCATTTCCACCCCGCGTCCCCGGCGATGATATAATGGAAGACCAACCCCATGGATATGGTAATGCTCTCCAACCAATTCCTTGACTGCAACCATCAGCTTATCCAAACGCATCACGATGGCGAACGCGGTCGCCACGCCTACAGAGAATGTTCTGTGACAGGAGTGGGCAGAAAGCATGATGAAAATTTGGGATTTGGACGTACAGATATTGCAGACTCTCGAGGGTTTCTTCTGTCAATACTTTGGGCAGACCAAAGTCTTCTTCGGATTCTTCGTGTACGACATTCAGACCATGATGACGTTCCATGAAACGATTGAGAAGCGGGGATGGTGTAACTTGAGGTAGAGGATTCCCAGTTCGAAGGGAGGATGATATCAAAGCTAATAAAGATGTGCGCAACAGACTTGTCAAGCAAGGACAACCACATACACATAACGGCCAACACGTCGCCCTGGAAGTCTGCATCTGATAACCGGGTCCGTTTCAAGAATGCGAGTGTCCACGCAGGCTCCATTTGTTCTAGTACCGACGTCAATTGAGATAAAAGATTCAATATCTGACTGCGGTAGTCTGTGAGTGATGGCATAACAGCATGAGGAGGGACACCGTACACCTGTAGTTCCAGGATCCGTTGATATCTTTCTGCGGGCCATTTACCCCGGAGCGAAAACTGCAAGGAATAAGTACATAAAACCCAATAGCGAGCTTCCAGTGGACGAACCTCATACACGACGTTTTGTTTTAATACCAAAGACCTCTTCAATTTGCTTACGATAGCAAGAATGTGCTGAACGATTACAGCTGTCTCGCCCTCTTTCTTCGTATTTGCAAATGAAATCACGGAGCAGTATATGGCACCCATCTCGCAGGTAGTTGTTGCCATGGTCTTTCGCTGATACAGTCGAATTGTCGTCGACGGAGGCAAAAACGAGAAAATGCTTTGTAAATGCTCAGTATAGTCATTAACATGAGGGGAGGAAAAATACCCAGCAGCTGTAACGCCAATTGTCACAAGGAGGAATCGTTTCTGTTCAATTGGATTAGAAATTTTGCTGAGTATTTCGACAAAGACGCACCCAAGCGACGTCGAAACCGTATCCTGGCGAGGTAGGGCTAGCGAGGTGTGTATCTTGATACGAGTACCCGAAAACCTAGTCCTCCCAGTCAACCACGAAAAAATACTGGATAGCCAATACATACCAAAGCGGCCGTGACCCATATAATCAGGTTGGTCATCGGAGATACAGGCCAATAGAGGCGGATGAAGAAAAAGAAAGGGAAACAAACGAAACACAAAGCTGCCAAACCATAAGGATTTCCTTCGCCTGATCCCGATGATATGTACCTGGATGTCGTCACTAGAGTGCGCTGTAAGTGTGAGTTTAAGCAAGCACGAACCACATTATCGTCCCAATGATTCCTCCGATGAAAGTGCTGACTATCCTCGTCACAAGTCCGAAAGTAGTATCCCCGCGGAAGCGGGAAAGAGTAAACTGGCCCATAAAGCTGTTGATGTTGAGACCCGAAGCTTCGCGACACGAGTACACAAACTTACACAGCCCATACGAATTTGTTTTCTTGTGGACATCGTGAGCCAGTGCAGGGGTGAACGTGTCGTAGATACTTACTGTAAGCATACCCGCCGGATGATTTGAGGAAGGACGGCAACGCCAGAAGGACTGCAGGCAGGTTAACATCATAAAATTTCCGGACAACAGGGCCCGCGGAGTCTCACTTGTCAGTATCCCAGCTTTCAAAGCAAAAAGGACATTTCCGCTACCTATCTCCTTGGCTGTATGGTACATCCAGTTCACAGTTTTCTCCAGTGCATTTCGAGGGGGTAAAACATCAGGATCGCGACGAACCGCGTCCCCGAGGTCCGTCTGTGACGCAGGATCCAAGCCAGGAATCACATCTAAGAACCAACCATGAGCCCATCAAGATTTCAGCTTCGCAGATAACAAGAGAAACATACCAGGATTCTCGTCGTCGTCTCTCTCCATAGACTCGGATGGCTCCCACGTTGTCCGATGTAACAACTTCGACCGATGAATCCTCGGGAACCACATCCTTGCTGTCTCTCTCTCGGTTTCCAGCCGGATTATCTCGCCCAGCTAGGATAAAAATTGAGCTGTGAGATAAATTAGGCTATGGTGTCACATACCGTATCTTGCACACTGGTGGCAAAGCGCATCAAGTGATACTGGTAGACATAGCAGTTGAACAAGTGTCTATGAGGTATGATGTCCCGTTCTGCAGACGAGTCGTCTGCGGCGGCGAGCATGGCTCGATAAGGATCAAGAATGGCGAATCTTCAGGTGACGACCATCAGCGTTCGTGAAGTTTGATTTAATGATGAGCAATACCTTTTTTTGCTCACAAAGTCATCCAGACTAGACGACAATTCGCGATGCAAGGTCTTCGTATTTCTTAATCCTATCTGCGCGAATCCGTCGCCTTTCTTCCTGGGTCGGCCAAATATTGAAAGAGTATTTCCTGACAGCCCCGAGCCAGTCGCATGCGCCATGGAGCCCGCGTTCACAGCTTTTTAGTAAGTCCTGACAGCTAGCGCCTAGTAACTCGGTGGCTCTTGCAACGTGCGATTGCGAGTCTGGATGGGACATATGCGCTGCTTCAAGGTTACAATATTGGAGAGATTCGAAAACCCCTACGGCCGACTCGGTTCTGTTGGCACGCGACAATGCCAAATGAAAAAGCGAATTATGCGAGTGAGTGGAATGATGGGTGGAGTGCCTGTGGAGCGAGTGTCGTCGTTTGCGTAGCACTGTGTGGTGGTTGCCGTGCGAAGCAATGTGAGGGTGATGCTGATGCTGATGCTGATGCTGATGCTGGTGTGAATGCTTCCTAGTCCTGCCACTTGAAGATCCGTGATTATCTGTACCAACAAGTGGTTGGTCGTGGCCCGGGGATGGAGGGCGAGAAGGGGCTGGAGAAGAGGACATTGGCGTGGCGGGAGCTGACGGAAGAGGTGTGAAGGGGAATCTCTCTCTTGTCGGGTCGATCAGCGTGTAGTATACATTCATACCACCTGCGCGGACGATGAGCTGTCTCGTCAAAGTATGAAGTTGCATATAATCTGTAGGCGCGAGGCGAGAGTAAATAATGTCCAGCCTTTGCAAGCGGGCTGCAGATGCAAGCATAGCGAGAGCCCCCTCCGCTTTGGCAACTGTTGCAAAGATTGCAGCTGTGGAAAAGCCGGGAGCAGTGATATCTTTCTGTAGATGTTGGCGGTGTTCGTTGGTGGCGTAAGCGAGGGATAACAACACATCTTGTAGACGGGCAGTGAAAACGGCGGATTCAGAAGTCGGGAATAGACCAAAGGATAGAATGAGGGCAACGGCGGAATGGAATGTTAGCGGCAACAAAATGGATTTTCCAACCTAAAGCTGTGTCAATCGCATACAGTTACGTGGTTTTTAGACAGACCAAATAGTTGGGGTACGGAAACAAGACAGCCGTTGTCAGAGAAATGTCTGTTTCCCTTTGTCAGTTACTATCAGTAGAAGTGGTGATCATGGCCTCACCAATACATAGACATCCAAAGATAATTGCAATGGTGAGTGGACCAGGGCCGACGCGTGATTTGATATACAAAAAAACGGAACATCCGACGAACATAAAAAGAGCTATTATGACGCTGGGCTATATTTCCGCGAATGAACCGTGGGCTCCGAGGATAAACCACGAACCCACTTACCACTGCTTCAAGGTACTGGCCAGAGATGATACTTGCGAGAGAGGCATCGGGTTCTTGTTAGAACGTGCAATATATGCTAACTTGATACCCAAACAAGACCACCTATGAAAAAATCAAAATGATCGTCAGGTCACATATTTCGGGATGAAAAACCATACTAACGCCCATCCAGAAGCTGCGAATATTAAGATCCCGAGCTCTCGCTGAAGCACGGCAATGAAAGGATCACTTGGAGGGGAAAGAAATGATGCTAGATCATACTTTGTCAGTTCGACATGATTCCCTCTGATGAAAGCGCAAGCGATTTACCAATGATGATCAAGAAGGATGCCTGAAAATAGACTCAGATTAGGAAATGAGGCCGGGATATGGAGAACTCAACCTGTCCCATCGTGTTCAATGTCGTCGGAATGAGAAAAAGCAAAAGGCCGATCCAAGCAGCCAAAGCAGACCGCAGAACCGGTTTCCATTTCGACCAGGTGCAATTCGCAGGCACCCATTGTAACGAGGGCGGAAGCTTCAAGGTACGCCAAAAGGGCATCTTTTCCGCAGCAGAAGTTTCGACTGAATCTTTGCCGTCGCCACCCGTTTCCTTGTCCAGTAAGGTGTTGCTCAAGGAGTCGGGAGGGCCCACCGCGGCAGCTGTAACTGATTCCCCTGAATGTATCTTGACTTGAAGATGCGGGCGAGGCGAACGCGGGCGATCTTTTTCGAGAACACCTGACATGATGGCAGTATTCAAGTGGGATGAGTGCGCCGAGTCCTAGTCAGCAACGGACTTTGAAGTGGCCCAGGAGATGAGTACCCGGTGTCAATATGTCAACGAATTGGAAGTGTTACGTCATACGTGCCTATCGCCGAGGAGCGAGCCCGGCCCACACCAGGTCTACCACCAGACCTTGGTCCGTACAGCAACATCGTGCAACATTCCAAAGAAATCTGGGAATCGACGAAATCTCCGCATACGAGACTCTGATCGATCCACATGATCGTCACATCATAATAAGATCGACCGCAGTCACTGCGCGATTGCTTGCGTTTTCTTTCATGTAACTATAGAAAACATGTCACACATGTGCTCTACGACTATACACATACTCTTCCACTCCCGAGCCATTGACCATCGATCATTGATTGTATATAGTTCGTATTCCATCGTTGAGCATATGTCCCAGCAGCAGTCTAATCAACTGTTTTCTAGGGATTACAATCGCGGGACTGTATGCTTTGCTGCAGAGGGCCTTCCATGAACTGTATGTCGCTAAGCTCCTCGCCCAACCCACTCATATGGGCCCTATTTTCGTGTTCCTTCAGATTGAGCACTAAGCGAGGGGCAAAGCAGTATACAATGAAACTCTGCAACGCCAACGACACTGCTATGTAGACAGACTGTAGTGTCGATTTTGTTTATACATACGCGCACAGGTGAGCTGTGATACTAAGGCACGAGTTGTTTACTTACTGGTGCAGGAATCATGAAGTTAGTAACGTCCATAATGGTAGCCGCAACATTACTGAGAAAACCCCATCAGATTCATTCAAGGGATCGCCAGTGAAGGAAGACGCACATAGCGAAATAGATCGTGCTGTCCCGGACCAGAATCTGCACGATGTCATTCACTTTCCAACTGTTGGATGGTTTGGAACGCCAAGAATCCCATACATCCGCGACGAAGTAACCAAACGCGAGAATAAATAACAGGACTTCGAACCCGAGTGTAGGGAATTGCGAGAATATGACAAATTCAGACATTGGGATCATAGTGCCGCACACGCGGACGCCTGAGAAGTGAGCTTCCATGGCTGGTAAAAAGGATGCGTATGATTAAGTACGGATATTCTCTGGGAGTAGCACTCACAGGTAATTCCGCTGCCCGGACCAATAGCTAGCATTAGCAAACTGACGCACGCAGTATACCTGACGATGAAGGCGATGGCCATGACAACCACGACCCATCGAGACGAGTTCAAAAAGCGACCTGGACTACAGCTCAGAGCATACACTCGTTTCATCATGATTACTGTGGATATAGTATCAGATCACAGGGTCAACCCCACGATAGGCGAAAGAGAGATAACATACTGTCCATTGCGATCCGAAAGACATACGGACCCCACATACGGAGTTGGTACCAGACGAGACCTGATGGTCACCGCGATCTGTCAGTCGTTCCGAATTACATAGAAAACGACAACACTCACATCTGAGATGAAAAAGGTTGAGGAGTGGCCGTAGTTATATTTTCTTTCGAGTACACTAGTGGAAATCCTTACTCCTGAAAAAGGAAGTCAATCAGATGCACTGCAACCATTAGGCTGTGAAATGAAGCTCACGTTCGGAGTCCAACTCATATTACCCATATCTGCATTTGCATAAGACTTGGATTCACGGATAACGCGAAATATTCCGTACAAAGAAAGGTATCCCTGGAATTTAGTCAACACACAGGGTCCCTTATATGTTTCGTGACTTACATCACCAGGAAAAAACTAAGATATCGTACGATTGCGTATAGAAGCGTCACCAGGTTCCATTTTCTAGCCTTTTCGATCCTGAGTGAAAGTAAACGGATGCAAGTTAGTCACATACCCAGATGAAGTCGACCTGATTAACGAATTAAGTAACGTTTCGTCGACCTAGAGTGTGGTGTAATCTTACCTCGTTCCCAAAGGCGAGCACTACGGTGATCGACAAACACGAAGATCAGGTTATGAACAACACCAACGATCACAGAACTCACAATAATCATATAACAATGCTGTAGCGCCCGCAACTGATGGGTCGATAATCATTATCAGTACCTGCGACGATCGAAAAAAAGATACGCGAAAATGAACCTAACTTTGGCAAAAGGCGATCTGTTGGAGATACAACACCTGAGAGGCGGACATCCTGAAGAGACTTGGTTCACAGACCTGTCAGCCATCATCTGACCAGCTTTTAAGCCTTTTTTAAATCCAGTGTACTCCAAGTTCTCTTGGGCATGACGTTCATGGTGTCATATCTACCTTGCGATCAAAGAGGCTCTACGTTCTCCCCGGCGTAAGGAACCTCCGATGAAATCCTAAGTTGGATACGAATCACTCAACGTTCTAAAATCCTCCTGGCCTCGCCACTCACTATGTTTGCTGGAGTCCAAGAACGCCGAGAAGGCTAGGCATTTTAATGTTCCATATCGTCGGATAAACTGCGGACGTGGCGATGTTTAGTGTCATCGTTCAGCTGCAGCGCTAAAGTTGACCGACTAAACCCGAAATCTCGACTTGGAATCGAGCTTGAAAACGTTCCGCGCCGATACACTGACAGCGTCCATGAGGCAAACCTTTACAAATCTGCCCAGCGTTGTCACGAGCGCGGGGGTTTGCACATGTCCTGAAAGGAGTAAACGCACGTCTCGTTCTGGAACGATGCCACTCGTTATGTGTGCCGACTCAGGCTAGTATTGGCGGCGTGGCGCCAAGATCAGAATGTCAGTGCGTAAGATCCTGTCGAATGAATATTTGTAAGTCTGTACTTATTAGTAACGTTCCCCGTTATGCAGTGTTCCGACAGCCATCCCGACAGATCCCGACATCTCAAGACAGACAGACAGATTGGCGCTTCAAGCTTCAAGCACCAAGTATATTATGAAATTAGCGTCCTGCTAAGCCTCCAGAGGGTAACAATTCATCAGGGTGGTGTCCGGATAAACTGAGGCCGGAACTTGAAGAGGGCTTGTTTTGCAAATTGTAACTGCTCGGTTCTTGCCAAGGGCATGAACGTGCGGCGCTGAGAAAGCGATGTCGATTTTGGCCAACCCACATGATGGCATTCAGTGGCACAAGCCGTGAAGAGGTCTTGCGAATTTCATTTCAGAGCCTACGGATTCGGAAACGGGGTGGTGATCTGTAAGATCCTCAGGTGAGTGATGACCCACTGCATAGCTTGTTGGGTGCTTGAGCGAAACATGATGGTCAGCAGGGATGAGTGGAGCCAGTAACGGTGCGTCGGTGCTCCGAAGGTGATACCTCTCTCGTAGAAATACCTCCACCTCCACCTGTGATTGTGTTTGCTCATTCACCTAAGACTCTACACGTTACACGTTATCCATCGTTGGCAGTCCTGTCAATACCGCGACGCCTGACGAATGCCTCCAATTCTTCCTTCTGGCAACTATACGATCAGTATTCCAAACTGGAACTGGGACATATTCCGTCGGGTGTCCTGAGGGTCACCCCGATGCAATCGGTATTGTCTCTGGGGTTCTGCAAACTGTCCGTGTCCCTTTGCTGCGACCACCCAGAATTTTGTCTCTTATACTGACCCTTTCTTGACACCGCATGTAGTTCACCTTGACCAATGTTGAAGGAATCGACGACGAATACTACATCTCAACCGATCAACAATCAGTCCACGAGACGGAAAATGGCAAATTATGCCTTAGAGTCCTCCGAGGACAGTACTAGTGCCCACGAGAAATGGAGGATCGTTCCGTCCGAAAGCCATGGCACGTACATGTCAGTCTTGAAAGCACGTGTGAAGAGACCATGGAGATATTGACAATTTATTGCAGGATAAAGGCGGTGCAGGAGAAAAAAAGTCTTGCTGGTCTCCTGTCTCGTTTGCGCTACCCATTCCTGTGAGTAACGCTCGAATAGTAGGGACGTGCTTCTCTGAGCAGGTATCTACACCATTTCAACATTATACAGGGCATTCCTCAAGGCAAATGTCCCCAGTGCGAAACAAGATGTGTCTGTTCAAAGGAGAATAAATGCAACAAAGCAGCTAGCGGGTGCTCGTGCAAGGATTCTGCGACCATATCCGGGCATAGCGTCGGCACCTGTAGTGGATGCCCTTCACCTTGCCTTAGTTTCACCATCGCTCTCGTCGATTCGGGCGTGCCAGTTGCTTAAGGAAGGCTGAAGAATCCCAAACGACGCGCATTGTTCTGTAGATTTCAGCGTCTGGCAGACAGACTGTCCTTAGTACCTCTTTTGCTCAGCACGTATCAGAAATGGCCATGCCAGTGAATATTATATAGTAGCGATTCGAACTGTGGAATCGACCACCTTGAACCTTTTCTCCCACCGGAACTTCATTGAGGATCACCAAAACACTGGTCCGTAATCATCATCATCAGCTTGAATGCCTCAAGAATAGTAATTCCGGTGTGCCAGTCGCAGATAGCGAGAAAATCTACTAGCGAAAAGCGCATCATATTTTTTTCCCGCGTTTCAAATTTCAACCACGACCATTCAGTCAGAGTCCGAACTTGACCTCTTCCTGCGTTCACGCCCCCCTGGCACTCCACGACGCGCAAGTACAGGTACTAGGATTTGAATCGTTTATCTTGTACAAAGTTTTTTGACACCATTGTCCAGTGATGTGATGGTTGGAGTACAGTACATTGTTGCAACAAGAAAGTCGGTGTGAAAGTGTACACGTCTTCGAAAGATTTCTCGCCTCCTGCTATTTTTCAAGTTCGTGTTACATCTTCTGGTCGAGGTTGATATGCACGGCCTTGACGCTGGTGTAACTAAGGTACGTCTATTAGCTGACCAATGCAGGGTGTGGGCATTCAAAACGCACTTGGCCAAGGCATACTCGCCCAGTTCCCTTCCGATACCACTCTGCTTGTACCCACCGAATGGCACCTGCACGTTCAGATTATTAGTACAGTTGACCCACGCCGTGCCTGCGTGGAGCCGGTGGGCCGTCTTGATTGCCCGGTTCAAGTTCTGCGTGAATACGGCTGCAGCCAGACCGTAGAACGTGTCGTTGGCTTGTCTGATAACGTCCTCGTCGTCTTTGAATTTGATAACAACACCCACGGGACCAAAGATCTCTTCTTGGACGATCTTCATGTCCGGGGAAGTGTTGGTGAAAATGGTGGGCTTGATGAAGTAGCCTTCAGTGCCTTGACGTTCACCGCCAACCTCGACTTTGGCACCAGCCTCTTTGCCGGCCTGGATGTAACCCATGATACGCTGTGGAAGATTGATCCATGAGATATGGGAGGGAAGAAGTAAGCGGTGTGCAACCACTGACGTCGAATTGGATATTGGACACTTGAGGACCTTGGAAGGTCTCAGGGTGGAATGGGTCCCCGACGTTCAACGACCGAGCTTTCTGAATGAATCCTGCAAGGAACTTGTCATAGATGCCCTCCTGAACGAAGATACGTGAGCCAGCGCAGCATGTTTGACCATGGTTCCAACTGCGGATGACGTCAGCCCTAAGTTTCAGTCAAGTCCAATACAGTACGAAAGGAAGACGAACAAGATTCCAAATGCGGCCCAGTTTACGGCCTGTTCCAAATCCGCATCGTCGAAAATGATGTTGGGACTCTTTCCACCTAACTCCAAGGTCACGTTCTTCAGGTTGCTCTTTGCAGATGCCTCCAAGACCTTGCGACCCACAAGCGTAGATCCGGTAAAAGCAATTTTTTCGATCTTCATGTGGTGAGAGATAGCATGGCCGACAGTGTTGCCGTAACCAGTAAGAACATTGACGACGCCAGGAGGGAAACCGGCCTCGTTAATCAAGTGACACACGCGAATTGCAGTCAGAGGCGTGAACTCAGAAGGCTTGAGAATTATCGTGTTTCCAGTTGCCAGAGCGGGACCGAGTTTCCAGGCCAACATGAGCACTACATCCAAAAATCAGCGACAACTTGTACTTGGTAAATGTGAATTCTCTACTGACGAGGGAAGTTCCAAGGAATGATTTGACCGACGACACCAATAGGCTCGTGGCGAGAGTAGGTCAATTTTGCTTCGGTTGTCTAAGAGAATTCCATGAAGACACCTCAAAGCGCAGAAGCGCTCGTTGAGAACCCTACCTCTTGTACCTGACCGGAAATCTTGTCTGCCCAACCAGCGTAGTAGCGTATGGTGTCAATGGCACCTGCCACGTCGGCGTTCCTGGCCCAGCTAAACGTTTTACCTGCAGGACACATTCTAGATAAGCACTAGCGTCGGCGTGCATATATGCAGTGACAGCACCGTTGTCGAGCGCCTCAAGAGCGGCAAGCTCATCCGCGTGTTCTTCTAGCAATGTGGCAAGCTTTCCAAGAAGGACGCTACGTTGAAGACCAGGAGTATTTAAGCCCCACACGGTGTCGAAAGCCTTCTGAGCGGCTGCGACGGCAATGTCGACATCCTTGGCAGTAGCTTCGGAGACGGTAGTGGTAACCTTTCCGTTTGCTGGTAAACGAGGTTGATCAGGGAAGGTTAGGAAATGCGGAATTCAATGCTCACTTGGGTTGATGACGCTGTAAAGATGCGTCAGATATCATCAAACATCAGGAACATGTCATAGAGGTTCTCATCTTACTCGATAGTTGTGTGGTCTGAACCGTCGACGAATTGACCGTTGACGTAAATACCAGTGCTAGTAGGAGACCTTGCCCTTGAAAACGGGAGTGTTGAATTCGTGAGTGAAGACGGCAGGCATGATGGACTGGAGATGGGTAAGGAAAAGAGGGGTGGGGGAGAAAGAGGGGTACACATATATATGATCGGAGACCCGCGATATAGTAATCAGCAGAAAGTGATCATGGGGCTTATGATATGACCATATTATTTCTGAATGAGCTGCGTGGTCGAGATGCGTCCCACGCCCTCAACCAATAATAATAAAGAAGGCTCGCCTATATGAGATCCCGATCGTGACGCGTGATGTCGGAGCTCATCGAAGTAGACATCGTTCAACGGTGGCGTGCGGGTTCGAAAGAATACTGGTCATTCAAGCTCATCTGATACTTAGATTGTAACTGTAACTGCTAGTTGGCGGTGCATATATATATGATTTAATATTGTGGATCTCGTTTCTGCTGCGTCTGGGTCTAATGGAGATACTATCACGCATTGCATGACAGCAACTTATCCACATTTTCCAAGACTGATTCGCAACCACTCTGATGGCTCTTCGCAAATTGTACCGAAAGCGACACATCCCCAAGTTTCTCGTAAAGTCTCACATCACCGCCTAACCCATGTTCCCGGACTCGGAACAACTGCTTCACATGTCAGTATCAGGAGAACAAGTACTAGTGATTTGAAGAACCATTATTCCAACGTGTGCCAAGTAAATTATTGTACAAGTTCCACCCGTTTCAGCTATAGCATAGCCTGTCACACACCGTTCATTAATTGCAGGACGAGTGCCTATTGGGGGACATACATCGATACGCCGCCCGGAAACCCCTCCAAGTCACGATCCTGACTTGGATGCGGCGTATACTAGTAAAGATATGTGGGCAATCAACTCACCTTTTTCCCTGCCACTCCGTTACACAGGACACGCATATGACCCCATGATATCAACTTCCATCATATACCAATCACATCGCCTAGTATGTATCTCGGGCGAGTCTCCCACTGTGCCCCATTATAGACTTGCTGACTGAGACCCCGACGCAGTCTTGCACGAGTCGGATCATCTCGAATCGTTTTGGGGGGGGATTGTGAACACCCTCATGGACGTAACAAAAAAAAACATACGAGTCACGGAGCCCGGCTGTTGTTCCTCGATTGCTCATCCGAGTCTGAATCCTGTGCGGACGAGAACAAGTATGTTCATCCGCTGGCCTACATGGTCTATTTCGGCTGTCCATTCATCCATACGAACTTGTTGGCCTTATGTAAGCGGAGAAAGGCGAGAGTCCCACGATATCGTTCACATGATCGGTGTGTCTCATCCAAAAACTAGAATTCAAGGGATGTATCCAAGTTGTCTCATTCGTTTGAATAGATTCCGAGATAAATACAACGATTGAGTGGACAACGGCGGAGGACGGGACCCCCATCAGAATCACACGAAGCAGAAGGTCATTAGAAGTAGCTTGATACTTACGCTAGAACCGCGGAGGAAAAACGGAAGCAGGGCCTTGCTGGGAATCGAACCCAGGCCACTTGCAATCGCGACACCGCCCAAAGCAAGTATCGTACCTCTAGACTACAAGGCCAGCTGCGTTACCATTCTTAACGGCCAACAAGGTCCGAGGCCAGGTATGTCACTGTTACAAGGCACGTCCAAGTTGAGTGCGCCTTCCCGTTTTTGGTATCGAGCCATTCCTGCCTCCGACTTGCGTGGCCTCGGCGGAATTATTACATACGCCAGCGCAATTGGGTTCAATACTCACGTTTATGTCTCCCTCTGATAGAATGATAATAAGATAAGTAGTGACTCTATTGAAGGTGCTGGGTCACTAGATGGATACACTGCAATCCACCGTTTCCTCCGTGTATACGGAAATGCTTCGGTTACGCCACGTACGCACTGGCAGCCTCCCATCATCTAGCGTCAAATCCTTCGCCATGTTACTACACAAAGAGGATTCTACGACTTCCAAGACCCGATATCGAAATTTGGGTGTATTGGGTGAGCCATTTCCTTATCCCTCGACACTTCACAATCCGACGCTTAGATTTCAAGTTAAAACGCAGAAATATGTCCTCGGGTTCGCCTGACACCGTCTGATGGGTCGGGCGATCTCACCTCGCTGGTATAATACTTGCAGCAGTGTCATATTGTAAGCATCAACCTTTCTGTTCTTGTCACATTATGCAGACAGAATGTCTCTCCCAGGCATCTTCTGTCTCTTGACAATCCAGGCCACAGCCGCTCTGAATCGGAAACCCCGTGACACTCAACAGAGGGGTGTACTCGGTACGAGTAACGCAAGCAGGAGCCACCACTTCCCGCGCTTTTGCCACTACCACGTCGCTCGTCCACCTGGCAGCTTCCGACGTCCATAGTGGAGGCCCATTTTTTACATGACTGACCAGCCACGCGCCTACTGTCATGACACACTGGCAACACCCAGTCATGGCCTCGACCGAGGCTGGCGCCAGCCGCGCCATACACCCAGCCTCGCACACACCCAGCCTCGCACTCGCCCACCCTCCTCCCTGACACCGTCTCAGGTCCGAGCTGCGCCTGCCGTGGCCGGCTGCTTGGATCGTCGACGAAGTGGACTACTGGATCAATATGATGGCATTGACTTGGGATGTCTCGTCCGTGTTGACTGTTAACAGGCGAGTGTGGTCAGTTGAAATCGCTGGGTAGTTACTAGGTACGTCATGGAGTGGCTCATGCAAACATCGATGGTTCGTGCTTTCTCAACATACGGTCCTCGTTCTGTTGCTTTGTCCTGTGACTGGCAAAAGCGTGTCGTCATGCTCATGTCCACAATTTTGCAGCTATGATCGGTACGTTTTAACCTTTTCTCCGATCGAGTCCGCATTCATAGTGTACACCACAAGCCATGTCTGCTCGAGTCCTCGCCGACTCGGAATCCGGTGCTGTCTTTTACAACATCAAGTCCAAACTAGCATATTTCTGTCTCCAAGTCGGATTGACTATCATCTATGCCTGCCTCGTTGCCGGCCGCCTCTTCTCCCTCCGAAATACAATGCCCACTCCATGCCTAGTGTCATCTTTATCCTTTCCTTTGCCCTCCACTCCAGCATCGTCAGCCTCGTGTTTACGTCGGTCAGCCATGTTCAGGTGATCTGTCATCTATACGGCTTCGTTCGACGGGGAATTATGTTGTCATTCGGTGGACTTGACCATCGCAAATCTAGGGCATCTCGCAACTGTTGATTATAATCCGTGTATCCAAAGGGAGTGCATTCTAACCCACCTTGATCGCGCTTCAGCAGCACGCTGAATAGTAATGATCCCGGCCGTGAAAGCGAACGCTAGGATACCTCGTTGGCCACACGACCGTAGACCGTGCGATCTAGGTATGATATAGGAATTGTCCATAAGACTCGTTGCTGGCAAACACGTCTTGAGGATACTTTGATTCCTCGAAACGAGGTGCGGTGGGACCCGATCATGATGGGCTATTGCCTTTTGGCTATACTTACATATTACTATCGTACGAAAAGGATATATACGAGTGTGTACATTCTAATGATCGATACATTGCACATATGAAAACATCGTGTGCATGAATGCCGGTGGTTGGCTGTTCGGTACGTATGAAGCGCATGAGCATAAGCGCACAGAAGCCATTGGCATGTGCCATTTAGAGCTTGAAGGTTTCAATGAAACACAAAATAGTTACAGTGGAATCGTTCTTTCCGCATCGTAATACTACTATACTGCGTTCTACTATTATCCCAATGGCCAACTGTACTGCTATTGGAAGATGATTTCAAAGTAATAACATCGCTGCAAGTTCAAGCTCAATTGTTTTGAGACGAACTGAACGTGATGGTATCACCGAAGGCCTTAAGAGAGCTGAGAAGCCTTCTCTTTGATGACGGAGATTGCCTCCTTCGAGGCTGGTTCGATGTCTACTTCGAAGGGGTAGGGGTAGCTTTTCGAGGTCCATGGTGAGGTTCAAGAAGCTAGGCTCACATGTCCGCGATAGAACTAACGCACCTCACAAGTCCGGGTGTGTACGATGGCATCAGCGGGATTTCATCTCCGTTCACATCCTTCTTCTTTGAGATATTCACAGTTGCGAGGATAGCGGAAAAGAGAAGGAAGACCATATTATCGCCCAGATGCCTGCCTGGACAAATCCTGTGGAAAGAAAAGTCAAACAAGATTGGATGCCAGTGAAAGCGAACTAGAGTTAGAATCAACCCACCTGCGTCCAAATCCGAATGCATACGAGTAGGGGTCTGTTGCGATTTCCTTCACTTTGTCAGCGAGGTGACGCTCGGGTATAAATTCTTCTGGAGGAAAACCACTCTTGTCGTCTTTCGATATGGCCCTATTGATTCGATTTCTAGTTCAGCTACTGGTATCACCTTCCGAGCAAGACAACATACCACACGTTCGGAAGTACAATCGTACCCTGGGGTATATAGTATCCTATCAGTCAGCATTGATTAGTCTGAGAACAGAATGCCAAAGCCACGAGAGTCCTACCGTTGTAGAAATCCGCCGACCTCGTGACGCGAGCCATACTAAGGGGAAAGGCAGGTCTCCATCGCATTACTTCTTTGATAGTTGCCTGAAGATAGGGCAAGGCACCGCGATCTTGAAGCGTCGGGAGACAATCGTGTCCGACAATGCGCATGAGCTCTGCTTTCAGCTTTGTTTGTACTTCAGGATACTTGGCCATAGCAAGTATGAAAGTCATGGTCATAGAGTAGGTCTGACACATATCAGCGAAGAGATAGTGCAACTTAATCTGGTTTATACTCACAGTCTCCCCTCCCGCTGTATTCATCATACATCAAGCATGGAAACGAACTAACAGAGGGTGGTACTCACCACCATACAAGGTCCCTGCAGCCCAGAGAAGAGTGTGTCCAATACTGGCTTGCACATCTGGGTCGTCAGACTGGTATTTATCTAGACAATCGGATACGAATGAAGGTCCATTAGTTCCTTGGTCGCGTTCCCTTTTTACGTGTTCATAAGGGCGGGTGACGAGACCCAAGATGTCCGCGCGACCGTGTGCGGCAGTGGTGTGAATAGTTATTAAATGGAATCCAAGCGGGAAGGTATTTCACTTGAATGTACGAGGGTGCGAGGTCAGTGTGGGCTCGAGACCTGCAAAGAATAACACGTACAGCTCGGTATAAGATCAACAAGGAATGCACCTGGTACTGTTGCCTTTCCAATCATTTTCATGGTTCGCTCTGCATCTGCGATGTACTGAAGATAGTTACGCAAATGAAAGGTTTGCGTAGTGGGAAATTTACCAGGTCATCAGGAGTATCCACCGGTATGCCATATGTTACAGCCATGATTATCCGTCCGACCGTACTGCTCAGGTACATTCAGTAACCATTTACGTGCGGAATAGACTGACGAACAGACGAAGTTGCCGCTCGAAGCCGCTCGGGTTGTCCAACAAAGTGGCGACATATCTAGCTACGAAATCGCCAACCAAATCATACTTCTTCACAGATTCGGGGCTCAGTGCCAAATGTGTGAACCTCCTTTGTCTTCTCCATTCTTCGTCGCATTGGAGAAGGCCCATGCTCTGTGTCCTTGAGCTCTTCGTACACAATCCAGGTGAAAATACTTACATTATCTAATCGCATGAGTTCACCGACCATGGTGAATTTTGGGCGATCAGAGTAAATCATGTGCCGTGATTCTAGAAGATCGGAGATGGACTCAGGGGTGTTCAAGACGAGCATCTTGTTTCCTAATGCCGTGACATATACAATTTCACCTAAATATGTATTGTTTGACGGAACATAAGTATCAGTCATTGCTGTGCCATGATAATGAAACCAGCAAATTGTTACCATATAGTCTTTTCCATTCCAAGAATTTATGCCAGTGCTCAGAAAGGGGTATGTCGAAGAGATTTCCAACCAAAGGTCTTCTTGGTGGCCCTGGTGGAAGGGGAAAGCCCTTAGAGAGCCTAGCTTGAACAGAGTGATTCCTCCACAGCTGCGCCGATAGCAAGATGAGACCTGTAGCCACAACGATATACGCGAACATGGCAGATATTGGGTGTGGAGGTTCAACGTTCAACGTTCAGGGAAGAAAGGTCAATACATACTTCAGTGCCAGCGAGGTGCCATGTCACAGCCTTGTGTGTGCCTGAGCACACCCGACCTCAGGCCTCGGGCGTTAGTTGGGCCTGACTTCCCGATCGATTGTACGGCAATTGCGGACTTGATTGATATTGAACGTTTGAACCCCGCTACCAGTTACTAGACATTCGATGTCACTGATTCCAGCGGCATTTTATCGGCAAAATGGTAGCGACCCCCATTGATCAAGAAATTGATGATTCGGATATAATTGAATGTTGACATGTTTGTTGACTAGCGACTCGGAGTCTTTTTCACGAAGCGGTGCTGGATGTTCAATTATCCTTGTGTAGTGGTGAGGCGTGCCAGCGAGTGATGATCAGATTCACAGCCTATCGACCATCATCACCTCGGCCTCATATCTCGCGACAGTCGTGGCATCGTGAAGTTCAAATAATTGTTCAAGGTTCGAGTGTGAGAAAAGCAAGCTACGTGGATCACCCCGAACTGTTCCGAGGGTTGGTACTACATGACGGAAGCTCGCTGTGCTGTGATTTATTTAGTCTCATTGCAAGGCAAATGACCTGCAATCGATATATGTAGCGAACGCTTTGCTTTCGTGGCGCCAAAATGGTGTATTGGGCCTCCGTCTTCCATTTTGATTTCTGGCTGTCCCGCTTGCGGAGTCGTTTGCAAAATCTAGCAGAATCCTCCGCCATCGTCACAGTTGTCTTTCTGATCGCAGGGATTCTCGTGAGGCGATATCTTTTGCAATGCAAAAAACAGTCACCCCCTGGTACGTAGTACGTACTTACTTTGAGCAAACACTTGTAACATTCGCTATTCCATCTCTTAGGTCCCCCTGCATCATTATTCTCTGGGGGAGTGGGTAAAACTCCAAAAGGCCATCCGTGGAAGATCTACCATGAATGGTCACAGAAGTGGGGTGCGTTCGTCAGCTTTCCCATTTCATTTTCACACATCATGATATTCCGTCACTAGGAAGCGTGCTCTTTCTGCGTCTCTTCGGCAGAGATGTGTTCGTGTTCAATGGCGTCCAGGTTGCAAGGGACCTACTCGAGAAGCGCTCCAAGATATACTGCGACAGGCCAACTTGGACAATGGCGGACCTTATCGGCCGTCAAGATAACGTTGGATTCACATACTATGGAGAAAGCCTAAAGTCCGCAAGGAAATTGCTTCATTCTGCTCTGGGACCACATACCAGAGCTAGTTGGAGTCCGATGCTGGAGGACCAGACTTTGAATCTTATCAGACAACTTATTGCCTCCAATGACGCTTGGGAGCCCATTATAAAAAGGTGATGACTAGTGCCATCTCGATTTGTACTTGAGCTTGACACTTCACAGCCATGTAGCATCCGTCGTCGTTCGTTTCACATATGGGACAGAAATTACAGAAGAATACGTCAAATTATCAGAAGAAATCAATCGAGATACTGGATTGGCGTTACAACCAGGTTGGGCTGTAGACTTATTCCCTTTTTGTGGGCAACCTTAGTTTTTATTTGTGGTTCTACATTAAGACATCTCTGCAGTGACTTTCCTGCCGTCCTGGCTCCCCGGAATGGCTTTCAAACGATGGGCACGCACAGCCAGAGAAAGGTTCCATCATTGCACACGATCATCTTATCTCGCAACACGTGTCTCTGTTGTAAGACGTCCATGAAGTCAGCGACCCACACAACCATAACTGATCAAAGACCGCTAGCTCGATCAGACAGCATCACCGTCCTTTGTTGCTGACAACCTTCGTACAATCCTCAATGAAGATCAGTTGGTCCAGGAAAAGAATTTGATAAGTGCCGCAGGAAGTATATACGGAGGTGAGAAGTACTCATAACATATTTGTGACTTATTAACTCTTTGTTCAGCTGCAACTGATACAGTGGGTTTGACGGCCCTTGAAGATCAGGCACAATTTGACATTCCTTACAGACGATCGCCTTGTTGATGTCCTTCTTTCTTTTGATGACAGTGCACCAAGATGTCCAGAAAAGAGCACAGGCTGAGCTAACATCATTGTTGGGCTCTTCTCGACTACCAACGCTGGAGGACCAACCGAACCTTCCGTACCTCGACGCACTGATTCGGGAGATCCATAGATTCAATCCCATCATAAATTTGGTCCCACATAGTGCATTGTACGATGATGAATACGAAGGGTATCGGATTCCAAAGAAAACATGGATCATGTGCAACGTTTGGTACGCTTAAGCTCCTCTTTCACTCCTCTCATTATACTTATACGATCCAACAGGTCTATGACCCATGACCCCACCATATATCCTGACCCAGACGTGTTCAGACCGGAACGACATCTCGACGCTTCAGTCACTGATCCTAGGTCTTTCACTTTTGGATTCGGAAGAAGGTGAGAAGTTCTACTAGATCCCGCCATCGATATTCAGAATCGTCCCATAGATCATGTCCCGGAGTACACTTTGCAAGCGCTCACAACTTTCTTGTCATCTCCCGAATATTGGCACTTTTCGACATAAAGCCCGTGACAGGATCGGACGGGAGGGAACATGTTCCGGAACTAGAATACACGGCCGCATTCACTTCGTGAGTCGTGTTCTGATTCTCAATGAGTTTGCAATTGTAACACCAAGGTCTACCAGGCAGCCAAAACCTTTCACTTGTAAATTGGTAGTTGGGGACTGGGAACTAAGGGAATCCCTTTGATACGTCGATAACGATAGCTGACTCAATGTCTTTGATTCTTCCACTACTTACTGGTCGCATGAAGTGCAGCTGCCATGGCATCAAAGCTAGTATCTAGAAGATTGAGATCAGGCTACAAGGCCCTATACTTGTGTGGAAACACAATACTGTGCGGAGATGTGCTCCAGCTACAGGTCTGATATATATGAGTGATAGTAAGGAGTGCTGAAGCTCTGAAACTTGAAGTTCTTTGAGTTGGTATTCGATTACCCATCGGTGCCGACTCGTATGCGTCACTGGTCTGCCACTGACAACTACATAGATCACCTTTGTCCACCACGTCCAGAAGCTTATCTCATGCTGCAGAACCGTCGGCAGGTATATTAAACACAAGTTCGCTCTTTGAATCTTTGTGTGATCACAATTTCCTTCCCCATGCATATACGAACTCCATCTCTAACTGTAACGCCTCGTCCTCTACTTCCTCCCGAGCCCAGTTTTGGAGAGCATGAAATTCATCATCTCCAAAATCGGGAAGTTTGCGGAACTGGTCCCCGAGAGTCTCTATCAATCGTATTTGAACAATTGCCATTTTTCGACCCATCTCCCTGAGGACCGGATCTTCGAAACAGTGGCGTATGCACGAATAATCGCGCTATAGGCAATTGATGGGACATACCTTCCGGCCATGTTCCTATTGGAAGGAAGAACGACTTGACGTCACCTCTCTCGAAAAGCAGAGCACCTGAGTTGTACATCACGTGCTCGAGTTCATGAGCTATGGACCATGAGTTGGGTTGTTCGGTGCCTTCGTCAAGTGTCTTCGAACGAGGCATGTGCGGAAGCTTGTTCAACAAACGGTCGACCTCTGCGAGTGCCGGACTGCGCCTCTGCAGTTGCCTCGAGATAGACTGGTCAGGCTCGAAGAAAGCGAGGAATCCCCCTTTGGTGGAGACGAATGAGAAAGACCAGCGAACAAACGAGAAAAAACATGCAAACCTGGGCGGAGAATACGATATATTTCGACCATAAGCTCGCCCCTGTCAGGAATCTGGGAGGACTCAGTGGGCTGTATCATTTTGACGTATAGTGTACTACACCCACGCTCGGTACTGTGCGCATCTGGATAAAGTCAAAAGCCGCGTCTTCGAAGGGTAGGCCTTGTTCTGGGTTAAGAGCGATTTCGTCATAAAATCAAATTTGACGAATCCCCAACATACTGATGTCGTGCTGAATGAATGTAATGGACGGGGATGGGGCCACAACTCTAGTAAAGGCCAGAATTCATTCTCTGCTCCAGCAAGCTAGACGTGACTTACGAAGGCTTGGATATATCAAGTCCGACGACCCGAGCGTTCGGGAATTCATTTGCCATCTTTGTGGCTCGTATGAAAATCAAAGCTCGAAGCGCTGACTAAATGACACGTACGTCTAAGACCCAGTGACCACTTCCACAGCAAATGTCCAAGACATCACGAACGTCTTCCGAATCGAGTCAGCTAAGAACCAAAATCATTCACCGTAGTCCTACCGGGTTTACGGAGAGGAACTAGATAACTCCCTCCTAGAGCGGGAACATAGACAATCTGTTCAGCGTCAATGACGAACACTGGCAAGGCGCGAACCTATAAAGCTCCGCAAGACGTCATTCAATAAACCAAGACGTTCATGCTCGGTTTGATCATTCCTACATTGAATAATCAGCAGGTGCGAGTATGCCACTGGTAAAGCCCCTCGACTCACGGCAAACGGTAATTACTGTCTGTGTCATGATATTGACGGATCTGAGGCGGCATCTTGAGTGGAGATAAAGATAAGTATACGGTAGAACGATAACTCCGACATCTTTGCTGGCTACATATGTTGAAACAGAGATGTGCTGGCAGTGCGAGTGATGGGAAATTGCTGCGCCACCGCATCAAGGAGTTCGATTAGTCCATGGTGGAAGCGGCGAAAGGATGACCTTGGGAAAGGAAAACCGCCTTATCATATACTTGTCAGCGTGCCATCAATTCTCACAACGATGGTTAGATGGCGTAGCGTGGAGTTCAAACGTTCAAAGCCCAGTCAAAAGTGACCACAACGTGACGTGGCTGACAGCGTGGTCGAGTGTGGTAGAAAGCTGAAAGTGAGCGTTAGTAGTGTAGAGCCTATGCGAAAATTGGTGGCAGGTTACGTTGGGGACTCATCCCGCTGCATGCATGTGACATTGTTGTGCAGTCCCACCGGCATGGCAGCAGCACTATTCATAGTAGCGATGTCAGTGCAGATGAAACACGTACTATCACAAGGTGAAGTAAGCATGACACCCTAGTTGATCGATACCATCCGTCTCCTCCGTATGACTGGATTCCGACAATTTGTCGTACAGCCTATGATCTGTTATGTCGGTGTTGAGTTGGTTCGCATCAATGATGGACTGCCCGCATTTGGTATTTTTCCCGCAGGTTGGCGCGACATGATGTAAGTTGTTGATTCAGATGCGATCAGCGCTCAGCACACATCATTCTCGAGCATACTACTGCTTCCCATGTCAATATGTCAATGGTCTTCTGGGTGCCTCATGATGTGTTTCTAGATTGGTCTCTGTTGCATCAAATTTATCAGACGATCACAGACTACTTCATTCAGGTACCCATAGTGCTGTGATACTAACGGTTCTTAATTAGTAGCAGACTTGTCGGCAATGCTAGGAGACATCACCACAATGGCTCACTTTCTATTGCTCGGTGCTGCTTCCTTTGGAATTGTTCTGTGTTTGGGATGGTATCGTCGCAGAAACCGTTTTATCAAGTTCCCGCCTGGGCCTCCTCGGCTCCCCATTCTAGGAAATGCTTTGGATCTACCTGAAAGTCGACAATGGCTCACTTATTCAAAGTGGACCGAAAAGTATGGTGAGCCCATCTCAACTATAACTGGTAGTCTGACGTTGGTGACGACTTGAAAAGGTGACTTGATTGGCTTGGTCGTTCTTGGTCAACCTATTGTTCTCCTCCACTCTGCAAAAACGGCATTCGAGCTTCTGGATAAGCGAGGCTCCATCTATTCTGACCGCCCCAGTTTCACACTCATACAAGAATGGTAATAGGTTTGACTCAACTACAAAATGGGGAACGCTCACAAAGTACAGGGGTGGATGGGATTGGATGCTTACGACAATGCATTCCGGAAATGCTTGGAAGTTGCAGCGCAAGATGCTGGGACAGCACTTCAATCAGAAATCCATTCAGTCATTTAAGAGCGTCTTGAATACGGAGGCTAAAAAACTGGCTCGAAGACTGATGGCGACGCCAGACAAATTCCAGGATCATACGAGGATGTAAGCCGATTTCATTCATTTTATTTGACCAACTCACCATCAATTTGCGAAGGTTCACTGGGGCGAATATCATGATGGTGACATATGGTCATGAAGGTACAGTGGACTTCGGTTTACCAGCTTCGCATCCTGACATCCAGCGTAGTCGTGGACGAGAGTGATGAATGGATCACATTAGCCAGAGATTCCAATGCCTCGTTAGAGGCTCTGACAAACGTCGGAGCACATCCTGTCGATATATTCCCTTGGTGTGAGGTAGCTTTTTGAGTACTGGTAGCGCTTTGTTCATGCTTTCCGTACAGTGCGCCACTTCCCGATGGAGATCTTTGGGAATACATTCGCGGCGCAAATGCGACACATGCGAAACTTAGCGGAGCAATTGGTGACAAAGCCTTACAATGCAGCAAAGGACGAAGTGGTGGGTCCCTCACATCTTAGTATATATCGACTAAATGCATCTTTAGCTCAGTGGAAAAGCGTCCCAGCTTTCCATGGCATACAGCCTGATCGAGCCGTATGCTTCGGATGGGGTAGTTCAAGATGAGGATAGCATTCGCCACGCTATGGCGGGTGTATATGTTGGTAAGTTGGATAAGTTCTTTGAACATTTCCCCGTATCAATTACACTCTGCATGCTCGCAGCTGGTGCAGAAACTGTGAGTTTGACCCCCTTCTTATTAACCGATGACATACACACACTTCTGTTTAGGTTTTCAGCAGCATCGACACCGCGATCCTTGCTCTTATGCTTCACCCTGAGGTCCAGGAAGTTGGTCAGAGAGCTATTGATCAACTCACAGGAGGTCAACGGCTACTGTCACTCGAGGACCGTAGCAAACTACCCTATATAGACGCAGTTTTGCGAGAAACGCTAAGGTGAGCACTGGTTTATGGTGGCTTGTCAGTTAATAACTAAACATGAAGGTGGAATCCTGTCGCACCATTAGGTAAGTAAACTGTGCTTATACCCTGTATATTTCTCGTCGATCTGTTTTTGATTTAGCCGTGCCACATCGCCTCACCCAGCCGGATTCTTATGGACAATGGGAACTTCCAGTTGGAACGACAGTTATTGCGAATAGCTGGTATACCTTCCGTTGCTTACTGTGGACCTTGATCTGACATACCTCGAGGCATATGTTGCACGATGAGGCAGTGTATCCCAATCCATCCGAGTTTATTCCACAAAGGTTCATTAATGCAGACGGGACGCTCCGCGATAACATTTTGGATCCGCGTGAAATTGCCTTTGGTTTTGGTCGCAGGTAAACCTTTTCTTAGCCTTTCTCGTGGATTAACAAGTACATATACGCTTTCATCTCTTTTCCAGGATATGTCCTGGTCGCTATTTGGGAGAGGAATCGTTATGGATAGCTATCGCTACCATCATTTATCTGTTTGATCTCTCCATACCAACCGACGAGAATGGGACACCTATCCCTCCAGAGATCAAGTATGAATCTCCACTCATCTGGTGAGTAATCTAACTCAATACATGAACGTAATTTGGTGCTGATGCTGCCATGTGTACCAGTCGTCCAAGCCCATTTCAGTGCGTATTTACGCCCCGATCACAAGCAGCAGCTTTGTTGGGAACCGGATGAAGGAAGGTTTGGGTACGGTAGGATTGCGAAGAAGGATCTCTTGAAAATATTTAGCCATTGACGCCGCGGGTATCGACCCCTTGCGTAGTAGAAACCTCTTCAAAGGGCTTGTAGGTCCATCTACTGGATATCGCACGGCGATCCTCTCGATGGTACATAATTCGATTGCTTCTGTTTCAGATCGACTTGCATGTACAGCTGGGCCTGACTATACAGGTGCGGGTCATTGGCACACTGTAGCCTTGGCTAATAATTACAATGCACTAAGATGAGGTAGGCATAAGTTCTGGGGGATAAGAGACAGTAATGGAATAGTCTTGAAATAGTATACCAAGTGAGAACAGAGCATGTCCGGAGTGGACTGTGAGAGTATAGTACCTTTATTCATGGGGGATATCATTGATATCGTATAATGGAGACACTAGAGAGAGCGGCAAGTATGTCATGTGTGCCGCCACTGAGTGGGTTGTGAAGGTGTAGAGTGATGCGTAAGATTAAGAGTGTCGGTTGGCGAGACGTGCGTCCAGCACATCGTTTTGATTGGATATCAATGCTGAGTAGCAACCGTGGTCCTTCCAACGCAACGCTCCGACCTTGATCCAATCAATAATGAGCGTTGGAACCTCGATTGTCACTCACCTACATAGTATGTCTCAGTGGTATTACGCGAATTGGGATACCCTCTTCTTGACGTTCGAGATTGCTTTCTGTGAGTGAGGCCTAATGTCCACTTCAAATGAATTCGGGGAGCTATTTGAGGGTTAAGCTTAAAGGGTACTTGCAACTTCGAGACAGAATTCACGTACATTACAAGCCCATCAGTAGTACAAGATGGATTCAGTGGGATATCGTTTCCATCTGCGTCCTTCTTCTTCGACACGCGAACGATGGCGACGATATGTGAAAACAGCATGAACAGCACGTTATCAGCTAGATGTTTCCCAGGGCAGATCCTATCATTCGAAACAATGATTAAACTGTATAAACAAGACCGTGGAGCTCAGGCGTAAGTACATACCTGCGTCCGAAACCGAACACATACGTATGCGGATCTATCGCGATGTCTTTGACCTTGTCTACAAGGTGACGCTCTGGTACGAATTCATCTGGAGGGAATCCGCTCTTGTCGTCTCTCGACATGGCCCTGGTTAAGTTGTCGTACTTTGTTCTCCCTTGGACGAGAACAAAATACATACCATAGGTTTGGAACCACGATAGTACCCTCGGGGATATAGTATCCTGTTAGATTCACAGGCTCAGCTGTCTAAACGTGTGAAAAGCAGGATGGATGACATACCCCTGTAAAAATCGGCTGACCTCGTTGCCCGAGCAATACTGAGGGGAGCCGCAGGTCTCCACCGTAATGTCTCTCTGATTGCCGCACAAAGGTAGGGCAAGGAATCGCGATCCTGAAGTGTCGGGAGACGCTCCGTCCCAACGACGCGAGTGAATTCTTCGTTGAGCTTTACCTGCACATCAGGGTACAATGCCAGCGCGAGGATGAAATTCAGGGTCGTGGAGTACGTCTAACGCAGGGAGAAAATCAGCGAAACCATGGTTTCGATCTTCTCAAAATTGAGACGTACAGTCTCTACTCCACCTGTGTGTTTTCGTTCGTCAATGAGAAAAAGCCCAGGAAGCTGGCCAATGGGAGGTGGTACTCACCGCCATACAATGTTCCCGCTGCCCAAAGAATTGTATGCTCGACGTCAGCTTGCACGGCTAGATCGTCGGACTGGTATTTATCCAGACAATCGGACGTGAAAGAAGGTCGATTGGTTCCCCGTTGACGTTCCCTCTTCACATATTCATATGGGTGGGTTATGAGACTCAGGATTGCTGTGCGTTCACGTGCCGCGGTGGCGCCAGTATCATTGAACGGAACCCAAGCGGGAAGGTATTTGACTTGTGAATTAGAGGTTAGGGAGAGCCTGAGGGCGTGCAAGAAAGAATTCCTTACGACCTGGTATCAGATCAACAAGGAATGTTCCCGGGACTGTTGCTTTCACTATCGTTCGCATCGTTCGTTCTGCATGCGTGAGGAACTGTGACAAGGTACCGTGTGTCGTAAATTTCACCAGATCATCAGGGGTATCCACAGGAATGCCATATGTGACGGCCATGATTACCCGTCCAAGCGTTCTGCAGAGGATCATTTAGTTAAATGTCATTATACAGAACCTTGTGGACTAACACACGAAGATCCCGTTCGAAGTCGTCCGGATTGTCCAACAGAGAGGCGACATATTTAGCAGCAATATCGCCGATCGAGTCGTATTTCTTGACTACTTCAGAATTCAGAGCCATGTGCGTGAGCTTCCTGTGTCGCCTCCATTCTTCTCCATATCGCATTAAGAGCAGGCTCTACACGTCAGGCTTGAGCTCATCGTACAGAGTCCAGCAGAAAAAAACACACATTGTCCAGTCCCATGAGTTCACCGGCCATTATAAACTTTGGACGATCGCAATAAATGGCGTGCCGCGATCCCAGGAGGTCGGAGACGGCCTCGAGCGTGTTTACGATGAGCATCTTGTTTCCCAACGCCTCAACGTACACAATATCACCTGAATACCGGGGATGCACAGTCAGTTAATGTAGAAAGAGTCGCAAATTAGGACAATGACCATAATGTTCTTTCCATTTCAGAAATTGGTGCCACTGCTGAGACCGCGGTATATCGAGCAGATTTCCAACCAAGGGTTTCCTCGGGGGGCCTGGGGGAAGGGGAAACCCATTGGAGAGTTTGGCATGAGCCAATTGGGAGCGCTTCTTCCAGAGGTAGATGGACAGGACGACGAAGGGAACTACGACAATGATATGCATGGTCACTGCAGAATGGGAGCTTGTGGGATATCGAGGAATAAAATCAGCGCGGAGCCTCGGGCCTCCAGTTTTGATGACGAACTCGATATCTCAACATCAATTCTGATGAGCGTCACATCAGATGCCAGGAACAGAAGGAGAGACTGCTGGTACTGTAAGGGCGAGGCGGTACCTCAGGTTTCACGCGCCATCTCGAATCCAGAGATCATTTCAAGACATAAAACTTCGACCTGTGACACTGCACCCATCGTTTGTTAGCAGGATTTTGACTTTCAGGAAGAAAACAGAAGAGATTTGTCACTCACAAAGTTCTGAAAATTGAATGCGGTCGTGACGCAGCTTCAACTAACGTCACGGGTGACCGGAACCCCGACCCGGAAAGCGTCACAGTACGGAGTCTGTGCTGGGCTGTCAGTCCTGTTTGTTCGCCCGTCGGGAACCCCTCTGAGAGGATCAGGGCTCCAAAGGCTATAGTACGCACAGGGTCAGGTAAAAGGGCGGGATAGTGAGCGGTTTCGTGCCTGCGAAACCTCTCCACTACACCGACCGTCTCCCATCTAAGGTCGTTTAGCGGAATTCAATACCGCAGTACGTCGGCTGACTGCGTGAATGCAGGCGAGGTACCACTTCCACGGACTAACCGGGCGCAACATTTCCTTTTGAACATGCCACGCACTTGCTCTACCCGGGCGGTACCCCACGGGAATCCTTTTCGTGTGGATCCGGCCCCTCGCCATCCCCAAGGAAATCGATTTGCAACACAGTAAACTGACCATTGATGGTGAAGCTGAAAGACCGCTGATCTGCCAACTATGACGATCGTCCGATCCAACAAATCCGAAGTTACCTGTTACCTGTCATTACGTTGTGCAACATGGGCCGAAGAGGAACGCACAAGTACTCACATCATTGTCAGTGGGTCGAACCTGACGACATTTTCCGTCGATGGACACATTTGAAAACCACCAGAGGATTGTCATACGGCCAATGTGTGTGATTGTTCACGCTAGCAAGGAGAAGCTCAGCAAAGCCCCTGGAATTCGATCTTATTAAATATTGACACCTACAGCTTCTACTCCATCTGTGTGTTCTCGTCCCTCGACGGTGGAAACAAGCCAATTAAGGGTGTCACCGCTATGCAATGTTCCTGCTGTCGAGAGAAGGGATGCCCGAAGGGAACTTGCTCATAGCATGGGTCGCCGGACTGATATTTGTCAACACAAATGGATGCGAATAAAGGGCTGCCGATTCCCTACATGCGTTGCCTTTTCATGCATTCATAAGGATGGACGAGACTCAAAATTTCTGCGCATTCGCGTAGATGGAATTCCGACGGAGGAGTATGTTACTCGTGACGGAATGGTCATGGCGAGCTCGAGGGCGTACAAGGAAGAATCTCCTTACAGGGTGATATCAGAACAACAAGGAATGCCCTCGGCATTGTTTCTCGTGATCATTCGCATAGCTCGTTCTGCATGTATGAGGAACTGCGACAGAGTAACGTGCGTTGCGTAGCCAAGTCATCCACAGCGTCCGCATCTTGTCTCCCAACGCCTGAATATTGATACATGATCAGCCATTGTTGCGGCAAGTAAGATGACAGCACCGTATTACCCTAAATTAGCGCCGCTTTTGACAGCGGGCATGTCAAAGGGATTCCCAGCTAGCGGTTTTAGTGAGGGCCCTGGACGAAGGGGAGATCCATTCAAAGGTCTGGAGTGGGTCAGTTGGGAGCATTCCTTCCAGAGATAGACTCTCAGGAGGACGAATGGTATCACGACAATACACAGGGACGAGCGCAGGACGGGTGGTTGTAGAAATTCAAGGAGTGAGTGAGACGACACATTTAAAGCCTGAGGATGAGCCGACATCTCAAGTTTTGAGTGCGATGCTAAATGGGGACGACATATCTTGACCCTTGACCGCAAGATTCAAGACTTGAAACCTATGTCAAGTGACGTCCACCGTCTCAAGTGTTGTGCGAAGCGGCTTTTGAGTTTCAATTATAATGTACGTGGCCCTGCAAGATGTAGTGCTTGGATTGTCGAATGGATTACAAAGATCAAATGTGGACCAGGTACCTCACCTAGCGCAAGTGTTATCATTGCCTCGTCATTACTGTAATCTTGGACTGTGGAATATTGGGTCCATCATTAAAGATTCCGTGGACAGTCATGCTCAGATCTCAAATGAGACGAAACCCCCACTCGCTAGAAGAACGCTGCGGAAACATATGTAATATGTAAGCACTGGACCACAAAAGTTGTGCCTGCCTGCCAGTCACTGGACGTGAGGGAGTTGCAACTTCTTGAGACTTTGAAGTTGTGTGATCAACATGACATAATTATGCTCCGGTTGATGACGGATGGGAAGGACATTGACATACTAGGTATATCTGGTTATTAACGAAATGGGAGATCCATACCAGAAGCTAGTATTGCAGACTATCATGATTTGGAGTTCACGAGCGAGGCTACTTCCAAACGTCTGGATTCTCCTCTTCTATGTTTGCTTCTGTGTCGTCTTCGGTCAGTTTCCTCAAGTTACCATGGTTCCACTTTGTTCTTATTGGTCCTTTCCACAGGACCATCCATGGTCTTCGCGAGTGCCGTCTGGAACTTGCGCCCGTCGATAGCAAGCTTGTCATCACTCATTTTCTTTCCTTCCCATCATGATGAAAGCTTCTGTATCGCATCGCATCACTTGACTTCCTTTCGCAAAGCCGTCAATTGACTCAAAGAGCATTGCCAAGACCTCCAGGCAAGACAGATCTTCGCCGACCCACTCGGGCCGAAACTCAGTGCGTGTTTACGCCCCGATCACAAGCAGCAGCTTTGTTGGGAACCAGATGAAGGAAGGTTTGGGTACGGTGGGATTGCGAAGAAGGGTCTCTTGAAAATATTTAGCCATTGACGCCGCGGATATCGACCCTTGCGTAGTAGGAACCTCTTCAAAGGGCTTGTAGGTCCATCTACTGGATATCGCACGGCGATCCTCTCGATGGTACATAATTCGATTGCTTCTGTTTCAGATCGACTTGCATGTACAGCTGGGCCTGACTATACAGGTGCGGGTCATTGGCACACTGTAGCCTTGGCTAATAATTACAATGCACTAAGATGAGGTAGGCATAAGATCTGGGGGATAAGAGACAGCAATGGAACGGTCTTGGAAATAGTATACCGAGAACAGGGCATGTCCGGAGTGGACTGCGAGAGTATAGTACATTTATTCATGGAGGATATCATTGATATCGTATAATGGAGACACTGGAGAGAGCGGCAAGTATGTCATGTGTGCCGCCACTGAGTGGGCTGTGAAGGTGTAGAGTGATGCGTAAGATTAAGACTGTCGGTTGGCGAGACGTGCGTCCAGCACATCGTTTTGATTGGATATCAACGCTGAGTAGCAACCGTGGTCCTTCCAACCCAACGCTCCGACCTTGATCCAATCAATAATGAGCGTTGGAACCTCGATTGTCACTCACCTACATAGTATGTCTCAGTGGTATTACGCGAATTGGGACACCCTCTTCTTGACGTTCGAGATTGCTTTCTGTGAGTGAGGCCTAATGTCCACTTCAAATGGATTCGGGCAGCTATTTGAGGGTCAGCTTATAGGGTACTTGCAACTTCGAGACAGAATTCACGTACATTACAAGCCCATCAGTAGTACAAGATGGATTCAGTGGGATATCGTTTCCATCTGCGTCCTTCTTCTTCGACACGTGAACGATGGCGACGATATGTGAAAACAGCATGAACAGCACGTTATCAGCTAGATGTTTCCCAGGGCAGATCCTATCATTCGAAACAATGTAATCAAGACCGTGGAGCTCAGGCATAAGTACATACCTGCGTCCGAAACCGAACACATACGTATGCGGATCTACCGCAATGTCCTTGACCTTGTCTACAAGGTGACGCTCAGGTACGAATTCATCTGGAGGGAATCCGCTCTTGTCGTCTCTCGACATGGCCCTGGTTAAGTTGTCGTACTTTGTTCTCCCTTGGACGAGAACAAAATACATACCATAGGTTTGGAACCACGATAGTACCCTCGGGGATATAGTATCCTGTTAGATCCACAGGCTCAGCTGTCTGAACGTGTGAAAAGCAGGATGGATGACATACCCCTGTAAAAATCGGCTGACCTCGTTGCCCGAGCAATACTGAGGGGAGCCGCAGGTCTCCACCGCAATGTCTCTTCGATTGCCGCACAAAGGTAGGGCAAGGAATCGCGATCCTGAAGTGTCGGGAGACGCTCCGTCCCAACGACGCGAGTGAATTCTTCGTTGAGCTTTACCTGCACATCAGGGTACAATGCCAGCGCGAGGATGAAATTCAGGGTCGTGGAGTACGTCTAACGCAGGGAGAAAATCAGCGAAACCATAGTTTCGATCTTCTCAAAATTGAGACATACGGTCTCTACTCCACCTGTGTGTTTTCGTTCATCGACGAGAAAAGGCCCAGGAAGCTGGCCAATGGGAGGTGGTACTCACCGCCATACAATGTTCCCGCTGCCCAAAGAATTGTATGCTCGACGTCAGCTTGCACGGCTAGATCGTCGGACTGGTATTTATCCAGACAATCGGACGTGAAAGAAGGTCGATTGGTTCCCCGTTGACGTTCCCTCTTCACATATTCATATGGGTGGGTTATGAGACTCAGGATTGCTGTGCGTTCACGTGCCGCGGTGGCGCCAGTATCATTGAACGGAACCCAAGCGGGAAGGTATTTGACTTGTGAATTAGAGGTTAGGGAGAGCCTGAGGGCGTGCAAGAAAGAATTCCTTACGACCTGGTATCAGATCAACAAGGAATGTTCCCGGGACTGTTGCTTTCACTATCGTTCGCATCGTTCGTTCTGCATGCGTGAGGAACTGTGACAAGGTACCGTGTGTCGTAAATTTCACCAGATCATCAGGGGTATCCACAGGAATGCCATATGTGACGGCCATGATTACCCGTCCAAGCGTTCTGCAGAGGATCATTTAGTTAAATGTCATTATACAGAACCTTGTGGACTAACACACGAAGATCCCGTTCGAAGTCGTCCGGATTGTCCAACAGAGAAGCGACATATTTAGCAGCAATATCGCCGATCGAGTCGTACTTCTTGACTGCTTCAGAATTCAGAGCCATGTGCGTGAGCTTCCTGTGTCGCCTCCATTCTTCTCCATATCGCATTAAGAGCAGGCTCTACACGTCAGGCTTGAGCTCATCGTACAAAGTCTAGCAGAAAAACAACACATTGTCCAGTCCCATGAGTTCACCGGCCATTATAAACTTTGGACGATCGCAATAAATGGCGTGCCGCGATCCCAGGAGGTCGGAGACGGCCTCGAGCGTGTTTACGATGAGCATCTTGTTTCCCAACGCCTCAACGTATACAATATCACCTGAATACCGGGGATGCACAGTCAGTTAATGTAGAAAGAGTCGCGAATCAGGACAATGACCATAATGTTCTTTCCATTTCAGAAATTGGTGCCACTGCTGAGACCGCGGTATATCGAGCAGATTTCCAACCAAGGGTTTCCTCGGGGGGCCTGGGGGAAGGGGAAACCCATTGGAGAGTTTGGCATGAGCCCATTGGGAGCGCTTCTTCCAGATGTAGAGGAACAGGACGACGAAGGGAACTACGACAATGATATGCATGGTCACTGCAGAATGGGAGCTTGTGGGATATCGAGGGATAAGATCAGCGCGGAGCCTCGGGCCTCCAGTTTTTATGACGAACTCGATATCTCAACATCAATTCTGATGAGCGTCACATCAGATGCCAAGAACAGAAGCAGAGACTGCTGGTACTGTAAGGGCGAGGCGGTACCTCATGTCTCACGCGCCATCATGGCAGAGGTCATTTCAAGACACAAAACTTCGACCTGTGACACTGCACCCATTGTTTGTTAGCAGGATTTTGACTTTTAGGGAGAAAACAGAAGAGATTTGTCACTCACAAAGCTCTGAAAATTGAATGCGGTCGTGACGTAGCTTGAACTTCACGGGTGACCGTCGGAACCCCGACACGGAAGGGGTCACGGCACAGAGTCTGGGCTGGGCTATCAGTCCTGTTTGTTCGCCCGTCGGGAACCCCTCTGAGAAGATCAGGGCTCCAAAGGCTATAGTACGCACAAGGACAGGTAAAAGGGCGGGATAGTGAGCGGTTCCGTGCCTGCGAAACCTCTCCACTACACCGACCGTCTCCCATCTTCCCATCTAGGGTCGTTTAGAGGAATTCAATACCGCAGTACGTCGGGAGTAGGCATGGGTGTCGCGAAAACTGGGGAGAGGGAGCTGGATACTCTAGCAACAGCGGATAACAATCCGACGTAGGTGTGATGGCTGACTGCGCGAATGCAGGCGAGGTACCACTTCCACGGACTAATCAACCGGGCGCAACATTTCCTTTTGAACATGCCACGCACTTGCTCTACCCGGACGGTATCCCACGGGCATCGTTTCCGTGTGGATCCGGCCCCTCGCCATCCCCAAGGAAATCGATTTGTAACACCGTAAATTGACCATTGATGGTGAAGCTGAAAGACCGCTGATCTGCCAACTATGACGATCGTCCGATCCAACAAATCCGAAGTTACCTGTTACCTGTCATTACGTTGTGCAACATGGATCGAACCTGACGGCATTTTCCGTCGATGGTGTCATACGGCCAATGTGTGTGATTGTTCACGCTAGCAAGGAGAAGCTCAGCAAAGCCCCTGGAATTCGATCTTATTAAATATTGACACATACAGCTTCTACTCCATCTGTGTGTTCTCGTCCCTCAACGGTGGAAACAATTGAAGCCAATCAAGGGTGTCACTGCTATGCAATGTTCCTGTTGTCGAAAGAAGGGATGCCCGAAGGGAACTTGCTCATAGCATGGGTCGCCGGACTGATATTTGTCAACACAAACGGATGCGAATAAAGGGCTGCCGATCCCCTACATACGTTTCCTTTTCATGCATTCATAAGGATGGACGAGACTCAAGATTTCTGCGCATTCGCGTAGATGGAATTCCGACGGAGTATGTTACTCGTGACGGAATGGTCATGGCGAGCTCGAGGGCGTACAAGGAAGAATCTCCTTACAGGGTGATATCAGAACAACAAGGAATGTCCTCGGCATTGTTTCTCGTGATCATTCGCATAGCTCGTTCTGCATGTATGAGGAACTGCGACAGAGTAACGTGCGTTGCGTAGCCAAGTCATCCACAGCGTCCGCATCTTGTCTCCCAACGCCTGAATAGCGATACATGATCAGCCATTGTTGTGGTAAGTAAGATGACAGCACCGTGTTACCCTAAATTAGCGCCGCTTTTGACAGCAGGTATATCAAAGGGATTCCCAGCTAGCGGTTTTAGTGAGAGCCCTGGACGAAGGGGAGATCCATTCAAAGGTCTGGAGTGGGTCAGTTGGGAGCATTCCTTCTGGAGATAGACTCTCAGGAGGACGAATGGTATCACGACAATACACAGGGACGAGCGCAGGACAGGTGGTTGTAGAAATTCAAGGAGTAAAACAAGACATTTAAAGCCTGGGGATGAGCCGACACCTCAAGTTTTGAGTGCGATGCTAAATGGAGACGACAGACCTTGACCCTTGACCGCAAGATTCAAGACTTGAAACCTGTGTCAAGTGACGTCCACCATCTCAAGTGTTGTGCGAAGCGGCTTTTGGGGTTTCGATTATGTACGTGGCCCTGCAAGATGTGGCGCTTGGATTGTCGAATGAATCACAAAGATCAAATGTGGACCAGGTACCTCACCTACTGACACCTAGTGCAAGTGTTATCATTGCCTCGTCATTAATCTTGGACTGTGGAATATTGGGTCCATCGTTAAAGCAAAGATTCCGTGGACAGTCGTGCTCGGATCTCAAATGAGACGAAACCCCCACTCGCTAGAAGAACGCTGTGGAAACATATGTCAAAAATTGTGCCTGCCTGCCAGTCACTGGACCTGAGGGAGTTGTAGCTTCTTGAGATTTTGAAGTTGTGTGATCAACATGACATAATTATGCTCCGGTTGATGACGCGATGACGGATGGGAAGGACATTGACATCTATTATATTTAGCACCGTAACTTGCCGGGTGGCTTATGATCGGTCGCTGGCCGCACTCTTTTCGGCGAGGAGCGATCGCTCATTGATCATCGATCATCCTGTGACGTGCTCTCTTTCGCCAACCCTTCTTACTCTTCGTTGCATCACTCCCCTGCAATCGAAACGTTTGTAATGTGTTGCATTGATGCAACTATCTCTCCCTCTGGTCTGTCATCCTTCCATTGTGTGCAGTGCAGGTCTGTCGTCGGCACAGCACTGCAAGGGTCTCACGCTCCTCTGCGTTGTCAGTCGATCATATCATTCATATGGAGCGCCACTCTGTTAGGGGGTGTGGCACCCCTGCGGCTCCCCGTCTTCCCCACAGTTCTTCCTTTGCATTGTCTTTTCTCGCTTTCCTTCTTCTCTTCGCTTCAGATGACCTCTGTGGCATTCACAGAATCCTCGGCGTTCAGGGAGGGCAGGCCTATCAGTATGCTGAAAGAAAATCGTTTTGGAAGCACGAAGGTTTTATTCCTTTGCTCTCCGAGTCTGGCACTGATCTCCGCGTCGAACCATTTGCACCTTCAAATGAAACTAAATCTACGACTAACATAGTGTACCATCATCTCCTTCTATAGTCTGGATGTATCTATCTATGCCAGTGCAATCATGATGCCACCGTCTGAAGGCTATACTTGTACTAGGTATATCGCAGACTATCATGATTTGGAGTTCACGCGTTCACGAGCGAGGCTACTTCCAAGCGTCTGGATTCTCCTCTTCTATGTTTGCTTCTGGTCGTCTTCGGTCAGTTTCCTCAAGTTACCATGGTTCCATTTTGTTCTTATTGGTCCTTTCCACAGGACCATCCATGGTTTTCGCGGATGCCGTCTGGAACTTGCGCCCGTCGATAGCAAGCTTGTCATCACTCATTTTCTTTCCTTCCCACGATGATGAAAGCTTCTGTATCACATCGCATCACTTGGCTTCCTTTCGCAAAACCGTCGATTGACTCAAGGAGCATTGCCAAGACCTCCAGGCAAGACAGATCTTCGCCGACCCACTCGGGCCGAAACAGCTCTTTCCAGACAAAACCAGTTACACATGGTATCATGGTAACTTTTCCACGGAAGAATTCCAGTATGGCAAGGCGATAGACGAGAAAAATCTTGTCCTTCTCGGAACTGAAGTCCGTTCTAAGGAGGAGATTTACATCATGCTCTTCCGCCATTATTCGCGCGATGCTCACGAGTGCATAGTATCGTTGGGACTTGCCCCGGTGCTGCGAGGGTACGACAGGATCCCTGGGGAATGGGTCATGGTTGTCTTCGATGCACTGTGCGGTTTCCAGTCTCGCAGACCACCGGAAGCCCCCCTCTCGGTCGGCATTCGACGAGATTACTATCAAGACATTTACCAATTGTAGGCGAGTTCATGCTGACGCATTTGGATCCACGTAATACATAGCTACCTTAGATTTGCCGGGGTGTTGAAAAGTCACTAGCCATGTACCAAACACGTGAAATTCTTGAACAACAGCAGAAGTGCAGAAGGTTGTATACCAAGAAACTCGGCGACAATTCCAAGCAAATAGACGTCTTACGACCTTAGTTGTAATGTTTTACGACGATAACGTCGATCATCTCCTCGGTGTTCTTCTCTGACCCTGCTTCAAAGCCACACGTCCATACGAGATCGTCCGCTCCTTTTTCCATGCCTCTGCAAGTGGTCAGGACAGCGTCTCTCGTGCCAACGCGCTGCAATACCGGGCTGGTGCGAGGGGCCCATGGTAAAGTAGAACACCCCGAATCTGTCGTAAGCTCTTTGGTCATGTGGCAGTTGAACGACGCGATGGATGGTGGATTTGTAGAATACGCCTGTGAGAAAGACCATCATATCCCGTGTTGATAACCTGTGGTCCTGCCGTCAGTACATGGGTTCACAGGAAAACATGGAGTGGGTGAGGACGCACCAGTGCATTGTCAATGTGTCGGACCCAGCGCCATTTTCCGTCAGGGGACAGGATTTAAAGACCACCAACAGGCTGGTTCGGGAGAATCGTCACGCTCCCGATGTCTGTGATGGTCCAGCTGTAGCTCGATTTATACGACTGACGAAAAGACTAACCACATTCTTAGACTTTTCCTCTTCTTCCTCTGCGTCTGTAGTTGACAATCACGCAGACGTGTCATTAACCGAACAGGTAAGTAAAAAGAGGACGCATACTATTTCATGAATCTGACTGTGATACGCTTTATCACCCAAGTGGAGAACTGTATGATGGAAGGCCGTACTGGCAATTTCACCTTGTCCGTTGCAGGTGTGCCTGTCTACCAGGGTTTCCTTGGGTAACTCAAGACTCAGTACAATGAGCCTGAAGCAATCGTCAACGTTGATATACTCTAGAGGAGGAACAACGACTTGCCTGAGGATTGTATGCAAGTTGTTGGTTGTGACGAGCAGAAGCATCAAGCTCGGGCAAGCAAAAACGAAGTGCTTGCGGATGGGACGCTTGGTGACATCATGATGCACCACCAGTGTATGAGGAATACACCAACATCGGTCAATACTGGACACGCACGTGCAGTATTCAATCTGATCCAAGACGCTGTTCCCAGTGTCGACTTTCTATGCTGGGAGAGTCAAGACTGCGGATTACGGCAGAGGAGTACATACCTGCTCAGTACCTGCGCGATTTATATCCGGCGTAGTATCCGACTTTCTCGGGGTCGGCAGTATATATTTTCATTTCTTCGGACAGCCGTAAACGGCACATTTGCAATATCGAATATCCGATCGCGCATATCCTGGAGGTGAGTGACTGGAAGGATGAATCGAGGTAGGAGGTACATGGGCTTGAGTATAGCCATGATAGACGGCGTAGATGAAGCCATTGGTGCGAAGGCCATGACGAAACTGCGATGCGAGCTCTGCGCGCCCTCGGGCGTGAGGGTTTTAGAAGGATCGATTATCGCGAGATCAGTAAAATCGACTGCGAAGGTCTATTGTCAGAATAGGCGAGAGAAGAATGGGCGGAAACATACGGTTCCAACGTTGTTCGATGTAACGAGGACAGTCAGGAATAGTGACGCTGGGCATGATGGTAAGTGAATGGTTATCAGAGCCGTGAGATGAGGAAGCTTACCGTCATAGCTTTTAATTTAAAGTGGACATAGAAGTGACATGACCTGGCAGTATGGATGAGTGTGTGAGCCTGCTGGAAATAGCATGTTGATGCGTATGACTGCGCAGCGGCGAGCCGAAGCCAAATAGCTAACGGCCAGTTCAAAAAGGGAGAATGGCTGCCATATAACATTGAGAGGATCGACGAGGGGGCATCAGAGGGCTGTTGTATTGATTTGTCGTACTGTGGAAGAGTGTCAGTGGATGATAAATTTCGGTACCGTGGACAGAGTGGCGAGCAAACAAGCCAAACTCTCAACTCAGAAACTCACGACGTCGCGGCCAGCAGCGTCGTCGACACCGTCGGTCACGCACAACAACCCCTCAATGTCGAGACAGACTCGCAGTGTACCACCACCGTCGTCGCCAAACCCACAACATGGCTCAAGGCTCTCCAAGTTCCTACAGAAGCAGAGTCGTGACAGGTCAAGGTCCTTGACGGATCCTGCGGCAACCGACAGCTCGACGAGCATCGCCAGTTCGAGCTCGTCCTCGCACACGTCCCCGACGTCCTCTGCGGCTCATTTGGGTGCACGCAAGAATCGATCTGGGCACGAGGACAAGTCTGCCACGATGGATGAGGACAGCGAGCACGAGGACAGCGTTGAGGAGATACCCGTGATCGTCGAGAGCTCGGACTCGCCGCGGTCCCGCACATGGAACGACCGGCCGCTCAGTGCTATATCCGACATCCGACCTTCCGTATCAATGTACACTCCCTCATCAGCTCGCATATCCGATCTTCCAACTCGTCTCTCCGGCTGGTTCTCTCACACCTTCTCCTCCTCTTCCACAGACCTTTCCCTCCCAAACATCCTCTCCCAGTCACACATGTCCTCCCCAAAGTCAAAGCCAAATCCCCTTCTCACAGCAGCCAAACACGGCAAGGGCCATCTCGACCGCGCAATGCGCTTCCTCCTCGACAGCGACTCCACCCCAGACAAGTGCACTGACCCAATCTGGCTTCTTGGCGTCCAGCATCCTGGCTACGAGTCCCCGCCCGCCCCAACACCCCTTCGTCGTCCCTCTCTAGAGTCCCGCCGCACTCCCTCCTTTCGTTCAAACTCGTCTTCCTCCGCTACCGTATCCGAACTCTCCCAGTCTCAGCCTCCCTCATCAGGAAAGAACCCTGCCGCCAACTGGCCCCCGGTCTTTTACGCAGATTTCACTTCCCGTATATGGCTCACCTATCGCAACCAATTCGCACCAATCAGAGATTCCAATCTCTCATCACTCGAGGCCGATCTGGCCTCCGGCGCCCAGGCTGCCACTCCCTCCAGCCCCCGGCACAGAAAGTGGAATTGGCCAGGTTCCGGTGAAAAGGGGTGGACAAGCGACGCAGGGTGGGGTTGCATGCTTCGCACCGGTCAATCCCTACTCGCCAATGCCCTTCTCCATCTCCACTTGGGCCGAGGTAAGTACATGACCCCATCTTCATGTAGTACGCCCTCATTTACGCCGTATTTCAGAATGGCGCCGGCCCCCGTACTCTGTTCGGACAAACGACTTTGCAACTTACGTCCAGATCATTACCTGGTTCCTTGACTCCCCATTGCCTCAAGCACCATTCAGCGTTCACCGCATGGCCCTCGCTGGTAAGGACCTTGGAAAAGACGTCGGTCAGTGGTTTGGTCCCAGCACAGCCGCTGGTGCGATCAAGTAAGAATTTCATCTCCTCGTCTATCCACATGGATCTCAGCTTTCACCGCAGAACTCTTGTACATGCTTTCCCAGAAGCTGGTCTCGGGGTAGCTGTTGCCGCAGATGGTGTGGTATATCAGTCAGATGTATATGCCGCCTCAAATGTTTATATTGGTTCTCCGCGCCGGCACGCGAAATCTTCCTGGGGAGGACATGCGGTGCTTGTGCTGATCGGTATCCGTTTGGGTATCGATGGCGTCAATCCTATCTATTACGAGCCCATCAAAGTAAGTCGCATCACTCTGCCCTCTGATTCACATGGGAACGAAATTTCTGGCAGGCGCTATACACGTTTCCCCAGTCCGTTGGCATCGCGGGTGGGCGTCCTTCTTCTTCGTACTACTTTATGGGTTCGCAAGCCGATAATCTCTTCTACCTTGATCCTCATCACGCCCGTCCTGCGGTTCCGCTCCGCCTCGCTCCACCTTCTTCCATAAATGATTATCCTACCGTTCGCAGTCGCGAAAGCACACCCGATAATGCATCTGACCGGCGCGCAGCGACCCGTTCGCCTGGCGCCCACTCCACATCCTCCCACCACCATCGTGCACCCACGTCCCCGTCGTCCGTGAGGACCGGTTCGTCGACATTCTCATACCATGCACCCCTCTCTCCATCCCCTCTACAACATCAACTCTCGACAGCATCGAGCGTGTCATCCTCATCGGTTTCGTCGCAACATCCATCTCGTTGGCAGAATACGAGTATGCCTACCTCGCCCTCGCCCCAACTCAATGGTTCTGACCTGGACCCCCGTGAGCTCGGGGTTGAAGAGGAAGACCTAGATCCGCTTCCAGAGCACTACGTCACGCAGTATAATACTGCAGAATTGCGCACGTTCCACTGCGATCGAATTCGTAAGATGCCACTCAGCGGTCTTGACCCCAGCATGCTTCTCGGGTTCCTATGCAAAGATGAAAAGGACTGGATTGATTTGCGAAGACGTATTAATGAGGTTTGCATTGTCCCGTTGTTTTCCTGTGATGATCTGACTGATGTGTCTTCGTCAGCTCAACGCAAAGTACAAGACGATTTTCACGATTCAAGACGAACCTCCCTCGTGGCCTTCGGACTCAGATGAATTCATGGGCCTTGAGTCCGTTTCTGATCCAGACGACATGGTGATGGATCCCGAGGACGAAGACGAAGACGATGCCGAAATTATTGACGTTGATGGCGCAGAGGGACGGCCAGTCCGATTGCGTGATGCTGAAGACCAATTCTTTGACACTCGTTCGATGTCCATCTCTCCCGTGTGTAGCAGTGTGAAGGGTGGTACCAAAGGCTCGGAGGCCGATACGGAGGAGGATCCTATAGGACCCATCACTCCTGGGCCGCATTCGCGTTCCACGTTCGAGGTTGACAAACATGAGGATTCCACCCTCAAGGATCTTTCCAGGAACGACGATTTCGAAGAGATCGATGGGCATGAGGAAGACGATGAAGAGTGGGTTGACCCTTCGATTCCTACACCGCTTGCACAGTCGATCGACCGCCCATACGCTCCCCCAATAACGCAAGCCAAGTCGACAGGGAGCACAGGGAGTAGAAAGGGCAAGAAGGGCAAGAAATCGAAGAAGTCAAGCGTGCCCATCGTCAATGCGCCCTCGCCGCCTGTGAAGTCCGAGGCTCACTTCCCTTTCCCGCGGTCCCTCGAGGAGAGCTTCCACGAACGCTTGGATGAGAGAGGGAATTACGAGAAACGAATGAACAACGCGCGTGCTCGAGACGGCGGACGCACGGAGAGTGGAGGGGTCAAGGCGGTGTTGACGGACGATGTCCGTTGAGATTGTGAACGAGACTGCTATTCTTTCTCCTCTTACTTTCTTTGTCTATTGTTTTCCCTTCAGTTATGGTGGCGCATTTCGCCCGTTCTTTCTCGACTGTGCAGGCCCATTTCCTACTTTACTTTGATCACTGCCTGTAACAAGTTCTTAATGGACGTGTATACGTTTCTTTTTGGATCGGTTGTAGGCCTGTGTATGTTTTGTTTTGTTTTTCGCCACGTCGAGATACCCTCCCATCCCTAGTGTCGTTGCGAGGACAGACTCGCCTTTGTATTCCCTCAGATCCCTTGAATTTACTTTGAGCTACTACTCCAGTAATCGACGGAGTCGTCACGTGGAGCTCGGCACTGTCCACGGCAACTCCCGGCCAACTCAAACTCCTGTGTTACGCCCCGTCCCCCTTAAACCCTTGGTCATCTCGTTCATTTGGTCCTACCTGTTAGTCTCTAGCAGACTCCGCTTTCTGACTCGTTAGTATAGCACAATCTTTTCTGAGGTGGTTGGCTTTGACTAACAGTTGCAGTGTAACTGCGCCCTTTAGGTTACATTTTGTAATCTTATCACCTGAGTGCGCCATCATTGCTTGCTGAGAATCTGAGCTGCGGAGCAGGAAAGCGACGATGATGCTTGTTTCTGCTGACGCACAGCCCACTCTGCTGCCTTCCCACTCAAACCAGGACGATATGCACCCATAAACCGTGCCCCACAGTCCCCAATGGTGATGGGCTTGCAGCCTGGGCCCAACTGCACTACGCCCACTGGAGGATGTCCATCATCCCGGAGTTCGCCGACAGGGAATCCTTCTACGCGTTTACAAGCTGTGCTGATGCACCGCATGTAAATTTCTCCGATAAAACATATCTTTTTTCATGGCTTGCCAGCATCGTGAATATGGGCGTGAGCAAGTACATGTGAGAATGATGGATCGAGTAGATAAAAGCATCAGCTATCAACACGTTTCAAGATCTCACCTTCCTCCAGAATGTGTAGCTGCGCTTCCAAGGACAGCCCGACCTACATCTACAAACTCGTTCCCCACACCTCCCCAGTCCCCGCAGAGCTCCCTGACGCCCTCCCGGTCTCCAACATTGACCAAGCATCCGGCTTCATCCACCTTTCGACAGCCCGCCAGATCACAGGGACCCTCGTGCATTTCTTCGGGTCTGACCCACGCGTCCATGTGCTCCGCCTCGCATATGCGCCCCTCGCGGACGCGGGCCTGATCAAGTGGGAAGATCCCGAGGGCAAGGTGTGCGGACCGCGCCCAGGCGAGGGCACCTTTCCACACCTGTATAACGGTTTTAGGTTGGGAAAGAACGAGATCGAGAGCCTGCAGGTGTTGGAGAAGGGTGAGGGGAGTTGGGAGGAGGCGATCGCGCGAGATGCCGAGTTCAATGCATGGTTGGTCTTTTGAAGGCTACGAGCTGTGTCGGTGACCATGGTGTGTTCATTGGTCATCCTTGAGAGGCGTTTCTCTTCGTTGCTGATCTTGAATCTTAGGGTCTAGCTATGAATGAATCGAGTGATGTGTGCTAGAATGCGTCCGCTTGCTCAATGTAGAAGCTCTAAGTCTCATCGATCTCATCAATCAACTAATTGGGCGAGAAATTCCAGCGCATCACCAAGTGCGTCTCCGTGCCCGGCACGCTGCGGGCCATTCAAACGCACCTTTGTCTTATTGAGCCTTACTGGCACAATGAAGGAGAGACGAAACGTACCCATGCAGGTACTGCCAGTGATGGTTCCAAAGTGCGGGTATGTCTGGGCAGACACCTGCACTCTGATACCTACAGTTTCGTTGATGGAGGAAGCCTTCCGCCAAAATCCCTGATGAAAAGGATCCTTTCCACCCAGAGGTGCATGAAAAACTTGACAAACTCGTGAATGGTGAATCGCTTCATAAAATCTCCAATCATCGCGGCTACTTTCCGCTCGGGAGAAGGAATCATACCGTGACATTTACATGTTGGGTAAGCATATAATATGACCATTGCTACACGCACGCCTCGTCGAATTCATGACGAATTCCACACACGGTCGAAAACCCAGATCCGCGGTCTGAGGCGTGCTCCTGATTTGTTTCCACGTAGTTACCACGACTCAGAGGTATTGCACTACCATAGAATCACACAGTATTGATTTATGAAGTTGCAAGAGTGGTACAATAGTATACGATATTTTAGCCACGAACAGAAAGGTGGGTATTCTCTGACAAAAATTTTACATATTACAAACGAATGTCATTGCTCCATATTGGGATGACTTCCCTCAACTACAGTACACTTTGTCATAACGCATGCGAGTTGCGCCGGCCATTTCCTCATGCAAAACAAGATATATGTAAAACTACATTGTGACATTTGTGACAGTTTTGTGACAATTTCTGCGGTCGACGCATGCATACTACTTGCCCCAACAGCTGCTCAGCGTCGTTTGCTTCGCATTCTGCAACTCCTCACCGCGCATTGCCCCACGAAGCATACGAAGTTGACGGAGTAACTCCAGAGAGGTGCTCGCATTACTTCGTGTCATACAACCTTTCTCAAGTCTCTCGCAGAGCTGGATGATCTCGGAATGTGGCATAGGTGCCACTGTAGGTTGGACGTCTTCTTCGTCAGAGTCGTTCTCAATTATCTCACCTCGCTCGACAGCCATTCTGTGCCGGACCTCTGCAACAATGGCTGCATCACCTTCAAACTGATACATCCTCTGCCCGACTTCCGCTTCTCCCTTTGGTGCAAGAAACTCGTCGACAGACATTGGTATTCCAAGAATTTGCTTGAGATCCTTTAAATGCTGAATGGAATCTTCAAGGTCTTTTTCAGCAGCTATGAGCTGTGAAGATTGGTGCGACAAGGCAGGGATTTTTATTGTGAGCCCAGTCCGGTGGGTAGCTGCAGTAGCAAGTTTCTCGATGGCCATTGATGCTTGTGCAGCATCACCTTCTGCATCCATGACGGCCCTGAGAGCAGGCCTCCAATGCTCATCTACATATGAACTCCCAAGGAGTACTTGGAGTTGAGTTTCGGCAGCCAGAAGTGAGAAACCATCATTTGTAGCGAAATTGTGGAGGATACTCCAGGCCTGCGGATCGGCGTGAGTTGGGTGGGATGTTGGCGCCTGGGATGGATCGCCAGAATCAGCTTGGATTCCTGTATGTTTCCAACAGTGTTGGACGGTTTCAGGCTTGACCATATCCCAAGCTTCTTTTGCCATGAGCATTGCCTCTCGAATATCAATTTTGTAGACGTCGCGTTCACCTGCCTCATCTAGGTCTATTGCATGTTTGCAAAATGCATGACGATACAATGCTTTGAAGCATCGGATCACGCCGGCGTCAAGTGGTTGGACAAATGATGTGAGCTTTGGCTCAAAATACTCGAGCTGGATATGACGTGGTTTGTAGGCGATCATGTGTCCAGAGAAGTTGTCGATAAGAAGACAAATGAAATGCTGCTGGGCGCCCATCTTGACATCAAGCATCTTAACCCACCTGAGTTCCGTAAGCCAGCAACACTCTTATGAGTATAGACCACTTACTCTTCGAATAGTTCTGCTGTCATCCAAGCGTTCGTGTTGTGACGGTAATAGAATCCGCATGACTGCGGTGTCTTGTTACCAAAAGCCCTCGGTTTCTTTGCTCGACCAATGTAGAACAGTGGTAGCTTTTCGCTCCCATCTGCATTTGTAGTGAGTCCGACGGTAATCCGGAACTTGTCCTTTTTCTTTCCACTCATCTGCTTTGTTGCAAGCCCTCGATCAGGAGGTGTGCTACAAATTGGTCAGTGGTATTCATGCTGACTTAAAGGATAAATTTACGCACAAGGCGAAGAAGCCAGTTTCGTCGAAGTTAAACCGATCCTTGAGTGGAAATGTCGACAAGATCTTTTGCACTCGTACCCGCTCTGCCGCAACAGCTTCAATGTCAACTGATCCAGCCTCTCCATGTCTCTGATATTCTTTGATTCCGTAGGCATTGCAGAATGGAGCAATCCATCTGGCACCCGCAAGTCTACTCTCCTCTGGAACTCCAAACTCGTCCTCAAACCTCTTTCGCTTTTCCTGTAGCATTGGCCCATTTACCGTTTCTCCCTTCTCCTGCATGGACAGCACCCACAACAACAGTGCCTTCTCAACTTCCGGACTGGTGACAATGCGAGGGCGTTTGCTAGACAATGCATTTGGATGTGACTCGACACGTTTCTCTAGTTGTTCACGATCCTTCAGTTTTCGTGAGAGGGTTGACTGCGTGAACTCTAAGGCACCTTCTTGTCGTGTCTTGAAGTGTTCAACAATGCACTCTTGGGATACATTTGGATGAGAGTCGATGAATGCGAAGACGGTGAGCCAGTCGTGTAAGGTAAGGTTTTCACGCTTCGAGTTATTGGATTTGACAGGCTTTGCAGAGGTGGCAGGCCTGGGCATGCTGTTGTGGTGAAATCCCCCTGGGTCTCGTGGTTTCCGATTGTATGGTGCAGGCTTTGGTCGTGGTTTGCGCCTCTGTAGCTCAGTGGGCATGATTGTGTACATGCAAATGAATTTTCAGAAAACAAGCCCCACTCTTAAATATTTAGCTGGTGCTGCTGTGTACGGTATGTGCTTGTGACGGTTGGCATGGTTAATCATAATGCAGCTGCTATGCCTGACTTGGACTTCTCATCAGATTTCTTCGAACCATGGGCTCTATTGTAGCATGTACATTACAATATATATTCATTTGCTACTCACTTGCACCCAAATGTACCGTAAGATTGTATAACATCAATGGTACATCTCAGTTAAGACGGCATATTACCAGCCAGTTCATCCCCATCATTCACCTGGTAACTGTACTGCAAATATGGTATCTCACACTTCATATTCTACATCCAGACATCATGCATTATTCATTATGCAAAATGTGTGATAAGTTTGCCCGCATACCTTTGTAGAATTACCCGAAAACCCATGCAATATGTAATTTATGCTCTACTACCATATGCATTTTGACAAAGTGTACTGTACTATCAATACTTGCGCAGTTGGCAAGGGAACATAGCATTATATGCGCTTACAATCCAGTTATCAAACCTGTGAGCACTTCATCTGATTTTGCTCATTTTGGGGTTTACAATCCAATCATTCTCAATAAAATCGGGTTTCAGCGATATGTTCTATGTGTTCCATTTCGAGCACAGGGGGTAGCAATTGTCCGAGTCGTCGAAGTCTAGATCGGTGAATGTGAGATCAAAGTCATTATCCTCGCCAGCGTGATCAGGAGTGAAACGAGGCCGAAACAAGGCCGAAACGGCGTCCAATCGAGGCCCAAATGCGCCGGTAATATTCTAGAGGCCCCTGTGAGGCGGTATCCAAGAAACCAATTACTACCTACAGTACAAGGGAAAGTGCCAGTGGTCTCTCAGATTACTATTGCTCCCGAAAAGTGATGACTGAGGTGTCCCTGTTCCTTTTTTCTTAAAATGACTTCGTAACAGATCCTCGGTCACAATGTACAGGTCAAATCATGCCAGTGTGTTATACGGACACGGACGCACAGCAAATACATCAATAAATTATGCCGTGGAGTTCAGCATTCAATCTCAACTTCCTCTCAACAGTTGCGGAAGCTTGGTAATTGGATGACATTTTAATCTCTGAAATTGGCCCGTCTACTTCCTCGATAACATTGGTCACACTGGCGCCCCGCTACTCGATCCAGACGACGTGGTTTCGATAGGCACACGCTGTGGTTGTGGATCTGAGGGCGAGTAGTATCTGAGATCACCGAGCGACACTGAATTTGTTGATTGATCTTCCCCTTGATAGTGGAAACTTTTTCGCAAATTGAACATGATTCGCGACGCAAGCACACTGTGAAGGGTGATCTGGGGACTATAAATGGAGGTCGTCAGAGCGTTCCCAGGAAAAACTGGGAGTTCAGACTCACATGTCCAGAAGGTCGGTAAATTGCATCTAAAGTCAACCACCGTTTCAGTATATTCTCGGGTGGGTGTTGTGGAGAAAGAATGCTGACCGGAAATACACCGTCAAGAATCATATTGGAGAATGTGATGACTAGCCAACAAGGTTAGCTGGGACGTACTGGCATAGATTCGACTTACTAGTACGTATGATGCAAAACATGTAAAACATCCCATCTCGATAAACTGTAAGCATGATCGGGGTCCTCACTCCACGGTACGAGCGGAAACGCTTGTAGGCAGTCAAAGACAAGATCACTGTGATCAAACACAAATCAGCCTTTGCAGCGATCGCGAAACAGGCCACTGACCTGTTTCAAAGACCAACAAAAATAAATAGACAAAAGTACCGTTTCGGGAGGCAATCAAAAGGCAACCTGGGGGTGCTCCTCCTGTGACTGGTAATGAATGAGAAAGCCGCTAGTCTAGTTAGGGACTTGCCTCCCGGGATGAGCTGTTTTGGTGAGACGTTGATCGCGACGGCTGCCCCGATTGTCGCCTAAATCATGTCCCGCATGAGCTCGACAGAAGCACAATGCAAGAGCCCACTCACACTACCGTACGCAAGCAGACCGTACAGCACACGCTTATCACCTTGCCAAAATGCGTATGTGCGCAAAATCAGAAGCACTTTATCACGAACAACATTCATGTGGTGCTCAAGAACGAGACCAGACGACGGACCTTCTGCGGCAATAATACCCAGTGTGTGGATGACTGACAAAAAACAGGCGTTCATTCAGACGACATCCAGATCTCGCCAACACAACTATTTACTGTTTTCGTCTAAACTCTGTGGACATGGCTAAAGCAGCGTGTTTAGCTGGTGATCGACAACGACATGCCACATGATTCAGAAACGTACGTCCGTGCTTGTGCGCAAGGCGGCTTCCCGTGGATCCTTGTCAGCAAAAGAAAGAAAAAATCCCTCCCATGGTGATGCGCACCATAGGCAGTCATCCCTGCCCCTGCAAAGGGGAGATACCTCGACACTATAAAAACACATCGCGTCGCATCCCAGCTGCGGCCCCATACCCATCTTACCTACAAAAGATCACGAACTTGAATATGTTGGTGACGAAAGAGGTTGTCAACGTACTTCGTCCTCGAACGTGATCGTGTAATCAAAGACCTACATCAGCGTCCTGATGTCAGGGATCGGTCAACCGGCAGGCGAACGTCCTCACCAAAATCGCCAAGCCAGCGACTGTGATTGCATGAGCATGGCGCCTAACGTAACGTGAAATATGTGAAAGAAAGCCGTACCGTTGAAATACTGCCATATCGTGACGATAGTGCCATGTGGTGTCGGCGATGACAGTAAAAAGTTATTGGAGCAAACGCGTGACTCGGAGGTGGGTGGTCAATGTCAGACGTCTCAGCAAAAGACCCACCTTGGATGTCTGTAGTCCAACGAGCTCGGAAATGGTGAGCGACATCGCGAGCGATCAAGACGCCGAATCCCCAGTAACCAGCTAGGGGGAAGGAGCTCTGGGAAAATCATCCGACGGAGGATCGAAAGAAGCCAGCTTAATAAGCCTGGGGCTACAAGCTTTACCCTGTACACAGGCAGGCCAGGCCAATAATAAACCGTGCACCTGACACGAACTTGGAATGATGGTGATTTTTTGATTATCACGATTTCCAGGATAGACTCTGTGATTGATCAAAATACTGGAAACTTTCCGAAGTCACTCATGGCGCGCGTTAACCGTCAGTACTTATCCGAAATGAATGCACTCAGGCTGCCAGGGGAGCAGTGGAAGAAGGGGGGCTATGAAGATCTGGGATTGAACTTGAAACTTGAAGGCCCAGTGGGGAATCACGTCAAGTTGAATGGAAGACCTTAGGCTGCTAGCAGCTTACCGTGACCTTCGCTAAATGCAAAGTAGTAACGTTGCATCCACCTCTGGGCCGGATGTAATGCCACGAGTAACCACCAGCATTGCCCGCAAGCAGTGTTCGATCCATTTCATCGACCATCACTGCCGCGGCGATACCATCACCTGTGAACGTTTCCATAGTATGTGTCCCAGACCAAGATAGTTTTCCCTCGGGATGGGATACTTGTGAATCGCTCAGCCCAAGGACAGTGGAAATAGATCTCTAAGACAATTGCACCGGTAACTCTGGAATACCGCTTTCAAGGGACGGGTTTGGCTTTGGCTATCAAAAACAGATGATATTTCACACACCACACGCGACATACAAACCAAACCCATACATCCCATTCACATCTGCACATGTCATTGGGATCATCCCGCTAACAGGGACTCCGGCCTGTCCCACTCAATTTTCTGCACCAAGGCCGCTCTGAGCAACAACTCTGTCGAATACACCTTGAAACCCTCTTGCACCAAAGGCCGCCAAATCGCCTTATCTTCCTCGCACGACACGACGTATCGGTTCGGCTTCCCTGCGAGAATCCGCACCGTTGGCGTGATGGTGATTCGGACCTGGCCACCCCCCGCCAAAACGACATTCTTGAGCAACTTGGCGTCAACGGGAATATTGGGTGTGAGATAGAAGGTCATTTTCTGGAACAAGTTTGGACCGCCTTCGGGTCCTTTTGCGTATACCATTGCATCCGAAAGCTTGAAGGACCATTTTTTCTCCGCAGCGTCGTCAGACAATAGATAATTATTTTCAGCTAGGGTAGATGGTGTCAACGATCGCAGAGAATGTTCAGTGAAATTCGGGACGCACGAAGAAGTTTTCCACTCTTGGCACTGGCATTCGGCCATTCTTTGGTCAAGATATATGGTGAAACGGACATGGCACACAAAAATTTTTCTGTCCGGATGAGACCCTTGGCAATGAGGTGTGTGCAGTCCGTCGGCTTTGTCGTCATCTGTACGCCTAACTTGGTGAGACGCTGCAGCGTTTGCAAGAAAGGTGTCAGTCACCTAATGTCTGAGTGCGAAGAACAGACCAACCTTGATGACGTCGTCCGTAAGACCCAGGCCGGTCGTCATCAGTCGGACGGCCGCCTTCTCTCTCCCAGTCTTCTCCTGGGACCCTCTCGGTTTCTTCGCAGGAAGATCGTGCGCATCCGTTTCATCGTCGGATGCCACTGCTGTGACCCGTTTCGCCTTGCCTTTTCCATTGATAGTGTTGGGTTTCGCGTTGACCGAGGACACCAACACGACGTCCTCGACTTCTGCTTCTTCCTCTTCCTCTTCCGCTACTTCTGTCGCCAATCTCCTCTTTTTGCCCCTCTTCTCCCTCCCTCCCTCCCCTCCCACAGATGCAATGGACTCCCCACCCGTACTCCGCCTCCGCTTCATCTGTTTCTGTTCCTTCTCAAAATGAATCACATCTGGCATGATTTCCTCCCTTAACCGCGTGGTCGCCTTGTTTGCCGCACTTCGTCTTGGTCCGCCACGGCTAATGGGGGTAGCATCGACGATCAAGGATATCTCGCTGTCATCCACGTCATTGTGTTTGTTTGTGCGCGTCTTACTTTCTTCCTTGGACGTCGCTGCCTTGGGCTTGGGCTTGATCGGGAGCTTCGTCTTCCCACTCAGCAGTGTGACCGATACCTTTGCAAGAGATGGCGATGGCTTGTTGGGTTTATTTGAAGAGCTCAATGCCTCCGCGGCGACCGCACGCGACATCCTGGGTACAAGCTGTTGCTTGGCTGCCGGTTTGGCGCTGCTGACAGCTTCTTCTTTCCCAATGTCGCGTTCGTCCTCGTCTTCTGCGTCTGTCGCATCATCCATACTTTGCGATGAAAAATAATCGCTAGGCACGGATGGCACAAGGACGGATAGCCGCCGTTTTGGTTTAGGCATGTTCTTCGTGTTGGAGCCTTGGGGGGCTGCTTTGTCCGTTTCGCTCCTCCCATTGCTGTGGTTCTTCTTCTCCCTTGCCTTGGTCATAGCTTCGTCGTTGCGGGATTTCGGCACGCCATCGGGAGTTTTGACCTCAGCGCCCACTCCTATGCCAGAGTCTGCAATCCCTATCCTTCCCTCATCCTCACTCTGTCCGTCTACCAACCTGGCCTTGGAAACGGATTTAGACTTTGGTCTTGGCTTCATCCCCGACTGGACGGGTGTTATCGATCCAACGGCAGTCGTCCTCCGAGGTGGTACAGATGTGTTTGAGGCCTCACCGGCATCCGCAAAGGAGTGTTCAGAATCAGTTGCAACACTTCGTCGTGTTGCGTTGCTCGCTTTTGCCAGCCCCTGTTGCGACGCCCTGGCATCATTATCATTTTGAGTGCTCTGATTGTCTGCCTTGCGTTTGGCCAGTCGAGACTTGGGTTTTGCAAGACGTGTTGCATGTGGACCGACCTTCTCTCCAGCTTCGGATGGTCGCGTTTGTCGCATCTCGTCATCCTTTCCTTGACCATTTCTCCCAATCTTCCCCATTCCAGCCATCGAGCTCCCTTTCGAATCACTGACGACTACCTCGACATCCCTCATGGGTGAAGAAACGCGAGATGTCGACAGTCGTGATGTCCGTGATGTCGTGCGCGAGCCTGTCGAAAATGCGCGTTCACGTTGCTTGCCGGCCGCTCGAGTAGATTGTTTTCCATTCGCCTCCTTGTCGGTGTCATCGTCCGGGGGAATTTCAATTACATGGTCGGTAAACGCGCCTGTCGCCGACGCCGTCAATGGGGTAGATATCGACTCGGGCCTTTCTCTGAGGGACGGTGGCGGCGTCTTCTTCACTGATCCTGCCCGGGACCGTGGTCTCGCTCGTGCTTCTGTCGGTTGGTCGCTCTCCAGCCGGGTGACATCTCCCGTCAAATCGCTCACATCAGCTTCGTGTGTCTTCCACGGATGCATTACATTCCGAGGATCGTCTGCACGTTTGCGATATTCGGCATCGCGGATTTCGTCTTCTTCCACATCGATGATATTAACACTACGACCACCTGGAACGGCGCCCCCAGTAGAACGCGAGATAGAAACGGGTTGGGAAGCAAACGCTGCAAGACAAGAGTCACGTTAGAAATAGTATCATCAGAGATAGAAATAACGTACATCCGTCCTGACGCGTCATTAGCATTTTGCCGAAGTCGATACCCGGCGGATACACGATATACCGCTCCAATCCGACAGTGAGCGCGCTGGTATGCGTGAGCAGCACGATGAGAGGATAGGAATAGAGGGACTCACCGCCACTCCGCAAAACAGTCTTCTAACCATGTATGGTTTACAACTGGGATAGACCACGAGTACGCGCGCGCGGTCTTGGGAGACGGCTGACTGGAAGAGATCCAGTCAACACGGGTTTTCGAACTACATGAGAATGTACTAACAAACCGGCAACAAGGACTTTATTCGATTGAGTCATGCTTGGCGTGAACTTGGCACCGACTAGAAGGATAAGGCGCTTGATATAATCGCGTGCTTCACCCGTATAATTGGTAATCGAAATTTCCTGTAAAATGAGTCAGTCGGGAGGGGGTAGCGAGACCCGCGCAAGCACGAACGCAATCAATGAGGCCGGGGATGCCACCTCTTGGAGTAGGATACCAGATCAATGAATCGAGTGGCGAATAGAGGGTCCCACCGGACTCGACGCTAAACAGCCAGCTAAGGGTCCCAATGAGAAGGGAGGCACGCGCTGCCTAGGGGAGCGAGAGATGAGGGAAAAGCAAGATGATGAGAAATGCATACCTTGAAATATGCTTTGCCACTGCGCCATCGTGTAATGAAAACGTCACATTCGTCGACGGCCTTTTCTTCGGCATCCTCGTCGGCATCTTCTGCGATTGGCACAACAACGCCACCGGCACGATGGATGCCTGCTTCTATCGCGCCTCGAGAACCACCTCCCATTTCGAGTGAGGGGGATAGAAAAATGCGACGACCAGCCCAGACGGGGACATGGTCAATTTCGTCTTCGGTCCCATCCCCTGCATCACCCACCGTATCCCCGGCGGGTTTCCGTTTACGTCGACCGTCCGTGGCAAGGGGTTCGTCACTGAGGTGGAGGGTCATACCAGGACGTAAAATGGGAGGATCTGGCCAAGTATAGGGTGTTTCTGGAATACGACGGCCTAGACGAACGGCGTCGTCGAACCAGTGTGGGGTGAGGATGTACATGTGTGTCTGAGACGCAAAGTGAAGGGCGGTGTTATACTGAGCGGGAAGATGGGAAATTAAGAAGGGAGCGGTGCGAGTGCGAAAGGGAATACCTTGTCACTTCCTGGACGAAGGGCAAAGAGATGGGTGACGTCGCGAGTGAGACCGATACGCCAATGACCACCCAGGGCAGTGATGCCTGCTGAGAGAACCTCGAGATCGGCTGCAACAAGCTAGACGAAAATGTGACGCGCGATAGGAAAGACGAGGAAGGACATACGTCGGTAGCACAGGCGACGACACCTGAAAAGATCATCGCGGGGTCTGGAGAGTAGTACTGCTCGCTGGATGGAAACGTGTTAGTATGCGACGGGACCAGAAAAGAAAGCAAGGCGCACGGTTGACGTTTCCCCATGACCACACTACGATCAACCCAGCGGTCGGTGACTAGCTTGAGATTTGGATCATTAGTGGCATCGCTATGGGCGTGGGAGGCAGGGAGAGTTATGAGATGAGTGTGGGGTGGATACGAGGTTGCACCATTCAGGTCGAGAATGGCGGTGAGTTCATTTCTGCGCGCAGGGGAGATCGACTGAGAGAGAGAATAGTGCACTCCATCGAAGACGACCATATCAACAGTCGCGTTCCAAAAGTCACGCGCAGGTAGCGACAAAATGTTGGCTTAGTCAGCTAAATCCTATGTGGTTCTGATCTATTCCATTTTCTACGCGAAGGAATCTGAACACATCGTACGTGCTACGATGATCATCTAATCAACTGTTGGCAGTGGATACCTCACTGTTGTTTTGGAAGCCTGAGGTCCGTACCGCTGCACGTCGGGGACAAGCGTGCCTGTCAAAACAACCTCCTGGTCGCACATCTCAGGTGCATCCCCCACCTTTCTCGTATCTGACCCAACGGCACGAGCCGCGAATGTGGAGTGTTATCGTGGAGGACGATCAACGTATACCCTTCCGAGGACCAAATCGAGTCGATCGGGAGCCGAGAATCATTGCAGCCCTGGTGATGTCTGTATAGTTGGTCCCTCGTGATGGATTGATGACGTGGGTCTCCAACATTATGGTGACGCTGAGAGAAATATCTTGGGTGGTTGAAATCCCTCACATCGCGTGCGTCGCGCAAGTCGAATGTTACCGCACCTCAATGGCTGAGCTGCATGTGACCGTGACGAGGGTGTGCAGGCGTCCTGTGAGTATCTGAGCTCTGGCAAGCGTGACGCTTATATATCAAGCAAACCCGTTTGAGTACATGGGCCACGAGCAATGCGACTGGGAAATGGCAAGGATAAGAGCAGTGGTGAAGAAGGTACATTGTCGCCGGATGCCTCAACATTCTGTAAGCTGAGTGCGTTCTGATAATGGCCTTCCACTACCCTCCCCCTATCATGAATATCCTCCAATGTGCGCAGGACGGAGCCCCATTTCTCTTCATGTGTTTGACGTCCCTGTCCCCAACAAGGCTAATTTGTATTCTCAAGGAATCGAACAACCTCGATTTTGAGGCGATGCTTTACAGGATTATCAACGCACATGCCAGAGCTATCCTCAAAGTATCTCAGTTCCAACTCCAGCGTGGTCCGACTCGCAACGTGTTTTCTTCCGAAGGGAAAGTCGTCTTAGACTCTCGTGGTTCGTACCTTTGTTTCGCACGTGCGAAGGGATATCTGACTTGCGTAGGCAGGTATCACGTACTTTGTGTCCATCTTTGTGCGGACAAGGTCGTTCTTGTTTCAATCGACGTCAGAACTGGTCGCAGGCATCTTCGGGACACGGGTGACCTCGCCGCCGCGTCCCACGGACCACGGTTTGCGATCGTCTCGAATCGTTTGAACGACAATCTGACTATGCTGCTAGAGGTCTTAGTAAGGCTGCGATTTGACGCAAGTCGCAACAATGGTCAAGCCCACACGAAAGTCTGATACGAGACGTCGCGATTTCTATAGACAGTCATGGACCTCATTGAGCAGAAGGTGAATTATCTCGGATTACAAGCTTTCCGGCATCGTAATTTCTCAAAGGAGGGTATGCAGTATATCCTTTCGTCCTTTAGCTTTTAACACGCGTTACGTTTCACTCAGAGATAAAAAAGTTGGGACCCCTGGCAAAAGGAACGATGTACATCAAACTTGCTAACTTTCCGTCTTACTATCTGGTCCTTGTGATCATTGAAGAAGATTTTCGCTATGCCCTTATCGCGGTCAAGGTATTATCGGATAGTATGTGTGGCAATATGATTATGGAGGATATCAGACGGTTAGGCGTTCGACGTATCCGTGGTGAGAAGCGACCACCTGAAGTTGTCATCGACCCACGTGCGGAAGATCCCAGAGTGGGACAAAAGCGGAAGCGCGATGTTGCCGTTCATTGGCGCAGAACACCCTACGAAGGGACGACAAGTAAGCTCTACAAAAAGATCCTTGGTGATTCCATTCTCGGACCTTCAATCGTCATTTTTATAGTTTCATTTGTTGCATGAGAATCTTGTCGAGAGAAGCGTTGGTGGACTTCATTCTCAATGGAGGAGATCCACCTCAATGGAAGAAAAACTTGTGCTCATGCATTTTGGACTTGGACCATGTTTAGTCTTCGCTATCCTGGAATGCTCGGCGTACATACGCGGGAACACAAATAATTGTGTCCCACATGAATCCTTAAGTACGCAATTCATCTCACACTGGTGGTACATTTCCTTGGCTTGCGGCAGTGCACATTGGAGACTCTGGCGCGCAGAATTGAACCGGCAAAGTCATTAAATTGGTGACATCATGATCAGAGTGGTCGTACAGAAAGATAGCAACCGACTTTGACCTTCATTCAGCCCATCATGATGAGACGTTAGGGAGCTGCGGCGAGTGTGTCAATTGGGATAGTGTGCAGGTACTTGTCGCCCTCCTGTGTGGAACCAGGGGTGCCCTCGAATTGAAATTCGTACGGTTCCGTATCAGGGAAGAAATGGCGTATCGTTGGGACGGACGCGCAACATTGCCTCTATCCATTCCATGGTCCCATTCGAAACGCGCACCAGTGGTTGTCGGGCCTTAGCAATTTGAATGACCATTTCCAGTACTGGAAACAGATGGATGGATGGATGGAAGGATGGAAGGATGGATGGACGGACGGATGGATGGATGGATGAGTGGATAGATAGATAAATTATTATGAAAAAATCAGAAAAAATCAGAGAAAATTGTGAGTGATGTATAAGTGGAAATTGAGGCAAACAAGACACAAATATGAGGAATATTTGAGCAAGATCAGACAGCAAATTGACTGCAAGTCATAGCAAAAAAAAACAAAAAAAAGCAAAAAAAAAACAAAAAACAAATGAAATCTTGCGGTAATGTGACTGTCAAGTGACCAAAAAATGACACTAGGTAGAGCATAGTCTGAGTAATGTCTGACTACGATTTGAGAGAAATTTGACCGCTATGTCAGCCAAAAAAAATAGAAAAAAACAGGAAAATTGAGGATAATGCAAATACAAAGCAAAGACAAATTGATGAGAAGTGTGGGAAATGAACCGACCCGTTTCTGAATATATGAAGCGTTTCGCATCATATACCACCAACAACTAAAGCAAAGTGAGAAAGATGGACAAGATTGAGAAAAGCACTCACCCCCCCGCTCACCCCCCCAAGTGAAAAATGAAGAAAATGAAAAATGACCCAAACATGAAAACAAACAAAATAGAAAAAATAGAAAAAAAATCAAACATGACTACCCGGTTAACACTTGTTAGGGGTGTCTCGGTTAACTGTTAGGGTCAGGATTATATAAAAAAAGGGGGTCCAGGGGGTTTACCCCCTGGGTCAGTTAGAAGTTAGGGTAGTCAACAAAGCAAATCCGATCAAAATCAAAATAAATATCCACCCATTCTGACCATATTCTGAGTGTAATCCAACTAGAATTTGACCAACATTTCGCATAAAACCGAGTCATTCCCAAGCAAAATTTGACCAAAAACCAAGTGAAATCAGACCAGGTCTTGCGGTAAGTACAATCATAAACAACCATAGACCAATATCTGCCAAAAATCCCACACAAATCCAAGCATAATTTCATGCAAAAAAATGCAAAATGACCGTCAAGTGACGCAAGGTTTTGCGGTCGGTACAATTATAACCAACCATAAACCAAAATGACCCAAAGCAACAATCAAGCTTGACTAATATTTGACAAAAATCCAACCATGCAGCCATACACATCCAAGCATAATTTAGTGCAAAATCATGCAAAATGACCGTCAATTTACGTAAGGTTTTGCGGTAAGTACACTCATAACCCAGCATAATCCAAATACAATTTGACCAACCCAATGATCCAGCCACACATATCCAAGCATAATTTTGTGAAAAATAATACAAAATGACCGTCAATTTACGTAAGGTTTTGCGGTAAGTTATGATTATATCCCACCGTATCCAAACACAATTTGCTCAATATTTGACAAAAATCCAATCATCCAGCCACACATATCCAAGCATATCCAAGCATAATTTTGTGCAAAATGACGCAAAATGACCGTCAAGTTATGCAAGGTTTTGCGGTAATTATGACAATGACCCAGCATAATCATAATCCAATTACAATCATCCAAGCATAATTTGACAAAGAAATCAAAACCAAATCAGACCACGATTTGCGCTATTCTAGTACATTTTTACAAATAGATGGGGGTTAGACTATGGTTCGGGTAAGGAAATGAAGATGTGTATGGCGCACTTCAAGATATATGTGATATGCGCAGAATATAATAATACATTGTTTGGACTAGACAGACAAGGCAACCCGCACACTTCAAGGGGTACATGATTTGCGCGAACTAATGTGCAAATTCATGCAAAATGACCATCAAGTGATGCAAGGTTTTGCGGTAAATTACAATTATAACCCAGCATAATTGAAACACAATTTGAGAAAAATGCAACCACCCAGCCATCCAGCCATCCAGCCATACATATTCCAAGGATAATTTAGTGCAAAATCAAACCAAATTAGACAAAATGAGGGTCAAGTGAGGCAAGGTTTTGCGGTAAGTTTGACTATGACCCAGCATAAACCAAATACAAATTGACCAATTTTTGAGCAAAATTGAATCACCCAGCCATACATCACCAAGCATAAATCAGTGGAAAATTAGACAAAATGAGAGACGATTTACACAAGGTTTTGCGGTAATTTATGACAGTGATATGACCAAGGGTAATCCAATTGGAATTATCCGAGGATAATTTGATGAAAAAGACATGGCAACTCAGACTAATATTTGTCTGCATCTGACCACCATCTAATGAAAATTTGGTAGATTTTGGGTATATTTTGACTTATGTTTGGTGAAGATGTGACGATGATGTGATGATTATGTAAGCGACTAAGCCACCACCCAAGCATTTCTGATGCTTATGTAAGCAACCATCCCACCATCTGAGGATGTCTGATGTGTATGTAAGCGTCTGTCTGACCAAGTCTTATCTATATGCGGAAGCAGCGAACGGCCGTTCGCTGTTTTTTCCCACGCGACACACCACTCGCATCCTTAGCACCCCCCTCCTCCTCGTTGCTTTTCTACCACATCCCATCCCGTTGATGCTTTTCAAATGCCTGTATCTCGTCTTACGAGATACACGCTCTATTGCTGTGAAGGAACAGGTTAATTAAACAACCAATTCTCCCTCTGTTGGACTTGTGCTCACTTCGTCATGATTCGACATGACCTGGAATTTTACAGACACTTCCGCACCCCCCACGAACGATACAAGCCTTCAGGGGACATCCTTGGGTTGGGTCTGCAATAGTTTTGTTGTGGTCTGCAAGGTTTGTTGTCGCTCGGTGTTGGCTTTCCCCCTAGTACTACTCACTTGGCTTGTGACAGTTGCAGATTTTGTTAGAGGAAACCCCGGCTTGTTTTAGCCCACTAGATGAGTTCTTTGGACTGCCAGGATGGGTCTGCAGTGACGTTTTTCTTGTCTGCAGCGCTTGATGTGGTTTCGCGGGTCTTCCTTCCGATCCTCTCTACCACAAGGTTTCTTCGTTTTACTGACCTATCTCTGGCTTACTCCCTGGTGTTACACACAATTAGTCTCTCTCATAACCCGTTTCGACCTAAGTTACAATCATATGTGCAACGCTCTGCACATGCCCTTCATGGAGAACAAGCCCAGATTACCGATGTCCTTGTTCGTCACAACTGGTAGTCTCCTTCTTTATCTGCCTTCATATGCACTTGATCTCACTCCAATAGAAGCGTCATTCAACACATGTAGGCATGTAGGTACTCTAGGTTGCTCCGAGTTTTAGGTGAGAAAAACTCATTCTTGCAAGTCAACGCATATATCTGACAACACGGTGATTGGTTACGACGGATCCTGGATCTCGTTGATGTATTCATAGGGGAAACTGGTTGCATCACACCTGAGATGGTTATGGTCTGGTTCCGACACACTGGCACATGGTACATCAGCAGTAGTACATTGTACTACAACGGCATATAATTATATATGCATGTCTAACAGTTACACACCTGTTTACTGATTTTATCAGTCATATTTTAGGGCCCAGACATCCCCTGAAAAAATGAAGTCATAGTAAGCAACTGCTGAGTGCCAGTACCAACGTCCTCGCCGCACATTGTACCTCGGCCGTGACTGACATGGCTAGTATCGTGACTGACATGTTTCAACGAATGTGCGACTTTACCAGATTGACAAGGAGGATTGACTAGTATGACCAGCTATGGCTACTTACAAAGGTGCTAGACACAAGTTAGCGATCTGATTATAAGAACTACAATGTAGCAACGACTACCATTGAATGACCATGACTGACCATACGTGACTGACATTGATTATGTAACCACCGTTTTGACAACATCGTTCATAGTACTAGTGCTGTCTACATACTACTCTGTTGAACCCAGCTATATCATTGATTCATCCACCCTCACCTGCCTCGTTTACGTTTTACGCAACACGACGTGTCTTCTTCTCCATTTTTAGTTTGGACTTTTAGTTTGGTTGCGTTGTTCGTGTTCACTGGCGACGCGCTTCCTCTGTCTTCACCACCTCGGCTGTGTTTTACACCGTCGACGTGCCTTTACACCCCTGGCGTCCCTCAGTTCTACCATCGTTTGTTTGAGCGAGGCTCGTGGACCTTGATTTCAACAAGAACGCCTTCTCCCCCTCTGCCTGTACCCGAAACAGCTGCGCATACACTGTCTCGAAATCCCCTTCGGCATCACTCTTGCTAAATGCAAATGGTGTAGGTTAGGTGCCTCTTGGTTCAAGCCGTTACCATGACGTTGGTGACCTTTAGCCACATTTTGATGCTAGTATCTAACGTACTACCTTTGTAGCCGCAGTTGTACTATCCAAGGTTGTCCCTTTCCCGTGGGCTCCGATAAGGGAGATGCCAAAAGGCATATGTCCGATTTCCATACCCTCGAGAGGACGACTCAATACCAAGGTAGCCTATATGCACTCTTGTTCAGCTTGAGCCTGACATTTTAGTAGGTTCCACGGTAACCATCCGCAGGGATGGCGTTACTGGAAAGCTGTCTTGTCCTTGCGGTGATCCTCTTCACGCTAGGTTTAGCTTCCAGAAGATTTATTCCCTCTGTCGTAAAAAGGTGCATCCCAAGGACCCCGACGTTTTTCCCGACATCAATCCCTCCGTGCCCGACTTTTTTTCCAATGCTAATGCCACGGTTTCCTCTTCCTCCCTTCCTGAGCATGATGAGTGTATCCCAGTCAAGGGTTACCCTGCATCCAATCCCATTCCCCCCCAAGAGCTCCAGACCAAGTCCCCTGCCCCCTCACCAATGGATATAGACCCCCATGGTGATCTGATGCCGAGCATGGTTGTAACCGACCTACCTTTGCAGTATGATTCGACCCCCTTCTCGGAGCCGATCAATTTACCCACCTCCCCTGTCATTCTCTCCACACCCCAGAGGCTCTTGTCGTGGGGACTCAGGGTAGAATCTCAGTTTAAACTCACCATTTGCGTTCCGTGTTCCTCCCCTATCAACTTTGAGACGGCACATTCCCACATTCGAGACAGGCATAAGATCCCCCGGGATGCACCTGCACCTCTCCCTTCGAAAGAGGAGCTGATTAACATGTTGCGCTCTTTGGATGCCGATAAAGTCGTTACAGAGATTCGCGGGCCTATTTCACCCATCGAAGGCCTCCCTCTCGTCGATGCATTCAAGTGCACCATTCCCGGCTGCCCGTCTCCCTTTGTCTTTCCTTCCTCCAGGAGATTCGATGAGCATTGTCAGAGCGACCACCCAAATGCTCCAAAACGTACCAGTCGCGCAGTCAAGGGTCATTTTCTCAGCAATGCTCTTGTTTCGCGAAAGATGGTCGAAGTCAGTGACCTTCCCTCAGCATCCCCCATCTCTCTCAGCGATTCTGTGGAGCATTATTTGGCTTCTGTCAAACTGTACAGTTTCCCTTCCGTATTCCAGAAATTATCGGACGAGCGATTAAAGGGTACTATCTTTGCACAGGTTGGTTGGGACCAACTTTTAGTCGGTGTTGATATCCGGGAGCTCCGTAAAACTGTAGCCACCCCCACCGTGGTGGACGTTGAGTATTATCGCCTTACTCAGTCCGTCGAATCCTATTACACTTTGGTCTCCCTGCTCATATCCTCCCTTCCTGTTCTCACCGCCCGTGCTGTGCTCTCCACTGGTGAGCTAGGATCAAAGCTATTCAAGCCACTTCAGGAGAGCACGACCTTGAAGAAATACTCCCGTTTTCTCGCTCTTTTTCTGGTGTTTCTTCTGCGGCACAGCATCAACCCCGTTGCTCATTTCTCTGTACCGTTTCACCCATCTCATGTCGAGCACCTCTCTTCCCTGCGTGCTCTGCTTGGCGTTGATGAACCTCGCATGCTGCAGGAGAAGATCCATTCAACACTTATCGCTTTGCTGATGCATCTGAGCCATGAGGCAACGCTCAGTGATCGTAAGGACCTCTTCAGCCTCTTTCTTCTGGTCTATCATCTGAGAGATGATGCTGGGAATATGACGAAGGCGTCTGCAATTCCTCCCAACATCTCTGCTGTTCAATGGTGTCTCAGGGCAACCGCTGTAGCTGAACTGTTGCAAAAGGCCGATCTTTACGACGGCGATACTTTCAAGTATGTCTTAATTCTCATTTTCCCTTTTCCCTTCTCTGAACTCATTCCTACTGTAGAGCATATGAGGCACATGTGAAGCACCTCATCACGGACGGACGGCCTGGCCTTTTTACTTACCTGCGGCAGAAGCTTGCGTTTTTCAGCACGTTGTCATACTCTGAGCCTGGCCTTCCACAGTTCATCTGGGATGCGACAATGACTGTGCTCTCTGTGGATGGCTTTCCTTTGAGCGTCGACTGTGTTCAAAAATCGGTTGATGCTGTGAGAACAGAGATGGAGGGTTTAATCAAGCGACTTACTCTGTCCTGTGACTTTTCCGATGCCTTGTCATACATTGACTCTCGCACCGACCCAGGTAATCCCTCCATGTGGTTCGTTGACCACCCTCGGGAGGATCTTCAAGGAACCTCCATCGTCTCTCAGGACCCCAAGGGATTATTGACATTTTCTCGACGGCTACTGGACAGACTGGCTTCTGATGGCACCTATTTTTTAGATACCAAGGGCAGTCTCGTTGCTTGCCAGTGTGAGTGTCCAGCTATTTAGTATATTCATGCTGACCTCTTCATAGCTCAGATCTGGCGGTGGTTGTCTGACCTGGATGACCTCGTGTCTGCCATGTACTATGCCATAACCTTGACCTGGGGAGGCGGAGCCAGGGGTACTGAATGTGACCACTTGAGACACACCATCCATGGCCCTGGCGAACGCCATGTCTTCATCCTTAACGGCTGCCTTTCGATTGTGACGACTTATGTCAAAACCCAGCACGTTCAGGGCCATGGTCGCCTCATCATCCGTACCCCTGCCCATTCAATTTCACGCCTCGCCATTTTCGTGCTCAGTGTGCTGTATCCCGTTGCTGCCAAGCTTGCATCTTTTGTTATGGACGTCTCACTTGCTCGAAATTACTTGAGCTACTTATTCATACATCACGGTAGCATCCTCAACAGCAAAAACTTTTCGTCCATTCTTCATCGATATACAGAAAAGTTCCTTGGTTTACCCATGGGTTTGAGGGAATGGCGACAGGTCATGTGTTCTATGCTCTGCTGTCTCGCTGGTACAGACTTTGGGGCCCCTGACGAAGATGACCATGACTTGGCCATGATACACTCCCAGTTTGGTCATACCGCCGTCGTTGCTAATGCTCATTACGGTATCCAAGGTACAAACGCACTCCCCATGATATCCCACACCTCCGTTCGGTCTATGCAGCGGGTTTCTGCTCGGTGGCACGCTTCTTTAGGCTGCTTACACCCACATGTCATGGGCAACGTTAATGACTCAAGCCCTGAGGAGAAGCACCTTCGATTTCTAGACTCTTTCAAGGCCCAGATATTGTCGTCTGTTCAGAATGCCGCTCGTGAAAGTCTCCAGGGTTGCTACCGAACCGTTTTCCCCCAGTGGACCAGCGTTTTGCAGGGTTTTGCTTCCGACTTCACCTCCCACTTCAATCAAATCTTAGCGAGGCCATCCGTCTTCACCCCATCCCAACTGCCACCCCTTATTGTTCATCCTCTACTTGCCTCGTATATCAAGCCCCTATTTCCTGGTGAAAGCGACTTTGCTTTCACATCACACTACCAAGCTGAACTCGTACAAAGCTGCTTGACCAACGACCACGTTTTGGCCATCATGCCTACTGGCAGCGGTAAAAGTTTAGCCTTTTTTGCTGCCCCGCTGCTAAATCCTCAAAGTCTGTTTATTGTGGTGACACCCTTTGTCGCCTTGACAGAGGACATGGATCGCAGGTTGGCTTCTTCACCTATTCCTGGTGGGAAATGGTCTGCCGATTTGAACCCATTTGATGCCCAGCTGGTTATTGTTCCTGCGCATGAGGCTGCGACTGATTGCTTTTTTCAATGGGCCGAAGCTAGTTCGTCCAGACTGCAGCGAATCTTCGTGGATGAAGCACATCATGTCTTCACATCCGATTCATACCGTTCCTGCTTCAAGTTATTCCATCGCCTTACCCAACTTAGAAAGCCCATTACCTTTCTTACCGCTACCATGCCTATCCACTCCATTCCAGCACTCTGCCAATCGATGATGATCGACCCGCTGTTACTCCGCATCATTCGGGCCCCTGTCTCTCGTCCGAACATCAAATATACTGTTGTTCATGTCCAATCGAAGTACGTCATACAAAAAACCGTTGAGCTGTTCAACTCCCTACAACTCAAGGAGGATGAGCGGGGCGTGATTTACACCACTAGCATCGCTTTTACGAAAGAGATTGCCGAGCTCTTAGGCATCCCTGCTTACACAAGCCATGTTTTGTCAGACGAACGCCAGAATAAAATCGAGAAATCTTCAAGATTCCAGGCTTGGCGTTCTGGAGCTGTACAATGGGTTGCAGCAACGGTTTGCTTCGCAGAGGGCGTGGACTTTCCTAGCGTCAGATACGCCATTATAGTTGAGCCCAGAGAAATGCTCTCCTTCCTCCAGGAGTCTGGGCGACTTGGCCGCGATGGTCTTCCCTCTTATGCGTTCACCATATGGAGCTTCATCCCCACTCAGGCTCCTTCTGACGATCCCGACCACTCTGGAAAGCGCTCCATGGCTGATTTCCTTCAAGCCAATAGTTGTCGTCGCTTGGCGTTCAAACATTTTGATCCAGATGTGCATTCCTGCGCTTCTTCCGTCAAAAGCGTTCTTTGTGATCAGTGTGAGCAGTTATCCAAGGTGACATCCATCGTATCCTCTATAGTATTGGGTTAAACTGTTTTTTTTTATTACCAAGTCTAGCAATTTATTCGTGCCTCAGCCCCTTCGATTCGACCTTCCGTTGGTCAAGAAACCCACTGTACCCGCACCCATTGCTTGCTGGAATAAAGCACCGCCTTTGCCTGTTTCCGTCCCTTTGTCTATTGAAGCCAATGCGGACCATATTCGAAATGCATACAACACTGGGAGGGCGCAATTGGAGGCATTGAGGAGGATTATCGCTCGCATTGCAGCGATTGATTGCCCAGATTGTTGGATTCTTGGGGAATCTCGTGTTGAACCGCATACTCATACCCGCCCTTATCTTTTCAACTCCTTGTTGTCGAGCCTTCGTGCCAAAAAGCGCACTGAAAACACCTTTTGGCCTTCCTGTTATTTGTGTTGGGTTCCCTTTCGTGCGCCGTGTGACCATCCTGTCATACGGAGGGGCGACAAGCTTGCTGCTGACGACTGCCCTAACGCCAAAATTCCGTATTTGATTCCTACGCTTGTGTCTTTAGTTTACTTGTACGACGGTAGATCGGACAGTAGGTCCTTTCTTTCGTCCTTGTCTACGAAGCTATTATTGCAACCTGCTCTTTCATCAGAGAAGCCGCTTTCCCAATTTTTAGACTGGATGACAGAGCCTTCCCCCTCTCCCGATAGAATACCGAATTTTGCTGTTTTTCTCATCGCATTTTCAGAGTGTTTTAACCGGTAGACGAGCAATGAAGTTTCCTCTGAAATTCCGTAACTGACTTGATCGTGACTGACTTGATCGTGACTGACACCCTTTGGGAAGTGCCGCCTGGTGGCAGCGAAAACCTTGCTCGATCCATGTGTAACAGGAGTTATAGCCTGAGCACCGTCCAAAAAACTCTTCACAACAGAACACTGCTGATATTACATTGTTCGAAGTATGCACATGCAACCTTATTCGTTGATTTGGCAAATGCTCGCTCCGGCACCAAGCGGTAACAGGGACTGCGGTTGAAGATTCTCACGAATTATGACGCCCGGTTGTTACATTTTGCTGCCAGCTTAGTCAGCTAAAAAACTCCATGATTGCGATTATGTAACACAAAGCACGGAACGAAACAACCAAAGTTTACTTTAATCTGAGACAACACCCTCACGCCCTCTCTTAACATCCCTGGTATGTCGCTTCCCAACCTAATTTTCATCGCTAATTCATTTTCTAACCATTTCAGCTTCCATCGTTCTTCCCACACCGTCGTTATACGTTGGTGTCGGTCCAGAACGTAAACTTGTGTTTCCGCAATCCCTGGTAGCTCCTTAACCCGCATCCACGCCTTCCAAGCCTTGCTCAACATGGTCAACCTCCCATTGCCTAATCCGACCACATCTGGTGCAATCACAGGTATCGAGTTTTATCGTAATCCCCCCGTCCACCATATCGTTGAAAGGGATGGCTCCGTCTATACCTCCCTTGTGGCACAATACTATCCACCCACCCCTCTTGCCGACGTCTTGAAACGCCCTCAGTATATGTTTGTCGAGGACCTCTATTCCTTCCGCCTCAACTGCAGGAAATATCCCCAGTTCGCCTTTGTTCCAAGGACCCCTCGCTTCATTGGGCCATTGTTGGGACGCCTCGCTCGGTGCCAGATCGTATTGCACGACAACAGTCTTTATGGTCTTGAACCAGAACTTCTCAGGTCTTGGGTTTGGTTGGAGGATACGCTTGCCGCCGCCATCTCTTGCCTCTGTCAACAGAAGGTCGTTCCTAGGGGGATCGAGTTCTTCCCATATCCTGAGAAGTTTGGTTACCGGCAATCTTTTAAGTCGCTTAGGAAGGCACTGAGGATTGCCAAGAGGTCTCGAGAGGCTTTCGGTGGGATGCTTGGGTTGCTCTCCATGCAGTGGTCGTTGATCGCCGAGGAAAATCTATTTTCCACCTACCAATCTGATCCATCTCCTTCCGATTTACCGCAAGACCTGCTGCGCCAGAAAACGCCGTTGTCGGAAACGATAATACAAGACATTGTCGACATGCATTCCAGCCTTGGTTCTCGTGTTGGAGTAATGGTCACCATACAGAGCCTGGGGTAATTGTAATTACAATTCGAAAACCAAAATCTGGGTGAAGTAATGATTGGAGGTTGTTTATATATATGTTAGGATGCCCCAAATACGTTTTCTAAGAAAACGGCGGTCGGAATAATTTTTGAGCAAGGTAAGAGGGGAGGAGGGGGAAGGGTGAGATGCATCTCTCAAATATTTTTTTGGTGCAATTCTATGTATTGTATCATGGTCTATAGGTGTTATATACATGTGGGGAACATTATTTGCACTCATAATGGACCATCCTGATTTATTTGAGACCAGTAGAGGGGGGGAGGGGGGAGGGTAAGGTGCATCTCTCAAATATTTTTTGGTGCAATTCTATGTATTGTATCATGGTCTATAGGTGTTATATACATGTGGGGAACATTATTTGCACTCATAATGGACCGTCCTGATTTATTTGAGACCAGTAGAGGGGGGAGGGGGGAGGGTAAGGTGCATCTCTCAAATATTTTTTTGGTGCGATTCTATATATTGTATCATAGTCTATAGGTGTTATATACATGTGGGGAACATTATTTGCACTCATAATGGACCGTCCTGATTTATTTGAGACCAGTAGAGGGGGGAGGGGGGAGGGTAAGGTGCATCTCTCAAATATTTTTTTGGTGCGATTCTATATATTGTATCATAGTCTATAGGTGTTATATACATGTGGGGAACATTATTTGCACTCATAATGGACCGTCCTGATTTATTTGAGACCAGTAGAGGGGGGAGGGGGGAGGGTAAGGTGCATCTCTCAAATATTTTTTTGGTGCGATTCTATATATTGTATCATAGTCTATGGGTGTTATATACATGTGGGGAACATTGTTTGCACTCATAATGGACCATCCTGATTTATTTGAGACCAGTAGAAGGGGGGAGGGGGGAGGGGGGAGGGTAAGGTGCATCTCTCAAATATTTTTTTGGTGCAATTCTATGTATTGTATCATGGTCTATAGGTGTTATATACATGTGGGGAACATCATTTTCACTCATAATGGACTGTCCTGATTTATTTGAGACCAGTAGAGGGAAGAGGGGGGAGGGTAAGGTGCATCTCTCAAATATTTTTTTGGTGCAATTCTATGTATTGTATCATGGTCTATAAGTGTTATATACATGTGGGGAACATCATGTGCACTCATAATGGACCTTACTGATTTATTTGAGACCAGTAGAGGGGGGGGAGGGGGGAGGGTAAGGTGCATCTCTTAAATATTTTTTTGGTACAATTCTATATATTGCATCATGGTCTATAGGTGTTATATGCATGTGGGGAACATTGTGTTTACACTTAATAGACCTTTCTGATTTATTTGAGACCAGTAGAGGGGGAAGAGGGGAGGGTAAGGTGCATCTCTCAAATATTTTTTTGGTGCAATTCTATGTATTGTATCATGGTCTATAGGTGTTATATACATGTGGGGAACATCATGTGCACTCATAATGGACCTTACTGATTTATTTGAGACCAGTAGAGGGGGGGAGGGGGGAGGGTAAGGTGCATCTCTCAAATATTTTTTTGGTACAATTCTATATATTGCATCATGGTCTATAGGTGTTATATGCATGTGGGGAACATTGTGTTTACACTTAATAGACCTTTCTGATTTATTTGAGACCAGTAGAGGGGGAAGAGGGGAGGGTAAGGTGCATCTCTCAAATATTTTTTTGGTGCAATTCTATGTATTGTATCATGGTCTATAGGTGTTATATACATGTGGGGAACATCATGTGCACTCATAATGGACCTTACTGATTTATTTGAGACCAGTAGAGGGGGGGAGGGGGGAGGGTAAGGTGCATCTCTCAAATATTTTTTTGGTACAATTCTATATATTGTATCATAGTCTATAGGTGTTATATACATGTGGGGAACATTATTTGCACTCATAATGGACCGTCCTGATTTATTTGAGACCAGTAGAGGGGGGAGGGGGGAGGGTAAGGTGCATCTCTCAAATATTTTTTTGGTGCAATTCTATATATTGTATCACGGTCTATATGTGTTATATATATGTGGGAAACATTGTTTGCACTCATAATGGACCATCCTGATTTATTTGAGACCAGTAGAGGGGGAGAGGGGAGAGGGTAAGGTGCATCTCTCAAATATTTTTTGGTGCAATTCTATGTATTGTATCATGGTCTATTGGTGTTATACACATGTGGGGAACATTGTGTTTACACTTAATAGACCTTTCCGATTTATTTGAGACTGGTAGAGGGGAGGAGGGAGGAGGGTAAGGTGCATCGCTCAAATATTTTTTTGATACAATTCTACATATTGTATCATGGTCTGTGAGTGTTATATACATGTGAGGAACATTGCTTTCACTCTTAATGGACCTTTCTGATTTATTTGAGACCAGTGAAGGGGGGGAGGGAGGAAAGTAAGGTACATCATTCAAATAATTTATAGGGATCGTTTTGAGTATTGTATCATGGTCTATGGGAATTATATACATGGGGTGCAGGGACCATATCTTGCATCCATCCTGAAATCATAATTTATTTGAGATGAGTACAGTAGTTCACTCGGTATTGTCCTCTTCATCTGCAAAATCTTCATCTTCATCTTCATCCTTATCTTTGTCCTCATCATGCTCCCCCTCCCCCTCATCACTCTCCTCCTCCTCTCCCTCATCATCATTTCCCTCCTTCCCCTCATCATCCTCCCCTTCCCCCTCATCATCCTCCCCTTCCCCCTCATCATCCTCCCCCTCCCCCTCCCCCTCCTCCTCCTCCTTTTTATCCTGATGCTTCTGTTGTCTAGTAGGAGGAGGTTTCCGAGTATTCTTTTGTTTTGTAGACTTTCTATCCCTCCCCTGTCTCATTCTGCGCCTCTCTGCAATCAATTGCTTGTTAGCTAGAAGCTCGTCATAACCCATATGTTCCATAATGTCCATTTGAAGCTTGTTTCGTGGCTTTAAAACGCGAGTGACCTTTTGCCGGGGTTTTTGAGTCTTCCCTTTTGAAATCCCTTCGATCTTGTAGAACTTTGAATTGGTCACCATTACAATCTTCCCTTCTTTGCATCTCCATGTCCTTCCGGGTGTCTTTGAGCTACATTTCGAAGCATCTGGCAATGTTTGAAGCAAAGAAAATATTTTCCCCAAGCGATCTGTAATCTCAAACTCCTCAGCCACAGAGCGGTCCTTCATGAGTTGATGGTATTCCCAGATATAGCATGGTTTCATCCAAAATATACTCCAAGGAGAGTGGCTGGTAGGCTCAGAATCTGGATCAAAAGCAGGGAAAAAGACATGCATTCGCTCCATGAAGCTAGGCTGGTGGTGACCTGCTCCTGCACTTCCCGGTATGTCAGCATTGGTCGCTATGAATGAACATGCACGAATCGTCCTGAATACTTCATTCAACGACCAGCTTTGAATGGCATCCTCCAAGGAGGTCGGCTCTGGCCTATTCTGTGGAGCTATCAACCAAGTCTCCTTTAACTGGATCCAAATCTGACATGTGAACTGGACAAATAGCTTGCCAACCACAGGTTCCAGATATGACAAGTCACTGGTCCACATCCAAGCGCGCATGATTAACCAGGGCTGATCTTGAATGGTCTTCTGTAGCAAATTCCAGGTAGGCTTGCTTCCGATGGGAAATTGCTCAGATTCTTCATCATCATGTATTGTAGACCATATAGGTCGACCCTTCCTCTTCTGCTTCGCATTCATGAGCTTCAATACCTCAGCATCATCATGCTGTTGGACTGTTGGAAGTGCAGGCAACTTCTTGACATCAAGGTCGAGCAAGAAGAACATGCCGAATCGCCCAGAGACCCTAGAGAATTGAAGGAGAGCCATGGATTCCCGAACATGATAGTCCAAAATGATAGGAGTGCTGGATGTGCAGCGTATCAAATGACAGAAGATCCCGGTCAATATTCCCAAGTTTGGAGGTTCCAAGTCCTTGATGATGATCTGAGCCAACTGAAGTGCCCTGATGCGTCTGGAAAGGAATTCGAACCAAATTTCGGAAGATATCCAGAGTATAGCATCAGATTTGATGAATTCATCCACCTGTGAAATGAATGATGAGGGAAATAATCTGACAAAACTGACACCATGGCCCACCTTGTCGAACAACCCTGACATGACCATTTCCATGGCCATTCCACTGATTCGATATTCATCTCTGACTCCATAAGATCTGTTCTTGGCTGGTCCAGAATACATACATATGGCCTGCATGCATTCCTGCATAAAGTCATCATTCAGTGCATAGGCGTCTTTGTCCATGACGAATGTTGGTAGGTTGTCATTTGGACGTATGGCCTCATAGCACAGATTGTAGGCACTCCTGAAGGAGACGTGGGTCTGTCGTGCCCTCTCTTGTGCCATTTCAGCCTGAAGCGCACCATATCTTCCGAGAGTGCAGGTGTGATGGATGTTGCCTCGTAGGAACCCGCCTGCACCAAAGGAGGCTTCTAGGGCATCTAGTCTCCACAGTCCTACGACCTTGTGATCGGTAGTAGGATTGATGCTGATACCCAAGTCGACAAGAAGCTCTCCATTGTTTCGGTCGACCATGTATGGCCAGTCCAAGGCTGGAATACTCTTCTGCAAGACTTCTATGGGTGGTAGGTCGTCCTGCAGGATGGACGTCTTGGCCCACAACTTAATTCCCTTGCAATCGAGGACGAAGAAGAAAGATCCATAATTGGAGTAGTGGTCTGGATCGTTTAGTATGATTTCTTCCATGGTGGTCTGGACCTTCTCCAATAGGGACATGGTGAATGGAACTGCCTTGGGCCGACCTGCCTTCTTGCTCTTTCCTTTGCGAGACTTGAATTGCACCTCGTCCAGGGTGAGCGACATATATGGAGCATTGGTTTCATCAACATGTTCGGATATGGCTGGAAGCAAAATGTTCTTCCAGAAGTAGTCGAGGATCTCCTTTGGTATGCGGTTTGCACGTCGGTGTGTCATCTCATCCCTGTGAATCATTCTTGGGAAGCAGATGTACACATTCATGACGCTAGCAGCACCGCCCAGCATACCAAAGGTGGTGTGTGGAACCCCACACAATGGAAATGACATGGTCAACCACTCCTTACGGCTCCCGATGGCATCAGCATCCTCCTGTGATTGTGGAACTAGAATGTCCACATACACATGGTTGTTCTTGTGCATGGGAGGTTTCTCTTCTATGATGGGACCTAGGTAGATCGCCAAGGGAGTGTTGAAACAAGGGAAACGAGTCACCCAGATAAGACTGTCCACATCCACAGTCACCTTGAGGTCTTCAGAAGTGATGTTGACTCTGTCCAATTCCAAGTCTAGACAGATATGTCGTCCATCCTCATGTCGTCCACAAAGAAATGTAGTGATCAGGTCTTCAGAGATGTTGGTGCTCATCTCGTTCATTTGAGCAGCACTGAGAATGACCACATCGTCGACCTGTACCTGACCATGAGAAGCTTCAGGTTTACGATACAATGAGTAGTCTCCTGAAAGAGGATATTTTTATATTTATTTTATTTTCAAGGATACTCATGCTTACCTGTGACATGATCATCGACCTGGCGACCTGGCTCATATTTCTCCGTGACGCCAATGGGTAGTATATGGTCCATGAGCTTGACGGGTGGGTCCAAGTAGAACATTTGACTGAAAGAACTTAGCAATCGATAGCCATAGTCTCTGAATGAAGTCCACAGTCCAGGACGATAATATGGTTCTTCGACGATTTCATAAGGGTTTCTACTTTGTTGAAGGGTTTCCAAGACTGGTCCCCCATCATAATCATCGTATGACCTGTCAAATGATCTCCACCGGCGATGTTGATATGCAGGAAGATGCACTGCAGGAGTAGGACGAGAGAACCTGAACATGTAGGCTGCAGTCCAGTCCTTTACGTGCTTGCGTTGCCGCATCACTTCCAGTGTGTCCTCCATGTCCATTTCTGGCACATCCTTCATAGCTGGTTCTGCCCTCCCATGGATGGCCCTGGGGGGGAGAGCATACCTAGACCTAGCCTTACTCACATATGGATATCGCCGAAGTAGATTTCTAAGACGTTGTCCTTTGGTGTGATTTAAGACGGTGGTTTTCTCTCTTTCTTCTTCTTCATCGGCCTGTTCATTGGATTCCAGAATGGTCTTCAAACTGGCTCTGTTGACAGAGGAGGCATTTTGCAGCGATGATATTGAGCCCCTGTACAATGTGTGAATGCTGCTCTCCAGATGCTTCCTGCTGGACCCCCAAAATAGCATCCTCGCTGATGATGGGTGTGTCATCCCACTGAGACCAGATATCATGAGGAGGGAGATTGGAAGAGGAGAGGTAGCGATAGTCATCCCAGCTTCTTCTGCAACCATCTTTCACAGTTGCAAGCATTCGAAGTCGGAGCTGATGACCACAAGGAATGGGGGGGATGTGAAGAGTGTTGTTTGTATCATATAGACCAGTGTTCATGAAGGACTCCATGATGAAGGATGCGATAGGTCCACAGTCATGACCGTTTTGAATCCAGTTGCACACTTGTATGTCGACCTGATCCGGCTCTACAGCATCGAATTGGTGAAGAGTAGCGATGTGCCTCCAGTATTGAGGTCCATTCCATATGTTCCAATCATCATGCTGTATGTCGTAATGGTGATCAGGGGCCTTGGAGACACCAGAAATGCGTCTTCCTAGAATGAAGGCCATGTTTGTCTCATAATTGAAAATGACAAGGAAGAAATGGTGTGAGCGATGGACGATGAATGCTATTGGAATTGAGGAGTCACTTTGAAGTGTTTGGAACAGATGGCGCTGTTGAAACAATTCTATCTCGTGTTCATCAGGCAATGCCAGAATACCAGAGGAGCTGACGGAAGGCATCGCAGAGAACACATCGACATAACGGACATGTGTTTGTCCCCGAACAGCATACCACTTGCATAGAAGAAAGAAGTTGAGCACACTGGCATCAATCCAGGTTTCATGCTGCAATGTATGTAGATTCTGATAGGCAGTGACCCACATGGATGGCCTAGCCATGGAACACACTGGATGTACGACTTTATGAATGGGTCAGAGTGATGGAGATGAAACACATACTGATGATATGGTCCAATGCTGGTCCATCAGAGTTCTGGTTGTTGTTCATGTTGGGAGAAGATGGGACAACAGGAGAACTGAGATCGGAATGGTTCTCTCTAAACTCGCTGTTCATCTCATCACTGGTGGTATCATTTTGACCGAGGTCAAGATGTTCCATCATAGCCTCGCATCTCTGATAGAATGATTCTAGTACCTCTTCATCGAGCCCTTCTTCATCCAAATGAACATCGTGTGATTCACCATCGTCCGTCACTATTTCCTGGCATTTTTTATATATGAACTCTAGTTCATTATAGTCGACAGGGGAATCTGACGAGTCTTGATGATTTGGACTGCCTGTCCTCTTCTGAGTAGCTATATTATTCAGAAACAGATGATAGGAGGAAGATAGTGAGGAGGAGGAGGAGGAGGAAGAGGAAGAGGAAGAGGAAGAAGAGGAAGAGGAAGAGGAAGAGGAAGAGGAAGAGGAAGAGGAAGAGGAAGAGGAAGAGGAAGAGGAAGAGGAAGAGGAAGAGGAAGAGGAAGAGGAAGATCCTGAATTCTGTCTAATCTGTGAAGGCTTGACTTCAACAGTTTGATTTGGAGCCAATTTGGCTTGAAGTTGTTGTGTCTGAGAGCGTGTCTGAGGGGCCATGGTGGTTGAAAGTAGGTGTGTTAAGCATCCGAACTGCAATGTGGCTTGCCTATATCCTTAAGACGTAATATCAAAGCCATCATCGCTTAAGTTAGGATAGCCGCTGTTACGTGAATGTATATCAACATTTGAATGCTCAAACCTAGATTAAGCGATCGCCCTACAAAGTGCTTTTTTTCACAACCCTACTTCACTTCACCATCTACCATGTCACCATCTATTCCATCCCATGCCACCTTCCGTAGTCTCCCACTCTCCACAAATCTACGAAGTGAGTCAGTTGTCCTTCATACAATGGCTCAGTGAAACTGACTAAGTTGACACAGTAATCAACCTCATGAATGCAGATGATGCAGTGCTCGCAGGAACAACAAAGATCCCAGAGCATATGACACACACGTTCTATAATGGTGACAGGTGATGAACCTATTACCCATGCTAAGACATTTTACTAATGAGATTTTGTGATCAGTATCGTCATAAGGGGTGAGAATAGAGTCATGTGGTATGGTGTGATACAAGAAATAAGAGTTCAACGAATCAAGAATATCTATGTATGTGCATTGTGATTTCATTCATAAAATTATTGTGACTGACCATGGTCACAGAAAGCATGGATTTCCATCAGATGGTACTACAGGAAGGATGATATATCTAATGATATGTATGTAAAGTCCATGTATGATGGAAATGATGTTCACAATCTGATTGTCACTCAAGCATCGCTGCAAATGTGGGAAGGATGGAGCTTGTGCTATCGGATCATCTAGACATCATTGCTCCAGAGCAAATCATGTGTAAGTTGTCTAGACAAATGTCATCCAATTTTGATGAAATTGAACTAAAAGCATGACAGCACCTGCAGATATCATAGAGCTTTCAGAGGAGAGTTCCAGTGGTACATTTATAGGAAAAGACGATGTGTATACACGTTGGTCGATCAAAAATGCCAAGGCGAATCCTAGGTTAGAGGTATGCAAACAATCGACTAGTTTGAATGGCTGATCCAAGAACGGTTTCCAGAATTCCTCAAGCTTTTGCCAGGTCTGTAAAAGACCATACAACCCAGATCAAGATGAACAACGCTATTGTTACGGATGCAACAGCTGGCTACATTGTGATTGCTTACAAGGCCTGCCGAAAGGCAGCACGCGGATGAAGGAAGCAATTGCCGAACTGGTGGATGAAAGACGGCTTTCATTGGACCCAGATTTTATCAAGCTTCTATGTGTTCCGACGTCCAGAGGGAAATGTCATGGTGTAGTGGGGAATGGGGTACAGACGTCAGCAATTTGGAAAGCTTTTCACGAAGCGGACGCGACTAAGGAAGGCACATGCATGCGATGGAAGGATCAGATCACACTGGACACTGTGAATCGGGCTAAAAAGTCTCATGTTCATTACAGGTGCCCTGTGTGCCAACAAAGGCAAAGGGAGTGGTATCTATAGTACCATATGGAATAACATCACTTTGTCAATCCACATTCGTGTGCTAGAATAAGTAGCCCCTTTCTAACTTTGTCTGTCACTCTGTCATCCTTCTCCTTCTCTATCTTATGAAGTCGTGTAGCCATCTTTGTGACGTCTTTCATGAATGTTTTCTACAGGATGTCATCAGCTATATATGCCAGAAAGGCTAACGAAGGTGAAATAATAACATACAAAGGCGTGTTTATCACCTCTCACACGTGAGACGATATTCTGGAACCTTGGTTTGTTTGCATCATATTCCACCTTCACCGTAGTGAATAGGTGCATAAGCTATCCAGCTCATCAAATCTCATACTATTGAGAAAGTGAATACGACCTACCTCGACATCCACATCACTTCCATTCTTGTACTCTTTTGCCAGTGTTCGCATCCTGTCCACGAGGTCATCCAGTGTTGAGCGTTGTTCGGACGATACATCGTCGTGCACATCAGTAGAAAGCCTGACTTTGGATGATGACGGCTGCATTGGTGATGGACCTTCCTTGATGGCAGTATGTGGATCGGAGGACATGTCAGCACGGATTTGAGACATTACAGCTGGACCTTCAAGGGGAGAAATCGTGACGGTGACCATATCATATCCTGTTTGACCTCTAACGACATCCGTGATGATGTGCTCCTTATGCTCTGTGGTCTTCTGTTTTCCCTTGCGCCTATTCTTGATTTCTTTCTGGTGTCCTTGAAGTTTCTGTTCGGTCTGAGGGAGGTCCTGCACGAGCTGAATCGGCCTGTCATCTGTACCACCCGATGTCTTGCTTTCCTGGACATTCTTGGTGGTAGACTCCCCCTTCGCCCGTTTCTTGCTGCCCTTTGGGCGGCCTCTAGGTCGCTTGACGGTGGTAAATTCTTCAATGGCATCGTCCATCCGGCCTGGCATATCTTCTATCCTGACCACATCAGTGGAATCTGCATCGTACGAAGGAAACCGGCCATCGGGAAGATCGACTTGCATGTCCGACTCGTCCACACAATTCGTCGGAGTGACGTCAAAGTCAGGTGTAATGTCGTATTGACGAGAGCTAGTGGGTTCATCTAGTAAGATTGGAGCAACGTCGAAATGAGTGTGGTTGTCTGAAACAATGTTCTGTCCATTTGTAACCATTAAAATGGGACTTGAAGATGACCTACCAACATCCTGCGGTGATGCATGATTATCGCTGACTTGCATCGCTGTTGAGGCTAAGACAATGATGTATTTACTGGCTGGGGATGTATACTACATTGAATTACACTACTCACAAACGGACGAATCTATGAAGAATGACGGGTTAAAGGCGACGATGGTCTTGGATGGCGCCTGAACAGCTCCTGTAGGGGGTACCGAGCGTGTTCTGCTCTGGGACCGTGGTCGCATGTCAATGTCATCCGAGTCGTCCACTCTTGCACGCTTTTTCCCTGCCATTTGATTCGGAGGTGGAGCGGTTGATTCTCGAGAATGAATGCTATCATCTACTAGTAGGAAAAATCACATATTAGTCAGACATACGAATAATGTACAACAGCAAGGAAAAACGTACTGGAGGACCGTGGACCCTCTATACGTTTAGTTCATCATAAGCAATGAAGAGACGACATGGCGGTGTGTGTAACATACCTTCTGAAGTGTTCACGTCTACATCCATCGCATCTTCGATGTGGTCGAGCTTCGGTTCATTCGGTTCGTCGCTTTCATCGATCTCGTCCACCTGTGAAGAGTTGGTCTGCCTGACAGACACATCCACGTCCTCAGATACACTTCCAACATCCTGGCTCTCCACCGCCCACCCACTGAGGTTTTGAATCTCGTTTGTTACCGTTTCGAGTCTCTCCTCGACGCCCTCCTCGACACCCTCGCCGTTCTCACCTTCCTCGGCACCCTCACCTTCCTCGATGCCCTCGCCATCCTCGATGCCCTCACCGTCCTCACCGTCCTCACCGTCCTCAATGCCCTTGCCTTCCTCGACATCCTTGTCTTTGTCATCCTCACCCTCTTCGGTTTCTTTGTCCATCTGTTCATTCTGTTATTAGTTAAATGTGTGCGCATCAATATTGCAATACATACGCGTTCGTCATGCGTTGCCGGATCTAACCAAGTTAATACTGTGTATGATAAGATGTCATTATTAATCTTGAACAGAATAAAAATGCTTACTCCACGGCAAGTCGATCTCTCTTGAGTAATACTCCTTGACGAGGTCCCACAGCGTATCCATGTCTTCGTCAGGAACCTGGTCTATGTCGTACTCATACGCACGTCCTTCAAGACGTTCGTCGATGCGTGGTAACCACTCATCCCAGTCTAAGATATGTTCTAATGAGCTCGTGGTATGATGTATGAGCGTACGAGTACTTACCTAGTTTGGCAATGTCGATGCGCTCGATGTTGGTGGGTATCTCCAACCGAACGCTGCGCAGAACAGAGGGCTCGTGGCGTCCGACGAGGAATTCCGCCGCGAGGTAGTGGTCGAAGTTGGGGTTGCGCCATGTGGCAAGCTTGCTCTTGTCGACCACAAGTGCTGGTCGAACCATCGCCTCGATGATGTTGTCCAGGAAAACCATGATGCGCAGGATGGCAGGGCGGTAGTTTGCGTACTTTCGCTTGCGGCTCTTGCGATACTTTGAGTAGAGCGCCATAACTAGTTGGTGGCGCCAGAGGGTGGAGGTGAAATGCGTTAGATAGGCATTCGGGAGTAGAACCCGGTTGCTTGTGACGTCGTCGTACAGGTTGGTTTCCTTCACCTGGAAGTACTTCCCGTTGCTCAGGGGGACGACAGTATACTTGACCTGAAGTATATAGTCGATGTGGAGAGGAGTGGGGAGGGTGTTTGGCCAGTAGGCGTCGGACATGATGGTTGTAGTCTGGTCGGAACGTAATTCGGGTGGTGGTGGTTGTGGTTAAAAGATACAGGCGAGGGCAGGAACAAAGGATGGACATGACATAATCAGTCTCACGCTGCCACGTGTCAACTCTAAACTATGAACCTAGAACACGTCATCGGCAGCTGTGGTCCATAATGCATATCAGAGATCTGAACCGTTTGTAATACATATTTATAGACGTGACGCCAATACATAGGTAGAATACAAATGGAAATATACAGGCGAATGTAATGTTGAATATATCGACGAATACACATACGAATATAGTGGCGAATGTAACGTTGAATGTACAGACGAAGATACCGGTGAATATATATAAGTGGCGAACATGGAGAATATGGTGGCGAATATAGTGGCGAATATAGTGGCGAATATAGTGGCGAATATAGTGGCGAATATAGTGGCGAATATGGCGAATATAGTGGCGAATATGGTGGCGAATATGGCGAATATAGTAGGGAACATGATATACGAATAATTTGAGAGCGTTACGGCCTTGCTGATGTATTCAACCCTGGTATCAGTATGCGGGCATAACATGCACGATGCATTCGCACGAAATGTACAGACGCTCTAAACGTCTACACTACGCTCAATCATCTGACAAGACGACCGACTGAGATCGAACCGTACGCCTCCCTTTCCGCCCATTGCCATTCTTCCCATTGCCCCCCTTCCCCTTCCCCTTCCCCTTCCCCGTCGCCCTGGTTGTCTCTGGGTTGTCGACAACTTCCTTACCCTTTCGCGTCCCCTTTCCCTTTGCCCTGGTTGTCTCTGGGCCGTCGACAACTTCCTTCCCCTTTGCCCTGCTTGTCTCCGCATTGTCAACACCTTTCTTTCCCTTTCTCTGCCCCCCCGGACCCGGACCCTGACCCTTCACCCTACCCCCACCCGCCGCCGCCTCCCCCTGATTAGCCGCCGCCTTTCCAGATTCGTGCTTCGATCTCCCCTCCCCTCCCCCTATCTCATCGGACTCTGTATTCGTGCCGTTCGATGCTTCATCGGCATCATCAATCATATGTTCAGCAAATGTGTAGCCATCTACACAGCTCGAACGTCATTACATGTCTGGAGAGTATTATTATGTACTTACAGTCGTCGTCGTTAGCCAGTGGGGGATCGTAAAACGACGTCATGCACGCCAGGACTTTCTTTGCTGTCGCCAGAGTCCGGAGGTCCAGTTTGAGATCATACTTTAACCTGGCGCCGGACCAGACGCCGCCAAGCTCGTGCTCATATTGCGCCCAATCTGTGAACATAAGGGAACCAGGTCAGGAGACATCAGTACTAGAGCTATATATAAGATTTACTCACTGAATTCGTCGAGGACGCTACGATCCAGATTCAATGCATTCTCCCTCCGGTATTTTGTGACATTCTTGGGTTCGTGGCGACGTACCAAGTATTCGATCCGAAGATAATCGTCGAATACCGCGCTAGCGAAGTCGGTGGCGTCGGTTATCTTGAGATCGGAGGTCCTGATTATTTGATCGAAGATGTTGTCCATGTACCAGAGGACCATCTTCAGGTTTTCGTGAAGGTCCTCTGGTACCTCCAGGACGTCGATGTGGTGGAGAACCAAACGTATGGCGCTCTCCCGCCACAAGAAGCACTCCAATGGTCGGAGATATCGTTTCGGGAGAAGGCACGCACGCTCACGCTCGTCGCGGAGGAAAACCCCAACGAGCGTGGAGTCATCGTACGTTTCGAGTCTCCGTGTTGTCGCGAGAAGGCGGGAAACCTTCTGCTTTCCTGGAACGTGGTCTGGGTAGTGGATGGTCGTGAGCGACATGGATGTTATGATACAAAGGGAATTTGAAAACAAAGCGGAGTGAATATCCATCACATTATGTAATGTGATCCCACATGTGGAACACGCTTAAATGATGTACACAATTACAATCAGTTACGACATCGTCACCACCACCTTCAACCATAACCTTCCCATTTACACCAACCACGTACGATGACATCAAACCGAGGGAAGAGACGCAAGGCTCATAGAAGGCTGGAAGGGTACGAGGTCTGTCTACACACCTGTGGCTGTAGCGGCTGGAAGGAAACACCTCTGTGGTCAAAAAATGGGGGAGCATGTGGGGTACATGCAAAAACCCAAGCACTACATCCAAAATGCAACCAAGACTGCCCTGGGCGACAAGCATTCTTGGCACTGGCTCCACGATCGAAACGGACACGGCCTCCGACCAAGCAAGAAATAGAGACGTACTTAGATCCGGAGGAAGCTGAGCGTGAGCTGGAGCGTGTGTCACAGCTCCTGCGAATCCAGCACCGATCGAGCCTAGTGGAGGAAGATGACATCGACAGCTCCAAGTCGGGTGAACACGACGAGCTACAGGAAAACGACGATGGCATGTCGGGGTATGTGTTACCTTTACATGAACTGATATTTCATTCGGCGTTGACAGCGAACTGCACAGGGAAATGGACGTCGATGTTGACGTTGACGTTGACATGGCCGACGAGGACACAATGATAGAAGACGACGAGGACGAGGACGTACCCGTCGAATCGGAGTTCATTCCGTCCATAGCTCGGTCGACCGGATCCCGTGCTAGCGGATCCATGTCGAGAGGGTCATCTGGCGTACCGCCCTACAACAATGTCGGATCCGCAGCCTCTACCAGTTCCCTACGGATTAGCAGGACGGATTGGACCACCGACTCCTCGGCTGAAGTATTCTCCAGGTCGCCTTCTGGCGTACCACCAAATTCATGGTACCCGCTCGAACCATCGGAGAACAAAGCGTTCTCGATTTTGTATGTGCCTGATGCAAGTCGCGCGATGTCTCGAAGTGCAGCAGAACGAAATCTTTCTTGGGCACGACGGGAAATAAGCTTCGAACACTTTGAAGCGATCAAGGGGCTCACAGGGTTCGTTCACAAGTATAGCGAGAACCGCCATGGGGTCCGAGTGAACATCATGGAATGGGTACGTCATGTCGATTACGCCTTTCGCTCAGGAGTGGTCTGCTGAACGTCAGTAAAGCTGTGGATCATGTTGATCATGAACGACTTCGACGGTGGGGACGCGTTCGACGTCACATTCATGTCGTGGGAGGAGTTCCGAGACATCATCCTCGACCCTCCAAGTCACATTGAAGGATGGACCAACCTAACACAATGCGATTGCATCATCGGTGGGCTCGATTACACCATTGGACACAGGTGAGTAGGTTCGATGACCTGCATGACAATGTCAGTTCACTCACGTCACACACACGACAAGCGAACCGAACAGTCCATATGGCCTTGACAAACGGTCGTTCTCAATGTATGAGGCCCACGTCACACAGCTCGGGTCTCATACGCAATTCTGGCCTCCTATCAGGCTAACCCGTCGTGTGTCAGATAAGTGGACGACCATCTGCCACCTCCAGATCATCGCCCAGAGCTCTATGCGGTTCAATTTCTCACCACACACACGCATCCTGAAGGACGGAGACGCGATACCCCCAGACGCAGTACTAAAGCGTAGCCACAGCGAATGCAGTAAGCACGTCATCCTACCGTCCGCACCCAAGACCAAGCGCACCTGGACACACCTGAACGCTATCACAAGCGCTGGCACGTTCTGGATGGCACAGGAGTACGTGCCCAGTTTGGCAGACATCGGAGAGTGGAGGGTGTTCATCATCGGGGGCCGGGTTATGGCGGTGATGCACACTAGAAAGCATTCCAACGGTGAGTGGCGCGGTGAGGAAACGTCGTCGTTCTGTTCGTTCGATGAAATCTCGTACGTCGTCATCCCACATAGACATCTTCTATCTAATTAACTCGCTAACCAGCAAAATCATTCGACGGTCACCAAAGCCTGTCGACGTGGCCGACCTACTGCGTGTTATCGTCAATCCACAAGGAGGAGACGGGGTGGTGAGATCCCAGGGCCGGGAGCAATTCTACACGTTCGTGAGGGAGACATGGAAATCGCTTGTCATGCGTGAGACGAAGGACACCGGAGCTAAACCGTCGCTGTGCGTATTTTGTAGGTTGGACGTCGGCATTAAGATCGACCCGTCCGGAACGTCAGAACCTCAATACTTCGTGAACGAGGTGGAGCGTACGCCGACGACCAGCCTGTGGTTATACCACTTCGAGAAAACCATGGCCACATTCGCCGACACGTTCGCTATGGTATTCAGGCAGTGGCTGATGGACATTAGGAACCCCTATATTATGTAGAAACGACGTGTATACGTATAGTAGTTTACATACCCCTATGTTACGACCATTTCGCACTTTTGACGACGATTTACATCATAGACCATTTCATTTCATTGTTGTTCCAAAATGGGCATTGTTTGACGTTGTTATAAATATGATGCGAGATTGTTATAAATAAGTTATGACGCGCGTGACATCCATACCCATACCCACAACCACACACCATTCGTCGACAACATTCCAATGAGCCGATTCCCAGTCCTACAGCCCTACATATCGGAGGGGTTGTTTCCGATAATGCTAACTGTGTTCCATGGCGAGGCGACGTCTCCAGATCGATCCATCACTGACAACCGATCCGGCGATCTATACATGAGCCACTCCGACATATGGATCTTCCAGGACCACGACTGGATCAAATGGGTGCCAACTAGGGCGCTCAAGGTCACTATCGATGACGACACGGTTTACGCGGCGCCTTGTGCAACTCAAGGCCTACAGATCGTGTCAAGTGAATCTGATTTTCATTCCAGCATCCACACCGCACGCGATGCCCTCGGCCTAGGCGACACAGACGATATGATCGAGCAGCTGATGAAAAAGCTACGTGCCGTGGTTGGCCTCGAAATAAAAAAGGTGCGTTATAACACTTCTACCCGACATGCAACGTCTAACGGTATGCCACAATATTGAAGAACGACTCACAAAGGGACACAGCCCCGGGAAAAAAGCCCGCTGCGTCGGTATGTACTATGAGGTATGCTAGGACGTCAAAGAAGCTAACCACCGCATGGAAGTCAACGCTTCAAAGGCCGGACAACGCAACACAAAAGCCACTAGATACAGTGGATACGCAGACAACAGGGGACGCTCAGTCAAACGCGTTGAGAAGGTATACAGCCAGACAACGTGCGAGACCCACTCCAGACACGATGGTGACATCAGAACCAGCATCCAAGGGCGAGGCCAGCGAACGCAGTAAGGAGAAGAAAGCGGACAAGGGGAAGCACACTGGCAGGGTGGGTACAGAGGTGGAAGTGGTGCCGAAGACGAAGAACGTACCTAGCAGAAAGACCGACAAGGGGAAGCGTAAGGCCGTCGAGGATGACACAGAGTCGAAGGCGACAGCGATGAACACGGATGAGGTGACGGACAAGGCCATCAAAGAAGAGCCACTGGAGTCAACGACCGCGGACGCTCTCTCCGTAGTAGATATCCGGGACTCCAAGCGTCGACGCAGTACGTATAGAGTATGAGTCGCCATGGTCATTGCAGCTGACATGCATGGTAGCGACGCCGATCATGCAATCACTGCTGACGGGCATCAGCTGCCCGAAGAATACGAAGACTGTGGATTGGCTCCACCTGGGGGTGACGACATACGTCCCATGGTTCAGCAAATGGGTGAGCACACACACGTCGTCCACCATAGACTGACCTTCCATAAACAAACCAAGGACTCTGACGCTGTCAATATTCTCTCTGGAGTACGCCGTGCACAAGACGAAAAGTACAACACGGGACGCCCAATGGTCGTGGAATGCACATACGACGGCAGCGACACGCAGGCACTCGTGAAGATGAACCGCGAAATCGAGGAGGCACTGTCCAACGGGAGTGCCGTCCTGGTGCGTGGATGGGAACCCACCCCAACCTTGGAGTTTACCGTCGAATCGATTGGGATGTATCGCCCAAGCTTACACCAGGATGTCGACATACAAAGTGCGTCGCTACGTCGTACTTGGACACAACGATGCTGATGCTGATTTCCGTCCCACACAGACGCAGTACTACGCGAGAAGGAGGCGAGAAAGGGAGACAAGGGAGATGGGACCAACGTTCACGAGTCGATGACGATCAAGCGGTTCATAGAACTTGCAGACGACCCGAAAAAATGTCTGAACCTGCTGGACCTACCCAACATTCAACCTGACGTTCCGATCTTCGTGAGGTCTGTATACAGTCATCCGACACACGACATGCGCTGATAACCCCTCAGGACGATATCCGACAATGTGAGCGCCAGGTCGGCCACGATGAACGCCACACACCTCGCAAAGACAGGCGAGAACAAGTCGAAGAAATACTTCGGAGTTCAGACGATATCGGGGGACTCAGAGCGTGTCCGCGGCTGGGACATAATGACACACGGGGGATTCCTAACCCACGCCCACGTCGATACATGTGGGCTATGCACATACATCACCGTGAGGTCAGGGAGCAAGATTTGGATCTACGCCGACGCGGACAAGGATGACAAGGTGACCACCAGAAAGGGCTTGTTTGCCAGATGGGACAGGCTGCTCGTATTCCGTGAGGGGCAATGTGCCCCGGATGGCTTCACTCTAGGCGGTGTTCTGCTCCAACGAGGTGACACACTGTGAGTCACGATGTATTACCGTGTCGTTGGGAGGGGCTCACGAACATTACCCGGATTTCAGCATCCAGCCACCGGGGGTGAAGCACATCGTGTATACCCCCCAGAACGGACTGATGACCGGGGGGCATTTTCTATCGTATTCCACCATGCACATGACCCAGCTAGCAATGGAATACGAATCGTCTGCGGTGCCCAGCCATCCGAAGTCCGAGAGGGCGCAATACACAACAAACGCGACACATCCGTCCATTTATCGGTACGTGACATGGATGATACTCGGGCTTCCTACGCTCGCACAGGATACGTCGCGTACGTCGACCAAGCTGATGTGTTGGTGGACATGTTAACCGAACGATATATACCAGGCACGTTCTATAGAAGACCTATATTGGCGTTGGTCGCCATCTACGAGAAGGAAGAGAAGCACACCACCAAGGAAGCGCAGGACACGAGCCCGTGGATGTCCGAGAAGGATTCGATGGTGCAAGAAATGGAGGAGGAGCGGAAGGCGGCGGGAGCCATAGTGACGAAACTGAAAACAGGGTTGAAGATCACCGATGCCATGTCCGAGCTGGAGGTAGGGGTAGATAATCTGTATGATCCCGGACCCACCTGTCGATTGGCGACGTTACTGCGCGGATTCGCGTGAGGTCTAGCTAGGTTGATGCGATACGCGTTCCAGAATATTACCTGTGTGGACTTGTAACCGTTCATCGTATGTGTAAACCTCTGGCGAATATGGTGGCGAATATGGTGGCGAATATGGTGGCGAATATGGCGAATATGGCGGCGAATATAGTGGCGAATATGGCGAATATGGTGGCGAATATTGAATATATGGCGAATATGGCGAATATGGTGGCGAATATGGCGAATATGGCGGCGAATATAGTGGCGAATATGGCGAATATGGTGGCGAATATTGAATATATGGCGAATATGGCGAATATGGTGGCGAATGTGGCGAATATGGTGGCGAATGTGGCGAATATGGCGGCGAATATGGCGAATATGGCGAATATGGCGGCGAATATAGTGGCGAATATGGCGAATATGGCGAATATGGTGGCGAATATGGTGGCGAATATGGAATATATGGCGAATATAGACTCAGATATGGAGTTAGGAAGAACATGTGAAGTTACGTACCCCCTAGCGTCACCAACCGGAATGCTGTGATCGCTCAGGTGGTCTGATCCATTACTAACCCAGTCATACAGCCATACATATAATGATACCCATGGATGATTTAATACAACATGAAGCAAAATCAGAGACAAGGAGGGTGAAATAACGCCAGGTCTTGCGTTACGTTTGACTACGACGCAGCATAATCAAAATACAAATCGAGCGACCTTTGAGCAAAATGTGACGGTGCAGTCATCAGAGAAAACGAGGGACAATTTAGGCAAGGTTTGTGGTAATGTATGAGAGTGATACGATCGAGGACAATGCAATTGGAATTATGCAAGGATAAAATCATGGCAGATGAGAGTAATATTTGTGATAGATACATGTAGATCTAACTCCGATCTGGGGAATATGTGGTACATGTTGGGTATATGTTTAGTTATGGTTGATTGTTCGATGAAGATGGGAGCATTTGTGATGGTTATACAAGGAAGCATGGGAGGATCTGACAGCTGATGGACAGCTGGACATGTATAAGCTAAAAACGAGCAAGTTATCTGGCAACCTATGGATGGTGTATTTTGAAATATGTTGCCCTAAAATATTGAATGAGATGTCTGGAATAAATATACGGTAGTGTATTTATGAAACAAGGAAGAATAGAATTAAAATATGTACATTATAAATGGTGAAAATAGATAAGAGAGGGTTGGGTAACTTGAAGGTGATTTTGGATGATTTTGGACATTCGTTCGCGGAAATGATGTACCCCTTGAAGGGTGGAGATTGGGTTATCTGTGGAGTCGAAATAGATAATTATTATATTCTGCGGATATAAGATATAGGTTGAAGTTGGGGATATAGATGTTGATTTCCTTACCCAAAGGATGGCGGTACCCCCATCTATTTCTAAAGAAAGTAGTAGAATGCAAAGAACGTTGCAGGAATTACAAGAGATAGAGTAGTATTATAGACGAGGAGTGATGTAGGATGATGAGATAGAGATGTTCTGTGGTGGTGATTTTAATGATTTACTGAGTGGCACTGTGTTTGCAAGGGGTAAATAGGTGTATTAGAATAAGGCGAAGAAAAAGAATTAGAAATATTTATGATTAAGATGGAAGGAATGGATAAGGGATTTGGGGTAAGTTTGAGTAGAACGAAGAATAATTCTAGTACATTTTTACAAATAGATGGGGGTTATACTATGGTTCGGGTAAGGAAATGAAGATATGTATGGGGCACTTCAAGGTATATGTGATATGGGCAGAATATAACAATAAATTGTTTGGACTGGACAGACAAGGCAACCCGCACACTTCAAGGGGTAGATGATTTGGGCGAACTAATGTGGAAAATGATGGAAGATGACGATCAAGTGATGGAAGGATTTGTGGTAAATTACAATTATATCGCAGGATAACCAAAACACAATTTGAGAAAAATGCAACCACCCAGCCACCCAGCCATCCAGCCATAGATATTCCAAGGATAATTTAGTGCAAAATGAAACGAAATTAGACGAAATGAGGGTCAAGTGAGGCAAGGTTTTGGGGTAAGTTTGACTATGACATAGCATAAACGAAATACAAATTGAGGAAATTTTGAGCAAAATTGGACCACGCAGGGATAGATCACCAAGGATAATTGAGTGGAAAATTAGAGAAAATTCGGGACGATTTAGGCAAGGTTTTGTGGTAATTTATGACAGTGATATGACGAAGGGTAAACGAATTGGAATTATGCAAGCATAATTTGATGAAAAAGACATGGCAACTGTTTGTAATATTTGTGTGGATCTGAGGTAGCGATTTTGAATGAGGATTTCGAGTACTGGAAAGAGATGGAGGGAAGGATGGAAGGATGGAAGGATGAGTGGATGGATGAAAAAATTATTATGAAAAAATGAGAAAAAATGAGAAAAAATGAGAGACAATTGTGAGTGATGATGTATAAGTGGAAATTGAGGGAAACAAGAGACAAATATGAGGAATATGGGAGCAAGATTGGACGGCAAATTGACTGGAAGTCATAGCAAAGAAAAAAAAAAGAAAAAAAAGCAAAAATCAAATGAAATCTTGTGGTAATGTGACTGTCAAGTGAGCAAAAAATTACACTAGGTAGAGCATAGTCTGAGTGATGTCTGACTACGATTTGAGGTAAATTTGACTGCTATGTCAGCCAAAAAAAAAAAAAAAAAAAAAAAAAAAAGAAAAAAAAACAGGAAAATTGATGATAATGGAAATACAAAGGAAAGAGAAATATAAGGGTGATCTGTGTGATATGCAAGGTGAAATTGAAGAAAAATTGGGGGAAATGAAGAGACGGGTTTCTGAATATGTGAAGTGTTTTGGATGATGACCACGAAGAAGTATAGTGTAGGATTGATAGGTGTATTTAGATAGATTGTGTAGGATAGGATAAGATTGATGATTGGTATAGGAAAAGGAAGAGATTTTGAAGGAAAGTGTAGGATAAGTGTAGGGAAGGATTAGTGTAGGGAAGGATTAGTGTAGGGAAGGATTAGGTTAGTTTAATCCAAACCAACTAGGCCAGTGTGTCTAGGACGAGTGAAATAGAGCGACAGGTTAAGGGAACCACCCTTTACCTCCCTGTTTCGTTAGGTACTCATCAGGCTCTATTCTTGATAGTATATTTGAACATGTAGACTCACGGGGGTTTAAATACCTTTAGACCCGTGATTTCGGCAACTTGCGGGATAAGCTGATTCGATGATAAGACACAACGGGACGGACCTCAAAACCTAAAAATATTCCAGTAGATCCGCTCTATCTCCTGTGCCCCTGACTGCGTTTTTAATACCCGCTATCTTGATAACGGTGACAGTTGATTCCCGTCTATTGACAGCGAACCTTATCGGAGATTGATGAAACTCTATGTGACGTGAGTTCCCCGTTGCGTGAGAAACAAACCCTAAATGCCCTAAGATTAAACCAAAACCTTGCGTGACGTGAGAACGCCGTTCCGTGAGAGAATTCCCATGAGATCTGACAGCGTGAGAGAACAGATCGATCATCCCGATATGGGTGGCTATAAATATTACATTAGTAAGCCGGGGAATTCCGGTACCTGGCACGTGACTACCGGGCCGGTGGGAGTAATGGTTAGGCGCGGGCCGTAGGCCCGCTAGGGGTTTGTCCTATCTCTATGTCTCGCCGTCTCCGGTACCGCGCTCCGTCCCCGTCCCCGTCGCCTTTTTTGGCTTTTTTTCGACTCCGGTCCCCGCCCCTGCCGTCACTTCTCGACGTTCGTCTCTCTGTCCCCGTCCCCGTCGCCCTTTTTGGCTTTTTTATCGACTCCGGTCCCCGCCCCTGCCGTCACTTCTCGACGTTCTTCTCTCTGTCCCCGTCCCCGTCGCCCTTTTTGGCTTTTTTATCGACTCCGGTCCCCGCCCCTGCCGTCACTTCTTGACCTTCTTCCTTTCCCTGTTCCCCGTCTGACTTTAATTTCGACTCTGTCCCCGTTCCCATCCCCGTCCCCGTCCCCGTCCCTGTCCCCGTCCCCGTCCCTGTCCCTGTCCCCGTCCCCGTCCCCGTCCCCGTCCCCGTCCCCGTCCCCGTCCCCGTCCCCGTCCCTGTCCCCGTCCCCGTCCCCGTCCCCGTCCCCGTCCCCGTCCCCACCCCTATCTCTGTCCTCATCCCCATTCTCATCACTGTCCTCGTTCAACGTCTCCATGCCTGTGTTCCTCAAACGTACACTAGTGTACGAAACCCACACCAAGTACTTGCCACTTTTTTTTTTCTGGGCTGACGTGTCATCGAAACCATCGTCCCAGTTCCCATTTCAGCTCTCCATCCCGTCATTCACCGCATAACCTTTCTACAGATACTCTTCTATAACTTTTTAGAATACAAGTACACCCATTCTTCCCTTCTTCCCTTCATCCCATAGCCTTCTTGTGACCTATGTTCTACACCTATCCTTTCTCGTTGCCTACCCGTCCTGTCCCTTGGAGACTACCTGTCCATCTCATCATGTCCGAGTCATAACTACCTGCTATGTGAATCTACTAACCATCACTGTCTCCATCCTCTGCCATCATAACCTCTCACTCGTCATCCTTCATACACACCCCATACTGCCATCGTTCCTTCGTCACACCTCACTCCATAGTAGTCCTCATCCTGACCGAGTCGCGAATGAGTCATGTTTGAACTTCAACAACCCCTCTTCCGCCAGATTCAGGTCTGGTGAACACGGGTGAACCCATTCAAGGCGAACGCCCTGTTGGAGAATCAACATTAGGACTTCTGCCCCATCATCCATCGCTGTATTATCCATCACGATCACACATCCACCAGCCGCTGCCCTCGGAGTAGCCCTCGTCCTCAGAAACTCATAAGCTTTCACTGTGGGTAGGAAACGAGACATACCCCGTTCGTTCTCAACCCGATCCAACCTGCCAGAATCGTCCACCTGAGCAGCGCCCCCATACTGACCTGACTGCCATCAACAAAACACCTCATCGCTATCCGTGCGATGACCCTCCCATCACCGTCCATATAATCTGGCAATGCTGCTCGATTCTTTCCTTCCTTCAAGTTCGAACTTTAACCTTTGAGGTCTCGTCGACCAACCTGATTTGCTCTTGGTCACCCTTGCCCAACCATTCGGAACTTGGTCGATTTCGCCCTCAGTGAACGTCCGAGCCGCATTCCTTGCCAATGTGCCAAAGCTTCTCCCCAGTCACCCAGCTCGCTGGTATATCCCCGCATTCGACATCACGGGACGTGGTGGAAAAATCGACACAGACTTGGCAATCCGTCCTGTCCAACAAGGGTGAGCGATTCATCTAGAAAATAATACTCTGGCCTTGCCCACACGAGACCAACCCCATGGTTGATCTCGTCGCAATCAAGGTTCCAAGCTCATTCAGGAACGTGTGAGGCTCGGTGAGTAACGATGCCTTCAATCTGCCACGAGAGCTCCAGGACGCTGCAACGAAACCTTTGTTTCCGGATGATGGCAGCACGATCCCTAGTATAAGACACCCAAGTCCTTCGTGAACCCTGATCACAACGAGCCTTACGCCGTCCATGATTTAAGGCTTTGCTCCATCGGTCCCATCACTGCTACCATGTTATATCTACATTTACATCCTGTACACGACATCCTGATCGACCACGAAATCGACAGGACTGCCATGATTTATACGAATGGCTGCAAAATCAGATCGTTGGCTCGCCGTCCTGAGACTTTTGTCCACCGGAGAAACCGCAGTAAGCTGTGGGTGTCTGTAGGCAATCCACCCGACTTGCACAGTGCAGACGGTTGGTCCAGTGGCAGCCCATCCACTGGCAGGCATGACAGTTAGGCCGTGTGTTATGAGTCGCTGATGCTCAAGTCGCTCGCTTTCAGGTGGTGTCCCAATCGTCACAAGACTGAATCCTCGACATTCAAAGCCGTCAGGACTGAGAGGTTCATCGGCGGCGTTCTTCAGTTGTCACATTCATGTAGACCCGGCGGCGCTCACAAATCTCATTCTCTGGTGATATGGCATCACCCTTGCTGTACCGGTATCATCGGAGGAATATGTTTTCTTCTTTGCTATGTCGCTCTGGATCTTCGTTCTCATCGTTTGCACTTGCAGCTCAACCAGACCTCTCCTTCCTGAAGATGACGAGGTTGATCGACATGTTCTTTGTCGTCAACTCTTTTGCTCGCTCGATCACACCTTCAAAGTCTGTCGTCTTCAAAAGCAAAAACCCTAGCTTCGTCAGAATTCGAGGTATGTATAACGAGACATCATAATCATCGTAATCGAGGTGTGATTGTGACTGGACTTGATTTTTTGTTTTGTTTTGTTTTTTTTTCCACTCACGTATGGACTGAGAACAGGTGATGCGGTTGTACATCCAGGACTTTGACGCGTCTATCCACAGTCCTGTAGACATGACAGTCAGGCCGACAAGTTGCTGATGTGACCTCCTGGTCATCGTCATGTCACCATCTCTTGAACTCGCAGTTCTCACTCGGTTCTACCAAGCATGTCATTTATCTGAGCCAGCGCTAACTACCGTCCACACGTCAGTCCACTTGCGACCACTTTTCTTCAGGCCCAGGTCTGCTTCTAGGTCGAATCCGACAGCCCATTTGCCTTTCATCATGGCATTATTGTGGTGCTACCACGTCACGGGGCATGTACTCCAAGTCTCTAACGCAGCAATATGCCATAGTATGTGATTTGATTTTCGATGCACCTCTTGACCGGTTTTTTTTCTGTAGAATCTGACCCTTTTCGGCATACCTTCTCGCCGGAAGGGTTGTCAGCATCCCGTACTCGCATCCTCCTCGATCATTGTCCTTTGACTCATCCCGCAGCGTTGGTCCCAGCTGTCTGGGCTATCCTAGGGTCGCTTGTGAGTTATTCTAGTCACCACTCAGGGAGTACTACATGGCAGCCGGAGTGCCTCTCTGGGCGATGACATCCGTGTGTAACACACCCTGACGACTCTATGTCCAGGGCTGGTGGAGGATCATGCTTGCAGCGAAACCCTTAGTGAGTTAACCCCTTCCGACCGTAGTCCTCTAGTACGCTCAGTAACCGAAGGGGCTTTTTTTTTTTTTTTGAGAAAAAAAAAAAAAGCTGATCACGGAAGAGCCTTGGCCCAGCGGGTTAGCGTCTGAGTTGGAGGCGAGGTTGAAACGAAGAAATCGAAGTGATAAAAGGCGACAGCACTCTTCTCAGAGCTTGTTTCCCATTCGTTACTATCGCCTTGTATTCTCTCCCTCGAGTTCGAATCCAACGCAGAACCTATGCCTGAGTGTACGACGCCCCACTGCCTCGCCCCACTGGGAGACCCCACCACAAAAAAACACGCGTGGAATTACCACGTCACCCCCATTCCGTTCTCCGTAGCTGGTATGGTCATGAGTTTCCACGTGCATGAAGGGAAGCTGCTTTGCCCTTTCCCCCAGTGCTCCACGTCCTTGAATAGAAGGGACCGAGCGATAAGACACGCCCGTGACATTCATGGCATCCCCGGTGACATACTCATCTTTGAAAAGCCCTCCGGTGAGTGAATGCCGCGACTCCAAGTCTACTACCGTCTCAAATCTGACCTCCAAAGTTACCTCTCTGACTGCGGGAGGCCACCAGGGGCCCAGTTCGTCCCCAAATACTCCTATAGTCATGCTGGACGATCCGAAAGAAACGAGCACTAGTAAGTGACTTGAGCTACAGCCTCCGGCGTTCTTTCCACTGATGGCCCTTCAACCAGACCCAACCCGTCATCCCGCTTCCGTGGAGTCTGCAGAGACTCCCCAAGAAACCTGTGAGCCAGCCCATGAATAAGCCACATAACCCGCTCACCTTTCGTTCCTTCGTTCCTTCGTTCCTTCTTTTCTTCTTTCTTCTTCTTTGACCTCCATTCAACTCAGTCCGTCGCGGTGGCGAACAGAAGGTGGCTCTCAACCCCGACGTCAACTATCTAGAAGGTGGCGGCGTTCTTGACAAGCTTGGGATCTGGTATCACCATGGCCTTGACGTCTTCCTCTGCCGCTCTTGCAGCACATGCTTGACCCTGGATATTCTCAACGGCCACTGCAGAGGCCAGCACAAAGTATCCATGTCCCCCGACCTGACGGAGGAGCTCCATGCGTTCAACCAGTCTCACCATGTCTACGAACGACCACAGGACGTCCCCCTCCCATGTCCAGGCGGGCCCTGTCATCGACGGTTTGTCTTCACCAGAGAACGGGTTCGCGTGTGGCTTTCCCGGCTGCGATTACTCCGTAAAGAGTGAAGAGACGATGAAAAAACACGAGCGCAATTGCCACGATCGCCGTCCACTTCAACCTACTTCATATCAGACCTGCAAGGTGCAGACGCTCTTCCGTGCCGTTGGCAACGTGTACTTCGAGGTCGAGGAGTCAGCGAAGGAAGGACAGCAGCCGCTCCTACGGCAAGCCTTGAAGGAGCTGGGAGGGCAGGACGACTCGGAGGAGGCTGCCATCGCCACCGACAAGGACCGAAACCCTCCAGCGCTGTTGAAAACGACGGGATGGGCGGACTACTTGCCCCACGTCCGTGCCAATAGGACCCTCCGTGCAAACGCCTTGGCTCTCAAGGGGAGGCGTGACCCGAGCGAGCTCGGTGGCATTTTACCGGGTCTAGAAGCCGCAGTCGATGAGATATTCACCATGGGCCGGTATGCGTTGAACGGGCACCCGTCCAAGCTCACCGTACTGAAATTGCTCCTGTATGGGGATAACATACCGAGTGATAAGTCAGTCTCACGACATGAATTCCTCCCGACCGTTACGCTGACGATGTGATGGCTTCTGCAGACCGAAACACTGGAGCCCCATCGCTGCCTCCAACGTCGAGTACTCGGCGTTCGTCACAGAATGGATGACAGCGGTCCTCCGGTCCTCGTCTGGGAATTCGAGCGCCAGTGGCTTCCACTTTACGCTCTCAAAGGACCAAGAATCTCACCTACGAGCACTCGAGCACGCGCTGAGACAGAAGGATGCGGTCAAGGCAGTGCAGTCTTGCCAGAAATTCTTGTGGAGCATCACGTCTGCCCAGCCTGACGGCAGAGACGCTTGGAAGGACGTCACGCAGCAGTGGATTTGGCTGAGGGCTCTCCGGTCGGACGGTAACTTCTATGGACCGTCGTCACTCACCCCAGACTTGGCGAAGATACGATACGTGATGCGACAGACCGCCTTGCTGCAGGCTATCACCCAGCAGTCAGGAAGTGAGGAGGCGCTGGTCGAGTGAGTGACACCCATCGAAAGCATGGACCCGAATGCTGACGCCATGGTACGCCCGTTCTGTAGCCGGGTGGTGACATTGCACGCGGACGTACTGAAGCCGGGGAAGCCGACGCCGTTCAACATGGTGACGGACCTGTCTGCGTATGCATCGCACCTGGTGCATTCAGAGGTGAAGGACCCCAAGGTCACCCTCTCCGAGGACTATAGGTCGTTCACGGTCGGCACTCAGACGATGTCACTCGATAGGCTTCGAGGGGGGATCCAGACCGCGATCGCTGCCATCTGGACGGCATACGACCACATCGTCCATTGCGACAGAATCGTTCCAGAGGGGCTTCAACCGGCCGACGACCTTTCGAATGACGCACGAGGTTACAGCTTCTTGTGTGAAAGGCCCTTTAGTGAAAAACGACGGTCGATGCTCTGTCACCTGGTGTGCATTTACAAGCTCGCGAGCTTGGACTGCGAGGGTAGGCTTTGCTGGGACGTTCCTCAGGTCAAATGTTTGCTTGCGAAGTGCGAGCGGCTGTGGGACAACGTCCTCCACGTGCTGTTCATCACGATGGGGGTCTCGACCCGCGTCTCTCAGTTCTCACGGATGCAGCTAAGGAACGGAGACCGTCAGCGTAACCTTCAGTTTAGGAACGGGGAGATGTTCTTCATGACGCGGGACAGCAAGACGAGCAGTACGCTTGGGAGGGATTCGTGCGTTCCGTCATTTCCTCCCTCGCAAGTCGCCTCGCTGCTGCTTGAGCTCGTCGGAGGTGGACTTCGAGAAGCTGAAGCATGTCTGGTGGGACAAGCGTACGGGTCAGAGGCGATGGAGCTGCACAGAAGGTGACAGAAAAAATCTCTTGCGTCGAGTCATTTTCTGACTTCTTTACTCCTCCCTGGAACAGCTACCTCTGTATGCGTGGGGGAAAGAGGCTGGAGCCGGAGCAATTTTACAGCATGTTCGCAGCGAAGAATGGCGAGCTGTTCGGCTGTGCTTGGGGCTGTAGGGACTATCGCCAAGGTGCGATCTCGATGGCCAGGCACTTCATATCTGCGGCAGCTGCTAGTGATGCCACGTTCACTGCTCTCGACGAAGCGCTCGCGGAGGCTGCAGACCACTCTACCCGCATCGACCATGCGCACTATGGAAGGACGCTTGCTGACCATCCGCGCCTCACGCACAGCGACATCGAGAAACAGCGATGTATATGTCAAGAATGGCATTCCTTCTTAGGCTTGGGGCCGTTTCCAGTACAAGAGCCGATTGCCGTGGTACGGTCCCGAGGCAATAGCTCTCATGTCGACAAGGAAACGCTGAAGTCAGCACTAGCCGAGCTACTCCCGGAACTCTGCAGCTCGATCGCGGACGACGTGTCGAAGAAGATGATGTCGATAGCCAACCGTGACGAAGCAGCACCTACCGCTGCCTCCTCCTCTCATGCCAGTGCTCCGAGT